>OZ023183.1:18448491-19648491 GCA_963995505.1 Hypericum androsaemum | reverse complement strand
TGCGGGACAGAGTTCTCGCTGTACGTGGTGGTGATTATAGGGCTGGTGACGTTCGCCGGGCTCATGGCGGGCCTCACCTTGGGACTCATGTCGCTAGGCCTCGTAGACCTCGAAGTCCTCATCAAGTCCGGCCGCCCCCAGGATCGCCGCTACGCTTGTAAGTTGCACCAAACCTGTCCTCTCTTTTTTTTTCCGATGAATCGGGTCTTATTTAGGAGACGACTATGCAATGGTATGTCTTACTTTTGGTAAGGTTTGAACTCAAGATTTTGTTAGGTGAATCGAGTTTCTTGCTACTTGTACCAACTCCCATTGGACGGGAATTGTCCTCCCCCTTTCCTTTTGTTTCTAGCTAGGGTTAAGGTATTTGGCGGGAAAATTGGCTGATCGGTGACATTTTTGTGATTGTTTTTCAATTGTTTAATTGGCAGCTAAGATATATCCGGTGGTGAAGAATCAGCACCTGCTGTTGTGTACTTTGTTGATGGGCAACGCTTTAGCCATGGAGGTAACCAAGTGAACGATTCGATTCTTTCACTAGGCTGCGTTTTAAGTTGTTTTTGTGGTCTGTGACAATGCTCGGCTGTTTCGTGTTGAATTTAGGCACTGCCTATATTTTTGGACAAGATTGTGCCTAACTGGGCCGCCGTCGTGATATCCGTTACTCTCATCCTCATTTTCGGAGAGGTTAGTTGGTTGTTCCTACGTTTATTTAGCGCCTAGAGATTGTGGAAGTTGTTTGTTGTTGATAAGTCGATTTCAATGTTTTCGGTCTTGGAAGATCTTGCCGCAAGCTGTGTGCACTCGCTATGGCTTGAAAGTTGGAGCATTGCTGGCCCCCTTCGTTCGTGTTCTGCTGGTTCTGTTCTTCCCCATTTCTTACCCAATCAGTAAGGTACTGCCTATTTTTCGAAGCTATGACGCTGCTCTCCCTCGTTTGTTTGTTTCTTTCATCGATGCTGTGTTTTATGCAGGTGCTTGATTGGATGTTGGGGAAGGGGCATGCTGTTCTTTTGAGAAGAGCAGAGCTGAAAACTTTTGTAACTTTCCACGGGAATGAGGTGACGAACTTTCCATGTGCTCTAGCACCCACCTCCTCGAGAACTTGTTTTACATAGTGCAGAATGATACAACTTTATGTCCTTAGGCTGGGAAAGGAGGAGATCTAACTCACGATGAGACTACTATAATTGCTGGAGCACTCGAGTTGACTGAAAAGACCGCCAAGGATGCCATGACTCCTATATCGAAGGCATTTTCCCTTGATCTGGATGCAACTCTTAATTTGTGGGTTTGTGGTTTCCTGCTAATTTCTGCAACAGCCTTTAACTTATCTCCCAGCACTTTAACCACGTTTATTTCTCAATTCCTTTCCTGCAGGGATACGTTGAACTCAATAATGACGATGGGCCATAGCAGGGTCCCAGTTCATTCTGGAAATCCGAGAAACATTATTGGACTAATTCTGGTAATATTTTGTTATTTTGACTTTGTGTATTTTTGTACTGAAAGTACTTAAACTGAGCAGAGGAAACCTCACAGTTAAGAATTAAATTAACGAACTTATTCTGATCTTTAGTGAGTTGAACTAGCTGTCCTATAGCTACTGCATTCTTTCCTTTCCTTTTTACCTTTACCTTGGTTGCGGTAATATTACAGACTTAAAATCTATTCCCTATCCTGTTTGTGCTAGTTGCATGCAAACAACTTCTTTTTGATACTCGCTGCTCAACCTTAACCTGCGCAGATTAAAAATCTTTTATCAGTTGATCCAGATGGTGCAGTTCCCCTCAGGAAAATGATGCTACGAAAAATTCCTAGGTAGGTCAGTTGCTGTTGCGTTAGTTCTTCTCAACATCATCTTGTGACCAGATATCGATTGTTTACTTGAGACAAATTCATATTTCACTGAATATCAATATGGGCCGCTTTCTTTTGAACAGGGTCTCGGAAGACATGCCGCTCTATGACATTCTCAACGAGTTCCAGAAAGGTCATAGCCATCTTGCATGCGTGTACAAGGATCTGAATAAGAGTTTGGAAAAAATGGAGACCAGCCAGCAACTCGAGTTTAAGGACAGCGACAGGAAGCAGAGAGGCAAAACTAAGTCAAAACAGGGTGAGAATGCTAGAAATAAGAAAAAGAGGCTCTTAAAGTGCCAAACACAACGAAGTTAGCTCTTAAGAAAAACGCTTGAAGGATGCTCTCCTAAGATAAACACCGTCACAAGCTTTCTAAAACCACTAGAATGATAAGCTAAATTGAAAATATTTACGAAGCTAATCGTTCTATAAAATGTTGATGCTAGTACCCAATGGCAATCTTTGTTCAGATTGATGCTTATCTGTTTTGTCCCCATGATTCTTCGAAACTGCCAGATAGCAAAAATACTGGGGATGCTGTTGCCAAGAGTACCATCCCCGAGCCGCCTATAACTCAGCCTACTGATGCTGCAAATGATGGAGGTGAACAAATGAAAAAGAGCCCACCACCTACTCCAGCATTCAAAAAGCGGCACAAAGGTTGTTCCTATTGCATCTTGGATATCGAGAATGCTCCTGTTCCAGAATTCCCGTCTCACGAACAAGTAGTTGGTGTAATTACCATGGAGGATGTGATTGAAGAGCTTCTTCAGGTAAATCTAGAAATCTTTTCCTTGAATCAGTAGAAACCATTTTGATCATGGTGATACTGGTCGTTTATTGGTTGTTTCATCAAGCTTTTACCATGCCTGCTCATATTCATCCTCCTGGTCAGAAGGCCATAAGACTCCATTAAACCAAATGTTCTCATATTGTCTCTGTTTTTCTTGTTGTTCCAGGAGGAGATACTGGACGAAACTGACGAGTATGTCAACATTCATAACAGGTACTTCATTTATCGTTCCTCGTGGTTTAATGCGTCGTTGCTTGAGCTTGGGAAGTACCCGGTTAATGATCACAAGTACATAGATGGCTTTCACTATCTCTGTCTTTGAATTCCTCCTACAAGATCACTTCACTTCCAAGCCTGAAACTCATCATCCGTCTTTAAGATTTTAATTCGAGCTTGTTTTAACCGAAATACAAACGTGACCGCGTATATCTCCGGAATGCAGGATAAAGATTAACATGCATGCCTCCCAAGATAGAGCTCCAAATGCAGCTTCCCAGCCTTCTGTGAATGGCACATCTCTCACCGGCACCACAACGCCAACATTATCTTCCAACGGCCATTCGTCGACCGGCTCCCCGTCGACTTCCAACCGTGTATCCGAAGCAGAGCCTTCAAAGTCTGATTAGCAAGAGTTAGATCTGCGTTCCTTGTAAGGCACTGTGTTTCTCATCAAGGCATATCGACCAAACCGTGGTTATCTTTTGTAATTATATATAGAGAGAGAGATGTGAGATACAATATGGCTGAAGAATTCGTTTAGGGGAATATGCAGCGGGCTATAATGTTAACTTATATGTGGCACCAAAGTTGTATTCCATATTATTGTAGCAAAAACAATGTTCAATAAAGCAATTGATTGTGAAATCTGAGCCTATATTATATACCTTCTGTGTCATCAATAAAACGGCACGAGGGAAATATATAGCCGAATGATTTGAGGTGGGTTAGTTTATATTGTTGTACTCATTTTAACGTAATTGCATTTTAAGAAATGATTCTAAAGTTTTGATTAAATTATAATAAATGCTCACAATTTCATTGACACGGTTGTTCCGAACTTCCAAGCACGCAATTCGGGTTATTACAGGACCTCAACAATTTGAATGTTCCAACAAAATTCTCGGATTCGACTCCTGGGCGGGGTCATAAACTTAGTTAAAAATTTAATACGATTAAATCAACTGTTGATTTTAAAATAATCAACAGATTTAATTAGGTAAACTATACTACTTTTCAAAAATTTGATACGACTCAAATGGTGATACTCGGTTTCATATAAACTTAGTTATAAAGTTGAAGTCATAATGATGCTAATTGCAGAATATCATTTTTATGTAGGGAAAAGTGCACTTTAATACCCTGTGGTATCGCGAAAAATCCTGTCAGTACCCTGTGGTTTAAAACATATCAATTGAGTCATACTTATTCCAATTAACATCAATTAGAGGCCCGGGCAGCTGCCCGGACCTGCCCGAACCTACCCGACCGCTGCCCGAACTACGTGGCCAGCCACGTCACCAAATTTTGATGACGTGGCGCCACGTGGACATCCTCCTCCTCCTCCGCCTCCTCCCCTCCTCCTCCTCCCCCCGCGTACTCCTCCTCCTCCTCCTCCCCCCGCGTCCTCCTCCTCCTCCCCTCCTCCTCCTCCTCCTCCCCCCACCCCGCGTGCTCCTCCTCCTCCTCCTCCTCCTCCCCGCGTCCTCCTCCTCCTCCTCCCCCCGCGTCCTCCTCCTCCTCCTCCTCCTCCTCCTCCTCCTCCCCCCGCGTCCTCCTCCTCCTCCCCCCGCGTCCTCCTCCTCCTCCTCCTCCCCCCGCCTCCTCCTCCTCCCCGCGTCCTCCTCCTCCTCCGCCTCCTCCTCCTCCGCCTCCTCCTCCGCCTCCTCCCCTCCTCCTCCTCCCCCCGCGTACTCCTCCTCCTCCTCCCCCCGCGTCCTCCTCCTCCTCCTCCCCTCCTCCTCCTCCCCCCCCCCGCGTCCTCCTCCTCCTCCTCCTCCTCCTCCCCGCGTCCTCCTCCTCCTCCTCCTCCTCCTCCTCCCCCCGCGTCCTCCTCCTCCTCCTCCTCCCCCCGCCTCCTCCTCCTCCCCGCGTCCTCCTCCTCCTCCTCCCCCCGCGTCCTCCTCCTCCTCCTCCCCCCGCGTCCTCCTCCTCCTCCCCACGTCCTCCTCCTCCTCCTCCCCCACTTCCTCCTCCTCCTCCTCCTCCTCCCCCCGCGTCCTCCTCCTCCTCCCCACGTCCTCCTCCTCCTCCTCCCCTGCTTCCTCCTCCTCCTCCTCCTCCCCCCGCGTCCTCCTCCTCCTCCTCCTCCCCCCGCGTCCTCCTCCTCCTCCTCCCCGCGCCCTCCTCCTCCTCCTCTCCACGTGGCGCCACATCATCAAAATTTGGTGACGTGGCTGGCCACGTAGTTCGGGCAGCGGTCGGGTAGGTTCGGGCAGGTCCGGGCAGCTGCCCGGGCCTCTAATTGATGTTAATTGGAATAAATATGACTCAATTGATACGTTTTAAACCACAGGGTACTGACGGGATTTTTTGCGATATCACAGGGTACTAAAGTGGACTTTTCCCTTTTATGTATTGTCCCGAAGGCTAAAGGAGGAAGGTGTTGGGAAAACACAGGCCCCAAGTAATACAGAGGACATGAGTCAACCACAAACACGAGAAAGAACAAACACAAATACAAGGAAGAATACAAGAATTTGGTTATCCGGTTCGACGCGAAGGTCTACGTCCGGGGACATACCAAGCCAGGAGAGATTTTCACTTTTTGGTATTTCACTCACACCTTACAAGCAAAAGCCACATTTTTGGCATCTCCACTCTTTGGATGCTCTTTCACTAGAGCAACACACACATACAAATGAGATTTACATGGGTATATTTATAGAGGCACCAACCCTAGGAAGGATTTTGGGGTCGGGAGGGGCAAATTTGTCCAAGAAAAAGTACTTTCTTGGGCCCAACTTGCAACTGCAAGTCAACTGGAGCCCGTAAGAAATTAAAGTGCGAGAGCAAACCAAGCCGCCAACCAACTGGAGGCCGCCAGCCTTCACAGATTCAACTCAATTGGCGGCCGCTAGCCCCGCTGGCGACTCCTCCACTTCGCTTCATCTTCCGACTAGTCTCTTGGCCCGGTCAACTAGCTTGCTTGTCTTGGCGTCTTCACTCGACCCAATCAACACGTTACACGTCCCTCGACCCGATCGACTCCACCGATCATCCTCAACATCTTCACTCGAACCAAACGAATTCTCCAATCGTTATCAGATTCCAAACCCAACAGGAGGAAAATATAAAATATAAATTAAAAAGAAGAAGAAGAAGAAGAAGAAGAAGAAGAAGAAGAAGATAAAACCAAGCTTGCCGCTTTTGGACGAAAAAAGAAAATAGAAGAAATCCATAGCTACTGACACTGAAGTCAAAGGTTTTCTTCCTGGGCCAATTGCTTCACTGTGGCACCAAAATTGCAAGCTTTCCTTTGTATCCAAAAATAAAATAAAGTCGAAACCTTTCCCATTCACAGTTAATTGCCGCCTCATCATTGAGACAGGCTACCACCTGACAGATATGGATCCTTAAAAACGCAGAAAGCCTTCTTCTTCCACTTCAGATCCTAACCCCTGCTTTCGCAGATCTATCCCTGTGTTATTGGCCGATTAATCGAGGTTCGAGCTCGAAGCTATAATGCTGCTGGTTGCTGTTGATCTAAACACGTATTTGTGATTGTTTCGGGTACATGGCTGCTAGTGGTATAGCTAGGCTTGCTCGCCAAGCGAAGCGCCCACGTGGGTTGTTCGTGAAGATGGCGGCGGTGGCAGTTATGGGCCTCTGCTTCATCTTCGTTTGGTCGTTTTTCTCTCCCCCTTCCACTTCGGTTACCACTCAAAGGGAGAGTTTTGATGACATAGCTGGCCCGGTGGCGGCCGGGACCAAGTTGAGACCTCCAAAGCTGCAACCACCCCGGAAGGGTTCAGGCAAGGAGGAGCACCATAAGAAGGCGAAACCCGATGCGGGTTTGAAGAAGGATGAGAAGAGGGTTAATGGGTCGGCTTCTGCTGGTGTGGGCAGCAAGGATGAGGGTAGAAATAGTGGGAAGGGAGGAAAGAAGGAACCTTTGGAGAGAAGAGGGAAAGGTGAGGAAGAAGAAGTGGAGGATGAGGGTGGAGAGTTGGGGAAGGAGGAGGAGGAAGGGGGAGAAGTTGTTGATGGGAGGGACGAGGCGGGTGAGGGGGAAAGTGAAGGGGATGGTAATGTGGTAGGAGGAGAGGATGAGGAGTTAATTGAGAAAGTGGAAGGCCAGGAAGAGAGTGAGGATGTGGAAGCTGAGGATGGTGGATCGAGGGGTGCGGAGAAGAAGAGGAAAGTAAAGGGTCCTGTGTTTGATCCGAAAGCGCGGTATAGTTGGAGATTATGCAGTACAAGGAGCAAGCACAATTACATTCCTTGTATTGACATGGACACTGCAGGTGGGAAGATGCAGAGTTATCGGCATACTGAGAGGAGTTGCCCGAGATCGGCTCCAATGTGCCTTGTTCCTCTCCCTCGTGAAGGGTATGAGGATCCAGTTTGCTGGCCAGAGAGCAAGTTGAAGGTTTGATTAATGATATGATGCAGCAATTACACCGTGTGCATGATGTTTCTTAGTGTATTGGGCATTAAATGTGATGAGGTTGCATTCTCTGTTGCAGATACTGTACAAGAACGTGGCACATCCGAAGCTTGCTGCTTTCGTGAAAAAGTCCAGTTGGATGTTGCAGACCGGAGATTATCTTACGTTTCCCCAAAATCAATCTGGAATTAAAGGTGGAGTTCAGCATTATCTTGAATCTATTGAAGAGGTTAGTCAAATCAAGTCTTGTTAAGCTAGAGGGAATTCTTTGAGGATAATTATGAAGATCCTGCCTTTGTAACTTTTTCCTGCTAGGTTTTGCAACATAATATTTGCCAATTTCTCATGCCTAGATGGTAGACTACTCTTTGTAGTAGTGGTGGCACACTGGTTGAAACTGTTCCTTTTTTGGAAAAAAAGTTAATGTAATGATTTTATCGGATACTAATTCATCATGTCTAATCCCGTTTATGCTTTTTCTAAACTTTGGTGAAATAGATGGTACCAGACATTGAATGGGGCAAAAACATCCGCGTAGTACTGAACATTGGATGTACAGATTCAAGTTTTGGGGCTTCTCTGCTTGATAAAGAAGTTTTAACATTAACACTTGGGTTGAAGGACGACTTGGTCGACCTAGCTCAGGTTGCCCTTGAACGGGGCTTCCCAACGATAGTAAGCCCTTTTGCGAGGAGAAGGCTTCCTTTCCCAAGTGATGTTTTTGATGTCATTCACTGTGGTGAATGCAACATTCCTTGGCATTCTAATGGTCTGTCTGTTGTTTCATATAGTTCCCATTCTCTCGTTGATGTTCTGTAGATGTGTTAGTTCCAGCTTCATGATATGGGTCATTTCCATTTTCAGGGGGTAAGCTTCTGCTGGAAATGAACCGTATTTTGAGGCCCGGAGGATACTTCATATTGTCAACAAAACATGATACCAATGAGCAGGAAGAAGGTTTGCTTCCCTCTTTCTCAAGCTCTCTTTTTTCGTCACAAGAAGATGAAATCTCCTGAAAAGCTGATAAATTTCCCTCTTCATGAGATGGCTGGAAAAAATGATCGTCAATCTTCCATATTAAATTGGCATCTAGCTCTGAGTACTCATACACCAGTTGCATTTCTAGTCATTTTATACTTTAAACATGATATTTGTTTTGAAGAATGCTTCTCATAAGATTAACTTTGTCCCTATTTGCTTGTTAGCCATGACGAAGTTGACAGCGTCTATCTGTTGGAATATACTGGCCCATAAAACTGATGACATTAGCGACGTGGATGTTAAAATATATCAGAAACCAGACTCGAATGACATTTATGAGCTTAGAAGGAAGAAGATCCCACCTATCTGCAAGGAAATTGAAAATCCAGATACAGCCTGGTAAGTGCTATATTCTGTTTGGAAGAAGTTGTTGGCTTGTTTCAGATACTTGTTGACTGCAAAATTATCCTTTCACTAGGTACGTTCCAATGAAGACTTGCTTGCACAGTATTCCAACTGCAATTGAACAACATGGAACGGATTGGCCCGAAGAGTGGCCCAAAAGGCTTGAAACTTATCCCGACTGGATCGGTAATAAAGAGAAAGTGATTGCAGAAGCCAACCACTGGAAAGCCATTGTTGAGAATTCCTATCTAACCGGTGTGGGTATAAACTGGTCCACTATCCGAAATGTGATTGACATGAAAACCATCTACGGAGGGTATACTACCTGAAACCTAACTTCTTTCCCAAGTTGTTGTGTTGAACTTTGGATCTTGTTTGTACAATGACGTGCTAGCCTCACCATTTACATTGACATGCGCTTATAATGTTTGCGGACTGAATCACTGATGTGAAATCCAGATTTGCCACAGCTCTGTCACAGCAAAAGGTCTGGGTGATGAACGTGATCCCAGTACATGCACCGGACACGTTACCGTTTATATTTGAACGTGGCCTTATCGGTGTCTATCACGATTGGTGCGAATCCTTTGGCACATATCCAAGATCCTATGATCTTTTGCATGCTGATCATCTATTCTCACGGCTTAAGAACAGGTTTGAATTCTCTCTGCCCCTTGTCGAGTAACAACTTCCTTTGTTTCCCTTCATCATGCACGACTCAGCATCTAGTTGTCATTCAATCCCTCTCCGCAGAGTTTTAGCTCGCATACGACCCAAAAGTTGCTCGAGTTGCTATTCATGCTAAGCATTCATTGTAATTCATCATCACTCGTACTGAGCAGGTGTAGGCAGCCGGTGTCCATCGTCGTTGAGATGGACCGAATAATCCGGCCAGGCGGTTGGGCAATCATACGCGACAAAGTCGAGATACTAAACCCGTTAGAGGACATACTGAGAAGCATGCATTGGGAGATCCGGATGACGTATAATCAAGACAGAGAGGGATTGTTATGTGCACAGAAGACTACTTGGCGACCCAGTTGATGAAGATCATCACTTGGTAGTATCCCACTCCACTCAGTGTACGTATAATGTAGCATATTAAAAGGTGACAGCCAAATATAGTTCTCAGTGAAGGCATTTTCTGTTGCTGCTTTGCGCCTGCAATACGGGAAAGAATTGAGGACACGCATTTTGTAGAAAACAAAGGGCAACCTTTCACATTGTTGTATCGACACACAATTAACCAAGAGTTGTTGTATTAAGATATTTACTAGGTCGGTTAATCCAAATTCGAGCCGGATATGATTTTTGAAAGTTGGGAAACTTCTCCCAAGTACTTAACGTTACTTATGACTCGAAGTCGAGACTTCAAGATCGTTGTATCTAAAGTTGTTGTATACAATACTCGCTTCTTTTCTCTTTCGTTCTGTCTTCTTCTTGAGTTTAACTTCGGATAGTATGAGCGGAACCAATTTCATATAAAAATTGAATTTGTATCTTATGTTTAAGTTAGGTTACCGTGTGGAACCAATATTATAAAGGAATGAGATTACATATTCATTAAATTTTAGGAATTTAAATTCCTTTCGAAAATAGTACCGTATAACTAAAAGGAAAATTGTGAGTATACTCTTACCTTTTTTTTTGTTGAGGATTTACTCTTACATTTTTTTTATATTGAAAGATAAGTAAATCAATTTCAAGATTCTTATTTCGGTCAATATACATGAAAATAAAATAGAGATTGGAATGTTTCTTCCATTATTTTTTGGGATCGAGCTTTCTCCTAGAAATTGATTTGAAAGATTTATTTTAGAGTGGGCTAAGGCCCTTGATTTGACGAACTGGACCTCACAAAAGCCCATGGGCCTGTAAACGACCAGCCGCCCACGAGCTCCTATTCTTGCTGACGTGTACTTCCGCCCACCTTCGTCTTATTCTTCTTTTCCCGGCTGAAGAAGTGGCAAATCACACTGAAGTGAAGAAGAGAGCATTTCGCTTTCGATGAAGGGGCCCACAATGACCCCATCCTCCAAAACGGTGCGTTTGACTCTCCTCGCGATCCTCTCAGCCACCTCCATCTACTGTTTCTACAAGTCCCGCCGCCTCAAGAAGAAGCTCTCCTCCACGAACCCTACCCGGAATACCGAAACTGCCCCTACTCCCACCAGAGGCAAGCTCTTCTTCGTCTCCCACACGGGGACCTCCAAAACCCTAGCCGCCCGCCTCCATTCCCTCCTCGAATCGAACGGCCTGTCGTTCGATCTCGTCGACCCCAAGGACTACGAGCCCGAGGACCTATCCAAGGAGACCTTGCTCGTGGTTGTTGCCTCCACCTGGGACGACGGGGCCCCTCCACCGGGGGCCCGGTTCATTGCCAGCTGGCTCGCCGAGAGCGCTGATGATTTCCGCGTTGGGTCCTTGCTCCTGTCCGACTGCCGGTTCGCTGTTTTCGGGGTTGGGAGCCGGGCCTACGGGGCCAATTTCAATGCGGTGGGTAAGGGTTTCGCGAGGCGGTTGAGGGAGTTGGGTGGAAGGGAGGTTGTTCGTCTTGGGGAGGGTGACGTGGACGGAGGGGAATTGGATAGGGTTTTTGACGAGTGGAGTGGTGAGTTGGTTAGGGTTTTACGAGGCAGAGACGAGGTTTTAGGGAATGGGGTTGCTTGTGAGGATGAGGAGAATGTGGATTGGTCCGAGAGCGAGGATGAGGTGGAGGACGGAGAGGACATTGTTGATCTCGAGGATATTGCGGGCAAAGCGCCGACCAGGAGGAAAGATTCCGGTGCTGTTGTGGCGGTTAAGGCCAATGGGAAGTTGAATGGGGAAAAGGAGATGGTGACTCCGGTGATTCGCGCTAACTTGGAGAAGCAGGTATTTTGTGAAGACTGTTGTAGCTTCCTTTTGCTACTAGCTTTTTTTGGCGGAATATATAAGCAGGGAAATGTGCTTGCAGGGATACAAAGTAATTGGTTCCCATAGCGGTGTGAAGATATGTAGGTGGACAAAGTCACAACTTAGAGGACGGGGAGGTTGTTACAAGCACTCATTTTATGGAATTGAAAGTCATAGGTCCCTCTATCCCCCTTTTGATTGATGACATTGGTTGTATATCTTGAATCAAAGCTTTAGGAGATGCTGAACTGTTTTAGATTTCTGGGTGAAACAGGTGCATGGAAGCAACTCCAAGTTTGGCGTGTGCAAACAAGTGTGTCTTCTGTTGGAGGCATCATACGAATCCAGTTGGAAAGAGCTGGCAATGGAAGATGGATGATCCTCTAGAGATTGTCGACTCAGCAGTTGATATGCATAGAAAGATGATTAAGCAAATGAAAGGAGTTCCTGGTAATTCGTTGGTTCTAACTTGCATTCTTCATTTCCCATGGACCTGATCTCACAGCATTGAATGGTTGGTCAGTTTTATACTACCATGTCTTATCGAGCTAGGATTTTTGTGCTGCAGGAGTCACACTGGATCGACTAAATGAAGGTCTCTCTCCCAGGCACTGTGCTCTGTCACTTGTTGGTGAACCAATAATGTACCCGGAAATTAATACACTCGTGGATGAGCTGCACCGAAGGCGTATGTCTACTTTTCTTGTGACCAATGCTCAGTTCCCTGAAAAGATCAAATTGCTCAAGCCGATCACACAGGTATGAAGTTGCTGCAGGTTCTCTTCTAGAAACATGTCAGATGATCTTGTACCTCCTACTTTGCTTTTAAGTATCCTGAATTTTGTCTCTTGATCGGTGCAGTTATATGTCAGTGTGGATGCTGCAACAAAAGATAGTTTGAAGGCAATAGATAGACCTCTATTTGGGGACTTTTGGGAGCGTTTCATTGTAAGTACTTGAATATGCTGTTTCTTGGGTTCTCGTGACGCCTCGTAGTTGCCTGATGTTCTTTCATGACCTATATTTCTTACATTTAAAACTCTTTCTTTCGCCCCTCTCACCTTGGTTCACATACGCTTATTGGCAATTTACATGCAGGATAAGATAGACAGTTATATTCTTTGTAAAATAATACCACTCTAAATCATCTTGGAGCGTCTTGATTCATGTCTCAACTTTTGTTGGTTTTTAGGATTCATTGACTGCTCTCAAGGAGAGGCGGCAAAGGACTGTATACCGTTTGACACTAGTGAAGGGCTGGAATACTGAGGATGTCGATGCTTACTTTAAACTATTTAGCATAGGACAGCCTAATTTTGTTGAAATCAAAGGCGTGACATATTGTGGCTCGTAAGTTATTTCTCCTTTGCCCGAGCTGGTGAATCACTTATGCCAGTCTCAGCAGTTGTTTTTGGTAATCCTTTATGATTTGATCCTTTATTTTTCTGTTGGTACAGCACTGCCACATCGAAGCTGACAATGGAGAACGTCCCCTGGCATGAGGATGTGAAAGCTTTCTCCGAGGCTTTAGCTCATAAAAGCAATGGGGAATATGAAATAGCTTGTGAGCATGTGCACTCATGTTGTGTCCTGTTAGCGAAGACTGAGAAGTTCAAGATCGATGGCCAGTGGTTTACATGGATAGACTATGACAAATTCCATGATCTGGTTAGCTCTTGAATTCATTTTCAAGTTCGTTACAACTTTTGGTGGTGGGTTCTTCTAATTTTCTTTTCTATGCAATGCAGGTTGCATCAGGAAAACCTTTCGATAGCAAGGATTACATGGCTGTTACACCATCCTGGGCAATATATGGAGCTCAAGAGGGCGGTTTTGATCCAGAACAATCTCGCTATAGGAAAGAGCGGCATCACAGGTCCACCCCGGCCTAACCTGGTCATAGTGCAAGTGTGTCAGTACGATGTTACTCTACTTTTCCATTTTCAAGTCATGTAGTGCATTTCATCCTGGGATATAAATATAGATGTCAGAAAGCAAGAAAGCATTTTCCAGGGTAAACAATTTTGTAGGTCGGATTTTGCGTCGGGGCAGTTTACGTTGACGAGGCAATCGTAGGTTTTGTAGCTGTAACTTCCTTAAATGTGAACAGATTATATTGTTGCATCTTAACCTTGCTGTTGGTGTCACTTGTGAAGTTGGAGCTTGTACAGTAGATTGTCTAGACGTCAAGGTGGGACCTTAGCTTTGCAGGTTTTTCTGCTGGTTTGAATGCCGAAGGGTCCCAACTCGATAGAGATTGTTCTCGAGCTGCTTCCCTGCGTGCTAGATTGGCACAAATATTTCACGAAACCACAAATATTGAACACTTGATACGTCTGCAGCTACCCAACCCAGCAACCTCCCCGCCACTGCTGGCCAAAGCGTTCCCGCCACTGCTGGCCAAAGCGTTCCCGCCACGGCAATGGAACTTGACAATGCTGGACATCACCAACCAAACCAGGCAACGAGCGGCAACCGGAAATCTTTCATTCAATAGCCATGGGTCGGACCAAATATCAACGGTGACCATTGCCAACTCTCCAAACACCATCCTCCTTGATGAATTCCTTGCCACCATGGATACTTTTCCACATCCACGAGTCTTTCCTACCCAGCGAAGCCTGCAAAAAAGATGTCTTGAGAAAATATGTTCTTTTTAAAAATTTTGCGCACAAGAGGTCTGGGTTTGGAAAAATTCTCCAAGCTTGCTTTCCTAGGAGAGCATTATTGAAATCATTCATCTCCTTAAACCCCAAACCTCCAAGACCTTTGGAAAGTAAGTTTTTTCCAAGAAAGCCAGTGCATCATACGATGATCCTTGTCTCCACCCCATCAGGATCTAGCAAGAACACTATTAAGTTATGCACATAAAGATTTGGGAAACTTAACACATTGCATGGCATAGGTGAGAATGCATTTATCTTATTGGGCAGAACATTGATGCATTTGCAAGGTATAAACTCGAAAAAGTAGATAGTGTCAAATAATTTCTTACAAGTTGATCTAACCACTTACGATTAACACATGATCCATACAGATTAGGATCGCCGAATAGGCTCTGCAGGTTTGAGGAAAAATGGTGATGTCAATTCTCAAGTTAGGATGCCATCACCTAGTTAGACTAAAAAGATGCAACATCCGTATTTGTGGGGTTCAAATGACTATCCGCTAGTGACGGGCCCCCCAAAAGGGATTATAAGAATTTGGTAATTAGCTGTGATGTGGGTGTTAAGAGATAAAACTATAGGTAGGGGGAAAAGGTTGTTGATAGCAACTCTTGCTTTCGTTCCAGCCAACATTCCTAATTGCTCTCTGGTCTTGGTCTTTGCAAATCAATCTAACATTAACATAGTTTTGAGCTCCCATTGTCAACAATCATTGCCCAAATATGTTTTTTTCCCAACCTAATAATTCGGTCTGACAATGTACGAATCTGACATCCTCCTAAATATAGAAGGCTTTCGCCTCCGATAGTAAACACCTATAAGACCAATGAGTTGATGTTCGACTATTCTGTCATCCGACGAATGTGTTAACATACTGTGATAGAAATATGATTAATATAGTTGTACAATTATGTTGATCGAATTTGTATTGCAATATGTTTACCCAATCGTTCAGCCATGATGTAGCAGAAAGATCATAGAGTACAACAATTTTGTGAAAGGAGACAACCATATGTTTAAAATAGGTTCAAAAACATATCCTAAGGGTCCTCATCTCACCAGTATCTGATTTCTGCGTCAGGAGATATCCGATGGAAAATCAGAAGCTTCTCCTTTAAATCCGGTGACCGGTCGTCGACCACCATCATCTTTAACACGGGGGAGTTGGAGAGCACAAAGTCTATGAATTCCAGCTATGATATGCTGCCAGAAATACCAACAATGCTAAACATCCTCTAGATTTTTTTTTTGGTGAAAGTGGTGAGCGTAAGCCGCTCTTTCATTCATGAACATCGAAATTACAAGGATAGAGACTAGGTAGGTCCTCAGCTAGGAGGGGGATACATTCCTCTGGAGGGCGATTTAACATCTGCAACCCGTCCGAGAGGTTAAGGGCAAGTTTGGCCAAGCAATCCGCCACCCTATTACAATCCCTACTACAATGGACAACCTCTACACGCCTTAAGAAGCGAATTTGGTGTTTACAGTCAGTCACGAGGGTGTATAGCGGATTTTCTCTAGCTATTCCCTCGGTAAGGTACTTGACAGCTAATTGGGAGTCTGATTCCACAATAAGCTGCATGTATTCCATCGAAATGGCCAAGTTAAGACCACGCCATATTGCCCACATTTCAGATGTTATTGCATTGCAGTGACCTGTGAGCTGCATCGCTCCCTTGCACCAGGTACCGTTGGAGTCCCTTATCACACATCCACTCCCTGCCTTGCCTGGGTTGCCCTTGGAGGAACCATCGGAATTCATTTTGTGCCACCCTGGTTGCGGCGGTGACCACCTTTGGCCAGCCCGTTGGCCTGTAGGTATGAGATTTATCTTAAAGATACTAGCTTGCCACGCAGCTTCAAATTCTTGGGCTTGTAGGTGAACAAAAGCTGCCTTATCACCATGTACCTCCTCTTTCTTGAACACCTCGTTGTTTCTCCACCGCCAAAGCCACCAACACGCCGTGGCGAAGACGATATTCCACGCCGTGGTGGTCTTGACTTTGTCAGAAAGTCTCAAGTTGCACGTGATCCACTCCTGCTCCTGAATGGAGAAAAAATTGGCCCAAAATTCCTTGGGGATCAATGATCTCCAGAGCTGTCTTGCTCGTGGGCAATCACGAAGGAGGTGTATGATGGTTTCTGGCTTATCTCTGCATTTGGGGCAGTATGGATTTGCAGCAAACTTGCGTCGAAACCTCTCGTTATTGGTCATAGCACGACCTTTCAGACAAGTCCAAACAAAAGTCCTGATCCTCTCAGGAACTTTAACCTTCCAGGGGAGATTCCATTTGCTTTCCTTATTGCTGTCCATATGGCTATTCATAATTAATGAGGAATAGACTGATCTTGTTGTAAATTCTCCATTAGGGCTAAGTTTCCAAGTTAAAGTATCTGAAGTGGTACCTGACCCATCTACAAAAGTCGCTTCCAGGATCGGCCACCACTCGACTGGAAGTAGATTTTGCAACTTATCCCAATCCCATTCGTGGTTATCTGTTCGATAATCACATATCTTCATATCCTCTTGGTCCTCCGGTATCTGAATTCCCTGTTCAACTAATGGCCCATTGCCAGGAAGCCATTCGTCTTTCCAGAATCTCACACGATGCACATCTCCCACCGCCCATTTCAAACCCCTAGTTAGGTGATCGGTTATCTTTGTGAGCCCGGCCCATATGGCTGATTGCTTTCTGCATGGTGCCAAGGGGGTAAGTAGTTGGCCTTGTTTATTGTATTTCCTGGTAAGAATCTGAGCCCAGTTTGCTTCTGGTTGGGTAAGATAGCGCCATCCCAATTTTGTGAGGAAAGCCTCGTTTGCCTTTCTGGCACTTCTAAGACCTAAGCCACCCAAGGGTTTTGGTTTGCATAACTCGTTCCACTTGACTAGATGAACTCTCTTTTTTCCTTCCGACTCTCCCCAAATGAAGTCCCTGCTAAGTCAATCCAACTTATCACATATGTTTTGAGGTAAGTAGATGACCTGCATTGCATAGAAAGGGAGTGAGGAAATGATGGAGCGAACTAGAGTTACTCGACCAGCCATGGACAGTTGCTTGGCTTTCCATCCTACTAGTCTTGATTGTGCCTTCTCCACAATGTAGTGGAAAGTGTCCTTATTGACCCTTGAATGAAGGGCTGGAATGCCTAAGTACTTGCCAAAATCCTTGGTCTCTTGAATGCCCAACTTGCGCCCAAGAGATCTTCGAGTGTTCAGTGAGGTATTCGGGGAGAAGTAAACCCGTGATTTAGAGGCACTTACTTTCTGTCCCAAAACTTTACTGAAAAGCTCTAGACCTTGCTTGATCAACTCCACTTGTTCCTCTGTCGCCTTCGAGAAGAGGACTATATCATTTGCAAAGAAAAGGTGGGTGACTTCTGGACCTTTTCTTGTAATTTTGATTGGCTTCCACTTCTTTCGGCTTGCCGAGAGAGATATCCATTGTGCAAACTGTTCGACACAAGTAACAAAAAGATAGGGCGATAACGGGTCCCCTTGACGGAGGCCCCGCGAGGGAGTGAACTCCTCCGTCATCTCGCCATTCCACAACACACGTAAAGAGGACCCGGTAACGCAATTCATAATGATTCGCACCAGTTGAGTAGGGAGCCCGATGTCATCAAGTGTGTCTTCTATGAATTCCCATTTGAGTCGATCGTAGGCTTTTTCCAGGTCGAGTTTAATTGCCATCCATCCTTTTTTGCCCTGCTTGGACCGCATTGAGTGGAGAACTTCCTGCAAAATAACAACATTGTCAGCAATTTGGTGCCCAGGGACAAAGCTTCCCTGGGCACACGAAATGAGCTCAGGTAGTTTCGGTTTGATACGGGAGACAAGGATTTTGGTAAGAATTTTGTAGGCTACATTGCAGAGACTTATGGGTCGGAACTGGGTGATGTTTTCGGGAGAGGGCACTTTCAGGATAAGGGCTAGTAGGGTTTCGTTTAGCTTTGGAGGGATTGTTCCAGTTTCGAACACTTTTTTGATGAAAGTTGTTAAGGTATTTTTGGTAGTTCCCCAACTCCTTTGGAAAAAAATGGCTTGAAAGCCATCAATCCCCGGTGCTTTCAAAGGTGACATGCTAAATAAAGCCTCATGTATCTCTTTAATGCTCACGGGTCTCATCGCAAGCCTAGTCTCTTCGTTGGACCAAGCAGGAAATAGCCCACGTGGCTAGGCCTCAGTGGGATGGTCCCGGTCCATGTGGAACAAAGACTTGTAGTAGTTTACGGCCATCTCTTCCATCACTTTAGTTTCGAAAATCCATACTCCTTGGTCATTCATTAGTCGCTCCACCTTGTTACTTCTCCGTCGGATGATAGTAGAGGTATGGAAAAATCTTGTGTTATGGTCCCCATTCATGATCCATTTTTCCCGTGATTTTTGGAGCCATAGAGTTTCTTCTTGTCGTAGGACTTGCTCAAGATCTTGTCTAAGCTTGGCATCCAACTCCATTAGGCCTTTGTTTGGTCTATTGTCTAGCGCTTTTTGGAGCCCACATAACCTTGCATACAAACGTTTCTTACGTTGCTCAATGTTGCCAAAAACTTTCTTGTTCCAAGACTTCAACTCGTCTTTCAGGCTTTCAAGGGCTTCCTCAATCTCCTTAGTTTGGTTCCAATTTGCGTGAACAACCCTTGCAAAGCTAGGGTGAGATAGCCACGCGGCTTGAAAGCGAAACGGTCTTCTTTGCCAATTTCCTTTAAGTTCATTCGCAAAATCAACCAATAGTGGACAATGGTCTGATTGGAATCTTGCCAAGTGACGTATCGTGCCTTCCGGCCATCTCATTCTCCAATTTTCATTTCCTAAAGCTCTATCAAGCCGTTTTGCCACTCTTCTGCCCCTTCCAATGCTCCTCATCCAGGTAAATGGGGTACCAATGAAGCCTAGGTCAATAAGTCCTGTATTGTTGATCCACTTTTGGAATCTCTTATCCTGAACCTGAAGGGACCCTGATCCACCTTGCTTTTCATCCAACCTGACAATGGCATTAAAATCACCAGTGACTAACCATGGGGTATTGTCCGTGGGGGCAAAACCCGCAATGTCATTCCAATAGTTCTCTTGACCGCTGACTGGGGGTAGCGCATATACCAGGGTTAACAGAAAAGGCTCATGATTCTGGTACGTCGCCTCACAATGCAGAAAGTGCTCATCCGTATTAAGGATACGAATAGCCAGGTCTGAGTTCCAAAGAATCCAAATCCCGCCTCTCCTTCCAGTCGCCTCCACTCTATAGCAATTTAGTCCAATTTTTTGACAAACCTCGGCTGCGGCTCGACCACTTATTTGCGTCTCCACTAAGGCAGCCATACTGATTCCATGTTTGCGAAGCATAAATTTGAAAGCTCGAAGAAAACCAGGTTTTCGAGCTCCACATACATTCCACACGAGGGCCTTAAATCCCATAAAAGACTGTGGGGGGTGTTTGTGGGTTACCGCAATCGGCGGTCTGCATCTCTTGGTTGACAGTAGTTTCACCCGCTAACTGGTGGGGCGCTTGTCTGACTTGGCTCAGCTGGCACTCGGCCCTATCTATTTCCATGTCACCTTGGCTTTGTTGCTCCCTACAGGGGGGTCAGAGACATGTTTGCCACCTGATTGGGAGCTATTTTCTCTAGGGTGGGGGTTATCTGGGGTTTTGTTGTGGTGAATTTGAGGGGATATTTGGTTTGGCTTTGGTTTTGTGGGGGCAGGGTGGTCAGCTGGGTTCAAGTTTGGATTGGTATTTTCTTTGCTTGGTTTGTATCGGGTAATGGCTTCATCAAGTTTGGCTAAGAGGAAGTTATCGTCGTTTCAGGCTCTCTTTTGGGCTGTGTTTGGACCGGTTTTGGGCTGGAAGGTCATGAGGGACTTCTTGGGCTGAGTTTGCTTGAGGGTTTTGCTAGTCTTGGCGGTACCTATTCGCTGGGCTGGTTTATTTGGGCTGGTAAAAATGCGGGTTACTTCTGGTGTTGGGCTAGAGCCACTTGCTACGTCACCAGCTGAGCTGCCCTGAGAGAAAAGAGCAGCGTACCTATTTCCGGCAGCCAACTGGTCTGTGCGCGGAAAAGCTGGTCTGGCTGTTTTGCTCTTCTTGGAAACTATCATCCAAGGGCCAAGGGATGAATCTTGGGCCTTGGGATCATCTGTTGTAGGGTTTTTGCTATGCTCCAAGCTAGGGTTGTCTCCTGGGCCCTGTGCGGCGCCGCTGGCCTGAGTTTGAACACCATCCTCAACCACCTTTTTGAAACCATGGGGGCATGCTTCATGTATATGTCCATATCGGCCACAACCGAAGCAAATTGAATGGAGCCCCTCGTATTCCACTTTTTGGACCAAGTCTTCAATTTCGATTTCTCCAACTAAAGGCTCCGTGAGGTCAATTTCAACGCATAATCGTGCAAAGTGGCCTCGGAGCTTACCTTCAGTGTTCGGATCCAGCCTTACTGGGCGTCCGATTGCTCTAGCCACGCATCTTAAGAGATTGCTATTGTAGTATTGTATTGGAAGGTTGGGGAGCCTAATCCAAGCTTTTGATACTGCTTTCTCAGACGGTATGAAGTCTGTATTCCATGGGCTCACCGTGATGTAATGGTCGAGGTACATCCACGGTCCACCACGGACTGCCATCTCAAAATCTTCTTTCGCAGTAAAGCATACCAAGAAGTAGCCATGAGGCAAGTCCACCATATGCATGGCTGCTCTTGGGTTCCACAGTTGCATAATCCGATTTAAGAGGGCTCGGTAACCGACGGACTTACCTAGGACCTTCACAATCACTGTTCTGTTCCATGGCTCATCCATTTGTTCCTTGGCGTGGTCCGAAAGCTTCAATTTCGGACGAGCTGGATTGGTTAGCAGGTCTAGGAGTGCGTCACCAGTGGAGAGCCAGTCCTCCTCTGGTTCTTGAGAGACTTGGGAGGGAAAATCCGTGTTTCCTTGGACTGAATCTCTGTAAGTCTTCTTGGGGCTAGCGTTTTCCTGGGAGCTGGAGATTGGGGGGGTTAAGGGTGGGCTAGGGTTCTTTGTTGGGAAAAGGGTAGACGGGGTTTGGGTTATTGTGGAGGGGGCTTCGGGGGGTGGTCGGGTGTTGGAGAGATCTTGGATTGGGGCAGGGGGAGGTTTGGGGTCGGTAATTTATCTGGGGGTTCTGGTCGGAGGGTTGGGAGAGGAGGGTGGGTGGGAGAGAATTCTGGTTCCATCTCGTTTTCTGTGAGTGAACTAGGACTAATACTAGTTTCTCTCCAACATATATGATATAGGTTTTCTTTCGTTAGTTTAAGTTTCCTCCAAAAAATAATGACCTCTTTTTTTAAAGAGGGGTGCAACACGAGGACTTCCCAGGAGGTCACCCATCCTAGTACTACTCTCGCCCAAGCGCATTTAACTTCGGAGTTCTGATGGGATCCGGTGCATTAGCGCTGGTAACTAACATCCTCTAGATGTTTAAAGGTATTCTTCCCTTTAGATTCCTTCCAAGAGCTATTCACAAGATGGTCAATCTGTTCCACTCCCTCCAGATGGACATGCTACGACAAAAAGAATTTCAGAATTGACTTTAGCCATAGTACATTAAAGTTCTATAAATAAAAAAAATGTTGGACTTACCGACATTCTTATTTCGTATAAATTTGGTACATTTGTCAACATGCATAATGCAGCAAAACACTCTTTCACATGATCAAATTTCATCTCTATATAGAGGTAGTCTAGAGGAATAAATAATATTGGTAGTCTCCTTGGATTGACTCCAATGGCCAAATACTACAACAAGATCATGTCAGTATTTCATATTCAACACAAATACATCTTAATCCACATCATACAGGGAGAAAATCTTCAGTACCTTCATAAAGTAACCGCGGATTTCCATTGGACATAAAGGAGAATATTAAAGAAACTCATCAACTTACTCCACCATAAGAGTACACGTTCATTTATCACATTTCTCTTCAACTCAATTACGACATCAATAAATTTCGACGTGTTCTGAAAGCTAAGATCCTCAAAATCACCAAGAAAATAAAGAAATGTGAGATTTGGATTAGAAATGTTTGGATGACTGATGCTCTCACAGTCAGATAATCTCCAAACGCTCTAGCTTAGTGCGCCTAGAGACCATAACTTCAAACAAGTTTTGGTCCATGGTAATGTCATTTAGTCTGAGTTGCTTCAATCTCCTAAAGTCTTTGAATGCATGAGGCAGCTGTAGTGAGCAATTCGAGAAATCCAACTCGACCAAATATCCAAATGTGAAAAACGAAGGAGGTAATAATTGCCTTTCCCCAAAGACACGAAGGATGAACTGCTTTGGGCAGCAGAGACTATCAAAGATGTTGACAAGCCGATGAATAACGACGACTTTATCATTTTTAGGACGGGGCCGCACATAGTCTATGAACTCCAGCTGTGTACTGTCAAAAGAGTGGGAATGCAAATGGTACACAGTTACAAATCTCAGCATTGATGCGTATGTGCGGCCCCGTCTTAAAAATGATAAAGTTGTCGTCATTCATCAGCTTGTCAACATCTTTGATAGTCTCTCCTACACAAAGCAATTCATCCCTCGCATCTTTGAGAAAAAGCAATTGCTACCTCCTTCGTTTTTCACCTTTGGATATTTGGTCGAGTTGGATATCTCGAATTGCTCACTACAGTTGCCTCATGCATTCGAAGGCTTTAGGAGATTGAAGCAATTCAGACTAAATGACATTACCATGGACAAAAACTTGTTTGAAGTTATGGTCTCTAAGCGCACTAAGCTGGAGCGTTTTGAGCTTATCTGACTGTGAGGGCATCAGTCATCCCAACATTTCAAATCCAAATCTCACATTTCTTTATTTTCTTGGTGATTTTGAGGATCTTAGCTTTCAGAACACGTCGAAACTTATTGATGTCGTAATTGAGTTGAAGAGAAATGTGATAAATGAACGTGCACTCTTAAGGTAGAGTAAGTTGATGAGTTTCTTTAATATTCTCCTTTATGTCCAGTGACTTAAAATCCACAGTTACTTTATAAAAGTACTAAAGATTTTCTCCTTGTATGATGTGGATTAAGATGTGTTTGTGTTGAATATGAATTACTGACATGATCTTGTTTTATTGTTATAGTATTTGGTTATTGGGGTGAATCCAAGAAGACTACCAATATTATTTATTCCTCCAGACTACCTCCAGACTACGGACTTTGATCATGTGAAAAAGTGGTTTGCTTCATTATGCCTATTGACAAATAGGCCAAACTTATACAAAATAAGGATGTCGGTAAGTCCAACATTTTTTTTGATTTATAGAACTCTTTGGAAGGAGTGGAACGGATTGACCATCTCGTGAATAGCCCTTGGTAGGAATCTAAAGAAAAGAATCTCTTTAAACATCTAGAGGATGTTAGCATTGTTGGTATTTCTGGCAGCACATCACAGGAGTTATAGACTTTGTGCTCTCCAACTCCCCCGTGTTAAAGGATAAAATAGGTTTAAAAACATATCTTAAGGGTCCTCGTCCTCCTCCTCGTCTCACCGGTATCTGATTTCCGCATCAGGAGATACCCGTTGGAAAATCAAAAGCATCATGCTTATCCTGCCCACCTCCTGAATCAAGGACACCAATCAGTTAGTTCAATCAGAACACACTAGCTAATATACTGACAATTGTAAGTTATCATTCAAGCTGAAATAACTGAAATGCAAGTCGAAGCAGGGAAATGAAGTTCATCCACCATACTGACATCCAAACAAGGTAGCAAACTATGTGACAAGTGACAACTAGCAAAGGACTTAACACGAGCAAAATGGTTTCAATGCACTGTAGAATTCACCATAGTCTATGTACTGGATTCACTTCTCCGTGATTAGGTAACTCAACAACTCGCCTCTTAGGCAACAACCATCTTGAGTACTGCTTCCTGGTCAGGAAACCAGTCATCACACACCTTACTTACATCCCTGCAACAACAAATTTATTCATCATGTAGAGCTACCAGAAACATAAGCTTCTTCTCCGCTTTAACCGACTGGAACACAGATGCAGAGGAAAATAGTACCAATAATTATGACGGAACATGATGCTTGCCGCAGAAGGTGATATCGAAAGGACAGTAGAAACTCTAGTGATGTTATCCTCCACGCAGCGCCGTATGTCCGCGACATTTAAGACGGTATAATTTTGCTGAAAACGAAAACACATAGTACAATCTTAGAATACTAAACTTGCCATATCAGTGTCAGGAGGACAACAATGCAGCTGAAAATCAAGACTCCACACTTAAGGCACGGGCATCGGACAACGCAACAGTAGGACGGCAAGATAAGGTCAAAGAAGACCCACAATCATGGTTACACTGCGAACAAACTACCAGTAAAGAAGCTGGCCACTTCTCGAATAAGTACACAAATTTAGAGACAAAAACAAAGCACTTAAGGAAAAAATAAAATAAAAAAATACCTGAGCGAAGGGGTCCTCGGCGGCATCGCTGTAATACTCGTCGTCGTTCATGTCTCCAGCGTCCAACATATTGTCCTCGAAATCCATACCGCCAAGGAGAGACAACAAGGCAAACCCTAATTTCATGAAAATAAAATCTAAGAAAAAGGAAACCCTAACTACGAGAAGTTGGGGTTCCCGTGAGAAAGGAATATGATTGGGGAGATTGGAGCGACAGGGGCTATGGAGAGCCTCCATAGCCCCTGTAATGCATCTTTCTCGTCTTTCTTGTTTATGTTGAAGGTGGGGGTAATTTCAAAAGAGGAAAATGTGAGAAGGAGCTTCAGAGAAAAGCAAAGTCCACAAGCGGCGAGAAAGGATTTTGACGAGGCGGTGACTTTATTTTAGGTAACGAGGGGGGCAAAATCGTCATGCTCGTAAGTGCGGTGAGTTAGGTAAAAGTCCTTAGCGACCGAAGAGCCCACTTTGGACCCAGCTTGTCGGCACACGTCCCGGGCTCAGAGATTCCCTTTTCTAAGCCCATTAAGATCATTGAGCTTGCACTGGCAGGCATTGGAGTGAAAAAATATCAAGTCTTCAATTTTTTAGGCAATTGTCGAGGTACCTGGGTTTGGACAACAACTTACCTTGGTTGGGTATAAGAGTGAGTAAAAAATCCGTTATTCGTTATCCGTGTCCGATATCCGAATACAGCCTGCAGAAACAATGACCCTAATCAATCCACGCACATGCACAGAGAACAGACACCATCAATCCAATAAATAATCGATTTTCTACCAGGCAGATGATCTCTCACCATCATCATGCAATCAGAATGCATACTTGAGACTCAAGATGTCTGTGGACATAACTAAATCGAGTACCTCTAGTGTGCATGCTTGCTGGTAATCCCAGACAATTTATGGAGTAGATGTACTTGGAAAGCTTTCTATTACAAACAGGGCAACAATTGTCAATCCTTACATAAATAGGTAGCACTTGCATGTGAGAAAGACACACAAATGATAAATCAGTGACAACGCATACAAGCATTGTAAGTGACAATGCATAGAAGTAACACGCATTCCTGTATTTATTTACCTTGCTTTTGCCCAGCACACAGTTGGATCATCCATCTTATTTACGACCGCAATCAGCTTAGAGAAACCCAAGTGCTTATCAAGTTGAACGTGCTCACTGGTCTGCCCACCTTTTTCATATCCAGTTTCAAATTCACCTTTCAGAGCAGAAATTACCTATCAAGTAGGCAAATATAAAGTCATTCAAAATTCCATCATGCGGTGACAAATTTTAATGCAGCGAACACAAGAATCCAGGTGAATTGACTCACCAGTAGACACATGTCAGCCTGAGATGCTACAGAAATCATATTTTCAACATTACTCTTATGGCCCTGAACATCAGTGGCAATGTTAAACAAACTAGCTTGGCACCATCACTTACGTGACAGGAAAAGCTTTGCGATAAGTAACGTGAGCAATGGGAAAATGCGAAGTCCCAGAACCCAGAAAAACTTAGCATGTCCATAGAAACAATAAGGTGAAATGATATACTAAAGTTCGGCAAGGAATCTCTTACACGGAGATCTAATATGGTAAATCTAGTTGTTTTCGTTCCAAAATGAGCCCTGCCAACTTCTCCTGATATACTAAAGCTGCACCAGGCGCCATTAAAGAACACCATTTAAACAAAGGGAAATCTCATCATTCGCAACACTTCTGCTTTCACCCATATCCCCCAAGCATCATTTCAAACTATTACATTTGTGGAATCTGTCCACAGAGAAAGAATTTATCTCATGCTCTTGAGATCCCAAAGATAAGTAACCTGTAACAACTAGAACCAGCCAGTGTCAAGTTTTCTGCAACAATTGCGCCAGCAGCCGCAGCCATTTTATAACCTCCACTAGCTGCTACATCAGACATTGAGGCAATCACGGGTTTTGATGCAGAAAGAAGTTTGATTTCCCTCCACATTCTGTTATCAACATATCAGAACCACTGAGTATCCGGTTGAGTGCATAATGATGCAGAATTGAGTTCATAATTATATGAATGTAAGGAACATTGTTTGAATATCACACTTGGCGCACAAAAAATGAATACATAGGAGCGCTTACAAATCGGAAGCAAACCTCCAGGACTGTCAATCTTCATTATGACAGCTTTATGTTTTTTCGGTTCTGTGAAAACAACTAGATTTAGGACTGCCAGACAATTAAAATGAAAGGTGGCACAAGTAGGCACGGAGACAAAAAATTCAATGAGCTCTGGACTATTTCACAGTTTCAATGCAAACACTTGAAAGATATTAACTAGCCCAAATCCAAGTTTAGCTAGTCAAAGTTCCGGTTCAACCATCAGTGGACTAAAGAAACCTTTTCTTCTGAGATGAAATGATGAACCAACAACATCAAACACACAAACATTCTAAAAAAACAAACATAACTCTCACAGTAAGAATTTTTTCAATGAATTGTTCCCCCCTACTATACCAAAACCAGGTAAACTCGTTCAACTTTTTACACAACTTATGCTGCCAGAAGCTCTTATTACTGCTATTACCCACCAGTTAAACCAAGAGTCCAGTTTCTCACTTTCGAGTATTTCCTGCACAGCCAGCACCAGAAAACTTAAGAGGTTCCTGCAACCATCAGTAAATACAGCTAAACTTGAGAAACGCAATGATGGCAAGAGCTTGCTTTAAGTCAAAAACCCTAATGTAGGAAGATATTTCAGCATGTTCGAGGAAAGTAATCCTACTTACTGTAAGCTATCTGAAGTCGCTGCTATTCATGCTTGCAAGTGCTTTCAGGAGCATTGTATAGCCAGTCAACTTATCTGAATTCTCCTTTACGAGGCTAGTACAACGACAAAAAACTTATAGTGCCTTAGATTAAGAAAACGTGAGGATACTTGAGCAGAAATTAGAGCCAAAAGAAAGTTGACTACTTGTAATCAACCATACTAAGATCCTAATATGTTTGAACTCCAAGTCTCTCTTTCAGCATTGAGGTGACCTGCAGGATTGAAAACATTCTCTCGTCAATAAGAATGTCAACACCAAGACTGCATCAAGGTGACAACATCATTTGGACAAGTGACATGAATAACAACCAAAGCCTCTACCCCGACAATAAATCATTTGAATGCAATTTTATTGCGCCAAGTCTTTCATATGCTAATTTCAGCTTTTGACAAAACCGCAGAAATAGGTTACCTACCTCGCCGTCATATTTTATGTCATTTATGAAACCCTCTCCTTTCAGCCTCCCCGCTTTATAAACTCCCTCACTAATGAAACTCTCAATCTCTTCTCTCTTCTTTCCTGCACGATAAGTGCACGCAGATCGGATTCGGACTCGGATTCGGATATTAAAAATTTTAGTTCGGATATCCGAAATATCCGAACTAGTTTTGGGCTGGGTTTTGAAAATACCTCTGGGCTCTGGCTCTTTTACACTTACACAAATCTCTGAGTCCAAAAACAAATAAGGGGCAAACATATACCATATACTTGTCCAGTTGTCCCAGTCCCACACAGCACAGCTATGTGATATCTGTTAAAAAAAAACTCCAAACAAATATCGAAACCCTAAGGGGCTGCCGCTGCTTGCTTCCTCCCGCTGCTCCACCTCCGTTGGTAGCTTGCTTCCTCCTGCTGCTCCGCCTCTGCCTCCGTTGATCGCTTGCTTCCTCCCGCTGCTTCTACATAATGGTAAGTTCATCTAGATATCAGTTGCTGCTTCGACCTGAGATCTCTCTGCTTCGACTTGAGATCTCTCTGTCTCCTCATGTCATCGATTATATGACAACCCTGTGAATTTACCATCGATTATATGACAACCTTGTGAATTTACTTGAGATCTAGGTTAATTTTTATGACAACCTTCCATTTCATAGATTATATGTCTCCTTGTGTGTTATCTGTGTTGTCTCTGTCTCCGCTGCTTCTGTAGCTCCTTGAGATCTGAGATCTAGATTAATTTTTTTCATCGATTATATGACAACCCAGAGAAAAAGAAATGATTTTTCTTTTTTTCTTGTTCTCTTGTTCTCAAGTTTTGGTTTTACATTGTGTCCTGTTATTAGCGTTCTTCTTCTTGTGATAATAGATTGGGTTTTCACTTGTTGAGGCTTATGGTCAATGTATTTTGTATTGTTTACAGGATGAAGTTATGGATATTGTGGAAGAGGACACCGCCACTATCCCTCCAATAACAAATAGCTCTACTGCTTCAACCACACTCATCAAAAAAGGAAGGCAGATGGCACCTACTGCCAATTATTTGCTTCAATCTCTACTGTTGCTTGGATCTCTATTATGCTTGTTGAAATTTGGATGTAAAACTACTGCACTTGTATGCTTTTGTTGAAATTTGGATCTAAAAGCTACGATTTATTCGTTTTTGGTCACTCTTGATGTAATTTGATGTAATGCTACTGCCATTTGGTCACTCTTGTGAATTTGGATGCTTTTTTAAGTTAGTTGGTGAATGAAATCGTGGATGATATAGTAATTTGGATAGTTCGGATTATCCGAGTCCAAGTCCGAAAAAAGTTCGGATATTCGGATTCGGATAATTCACTATTCGGACTCGGACTCGGATAGTAAAATTTTCATTTCGGATAGTTTGAAATTCAGATAGTTCGGACTCGGACTATCCGAATGCTCACTCCTACACGCAGACATGCTACAATTAGATAGCCAAATGCTAGTGGGGAGAGAGAACCTTCTGTAGAAGAAATTTAATCCAGCCAATTCCCGTAAATATTGTCAAGCAAAACAGTAAACATCTCACAATTTTCATCAGACAAGTTTTTACGCATCAGTTGGTCCCCAGCAGTTTTGTACTCTTCCAATTCTCTGGACTTCTGGCTCTATTCCTACTTTCTCAAAGATACCTGGAAAAGGAGAATGTGTTAGATCACATCAGAAGTTGCATTTCGTTCCATACAGTGCGCAAAACAACAAGCTGAAGTGCACCACAATTTCACTTTAAAAAAAACAACCAGTTGATCACTGTCATCTCTTTCTCAATCTCTCACCAACAACAATAATAGTTCAAACGTAACACATATGGTGCAACCATGGACGTGATGGACAAAACCAAATGATGAGACTAATTGTTGTCAACAACAGAAGTATAAGAAGGCGTGACTGGAGAAAGATTGAAAAGAAGGAAACCGTGAAGAGCAAATAAGACACAATAAGATCCATGTTCATTCAGAAATAGCTTGAGAAGGTAGGGACGCTTACCTTCCAGAAAAGGACGCCTCAAGCCGTAAAAAGATAAATAAGCACTCGGAGGTGCGTATAGCTCGTCATAAACACAGGCAAGGTAATACTCTCTCTCTCTACAGGAAGGGATGCAGCCAACAAAAAAAAGTCCTACTGCAATAATCTAAACAAGAGTAAGCACGACTCATCAACATCTCTGATACCATCAAAACAACTCAAGAGTTCATCAAATTAAGCTAGAGTTAGATCGTCGCAATGCCAAGCACGAGAATCTGAAATTGTTGCATCACCCGACTTCTCGAATCCCAAAGTGTGCCTACGAATCTCCTCGACCTTCGCTCAACCGCAGCTTAATGAGGACGCCTGAAATGCGAGGATCGGAGGCGGCCTTAGCAAAGTTCTCCCAGAGTTGAGGAAGGGACAGGCCTGGAGAGAAACGGCTCTTAAGCTGATCAGGTATCTGACAACATTTCCCCAGGTACACACAAGACAAGTTTTTTCGCTTTAAAAAAAATCTCAGAGATTTAAAAAAAAAAAAAAAGGAAACCGAAACACCTAGATAGGAACCTGGCTGCGAAGCTTCATGAAGAGGACGCTGCCTTTCCTGACGCGCTCCCAGGGGAAAGCAACGAGGATCTTAAGCTTCACAAGGCAGCTCTCCCACGAGCTGCGCTCCTCCAACTCGTACTCACCGCTCGGGTACTCATCGTCATCGTCGCTTAACCTAACCCCTCCATTCTCCGCCGCGGCGGTTACCGAGGAGGAACCTTCGCCTTCTCCCTCTCTCCGTCCCTCATCCTTCTCCTCCTCCGTTTCCGTATCCGAGAACGCGCGGGGCGGAGAATAGAGAGGGACGTGGCGGCGGAGGTTGGGGAGAAGGCTAGATGACGCCGTTTCGAAGGGAGAGACACGATTGTCGTCGTTCGGCGGTGGATCGGGTGGAGCTGGTAGGGAGCGGAGTTGAGGAGAAGCAACTTCGCCATTGGTCTTCCTCTTTTCCCTTTTTGGATTTTTTTTTAAATTTCTTTGGATTTTTCCTCTTCCCCTTCCCCCTCCATCAGAACAGAATAGCAACTCTCCATCAGAACTCGAAATGCGAATACACAAAAAAATTTGCAACTCAGAAAAGAATCTAGTGGTTGTTGATCTTCAATGAACATGCACATGTGAAGTGCAAAAAAAAAATCTTTTTCTCTTCCCTTCTAATAAACAAGTGATGATATAGGAGGCACTTGCTCAAACAAGTTGACACAGCACATCATTACATGATCATCGATAGACATTGATCCACCACCTTGTCAAGCAAAGGTTTGCCATGCCCGAAAGGGGAGAAAGTCAAAACCAAATTCAGTTAGGACACACCATGAAGGCATATTAGAAGTGAAAATGTAGATCCAACTACTTCTAATTCATCATACATTACCACCTTACTAATGGTAGGTCTGTTGGCTGGCCCGGCTACCAAAACAGAAAAATCCAGTGATGTTGCACGCTCTTATCCATGACCTCCCCAGCAGTCACTCTCATATCAGTAACATGATCTTTCTTATCGCCATGGTGAGCACTTGCTTCAAATCCACCCCGTTCTGGCACTACCCATTCTTGTTTCTCCTTGGAGGTGATAAGACAATGGGACCATTCAGCTGATTCAAATCTAGAGGCCCTGAATATGTAGATTCTTTCTTAGGGGCAAGTCTAGGGAGCTTTGCAGGATCAGTAGGCAGAGGAGAAGTACCTAGACGAAGACGGTTAACAGCTCAGGAAACCAGGTAAAAATAAATAATATGTACCTGAAAGTTGTCACATACCTATGTTCTAAGGCCTGTTGCACAGTAATTCTGTCCTTGGGATCATACGTAAACATCTTGGATAAGGGATCTAAACAATCATCGCTAGCCATTGGAAACAATTTCTTCAAAGTTTGTCCTTGAACATTTATCCAAGATCAGGCCATTCTGAGGGTGTCGGAGAGTACTGAAAGCTTGAAAGATCTTGCCTATTTGGTCCGGGTCAGTTGAACCCCAAATAATCATATAGAAAAACAAAAATAAATATTTAAAAAATCAGATTTAGACCAAGGTTGTTGTTCTTTATATCGAAGAAACATAGGCAGCTTCACCTATGAATGCACATACAGTGGGTTTCAAACAGCAAAAACAAAGGGAAACAAAGAACTAAATCAATTAATGATGCAAAAATATGCTCATACATACAACCACCGTCTACTATATACACAGTAAAAGCAACGTCAATGCACCAAAAGAACCATAAGCCCACCATGAATAGGGGGAGAATAAACAACACAACCTTTAAACCACAGCATTCCCTAATGCCTATTGCTCTATCAACGAAAGCCACACAAGGAAAACCTTATTCACCTGTAGAGAGGGTCTCCGGGGGAGAAGCTAGGCGAATATACAGGCAGCAGCCTATATTGCTTTGCACCAAACAATAGTTCAGGTGATCTATACCTTTGAGCAAACACCTGTTAATAAGTTTTCTACACTGCGAGTAAAACTGCAAGATTAAATGGAAGAGAAAGGTAGATATCTCATGAAAAGCAGGCCTAAAAAAGAAGCCCTAAATATTCAGAAGACAAGAATTTGTGATTGATGCCCATTCTTCAAGGGGCAACCGAAATAATGGTTATACTTGTATGCTCGGATTCCTAAACATGATTTAAAGGAAGGAAAACGGTATGCAACCAAGACGTCGCGGCGGAAATTATGATCCCTGCAAGTGGAAAGCAGCACTAAAGATCATTGAATGTCCATACGAAAGAACTGTGTTTGATACCAAAAGAACAACCAAAATGATAGTTATCTGTTTGCAAAGGTTTTATTAACATAAATCGGAGGAAGGAAAAAGTAAGCTATGAAAGCGTCACAATGGGATTATGATGCCCGATAATAATGACCGTAATCATTGTCACTAGGGGCACAACGCAAATGAGGATGACGAGAAAAGAAGATGAGGCTACAATCTCAGTAATATCCCAGATCATGACCCGTTTGCTTGATTCTCAAGAACAGAACACCGTTACAATTTATAACCAGATAGATAAATGGACCAAGCTTGAGAGTTACCAACAGGGACATGGAACGAACGAAGATAAGACATACTTGGTGGATAAACCTGCGACCGGGGGTTCCAAAGAAAAGCGCTAAAACCAAAATCGGCAATTTTCAATTGTCCATTAGCTGCTATCAACAAGTTATTCGGCTTCATATCCCTACAAATCAGAAAGCAGGAAAAACTGTCAAGATCAAAATCCCTCAACCGCCGAGCCGGTAAACTACAACATTGCCAGTCAGCAGAATACAAAACCTATGCGGGATCCATTTCTTGTGGCAGACTGGAAGTAGGATTTTACGTCGCCCGTGGAGAGAAGGATATTTCGATCACGAATAACCGCATCAAGGTCAGTCTCGATGAAGGTTCGAATCCTTGAGCTCTTTAAGCAGCTTAATATCTCTCAGAGGGCGGTGGTGAAATAAACCCCTTCCCTCTGCTTCCCGGTCCGAATCTTCTTACTCGCAACAATCTTCCATGTCTGCCACCACAACAACCAATCAAAATAATAACCAAACCCAGAAAATGCACATCTCTCTCTACCCTACCCATCCGCAACCACACTATCCAACTCCAATCCCTAAATAATTAACCCGTTAAGCAAAAGCGACGAAATTACAGCTCAAGACAACAGTATTTTCCACAAACAAAGCTACTTCACTCACTAATCCAATTCAGAAGAAAGATCAGAGAACTAAAAATGCACTTCTCGACCCCATTCGCAAATACAGTATCCAACTCCAAAAACCCTTTTAAAAAAAAATCAACCCCTTTAAGTACCACACAAACGAGCTGCTTCCCTAGTTCAACTCGGAAGAAGGGATTCAAGATTCAAATTAGATCGGACCGTTCCGAAGCTTATCTTATCTACCTTGGTATCAATGGCCTTGTAAACGACACCGTATGTTCCCTCCCCCTAGAACTTTTTCAAAAGAGTAGGAATTTTTCCCTCTCCATTCCCGATAAAATTAGAATAAATAATTGTTTGTTATATATATATATATATATATATATATATATATATATATATATATATATTTAAATGAAAAAGAACATCTCGGGATTTGACGTATTCTACATTGAATCTGTGTGGTTTAAAATGCGGCGAGATTTTTAAAGAATCAATTGAAATTCGAAAGTTTATAATTCCTACTTAATCTGTGATCAGGTCTATACTAATCTAATTTAAATTTAAATTAGTTAAGCAAATCAGTCCTGGTCCGGAAACTAAATTCAATAGGCCCAGCTAAAATTATATTTTTAAAACCCAACCATTATGGAAACTTCAACACAATTCTGTATCATGGTTCGAAGCGGACTCCGCGGATATTAGATGGCAAAAATCTGTATGTACATAAAGGGCGACACGCAATTCCGGTAACACGAACGAACCAGAAGATTGAAACTAATATAACACGGATTTCTCGAAATTTAGTTGTGTCAAGAATAATATCACCCCCATTAATTGATAAATTAATATTTAATATAACTAAAAATCTATAATCTACTAAATCGAATATGCTATATGTTAGTTGATTTTACCAAACACAATCTTCAATCTGCTTTCTGTTGTAAGAATCTGCTATCTGCTATTTGCTATTTGCTATTTGCTTTCTGTTGTAAGAATCTGCTATTTGCTTTCTGCTGTAAGAATCTGCTATCTGCTTTCTCCTATCTGCTCCTAATCTATTTCGCCAAACGGGGTCATTGTGTGGCGTCGTTGTACCACCTGTAACCAGAAGACGCAAGATCAAAACGCTTAATTTCAAGCTTGTAATACTATAAAGGGCAGGATGGATCTTTACATGTCAACCTGGCAAACACCAATAGACTGCAATCTAAACAAGCTTCTTAACTCGGAGTTGCAGTTTGATGTCTCAAACCGAGAACCGATAAGCTCATTAAGCTAAACAACCAGATACTTTACAAAAGACCACTGGAGAAACGACAAGTATCAGACCAACCTCAAACGTCATCACTCCCACTGCCTCCCACAAACAAGAATTTACATGATATCATGTACTGCAGTAAGAAAATAGACCAAAGTGTTCTTCCAGACTAAAGGGATGTCATCCTCCAAAATGAAGTAAAGGAAAGTCCAAAACAATTTCTCTTTGGAAGTTTTAAGTGCATAATAATAATAATTCACGGGAGTACCTGCAATCCAAAAACTGTTCAGAGCCTGAACCTGAAGCAGGAAGTCCAGTGACCTCTCCAACTGCAACTGTTTCACCTGTATTACACAGCTATTTGAGGCGCAACCCAAAAATGCATTGAATCATGAATAGACAGACAGACACTAAACGTAGCCCTCTACTTACCCTCAAAACTGCGGATAATTAATCTCCCAAGTCGTGGAAAATCTGAAAACTTCTCCACGCATATCAAATTATCAACCTGGAAAGCATCCAAGTGAACTGATTAAAGGAAGATCCGGCACATTCCTAAGCACAACTCTATTCCTCTGCACTTAGAAAATAGTCAAAAGACACCTAGAACAAATGGTAAAGGTCTGACTACATACCCGAATGCGACAGGCAACAAGAGCCCCATTCTTCAAGTAGAGAACCTTGTTTCGAATTGGCCTCTTTAATTTCAGTTCGATTTGCTGAACCCCCCCCTCGACAATCTCGCCTTCTTCAACAACCGAATGAACATGAAAGATTGCGTTGTAGCCTTCTAACTGGAAGAGCACATACAAAATCATCCCGTGTGTTATGGGCCTGATTCTAAATTCAAATGTAAAGAAAAGGCACTCACTTCGTTCATCTGCTTCAGGATTTTTAACTCAGCATCAAACTCTGTAACCGCATGTATTGGCCTAGCTGCAGAGCCAACAGAGAAGCACATGAATCGTAGATAAATGGTAGCAGAACAAATATATTTACCTTGAACAACCAAGACAATTGTGTATTTTTAGAACTTACCCACACTTGACAGCACAAATCCTGACGATATATCCTCCTCATCAATGCCTGATAATCTAACACGCACATTCTCTCCAGGCCCAGCACGCCTCACCTTGTTTTCATCACAATACACCGCAAGAACTTTCACTTGGGTCTGCATAATAGGCCAAGGTAGTTGTAAGCTCCAAGACAAAAGGAAGCTCTTACTAAAATTATGGATCCAAGGAACACACCTTATTTGGCATCACCAACAACTTATCTCCCTCAGTAACAGTACCAGATTCCACTTTTCCCATGACAACGGTTCCCATGTCTTTAAACTTGTCAATGATGGGCATCCTGCAGATGGAAAGTCAACATCCTCGAATCATTTTAGCAGGAGAGGAAGGACAAAAATGAAATAACTACATAAATGGCGTCCTTGGCAGGCAAGCGCTTCCTGGCTAGTGCAAGGGTAGGGGAAGGGTATGCACGTATTTACACAACCTGATGCAAAGAGGTTGTTTCCATGCCTTTACCCGTATCCCAGACAAGCGAAGTCATTTACCATTGTGCCAAATCTAGCTCTTAAAAGAGAAAAAAAATCAGATAACTTGCCTAAAAGGGCCACTTGGATCCCGAGGAGGAACTTCAACAGCATCAAGGACTTCGAAAAGACATGGACCATCCCACCACGGACATATGTTCTCATCCATTCTTTTGTTCATGTTTGCACCAATCAGGCCATTAGGACATATGTTCTCATCCATTCTTTTGTTCATGTTCGCACCAATCAGACCAGATAATGGCAGGAACTGTACATCTGCATTTTCAAATGATAGTGTGACCAAAATAATTCATGAAAACACAATCGCATATCAAGAGAAAGACTGGAAAAGTATCTCAAAAACTTGGTCAATTAAGACATATGCTCAAATTGCAGAACAGAAAAAAGCAGAATTCATTACCTTTCTCCACATTATACCCGGAGGACCTTAAGAAAGGGATCATCTCCGATTCAATTTCATCGTACCTAGAAGAAGTGCACATTTCAGCTTCGCATGCTACATCCAACCCAAACTCATCCATGCACATGCACACGCAGCATAATGAACACAACATCATGCATAAACCAACAATCTCTAATCAAGGCGCATAATGCAGAAACAATGACCCCTAATCAATTCACGCACATGCACAGAGAACAGACACCATCAATCCAATAAATAATCGATTTTTCTACCAGGCAGATGATCTCTCACCATCAGAATGCAATCAGAATGCATCACCATCATCAAGATGTCTGTGCACACTACTAAATCGAGTACCCCTAGCATGCATGCTTGCTGGTAATTCCAGACAATTTATGGAGTAGATGTACTTGGAAAGCTTTCTATTACAAACAGAGCAACAATTGTCAATCCTTACATAAACAGGTAGCACTTGCATGTGAAAAAATGATAAATCAGTGACAACGCATACAAGCATTGTAAGTGACAATGCATACAAGTAACACGCAGGCCTGTATTTATTTACCTTACTTTTGCCCAGCGCACTGTTGGATCACCCATCTTATTTACGACCACAATCAGCTTAGAGAAACCCAAGTGCCTAGCAAGTTGAAGATGCTCACTGGTCTGCCCACGTTTTTCATATCCAGTTTCAAATTCACCTTTCAGAGCAGAAATTACCTATCAAGTAAGCAAATATAAAGCCATTCAAAATTCCATCATGCGGTGACAAATTTTAATGCAGCGAACACAAGAATCCAGGTGAATGACTCACCAGTACACACATGTCAGCTTGAGATGCTACAGAAATCATATTTTCAATATTACTCTTATGGCCCTGAACATTCAGTGGCAATGTTAAACAAACTAGCTTGGCACCATCACTTACGTGACAGGAAAAGCTTTGCGATAAGTAACGTGAGCAATGGAAAAATGCGAAGTCCCAGAACCCAGAAAAACTTAGCATGTCCATAGAAACAATAAGGTGAAATGATATACTAAAGTTCGGCAAGGAATCTCTTACACGGAGATCTAATATGGTAAATCTAGTTGTTTTCGTTTCAAAATGAGCCCTGCCAACTTCTCCTGATTTGCTCTGCAAAAGAACAGAAAGTTTAAGGGTCACTCTCGAAATTTGTTACAAGTATTTCATTCTCAGACACAATGAACAAAGATCAGAAGCATACTTTAGCCCTCTTTTCTTCATTTGTGTCCATAATATATGCCATGTACCTAGGGGTCAGCACATGATTGTTAGAAAAGAGAAAAGTAACAACACCGCGTAGTACGTCAAAGTATTTCATTCTCAAACACATTGAACAAGGACCAGAAGTATACTTTAGCCCACTCGTCTTCATTCCCTTCGCTTCTTTCTCGTGTTTTGGTATAGTACGATCATCAACCTGGCCACTACGGAAAAGTATTTGACCACCAGTCGTTGACTTCCCAACGTCTGCAACTGACATGAAGAAAAAGCCAGAAAGCAGATGAGGGGAAATTCATAGAAAAATATATAAAGGCTTAAACTGACACTTCAGTTTCTAAGGGATACATAGGGACGATGCCACTTCAATGATTTAGAACAAAGACCATGATTTGTGCAGGTGTCAGTTATCTTGTGCTACCGATTTGGTAGGGGGATCAGGAAAGGAAAGTCCAATTTCGAGCAATTGCTATGATTCCGATGGACAAGCGTTCAAATCCCAAACAAACTTAGCAATTTCTAAGACCAATGTTCAATTGTTCAGTATTGTGGTGTAGATCAACTTACCAACATCACCAATAAAAAGGACATTCAGATGCCGTTTCTTGTTAAGAAATGCTTCAACATTCTTCTGTGCCGTGGCTGCAAAGTGAACATCAAATCGTGAATCAATAGAACCAAGCAAAGTACTAAAACGGCATCGGAAGTAACTGAATCCAGCTGCAAGGATCAAATCTCCTCCTACCATCAAAACAACGCATAACTAAACCCTAGAAATCACAAACCAGCTCCGAAACTCCCAATTATTATTATCCCTAAGAAACGAAACCGCGAGAACCCGCGAAATTCGAGCTCCGCACGTGCGATTCGTCGGAAGAAGGAAACGACGCCGGAATTAAGAGATGGAGGAAGCTTACCCATGGCTAGCGACCAAGAGGAAGCGGCGGGAACGGGTCTAGGGTTTACGCGACCTTCACTTTCCCTTTCTTTTTGGTTTACACTAAAACCGAACCGGAAAAAAATATCACTTTAGAGGAGTTATTAAATAAGAGGAAAAAAATTATAAATAAATTTTTAAACAAAAAAGTTATTGAAATATTTTCTTACAATAAGACAACAATCACAAAGATCATTGGAAGATGATTGAGAAGATGCATGATGATGTAAAATTTATCGAATAAGCAAGTTTAACACAAATTAATGTCTTACAATATTTTTCGAATTCGTAAAATATGTAAAAATATATGTATTTATTTAAAAATAGTACTTTATGCGAAAATTGGGACCGAGATTTAGCACTAAAATTTATGAAAAAGTATTAGTTATTACGATAAAAAAGTTATTAAATTTAACACTGGTCCCGACTCGGGACCAAGATCTTTTATCAGTTTAGAGGTGTTATAATTTTATAGGAGATTACTGTACAAAAGTTTTACTGTATACCGTTACTTTTAAGCTGGGTTTTTCAACGTTAAATCTGTCTTGATTGTTAAGATTATAATTGTTGAAATTTTATTTTTGGGAAAAAATTCTAGGTCTCTTAATTTAGTTATAAGTATTAGGAGGTTCACTTCATAGTTTTTTTTCCCTAATTTTTTTTAAGAAATTGAACTGATTGATCATTTCGTCTATTTTTTTGTCAGTACTTCTAGTGGAATGCTATAAATGCTCTTTCTCCAAAAACAACATCAATATCAAATAGACCAAAACCAAACCCAATACCATATTTTAACCATTCAAACAAGGCAAGACAACCCCTAAACTTCTAGTGGATAGCCGTAATAAATGTACGCGACTCGTGCAACAAAATTGGACGGCTCTCGAGAACACGCGACAAAGATTCACCGTTGAATCTTTGCAAGTGTATTTCCATATAATTGGACGGCTTGAATTTTCTCTGTTTCACACGGAAGAGACCTATCTCCGTCCGTGTCCAATCCGAGCTCGGCTACTAGCCGTAATGCTCAGGTTGCCTGTAGGTTTATTATATTCCATCCAATGCGAAAATTCCACTACAAATCAACTCAGGGAAAAATATTTAAGATAAATTAACGGAGACAAAGTATTGAAATTTATATTAACACAAAGTTGAGATGTGTTAATATTTTTTAATTTTTTAATAGAGTTTATGATTTTTATTTATTTTGTATGACTCTGACAAGTTGGTAGCCAAGAGCCGGCCACTTTGCTGGGTCGCGCACTATAATAATCTTTAGGGAAAATTATCCTGAGGTTCGTTTAACGAAATACTATTTTAGTTGTTACTATTTTTAATAATTTTTTTTGATGCATTAAGTTTGAAATAATGCACATCAATTTTCTAGCAAGTCAACAGCTAATGTCATTGATTAGCACAATTTTTTATGATCTTTATACCCCAACGTTTAAATAAAGTAACACAAATATATTCTCTCTCCTCCTCAACCTCTCCGGCGGCAAGAGGACACATTTTCGGCCAAAAAAATTCCCGGCGGCACCACGAAAACAAAAGAAACGGAGGCCAATCTCTTTAGACTAGAAGTGAGCTTAAAACCGAAACAAACTGCAAACCACACCAAACCATACCGAAAAATCGAAACAGTAAAGCTAAAAGTAGTATTTTCAAACCGCACCACACTGCACCGCATGCTTTCGGTACGGGGTTGGTTTGTACTTTTTTTACCTCACGAAACCACATCGCACTGCATCTATAAAACGACGTTGTTTTAATATATGTTTAGTGTTGATTTGTTACTATATTTAATATAGTTTAGTGTTCATTCGTTACTATATTTAAGTGTGGGCTTCTTGTGAATTTCGTGGGCTTGTTGTGAATTTGTGGGCTTAATTTTTTGTCCAAAAAATTGATGAAATTAGCCATTTTTTAAATTTAGGAATACTGAAATGGGCCAAGTTTGAATTTGCGGTCCAAACCGCAAACCGCACCGCACTATTCCAATACCGCGCCATCCTGAACACCGCAGTTTTCGACCAAACCACAAACCCTGCGGTGTGAATTTAAAAAAAAAATTGCCGTGCACAAAACCGCACCGAACTCACTCCTAATTTACGACGACAGAATCGATTAATGTCTTCTTCCATCGTTGGAATCGATTAGGTTGGTGGCCAATCCCTTCCAATCCTAATTGGACGACGACGGTTGGTGGCCAATCCCTTCCAGAGATTCCGACATTCGTCGTCTTGGTCACATCCTCATCTTCTTCCTCTCTCTCCGCTCCCCCTTCATCCTCGTCTACCCACCATGAAAGAAGCACCTGGAACTCCTTGGGCGACGCTGCTCTCGATAGATTTTGCGATGACGGTGCTCGCACTGCTGCTCCTCCCTCGACCTCGCCTCCCAGCCTCGGTTGCATAACCTCTTCTCTTTCTCCGCCCTCGCGGTCGCCGGGCGAGCTCTTCCTTTGTATCTAATTTCAGCCAAGAAATGGGCCACGACCTAAACCCCGAGAGGAGGAGCTGAGGAGAATGATGATGGCGCCGCCTGCACATGTGGATACTCCTCCTTTCTGGATTTTAATTTCGTTGCCTTGGTTTCTGTTAATTAAGCTCAATTTTAATTTCCCTGATTTCTTCTCTAATTAATTGAACCAATTTAGTGATTCTTTAATCATCAAAGGTATCTAGACATGGGACGACCGAGAAGTAACCTAGAGAAGCGAGAGATTGTAGGAGACGTTTTGGCGGAAGGAGGAGGAGGGGAGGCAGAGGAATTTTTGGGTTTGTGTTCCTGCCTGATATTGTTGGGGAAGACGATGGCGGAGGAATTTTTGGGTTTGGGTTTGTGTTCGTGGGGTTGGGTTTGGTTTGGTTGCTGTCGCCGGTGTTGAATTAGTTCGATATTGTGGCCGGGGAAGTAACCAACGCCAGTGATGAATTATTTTGTTTTTATAATAAAATAGTTATTAAAAAAATTATGTTGATTCAGCGAGAGAACTGAGAAGTGCATTATTTCAAATTAGGAAGAACAATAAAAGTTATTAAAAATAGTAAGGACTAAAACAAATGATTTGTTAAATATCAAGGATTTTAGGATAATTTTTCCTTATCTTTATATGGGATTTTCTCTCTTTCCCAATATTTTTAAAACTGACCTGGAAGGCGATCCGGAATTCTTAAAATGTTTACAACTTTTATTTTATATTATTATAATTAAATAATATTTAATAAATTTAATTTAACATAAAAATGATAAAATATCAAATAAGTTCAAATATTTAACAACTTTATTATACAATTTATCCAAACAAAGTCTTCAAACATGAATTGAACAAATCTAGAAGAACAAGAAGATGATTATACAAATTTTCAGATTCGACATATTAGTCCAATTCGTTTAACTTAGTTAAAATATTATCAAGAATTGTTAAAAAATAAGTTGTTTGTGATCAAAAAGTGATGCACACGCTCCGAATGTGGAAGTTGATGTTTTGTTTCTAAATTAAATCAGATAAAATAAAAAAAATAAACACTAATTTTTCTGATCCGGGCGAATTGGGTCATCCGAAAGCACCTGACTGGGCGGTCCAACCAAATTTTAGCCGGTCAAACTGCATTCTAGATTTTATGGAAAAATCGACCTAAATTTAGTTCCGAGTAGCGGTCGGACCATAATTTTTAAAACATTGCTCTTTCTCCTTGTCCTTGAAGAACCTCAGCTTTTGTCCTCTTTTAAAGCTCCGCTACTCTGCTCCAGTTCTAGCTCCAGCTCCAGCTCCAGCTCCAGCTCCATCTCCTTTCTCTCCCTCCTCAGACAAGAGGAGATAGTTCTTTTTTTTTCCTCGAAATTCCTCGAAACTAAATTAGTCGACTTTCTATCGATTGAATATCTGGATGCAGTTAATTTCGGAGGAAGAAGAGAAAGCACGCAACTTGGTTCAAATCTAATTGGTAGGTACTAACACAAACTTGCTGGGTACGGAGAAATAGAAAAGGCCACTTGCAGCTTCCGGTATGTTTTATCTACTCTTTTAAAAAAGAGTCTTTTTTTTTAAATTTCTTTCTCTTGTCTCTGCTTCTTATTTTATTAAAGTTTTTTCATCTTTGGACTGTTTCTATATTAATCGAATTTTAGACACTAGTGAAGGGCTGTAATACATACCGAGGATGTTGATGCTTACTTTAAACTATATAGCATATAGGACAGCCTGATTTTGTTGAGATCAAAGGCGTGACATATTGTGGCTCGTAAGATATTTCTCCTTTGCACGAGCTGGTGAATAAAGATATTTATCCTTTCTGATTAGTCCTTTATTTTTCTGTCACATCAAAGTTGACGATGGAGAACGTCCCCTGGCATGATGACGTGGAAGCTTTCTCCGAGGCTTTAGCTCATAAAAGCAACGGCGAATATGAAATAGCTTGCGAGCGAGCATGTGCACTCATGTTGTGTCCTGTTAACCAAGACTGAGAAGTAGTCGTGGGTTTTGTAGCTGTATAATTTCCTTAAAGGCGAACCGATGAATAGTTCAGATTATATTGTTACTGGTGTGACTTATTGGTATGAACCGGGTTGCTACGAAGGTTGTAGCGGTGCGCGGTGGGATTCGAAGGCTTCTTGATTTTTTGTCCTCGCGCCGTCTTGATAAAACAGATACTAAACGTAAATAATTCTTCTTATTTCTTGGCTCCATAAATCCTAGGTATCGTAGGCATTATATAGCCAAACGATTACAACGGAATAGGAAATAAATTAATTAGACTCGACTACTGAATTGGAAAATACTAATACGAATTATGAAATGTAAATCTACTAACAAGAATAGAAGAATAATAATAATAGACTCTTAATACGATACGTAACATTACTCGCGCCCTCGCGAGACAGCTCGTCCTCGAGCTGGCAATCCCGACGTATATGCTAACCCGGTTCAATGGAGTCATCGATCGTCCCATCCCCATCCACCCAGTCCTCCGCCTCAATATAAAAGAGGCGCTGGCAACGATGTCCCCGCACATACATCTCGTCACAATGATAGCACAACCCCTTTCTCTCTCGTTCAGCTATCTCTGCTGGAGACAGACGACAAATAGTAGGTTCTGACGACTTATTCGCAATCGCGACGCTTCCCGACGAAGGTGCAGTGGTCTAGGCAAGTGTAGTCGGTAGATTAATAGTACCCGTCCGGCGCTCATAGGCCCGAGCCAGGCTTATAGCCTCTTGAAGGTCGACCATATTTTGGAGCTCGACATCTGTGCGGAGCGGGTTGGGAAGTCCGGACATAAACATGCCGACTTCTTGTGCTGTCGTGAGGGGATCCACCCGACAAATTAGAGTGGAGAACTGCTCCTGGTATTGCTCTACTGTCCCATGACATGTTAATTTGGCTAGTTCGGCCATCAGGTTACTCCGGGATGGTGGTCCAAATCTTTGGTGGCATAAGTCGATAAAAGCTGCCCAGGAATGCCGTTCCAACTGATAGAACCATTGTTGTGCAGTGCCAGTCATATGGAACGAGGCTAGATAGACTTTGTCATCCTCCGCTGTGCGTTGGCCTCTAAAGAACTATTCGCATCGGTTAATCCATCCCAGAGGGTCTTCCTTGCCATCGAACCTTGGAAATTCTAACTTGTAATATCTCGGAACTCCTGATCCCCGGCATGAATTAAACGATTCTGAATTGGGGTTTCGAAATCTTCCCCTCGCTTCTCTTTCTTCCTCCGGATAAAAATGTAGGTTTCGAAATTGGCCCCTTTCTTCTCTTCTTTCCTCCTGATTTCGGAAACGACCCCTGTCCTCTCTTCCTTCCTCCTGAAAATAATTATTAGCCTGATTTTCTCCATATCCCCTTGTGTTGTTATTTCCCTGGTACAACGGTGGCGGGTCTCCTCCATCTTCATCAGGGAACAAGGTCGCATGGTAATTTCTAGCGTAACCTCTCCTGTGAGCTTCCGTGCGATACGGCGGCTGCTGCCGTGTCGTACCTTGGGAGTTACCCAGTCGATAACCATGAGTCTCGGCCTGCAACCCGGTACTTCTTCTCGCTGGTGGTGGTGGTGCAGAAACTCTAGCGGCTGCGTGGGAACCTGTTGGGTTGTCAGTCGTCGCCGCCGGCGGTGATGGGTGGGTCCACGTCGACGCGTGCGCTTGAGACCAGTTGGGTTAGTGGTCGCCGGCTCCAGGGGTTGCTGTTGTGGTGGCAGAAAGCTCAGGCCGCTCTGAGCTGTGGCCACAGGCAGCCACGATGGCGCAGAGGAATCGTCTGGGTTCGTCAGCGGTGGCGGCGGTGGTGGATGCTGGTTCGACCCATCTTCCAGCTTGGTCTCCACGGCCATCAAACGCTGGCTCAGCCCTCCAATCTCTGCGGTAAGCTTCTCCATGGCTTTGAGGACTTGGGCGAGTGTGGCAACTTCGCCGATGTCTTCTCCGGAGCTTGACATGGCAGCGGACGGCTCTGATACTAAATTGGTATGAACCGGGTTGCTACGAAGGTTGTAGCGGTGCGCGGTGGGATTCGAAGGCTTCTTGCCTTTTCGTCCTCGCGCCGTCTTGATAAAACAAAGATAAAACGGATACTAAACGTAAATAATTCTTCTTATTTCTTGGCTCCATAAACCCTAGGTATCGTAGGTATTATATAGCCAAATGATTACAACGGAATAGGAAATAAACTAATTAGACTCGACTACTGAATTAAAAAATACTAATACAAATTATGGAATGTAAATCTACTAACAAAAATAGGAAAATAATAATAATAGACTCTTAATACGATACGTAACACTTATGAAGTTGGAGCTTGTGCAGTAGACTAATTCTTGCCCAACTGCTTAGTGTTGTTTATTTGGGAAGTGACAAGGCTGAGAGAGTGATTCTTTGGAAGAAATTAGGCAAATCAAAGCTGAGATTTTGAGATTTTTTGACCGGATATAGAGATTCTAATACTTTAATATCGTGCAAGGATATCCTTCATTAAGGCTATAATAACCTAATTATTATGTGCCATTTTCTGGAAAGTCGCAAGACAATATAACAGTAGATTGTCTAGACGTCAAGGTGGGACCTTAGCTTTGCAGGTTTGAATGCAGAAGGGTCCCATCTCGATAAAGATTGCTCTCGATCTGCTTCCCTGCATGTTCTAGATTGGCCAAGTTGAATAATTGATGCGTACTACCAATATTTTAGGTAATTGTGCACCATAAATACGAGCTAATAAGTAGATAAAAGGAATTTGTTGAGATGTATTTACCACTTGACCAAGTTGCTTCTTGCCTTGTTCACCACAAATGCGAGCTAATAAATAGATAAAAGGAAATTGGTGAGATGTATTTTCCAAGTCATTGCTTTTCACCACAAATACGAGCTAATAAATAGATAAAAGGATTTTCTGAGATGTATTTACCAACTCTTTTTTTAGAAACTATATACCATTTGACCAAGTCGCTGCTTGCCTTTTAAAAATATTCGATCGATTGATTTATCATCGAATTATTGTATCAACTAATCAAAATTCTTGACACGAATTCAAAATAATCCTTCCAAGTTTCTACGCTAACTTCACAGGTAATTAATCAGCTAATCAGACCAATAAGCTTATATGGAGACTCGCAACTTGCTAATCAAGGCATGCAGTCAGATGATTACCCTTCCAACCAAATAAGCATCACAAATTTCAGGACACAATTAGATCAACATTACAGTTTAAAGTACGAGAAGAAATCACGACGTTCAAAACTAATCAAACCCTAGATGCTCTTGATGGGCTTGCTCTTCTTCCTTCTGCTTCTCCTTGAACCACTACTCTCCCTCTCTTCCTGATCATAGGCGCTGCTGCTCGTTATAACTTGTTCTACTCTCTGCTTGTTCCGCTACTCTTCTCTCCTCCGCTTCGATCCTCTCGTTGATCACCTTCCTCGGCCTCCCTCTTTTCCGACGAGTACTCGGCGGCTGTTGCTGTCGTTTGGTCTCCTCCTCCTCGCCTTTCGACGAGGCTTCGGCTATCGCCACCACCGATAGCTCCTTCGTCTTTTGAGGCCTCTTCTTCCCCATCAAGCAGCAGCAACCCACGTACAAATTATATCACTATATATCTCCCAACAAGAAAAAATGTAACCAATAACACTTTGAGCTGCTCTTTCTCTATACGAAGCACTTACAACATCATATCATATTTTACTTGAATTTGGATTATTCGACTTAGTGCTCGAATAATAGGAAAAAAAATCAAAGAAAAAGGTGGCTATCAGCTACAATAAACTTGAGGGTCAAAAGCTGAAAAGAGGCAAACAAGAGTTTCTTAACCTTTTCCTCCCGTCCTTTTTGCCTCATCCTAAGAAATGACTGGGAAGGACAGGCTCGGCCAAAGTGACGTGACATCCTTCGTAATAACGGCCAACTGGTGGCTATTGTCGGAAATCCGACATGGAAATTGAGAAACCATGGGCCTCCAGGGAAAAAGAAGAGATCAAAAGGCCCAATAACTGGCCCATTGGGTCATGATTGGTAGACTGCAAATGGGCCGTTATTGGGCCTATTGGGCTCATATACTTAACATCCTATAATTTGACTTTTTTTTATCGAGTACAATGATCAGGCTCTATGAACAAAGACACAACTGACGAGGCGTTGACACACATTTACAAATCCTCCAATTGCGTATGGTTTCGTGTACTTCTGAATAGAAAAAGGATTATTTCCTCTATTTCTTCTATCTTTCTAATTATTTCCTCGCAAAGCACCCGTGTCTATCACCATTCGTACAAGTGGCGGTCGATTTACGATGGAGTGCTCTAACTTTATAGAAAATGACTATTTCAGTAGGATTTAGTAAATGTATAGAATTTCGAACTTTGGGAGTTACTTAAAATTATCTAATTCGTTTAATTGGTATACTACCATTCTTCTAGTTTTTGCCTATATACATTGTTATCTTCCATCAAATCTAAAATTATTAAAAAAATAACAATGTTAAAATATTTGTGAGAGAATTTTGTAACAGCTCAAATAATTTTAATCGATTCAAACCTAGATCAGTTAGTATGTTGAGTATGTTGAGTGTCGACACAAAATTACTTATTCCACTACTTTATTCGCACAATAAGGAGCACATATCCATGGAACAAACAAATGGCAAATCCAAGAGACACAACTTCGTGATCCCATGATCCAAGAGACAAGCAACCACATAGTCCCAAGGCTAAATGAAAATGACTGATGGGGAAGCTACTGTTTTTGTGCCGAAACTGTGGAGCTCCCATGGTATGGGAAAAGATAATGAAGTATTTGCAGTCGAGGGTGTTGAATTCTCTCATATAAAAATGAGGTTGTAGCGGGATATTTTATCTGGTGGTAAAATTTAGTAGAAACCCGTGACAGGTAAAAAAGTGCACGAGTTTTGCAATGCCCTCTTATTATTAGTTCTTAAGCTTTTGTTGCTTTTTTATCTTATTATTTTTTAAGTAAAAATGATGTTTAATTTAATGGCACAAAACGTTGACGATTTGATAAAGGTTGATAGTTAAATCTCTACGAAGGTGTAAATATAGAGTAAAAATTTACTTTAAAAAATTATCTTATTTTACATACAATGGAGGAGACAGAGGATTCACTGAACTTTCCAACCTACCCTTTTTTCAATAAAAGAATGTTATATCTACTTTACTACAAATACAAGTTATACTTTTTGTTGTAATTTGTTTAGAAGGAAACAAATTAATGAACCGTCTCTACTCTGTTACGAAATAACAGACTTTCCAACCACAAAGCTGGTAGCTAAACCAACTCTATTTGGACTGGCTACACTTTGCATAGCTACAATTGGAAGCGATTTAATTCGTCACTTTTCTGTTTTATTTCAATAATAATAAATATCTAATCTCGTTTAAAAAAAATTTCAATGAACCCAACTCTTCCCTGATTAGACGCCATCACTTGTACGTAGTAGTATTAAACAAAGCAAATGGATTTTTTATACAATACAAGTCGAAGATGACTACCACAACATCCTCTTTCAAAGCCTCCTCGTGACTTCCATTTTTAGTTTCTGCTTTCTTTGCTCTACTCCATATCGGATAAGATCGCGATATTTTTCTTATCTCGTACAAAACGAGGCCCATCTCCATGAATTAAGAAACTCCGTCGAGCACATACCTATTTTAAAAAACGGACTAGGAAACGATCCTGATTTTTTATTTATTTTTTGTCCGATAATTTGAACTGTCGGTTAGTCTAGAGGTTTTCTTTATTTCACTAAGTAGTTATATTTAGTATTAAAATTTGGGCAAATTACCCTCACATCTCTGTACTTTGGTCACCCTCCCCCTAGGGTCCCTGACTTTTGGAAAATGATTGCCCCGTCCCTAAGTTTTGATGATAATAGACTCTCGGGTCCCTGGAGCCGGAATATTCCCTTTTCTCCGGTGAACCCCCACCTGAAATGACCAAAATACCCCTCCCACTAAAAAAATAAAAAAACCCAACTTTCTCCTAGTTATCTTCTTCCTCGCACCTCATCCAAAACCAAAAGAAAATGGCTTCATCATCTTCAACCCAAGCTCCAAACACATCCAAATCCAACAACAAAAGAAAATAAGAAAGATTCAAGAACGAACAAAAAAAATCAGAGGAACGAAAAAAATCAGCCGTGGATGAACTCCCCACGAAGCACGTTCGAGCTCTTGTCATCCAAGCGGAGGTTGGAGATGCTGTCGGACGGCGGGTTCAGGAACTCCCTCCCCAACCCCTGCGGCAGCGGCGGCACCCCGACGACCATCATTTCAAGATCTCCCTCCCCAAACATTAAATCAAAAAACTAATTCGTCGTCAATTTGGAAAGATAGCGGAGTATTCCCTGACTTTTGAAAAATGATTGCCCCGTCCCTAAGTTTTGATGATAATAGACTCTCGGGTCCCTGGAGCCAGAATATTCCCTTTTCTCCGGTGAACCCCCACCTGAAATGACCAAAATACCCCTCCCACAAAAAAATAAAAAAACCCAACTTTCTCCTAGTTATCTTCTTCCTCGCACCTCATCCAAAATCAAAAGAAAATGGCTTCATCATCTTCAACCCAAGCTCCAAACACATCCAAATCCAACAACAAAAGAAAATCAGCAACGATTCAAGAACGAACAAAAAAAATCAGAGGAACGAAAAAAATCAGCAGTGGATGAACTCCCCACGAAGCACGTTCGAGCTCTTGTCATCCAAGCGGAGGTTGGAGATGCTGTCGGACAGCGGGTTCAGGAACTCCCTCCCCAACCCCTGCGGCAGCGGCGGCACCCCGACGACCATCATTTCAAGATCTCCCTCCCCAAACATTAAATCAAAAAACTAAATCGTCGTCAATTTGGAAAGATAGCAGAGTACAGGGCGCAACCCATGGGTACCAACCCCGCCTGGTGGCCCGAATAAAAAAATCCATCAACAGCTTTCTCTGATAACTGATAAGAAACAACTGATGAATTTTTGTGAGGTTTAACCGACAAGAAAAAGAAAGAGAAGATTTGAAATGATGGGTGAAGAAGTAAGAGAAGGGCGAGATGGGGGAGCCGGAGAGGAGTAGGAGAAGGCAGCGGCGGGGAGTAGGAAGGAGAAGAGGAAGGCGAAGAGGTGAGAGGCGAGGAGGGAGGCGGTGGAGAAACAGAGGAAGGAGGAGGAGAGGAGCAGCAGCAGCGGGCGAGGGAGGCGGGAGAAGGTTTGAATGGAGGAGATAGAACACCGAGGAAGAACACGAGGAAGGTTTGGATGGAGGAGATAGAATACCGAGGAAGGTTTGGATGAATATAATCTTCTGAAAAAATCCTAATTATAAAATTAGGGTTATTAAAATTTTGATTCTTTCTAATTAGTTTTGATTCTCACTAAAAATATTTAGATTTATTTTTTAGTTTTGATTTTGGTTTTGGTTGAAGGGGGAAGAAGAAGATGAAGTGGGAGGAAGAAGAAGGGGAAGGAAAGATGGTCTTTTTTTAGGGGGAGGGATATTTTGGTCATTTCAGATGGGGGTTCACCGGAGAAAAATGAATATTCCGGCTCCAGGAACCCGAGAGTCTATTATCATCAAAACTTAGGGACGGAGCAATCATTTTCCAAAAGTCAGGGACCCTAGGGGGAGGGTGACCAAAGTACAGGGGTGTGAGGGTAATTTACCCTTAAAATTTTGAATAGTTCAAAACACCCTTTAATTTATTATTTATAAATATTAAAATCATATTTAATAACATCACTGGAAAAATACGTCCCTAAAGACTCTAAACAATATTTCTTCAACAAAATTGCAATTGTAGTTGAAACTTCTTTAAAACGTAGTCAATGACACTATTCCATTCTTGAAATTGTTAAGAAAACATAGTCTAGATTTTTGTTTGTCTTTCTTATTTCATTTTAATTGATGCACCTTTGGAATTTTGTGGCCATCACATTTATGCTATTGAAATTCTGCTCTACCCCATTTTACATGAAAGTATAAGCGGATGATCGATTATTATCCAGATCCACGACTAGAGAGTTCAGCTCTGTTGGCAACAACAATGAAATATATATTGTATAACATGAGAAAATAAAAACAAATTAATGTAACTATCATACCAAACAAATGACACCCATTTTCCGCAGACGAAAACAGTTTGACATGTAATATGCACATCTAAGGTGACTCGATTGGGTGCTTATAGAATCCAGCAGCACCAAACTATAAAACAAAATGATGGCATACGAATGACGAATTTATAATATTAAATATTATATAGAGATATTTGAAAATTGCAAAATTATATTATGAATAGTGATACATCATGCTTTTTTATATAAGTAAATTAATATATTATAAACATGTAACTGTACATAGCACAAACATCCATGTTGGCAAGCAAAATCTCTCAAGAGTTACATCAAAATTATCAATAGTCTACCGGAAGAAGTCCAGTATAAGTAAAACATCTTGTCCACCCAAGTAGGCAGAAGAACCCGACCAAATAAACCATTCTCTAACCTTTAAGATAGAGGTATGACGAAGAAATTTGTGGTAAACACTCGCAACATATATGCATGTTGGCAAGCAAAATCTCCCAAGAGTTAGGTCAAAATTACCAAAAGTCTACTGGAAGAAATCTAGTATAAGTAAAACATCTTGTCCACCCAAGTAGGCAGAAGAACCCGACCAAATAAACCATTCTCTAACCTTTAAGATAGAGGTATGACGAAGAAACTTGTGGTAAATACTCGCATCTTGTTGTGAGTGATATATCATGTTGCGTTTAATGGTATAACATGTATGATATCTTTTAGCATTTATTGGTACCATATTTTTTTGTTCGCATGATGCTACCGACGCTATTATAGCCGGCACCCAATTCATTCTCCCAACTAGATAGTAGTGGGTCTACTCGATATGACATGTATTATCTTTTTAGCTTCACTATAAACATTTCTTAAAAAGTATTTAACGATTTGGTATATGAAAGGGAGATTTTAATCGTTTTGGGGTGCTAGGGTGTGTGGTATACGTTTGGGGGATGAGGAGCCACTACTTTCCGGCGGAGGTGAAACCAAATCAAATCAGAATCTATGGTATTAGGAACCTGATGTGTATATGTATTTGCTTGGCTGGCTGATCTAGTCAAGTTAAAAAGACAGTTTCTCCACAAGTCGGCATTTGTGGGTCCCATTCCCCAAATGTACTACCACAAATCCGTATCTGGTATTATTACCCCTAAAAAAATAATATTATATTAGTTGTTCGCTTGATATTTGTTGTAATAGTACTAGCCGTAGGATATTACATCCTGTGTCTAATTAGAAAATTCCACTGCGAACCAACTTAGAAAATAAATTATTAAGATAAGAAAGTAAACAGAGAGAAAGTATATAATTATCCCTTTAAGATAACATATATCTGGTCCCTTCCGGTAAAAAAACGACAAGTCAGTCCAACTAATTACAGAAAACGACAGAGTGAGATCAGATATTCAGATGTATTTAATATTTTTTAATAGAGTATGATTTATTTATTTATTTATTTATTCTGACTCAGACAAGTTACTAGCCAAGAGCCGGCCAATTTCCTGGGTGCGCGCTATAATTATTATCTTTTTATTTATGGGATCTCCCTTTTCCCCTTTGTCCTAAAAAAACCTCAGGTTTTGTCCTCTTTTAAAGCTCCGCTCTCTCCTCCTCCCTCCTCAGACAAGAGAAACAGAGGAGATAGTTCTTTCTTCTCGAAATAAACTGAATTAGTCCAAAGTCTATCGGATATCTGGGTGCAGTTAATTTCGGAGGAAGAGGAGAAAGCACGCAACTTGGTTTCAACCAACTTGCTGGGTACGGAGAATTAGAAAAGCCCACTTACTTGCAGCTTCCGGTATGTTTCATCTACCCTTAAAAAAAGAGTCTTTTTTTCTTTCTTTCTTTATTGCTCTTGTCTCTGCTTCTTATATTATATTATAAAAATTCCATCTTTCGACTGCTTATATGTTATATATTCCGGTTTTCTATTTTTGTATGGTTGGCGTTATGGTAAGAGAAAATCAATTTTCTTTTTCTGAATTCCGTTGTGATTTGTTTTCCCCTATTTTCCTTACTTGGAGGTTTTCCGTTCCCTAAATATCAGCTTTTAACTTTGACCCTTGTGAGTGGTATAGGTTTATGGCGTCCACCCAATACTAACGGCGTCTTTCTTTTGATTTTCCTTGCCAGGATTTATACACAAAGTTTGTGCTTTTATGGTTCTTCATTAGAAAAGCTCAATTGGGCTAAACCAGAGTTGGGGTTGTTTTGAGTGTGGATTAAGCTTCTTCGTTGTGTGTTTGAACAATGGAGGATGGGTATGAACCCACAAGCAGGAAAGGGGAATTGGAAAGTTCCCATCTTCAGATCATCAGATACTCGCCTTACCGATTCCCACATGGTAATCATAAGCTCTCATCCCCTTGGTTTGATTTGAGGGTGTTTTATGTCAGGATTAGCAATTTTCGGGTCGATGATTCGACCCCCGAGTCCCTCACCCTCCACCATATACCAATGAGCCCGGATACCCTGTTGGAGGTCAATGGAGTCCGGAGTAGCACGTATTCTGATGGCGTGTCTTCCGTCCTTAGAAGGGACCGGGCGGATAGGAAATCCGAGGAAGCTACATTTGTTAGCACGGATAGTATTAGGACCACGGGGAGTGTGATATTTGAGGTGTTTGACAAAGATGATCTCATCCTGTCCGGGGTTCTGGAGATGTCTAATAGCAATGGTCTCGTCGGGGAAGCGAAGGGGAATGTTAAGCGTTGGAGTATGAATTGTGAATCCGAGATCACCGTTGGCACCGGCTTTCTTAAAGGGAAGAACGTTTGCGGGCCTGAATTATCACTACCAACTATCGAGGTTTATGTTACTGGCTGCTTCTCTGGGACACCGATCATTTTGACCAAGACCTTGCAGCTTGGTTATCGGAAGAAGCATAACAGGAAAAGCGCATTGGACTCTATTCCAGAAGACGATGCCACCGAACCAGCAAAAAGTGAATCCCCGGAACATGACGAACTGCAGGTAACCCCAACAAACTATCGGCATTTTATTTGCTTAGACGATATTCATGTTTCCACGTGATTTAAGGAACTGGAACTCGCCTCTTGCATATGCTGTTCGTCCGATATGAGAGTTAGGTACTCCCAGAACAGTTGCTGTTTGGTGATGGTTTTTGACATGCTACCTACTTGGAAACATGCATCTGGTTAGGGAGGTCCCATCCTCAATTGGGGCCATCTAGTGGCCAAAAAGAACCTTATCCTATATGTGACATGGAGTATGGGCAGGGCACAGTATCCTAGCTATGAGATATTAGTCAATATCTCAATTTATATCTTGTTCCCTTCAACTTTGGATCTTGTTTTTAAATGTCCTCCCCCAAAGCAAGTTCCTAGCGTGCATGGGGCACCTACCACAGCACGTGAAGTTCAGTGTTTCACATGTGAGCTGATAAGTCTGAGTTGCTGCTTTTACATTGGTGGTTGTGGCTCATTGCTTGCCTGCGTTAGTCGGTTTTTAATATAAAATGGTAGATTCGTTTCAGCGGTTTCCTGCAATTTTTGGTGTTCATAACCAACTGTTAAGCTAATTGATCTGTTTCTGCCAACTGGACGGATTGTAGAGCTTCTTGCTCTTTCTTAAATCGTTGCAGTTTGCTTAATTTCAATCTAAACAGTCTTTTCTTCTTAATTTGCATTGTAGTCTCAATGCTAATGTCGGCATCTTGAGGTATATATGTCATATTTGATTCTTGTAACAAGAATGACAGTGTGCTAAAGAGACCAATGTTATCTAGCAAAGACAGGAAAGCCTAGTTTCCGTCGGAGCTGGTTTCGGATCTCTTTATCCGTTCCTAAACAGCTGCTTCAATTTTTCAAGGAGTGTAGTAACATCCCTTTAAGGTTTAAGTATCACGTGTGTGGATATATATGCAACTAGTTTCGAGGTTCAGAAAAAAAAATGTTTTTGGGGCAGCAGCCTGTCTTAGGCCCTACCCCACCAGCTGTTATCTGCTACTGGATGTGAGACAATCTTCTGTATATTATAAATTTTGGAATGTTCATCAACATAAAAAAAAACATGTTCTTTGAATTTTTATTGTTTATTTCAATTCTATTAGCAGTATTTTATTCGGGAAAGGGTCGAGTCTGGCAGGGTCCTACGCCACATTTTGTTTATGGTTCATCATGCACATTAGAGGTGCACCCGGGTATCGGGAAGAGCTTCGAATTGCTTTAGAGAAAACTAATTGCATCCTTTGTTTGCAGTTGGCAAGATACAGACGTTACAAGCTGGAAAATGAAGAAGACTACAACAACATGTACTGGAGGAGGACGGAGTACATGGATGGCGAGGACGGTGAACTCTCATGGTTTAACGCCGGAGTGCGCGTAGGTGTCGGGATCGGACTCGGCGTTTGCGTCGGAGTCGGTATAGGTGTCGGACTGCTGGTACGTTCTTACCAGGCAACCACGCGAAACTTCAGAAGACGGCTATAATCTGATGCTGTTTCCTATCGGAACACTATCCCCGCAGAATCCCATGGACATCTGAAGAGCTAACAAACCCCGTATGATCATGTACAAGTTTTTTCGGCTAAAATTTTGGCTCTGTCTTCGTGTGTAGATGACAATCTGTTCTTCTTCTTCCTCGCCTTCTCAGTGTAAGATGGTGTGTCTGTTTAGGTTGAGGTGGGACACTTGCAATGAGGACTTAACTTGCCTATGGAAAGTAATGTTTAGATTTCGACAATACATGTGTAAACATTGGGTGACTCGACGCTTCCTTTGTATATAAATCTGCTTTTTGAAGAGTTAACGATAGAATGTGATGCGTGTTCTTGAACACCTCGGATTTAAAGCGATCTTAGTGATTGTTTATTTTTAATTCTGTTTATGCAAAATTGTGAGGAATAGTTTTGTATGTTGCAATTCTCTACATCAACTTTCCGTAGCACCTCGAATCACCTCAGAATGCATATACCATCTTGAAAATGAGTCACAATTCGGATCGAACTGACTCGGATTAGTCCACGAATACAAGGTGATTATGATGAACCATGTTTTGGACAAGGAGTTGCTGATTGCCGGGAGAAACAGAAGCGTCCATATCAGTAGGATGAGCTGATTGTGCTAAGCCAGAATGTCGTTTACAAGCTTAAGTTGGCCAAGAAACAAAGCAAAAACCTCTATGCTAATTAATATAACTTGTCTTGTGCACCAAGGGGGACTGCAGCTACAGGTAAACTGAGCCGCGGCCCGCCCGGCTACTTTAGGTGGCTGGAGATGCCACTTTGAGTGGTTCGGGGGCTACCTCTGCTACATGAAATCCGTTGCTTGCTTTCTCGAGCTTACTGTCCAAACTCCAGAACGAGGCAGCCTTCGCGTCATCCTGGACCATTAATCTCGAGAACTCTTCATGGTCATAGTTAAGTATGGCTCTTCCCCCAAGCTCGGTTGGTAGATTCTCGTCGTCGAAGAATGACTTCATCAGTTCCACACTACTGCTATCCTTGGGGTAGACGAACTTCACCTTTTGGAATGTTTTAGCGTCTAAGAAGTATTTGACTACCTGCATTGCAGAAGCAAAAATAAGATGATTAGACTCTTAAAATTGCTTAGCCAAATGTCGAGAGTAATTTAAGAGATCCGGGGATGAGAAGTCCATCCCGAGGTCAACTGGCGCAATATTTTGAAGGGAATGCAGAGCTAGCAGCTCCGTCTATACAATAACCATACACCATCCTACCTTGTCCCCATTACAATGGCTTTAATCCAGGAGCAGGACTAAAAATCAAATTTATCTAAACAGCGTTCGTCTGATCCAACCAGAAAGCAAATTCAGGAATTTCAAATATGGGAACTAATCACACTTCAAGACAAAGGATAATCAAAAGGGATCAGAAATCAAACCTTCCAGAATGCTTCGAAAATTCGCGGTGGATTGTAAAGGAATGCAATGGCTAGCCTCTCGGGATAGTGGTTCTGTAGTATGCTAATGGTATCACGAGCTGATTTGATGGGCACGCTAGTTGTCATCGACCATCCTGTGAAGTCGATCAACCATGACATTTGTTCTTGGCCATCTGGAAGGTTGAGAATGGCGTTCTCTATGAGATACACCAGGTGTCGGATTTGATTGTCCAGTGACTTTGTGTTCTGCAACAACAGATAGCAGCCATCGTGTTTTCTAAGCTATCAAGGTAATGAAGTTTTCGAAGGCATATGCACAAAGTTGAGAATCCCATACCTGCTTTCCTGGCCTTAGTATCAGAACAGATCTTCCTTGTCGATCGTGAAAACTAGCTCTATACACTTTCCCCGTTTCCCCTTCCACTGCAACTTCACCCTGACAACATATTTGCGAAAGTTAGACGAAGTTCACTCACTTCTTCAAAGGATGCCATGGAAATTATGGAATCCTTTTACCCATAACATGGGAAAACAGCCCAACTCACCCAGCAGATTTCCTCTGGCTTGTAAGTCATTCGCCATTTAAGTGTCTCGTGCAACATTTTCTTCGCTTTGTCCACATTCCAGTTCCGTGCTTCCAAGTACCTTCTCAGGCACGCATCAGTACAATATGTCAAACTACGTCCTGACAGCGGCCCCATCGCATCCTTAAGCTCGTCCAGCTGAATATGGCAATACCAATAAATACAGTCACTAAATGACCAAGAGACTGACCTAGGAGCTTTCACAAACCAGACAATGCAACCGAAAGAAGTCAAACGATGAGCAACACACCACACCAGTATTACCTTGGTCTCATGCTGCCGGACTACATCTTCTTCATCATGATGCGAATGAGTCCAACGACGAAGCATCATGCAACTTGGGAAAGATCAATCATACAAAAGCCTTTTTACTTTATGTGAAACAGATGCAATAAAAGCTTCTCAAAAGCTAAAAAAGCAAAATCTTCATTGTCCGTCCCACTAAATCTAAAACTTTTTTCACTCACTCCTAGCACCTACTAAGAACAAGAAAATCGGACAAGAGGAATTATACCAAACACCCTGTTGTGGAGAAGAAATCCAAGCCCCCGCTTTACTCTTCACCTCCTCCCAGAGAGAGAGAGAGAGAGAGAGAGAGAGGCGATTCCAAGGCGAAAATGTGTACGGAAAGGGTCAAGTTTCAGGACAATGACATGGTGTTTCTACTTTGTAGAAAGGGTGAGGCAAGGGTTGCTTGCTTTTTTCCAGTTTTTGTTCTGGGTGCTGTGTACGTCTTTCTACGTGTGCAAAGAGGGAAACCCAAAAGGCTTTCTAGAGAGAGAAGGCTAGGCTAGCTGGGTCTTATTTACAAGTATTATTATTATTATTGTACCGTAAGTTCGAATTGTTTAGTGTTTCTTTGGGTTTTTTTTTGAAAAATTACTTTCAAGTCTCTCGTGCTTACTTAAATATACTCAAAAATCTCCCGTGTTTGAAAAACGATAATGTTATCCCTCTTGTTTGATTTTATTATACTTTCGGGTCATTGACTGATGTCATCTTCGATTTTTTCATTTTTGTCATGAAAATGATAGAAATACCCTTTAAAAATAAAAAAATTAAATTACTCTCAAGTCCCTGGTATATAGTTTTATTACTCGCAGGTCCCTAGCTTTCAGAAATAGTATATGAGGTCCCTGCTTTGTAAGAAAATATTGGTTGAGGTCCCTTTCACCGGATCGGAGAAATCTCCGGAGATTTTTAAGAAGATCGATCCGGTGACTAGGGACCTCATACCAATATTTTCTAAAAAAATAGGGACTTCATATACAATTTTCAAAAAATAAAGACCTGCGAGTAACAAAACTATAAATCAATGACCTGAGAATAATTTGCCCAAATAAAAAAGCTCATCTTCTTCCCATTAAAACAAAAGGAAACAAAAAAAACAATATGCTTCTCCGATGAGAGAGGCAACGCCGGAGTCTGACGAGAACAACCCAAAAGCTACAACGACCAGTCGTGGTGGAGGCAACCATCGAAGTCCGACGAGAACAACTCAAGCTCTGGGTTCGAGGTCATCTCCCGGAGACACTGGGTCCACGGTCGTCTCTGGTCACCAAGCTCTGGGTTCGAGGTCGTCTCCATGAGGCATTGGGTTCACCGATCTTCCAGATCTTCGATCGCCACCACGCCCTCACCGACGACCACTAGAAGCGCATCTACTCTGCTAAATGAAAATGGTGCCAAAAAATGCTAGGTTCTTGGGTTCTCAAAATCTAGACCTGGGCGGTAGAGAAAACGACGTCGGAGAAGAGCGATTTGGAAACGGCGCCAGAGAAGAGGGATTTGAAACACTGTGTTTGTTTCGAAGTGGATTAATCTGGATTTCACCATGGCCGTCACTCTCCAGTGATTTCACTATTTATTTTTAATCTAGATTTGTTCTTGGGTCATGTTAAGCTTCGCCTGTGATAGAAAAGAATTGGAAGGAAGATAGAACGGGTTGAGAGAGATAGAAGAGAATATGGGGGAGTAATAGATGTTATATTTTTGGATGCCTAAAATAAAGAGTAGCTTACATATTTATATCCCATCAGCAACAGGTATAACGACTCCACGTAACCACCGCCCACTACATAGGTGGCCAACAACTTCCTACAATGGTGCCACGACTTGGAGGCACTTTAGGGAAAAATAATAACAACCTAACAACCTAAGACTGAGTCAACCTAACTAAGTCAACTCGTAACAATCGACCCCCCTTACCGAATTCTTGTCCCAAGAATTTAATTATTCAGCTGATCCACGATTGGAAATTAAGACTTCATCACATGGTAATCCTCCCACGTTGAATCATCTTTATGGAGATTCGACCATTTGATCAAAACTTGCACCACCGCACGATTGTTACGTTTCACCAATCTTCGATCCAGGATAGCCTCCGGCTCTGCCTTAAGTTGTCCTTCACTTGTGCTTAGGGGCGGAGAAGTAATCGGCACTTGCCCGTCTCCTACCTTCCCCTTCAACAGAGACACATAAAATACCGGGTGAATGGAGCAAGAGGGAGGCAATTCCAACTTATATGCCACGGGACCGACCTTCTTCAACACCTTGTACGGTCCAAAGTACTTTGCTGCAAGCTTGACATTGGAGCGAACAACGAGGGTTGCTTGTCTATAGGGTTGCAACTTCAAGAATACCAAGTCTTCCACCATAAATGACCTCTCGCTTCGATGTTTGTCCTCCTGTGTTTTCATCTTGTTCTGAGCTCGAGCGAGCATATCAGACAACAATCGAACCATTTGGGCTTGCCTCGTGGTGTAATCCGCCACCAAAGCTACTGAGGTTTGCTCCTCTCGAAGCCCTGGAATAGGAGTAGGTGCGTAGCCATAAACGACCTCGAACGGAAAGCACTTAATCGCCGAGTGGTACGCTGAATTATACCACAGTTCAGCGAGTGATAACCATTTCGACCACTGTGTCAGCCGGTGGAAACACATAGCTCGAAGATAGTTCTCGAGGCATTGATTAAGTCACTCAGTCTGACCGTCCATTTGGGGATGATAGGCCGTACTCAATTGTAGCCGAGTATCGAAAGCATGAAAAAGCTCCCGCCACACCTTGCTTGTAAAGATTTTGTCTCTATCAGAAATAATTGTTTTCGGCAGCCCGTGCAACTTGAACACATGATCGAGGAGGAGATGTGCAACTTGGATCATCGTATTTGGATGTGAAAGGGGCACAAAATGACCATACTTTGAGAATCGATCAATGACCACAAAGATAACATCTTTGCCTCCGAACTTCGGTAAACCTTCCACAAAGTCCATTGCTATGTCCTTCCATACCCCTTGCGGCACCGGAAGAGGTTGTAGGAGGCCTGGCATAGATACATGTTCCGATTTACACCTCTGGCATGTATCACATCCTTTGACGAAAGAGGTTACTTGCGCCTTAAGACCCGGCCAGTAGAAATGCTTCTTCACCCTCTTATAAGTAACAAGTCTGCCAGAATGTCCCCCGATGGCAGAATCGTGCATTTGGTGAAGGATCTCTTCACGCAAGTCTCCTGTCTCACCAACAAAAATCCTCCCTTTATATCGAATGACACCTTGCTGGAGGCTGTAATTAGGATGGCTATCAGCTGCCAATATCAACTCTGCTATTAATTGCTCCGCTTTGACATCACCTGAATAGCTAGCTTCGACGGCAGCTATCCAACCTGGAATCACATGTGAAATAGCGTTAATTTTAGAACTGATTGGAGGTGCCGCTGCTGACACTCCGTTCTCTAGCAGCCGCGAGAGAGCATCCACCGCCTTATTTTCAAACCTACAGCGGAACTCAATGGTGAAGTTGAGACCCATCAATCTTGAGACTCCCTTGCGTTGCAAGTTGGTGTGGACTTTCTGGTCTAATAAGAAGCGGAGACTCCTATGGTCAGTCTTGATCACGAACGGAGCACCTTCGAGATAGTCACGCCATCGAGTCACCGCAGCGAGGACCGCTAATAGTTCTTTCTCGTACACGGCTAGTCCCGTATTCCTTGGCTTTAACGCCTCGCTCATATATGCGAGAGGTCTACCCTCTTGAGTCAACACCGCACCTATCCCTTTGTCGGAGGCATCTGTTTCAAGCACAAATTTAGACAAAAAATTAGGATAGGCAAGCACCGGAGTACTCGATAAAAGGGTCTTCAATTTTCTGAATGCATCATCCGCTTCGGAGGACCAGGCAAAGGCGCCTTTCTTAAGTAATTTGGTCAAAGGTTGGGCCACCGTTCCATAGTCATGGATGAACTTACGATAGTATCCCGTTAGTCCTAAGAATCCCCGTAGTTCTCGGATCGTACGGGGAGTAGGCCAGTTCACCATCGCTTTCACCTTCCTTGGGTCGGTGCTCACTCCTTCTTTGGATATGACGTGGCTAAGGTAATCCACTCGTCCCACACCGAACTCGCACTTGGAAAGCTTGAGGTAGAATTGCTCCTTGTGAAGTAGCTCGAAAACCAAGTGGAGGTGTTTCATGTGCGAGTTTGCCTCCTTGCTATAGATTAGTATATCGTCAAAAAATACTAGTACAAATTGACGCAAGTAAGGCGACAAAACCTGGTTCATGAGGGATTGGAATGTCGCCGGCGCATTCGTCAATCCGAAGGGAAGTAACCGAAACTCATAATGGTCGGAATGAGTTCGGAAACCCATCTTTGCGATGTCCTGGTCCTTCATGCGTATTTGATGGTAGCCTGCTTGAAGGTCCAGTTTAGAGAAGACACGAGCCATGTGCAACTCATCCAATAGATCATCGATGATGGGGATAGGATATTTGTCTTTGACGGTGCGGCTGTTGAGTTGGCGGTAATCAACGCACATCTGCCAACTTCCGTCTTTCTTCTTGACAAGTAGGACTGGTGAGGCGAACGGGCTACGACTGTGCTGGATAAACCCTGCCGCTAGTAATTATTGTATCCGTGCTTCTATCTTGGCCTTCTGAAAGTAAGGGTAGCGATAGGGTCGCACCGAGATGGCTGTTGTCCCCGGAGTTAAATTCAATACCGTGGTCATGCGACCTAACTGGCGGCAGGGATCGTGGCTCATCAAAAAGCTCCTCATACTCATGGATTAAGTTGTGCAATCCACTGCAAAATTCAAGAGAAAATTCTGATCCTCCTACTTGGTCAATCTCCATGGCATAAGAATCACAAATGCCATGCGCAGGGTCTTGCCAAAACAGCCAAGCAACAGCAACCAAATTTTGTACAATAATATTGTTAGGTGAGTCAGCAATAAGGCAGCTGAGTTCGGCTTCTTGCTTGGGGTCTCCATGGCGGTGGCCCTTCAATACAATTTCTCGCCCCTTGCTCTTGATAGTTGCTTGTGCTCGTACGAAATCAAATGTGACCGGGTTCACTTCTTGCATCCAATCGGTCCCGAGCACTATGTCATACGTGCCCAGGTCCAATATCTTAAAATTGCACTTAAAGTGGCTACCGCACATCTCCCAATCAAGCATCTGGGCAGATTTTTGAACATGAAACCTTCGACCCGTTGGCGAGGGTGATGGCCATATTGGCCGACTCTAACTCGTCCAGCTTTAACTTTCGTACTAACTGAGAGTTGATAAAAGTCGCAGTACTTCTCGTGTCGAGTAGGATCAGCACTTGTTTCCCACGAATGGTACCCTTCAGTTTGAGAGTTCCGCTCCCGAAGCTACCGTTAATGGCGCGCATTGAAATCTCAACCTGATCACCACCTTCATTCTGGTCGATAACGTCATCGGCAACGTTCTCGAATTCTCCAGTCACTTCGTCGATCAGGTGGACTCCCCCAGTAGCTCGACCCTTGCAAACGTGGCCACGAAACCAGTTGTCCCCACACTTATAACAAGGATTTTCAAACTTTGCTAGGCTGCCCCCTTGACCCATAGTGATCGGTTTGTACGGTTGGTTCGTGGCGGCTCCAGTCCTGGTGGAAGAACCTTTGCTCGCCGACTTGATGGCAGATTCGTGCAAACGAGCTATCTCTATGGCGTCCTCCATAGTTGCTGGAAAATGGGTGCGAATAAGAGATTTTAAAGTATCGGTGAGACCACCCATAAAGCTATAGATAAAGTACCTATCCGAGAGAGTAGGGTTCTCTCGGAGCATCATCCCCTTTAGTTCCTCGAACCTCCGAACGTAGTCATCAACGCTCCCTGTTTGCTTGATGTGATTGAACTCCTCGACCACGGAAGCGGAGCTCCTGGATCCGAATCTACGGCAAAGGCTGTCGATGAATCGAGCCCAAGGAGCATCTGGGTTTTGCAGGTTCCAGCCATCGAACCATACTTCAGCTTCTACATTCAAGTATAAGCGTGCCAATCTAACCTTCCGCACCTCTGGCACCTCGTTGATCTCAAGTAATTCTCGCATTGACGTACCCAATGCCGGGGGTTTGTCGGGGTGAACTCAGGAAAGTTCACTCGCAGCTTGGGATAGACATCGCCATTCGAACGTCGAGCGACTGGGATGGCATTGGCCCCTGTGGCTGGTGTACCCGTTATTATCGACTCGAAAAGGCCACGCGGAGAAGTTCCAAGTACACCCCTGTCGTCGTCGGCCCGAGCCGTACTGGAGTCGCCTGAGGAACGAAAAGCAATGGCCTGGAGTTCTGCGTGCACACGATCAAAACGGGAGTCATTCTTTGCGTTGGCCTCCTGGAAGTGACTCTCTATTCGGTCCCACTGCGCTTGAAGCTTAGCATCGTTGTCTTGGGACAGTGACACGATTAAAGCTTCGAGTTTCTTGAAATCAGCCGAGCGAGTTTCCACGCTTGTCATGGCTCTGATATCAAGTGTTAAGCTTCGCCTGTGATAGAAAAGAATTGGAAGGAAGATAGAACAGGGTTGAGGGAGATATAAGAGAATATGGGGGAGTAATAAATGTTATATTTCTGGATGCCTGAAATAAAGAGCAGCTTACATATTTATATCCCATCAGCAATATGTATAACGACTCCACGTAACCACCGCCTACTACATAGGTGGCCAACAACTTCCTACAATGGTGCCACGACTTGGAGGCACTTTAGAGAAAGACAATAACAACCTAACAACCTAAGACTGAGTCAACCTAACTAAGTCAACTCGTAACAGGTCAGTCTTCGGGTTGCCTTTTTCTGAGTAAAACTTTAATTGGTTTATGTTGATGAAAGATGTAGCTTTTGGGTTTTTCTCGTCGAACTTCGATGGTTGCCTCCACCACGACTGGTTGTCGTAGCTTTTGGGTTGTTCTCGTCGGACTTCGGCGTTGCCTCTCATCGACGAAGAAGTTTTTTTTTGTTTTAATAGGAGGAAGATGAGCCTATTTTAAAGGGTATTTCTGTCATTTTTATGACAAAAATGAAAAAAAGTCGAAGATGACATCAGCCAGGGACCCAAAAGTATAAAAAATTAAATAAGAGAGACAACATGATCGTTTTTCAAACACGAAAAACTTTTAAGTATATTTAAGCAAATACGGGGGACTTGAGAGTAATTTTCCCCTCTCTTTTCTTGCAATTTAATCAATTTCTGATTACAGATGGCATAGTTGATTTGATCCTTTTATGAGATCTGGGGAAATATATTTCCTCTCTCTCACTTTGTTATTTTTTAAAAGAGATAATTACTGAGAGGACCCCAGGGTATAGTCAAATAGACTCTGAGGACCCTGTAGTTTTTTTACTAATTACTGAGCTCCTGTAGTTTGATTATTATTTATACATTCTGATCCCTAGCTGATGTCAGCCTTTTTTATAGAAATGACCTTTATGCCCTTACACAAAAATAAAACAAAAAGTGTCTTCATGAGAGACGAGGAGCGATTGAAATCCAAACCCATTAATCACCTGTCCTAAAACCAGCAAAAAGCTGCCCAATCCATTGGTGTTCGAAGATTATGGAGGAACAAATTCTTGGAATCGAGCAAAGATTGACAAAACAGATTGAGTTCTTGGAGGGCGAAAATGAAAACTCGTTGAATTCCTTGTGCGGGAGGGTCTCCGGCCCATGGGACCGTACAGTGACATCGCCAGTGGAGTTCACGGTGAAGTACGGTGCACCCCAGGCGTCGATCTTGTACAGTGACGAGGACAGCGAGGGCGACCACCGGGGATTGGCGGCCAAGTCATCATCATTGGCAATGGTAACGATCGGCGGTTGGGGGAGTAGAGGCGCGCCGGAGAAAGGAGCCGGCGACGGAAGGGAAGAGCCGTCTCCGGCGGAGAACGCGTAGCTAGGAGGCGCAGCGATGGCAGCGTCTATGCAGCAAGCCAGGGCCGGCATCTTCTTCTTCCGCTCTAGTTTTTTTCCTTAATTAAATCAAAAAGAAAAGAAAAATGCCGAAAAAAATTAGGGTTAGGGGTTGAAATCTGGGGTGGGGGGCAAGAAAAGGAAGAAGAAACTCTCTAATACGGACCAATCACTAAAGATGTGTTTGCCTGGTCACGAATCCGAGGAGACGGGGACAGAGTGGAGGGTGGAATGGGACCAACAATCAAGAACATTACAGGACCTCGTCGACTCTTTTTGTTTTGTTTTTGTGTGAGGGCATAAATGTAATTTCCATGACAAAAAAGGAAGGAAAAAAAGGCTGACATCAGCCAGGGATCAGAATGTATAATAATAATCAAACTACAGAGGCTCAATAATTAGTAGAGAAATTACTGGGTCATCAGAGTCTATTTGACTATAACCTGAGATTTTCTAAATAATTCTCTCTTTTTAAAATTATATTATGGGACTGATACTGGTCGTACGATTCAGGAAAGGTGGGCAAGGTTCGTTCGTCCATTTGCACGCTCGCTGTGCGCTCTCCACCATCAGGGAATAATCAATAATGCAATACCAGGCCCCACAATGTTGACCGGTTATAATAAATACCCAAAGAAAAATAAAGTAGCTTCCAATTTTGTAATTTCCTTATTTTTCTCTTCCAATTTCTGTACTTTATATTTAAAATTGAACATTACTAAATCATATTTTTGAGAAAAACTTTCTCAATTATATCTTTCTTATTTTTCAGATTTAAATTTAAGACATTTAAAAAAAAATTCCAATTCGAATCACCTAGATCAACTCTCATTATTTTGTTGGATTGTTCCTAATCATGGAAAGTGAGTAAATTTTCCTAATCCGCAAAGGGATATATAGTGAATTTTTAATTTCTCATCTTCTGTAAATGCTTGTCCACTGGAGCCAAAAAGGGCAGAAAATATTAGTGATGCTTCCTCATATTTTGTTCTGGTTGTTTACAACTAATGGAATCCCAATTTAGATTCTAAAATGTAGATAATTTTTTTATTAGCAGAGACTGAGACTGGTCGACATACAGGTATGAGTTGTAACAACAGCCAACCTAGGGCTAAACTTAACTAGTCGCAGAACTAATTAATGATGCCAATTGGATAAATAACAAAGAGACCGATGAATGTATTGTTCTAGCTTAATTTAACTAGTCGTATATTTTCCTCTTGCTATTGGCTTCCAAATTATCCTGATTCGAAAAATCTTTTCAACACCCGTACGCGTAATTGCAATTATAATACAAATCAAAACAGAGAGATCTTGCACTGCAAAAAAAAACAGAGAGATCTTTAATTTCTAAATATTACAGTACAGCAACATAAGATTACACAGTCTACGTACAAAAAGAACAAAACATAAAAAAGAGACGAGCAAGAGCCACAAATAAATAAAAGAGAGATGAGATACCTCAACTGATACATATGCAACAAAGTAAGGGTTAACATTTCCAAACTACAAATATGTCCAGCGCCACTGAAAACAAAAGGAAACCGACTGATACCGACTACTCTGCAACTGCCTTTGGGCAGTACCTCCTGAAGGAGAAATCTCACAATAGTGATACAAAATTAGGTGGAAATTAATCATCTCAGCCAACTTTTTTTTTTACCTCGTGAATAGGTTTATCAGTTCAGAAAAAAATAGTTGTGAAAGGGGACCCAGGTGGATTCGAACCACCATCCTTCCAAGCCACGTAGCTCGGACGCTCTTACCATGCTGAGCTAATGGACCCAGAGACCAGAGACGAACACCAACGCCACAGGTAGGAATATATCCTCTCCAAAAGTGTGTTTTGTAATAATAAACAACGGCAAGAGGTTTTAAACTTTTTAAGAAAAATAAAGATGTCAAAAGGATTACGTTAAAAAGTAATAGTTGCTTTGAACCGTGGATTTAATCTTTATCAGCGAGTAAATTTGAACCCAATGAGACCTCATCAGCATACCCATACTCAACGGCCCTACACCACAAGTTGCATACGTACTTTTTCCGCAGATATCATCATCATTGCTGTCGAATTAGCCATGCCTACTATTTTGAGTACTAATTATCACCACGCTGTGAATTTGTACTCGAGAACATGTTCTTACAATCATAAACACAGGATGCAAGGTTTCAGGGTCTACCAGATAAATGTCGCTGACGAAAATGAAAAGTAGAATCGCTTGCAGCAACCAGAGCAAATAGCTGCTCATAGCAACAACACACGGACACATCCATCGGCTGCACATCAATTGATCTCATAAAACCAAGATGATACTGCAGTTGCTTACAGATGATGCTGCTCCATCTGTAAGAACCAAATCAACTTCAACAGCATCACCAACCTCCTCAAAGTAGCTGTGGCCCTCTACAGATATGAAGACTAGGACTTGAAGCCTGCAGCATCACGTTCCACCAGAATGAGTTGACATCAGATGCCGGACTTTTAAAATGAGTAAGAAAGCACAATTATCAAACCAAGCTACCAAAACATAATTCTCTCTCGAAAATTTATGAACGTCAAACTACTATAAGCTAATGCCACAGTTTACAACAGGATAACAAAACGACAAATGAGTAGGTCCAAAATCCAAAAGAGTACCTCATTCTGCATTGTCAACAGGCATAAAAATTGAATTGACATCTACAGAAACAAAGCACAAAAACTGTCCAGTTCCTCATCAGAAGTAGCTCCTTCATACATACATGGACTTCATCAAAATATGACCGGCTTGGATCTTGTAGCAAAGAAGGTAACAAGTACATTTTCCACAACACAGAAACTTGGGCAGCCATATTGGAATGGCCACGAGGGAACACAACACATTCTGCAACGAAGGAAGCATTTTTAGAAAAGAATGGCAAACCCAAAATAATCAGAACCTTGTTCACCGAACAACCCGACAGAAAAAAAAAGATCTCATATGGCATTGTTGAAAGTGACGAGAAAACCAGTATTACCTTGTGCCAATCCAACCCAGCACATCAGGATTCTAATTTCATATCCAGCTCCAATCTATGCGGTTGGTCCAACGAGCACACGCCCTGGCCTCTGAAATATAGATACCTTCCTACTACATCTATAATACAAGCGTGTTCCTCTACATCTATACCAAAACTACAATGCAAGATTACATACATACCCCTCTTGACTGAATTACAAACAAAAAAGCCTAAAACGTATTATTTTATAAATGTCAAGAACTGTTAACAATCAGAGAAGAAGTTGTATCCACCCGACTGACAACCCAAAACACGTCAAGGACACTTTTGATATAATTCTTTTGTTCAAAAGATATTTGATGATTGTATAGTTAACTGGAAGCAGTAATAGATATTTCAGTAGTTTGTGATGATGACTTTCAACTTCAAAGGATTTGTTAAAACTGAGATTCTAGAAGACAATAGTCACCCTCTTTCCAAGATGGTGATAGATAATAATCTAAGAACATGTTCAGAAAGAGCTACAGCATTCTGTTCCAACTACAACTTTTACCATATATGCAACATTCAATTTTCAACACAGGTCAATTACCAACTCTTCATAGTAAAAATCAGCTTGTGTTTTAAGGTGATGTCTTGGCCTAACCTTTCCAACTCTGTCATCAGGTTACTAGGTATAATAACATGATTTGTCTAAGAGGAAAAAAAAATTAACATCAAACACTGCAGATATTTGGGATTTGAAGATGCTCGCGGAATACCTTACTGGGATATTGGTAGACTATAGTCCAACAAAGATGTGGAACCCTATGCGGATAATCGATCACCATATGTTACGTGGCGAAAGAAGTACCATCGATGGGTCAAGCAAAGCGGCTAACACACCAAGTCAAGAAACGCGGCTACCGGAAGCCGGAAGGTCCAGAATAACGGCTGTCAAAGTTTGAAGTTGCAAACTTCGACAATTCCAACTTGGAATTATAAACTTTGCTTCCACTTGTCAAAGTTTGCAACTTCAAGTTGGAATTGTAAAAGTTTGCAACTTCAAACTTTGACAGCCGCTATTCTGGATCTCGGTTTGGTTTTGATGAGTTGCCGGCTTGGCGATGAGCATGAAAGAAAGAGGACACATAGGGAGAGGGCGGAGAGCCGGGATAAAAAAAAAATCCAAACCCCCGTACCATCTCCGCCCCCTCCAAACCAGAAAATATTTTTTTATTGCGCAGTGTGACCTGCCATGCAAGCGCACCTGTCATGGCAAAGGTCAAGGTGACAAGAAGCCACAACCTACATCTACATCCATCCATGTGAACACATTTTTTTCCTTCCACTTTCCTCGATCCTAAATCCATCCAGGCGCTCTTCCAACCACCCTCCAGTCATGCCAAAAGTCGAGGTGACAAGAAGTCACGAATGTAATCCATCCAAGTACAACTTCACCCCCTTCATAACCCCCGATTGTTCATCCATTCACACACACTTCCAACATTCTCTTAATTCCTTTCACAAAAGGGAACACACTGAGGACGCACACAAGCGTGTACATCACATCATATTGACAGGAAATAGACATCCAGCTACCATCAGCTCACAAGATATGATCCTGAGTAGTAAGCAAGATGTCCTGTCGAGGCCAACCGTCGTTTCCGAGAGCAGATGGTGATACCAGTCTGCCAAGCTACAAGAAATTGGAATAAATAAATATTATAACGAGGTAGATTCACCAACCGAAAAAATAATTTAGTTTACACGGAGCACAAAAGACGGCATCACACAAGATTATGACAAGAGGAAAAAAAGAAACATCGGTTCAGCAACATCAAGAACGTAATCAGCATCTAGGCAAACACCGGCCACCAATATAACGAAGACAATTAAACAATGACACGGGGTGAACAACATCAAGAAAACTTTTAGAGGCAAAATTCGTAAAACCGATTAATTAAACTTCCAAAAGGCAGAGATTCAAACGGCCAATCTTAGATCGAACTAGCAGCATCAAGACACAAACACCAGCTATTCGTTACAAAGAAGAACTAGAAATCAAACCCGAGAAACCGAGGCCGGGGACAACTGTTCTTGAACCTGCGGATTCATCGGCGACCTTCAACCAGATGAGACGCAGCCGATCCTAACAAAAGATCGAATCAAACAAACGAATAAGAATCAAACAGAGAGAAAGATGAATAAGAAAAAGCAAATAAACGAAAAGAACGCTATCTAAGTTAAGCCAACCTCTTGAATACGGCCGTTCTCTTCATGTTAGGTATACGACGGACAGGCTAGGCTCAGGTTATAGATCGGCGACGGAGATCGAAACCGGAAACACGCAGACGCGAACCGGATGAGGATCTGGCCGGATTTGGGGCGGGAGTCGGGTCTAGAAAATAGGGGGACCTCACCTGTCCCTCTTTTATGTCAACGGCGATATATTAATTTGAGACAAAAAGGTATTTATAGAGAGAGGAGATGGAGATCCAACGGCTGTTATAGTCTCTAGCTATACGGGGATAAATATATACGGTTAGATTTGTGCGATATTTTTTAAGAGGCGGTTTGGTTGTCTTTGGTAACTGCCAAAAGGATCTGACGGCTGCAATGCAACGGGGAAGGTTCTCGATGCGTTTTTTTTAACGGTTTAGATCTTTTTTACGTTTTCCTTCCTTACATGGTTCCTAATGAGGCGGCGTGAGCTGGCACCGGTTCAGAATCCGGGTTCCGTTTAACGGATTCCGATGGGTTCAAATTCAGTGGGGACATGGGTAATCCCCACTGAAAGGGACAGGGATAATATTAGAAATACAATAATTAAAAAAAATATTAGTAATAAATACAAGTATGGGAATACTGGTTTTCATTTTCTCGGATATTGGTTTCCATCTTCTATGCTATTGGTTTCATTCTACTATGATATTGGTTTCATTCTACTATGATATTGGTTTCATCTTCTATGCCATTGGTTTCATCCTACTATGATATTGGTTTCATTCAACCGTGATATTGGTTTTCATCTTCTCCAATATTGGTATCCTATTATAAGTGAAAATATATACCATTTGAATGTATTGGTTTCATTCTTCTCGAATATTGGTATCATCGTTCTAGGATATTGGTATCATTCTACTTTAATATTGGTATCATTCATCTATGAATTTTTGCTAGAATTTTAAGCACTAAGTTCAAACAACAACCAAACACCAACATAAAGTCCCAATCTTTAAATACAAAATCATCATAACCACATGAAATCGACCAATCCAGCAATAATCAAAGTCGAAATGGGTCATTTTTTTCGGATCGGGGGGATCGGGATCGGAGGGGGGGTTTTCCGGATCGGGATCGGGGGGGGGGGGGGGCAATTATATAGTGGAACCCTAATGAGTATGTTTGAATAAAAACTCGAAAATATCCTCAACAGATTCTGACCATCAGATCTGTAAAGAAAGAATTTGATCAAATCTAAAGGCCCATATTTAGTCCATACCATGGGGATGATTTTTATGTAGTCCCCCCTGAATCCAAACCCGATTCCGATGACAAGGATCACATTACACGGACTAAGATTTTTTTCCAGAACATAATAATTTAAATTTTACGAATAATTTTTTTCTTTGTGCAAATTTTGTTCTTCTAAAATTTTAGAAAGGGACAATTTTGACAATATCTTTCGAATTTATTTGGGTTACATGGATTGATTCGCGTCAACAAAATGAACCGAAACTTTATTATTCTCCAATTTTCTACCGCACTTAACAAAAAATTGTATATACATCAATTTTTGCACAATCATCTCCCTCCTTTTCAAACATGCTATAAATTTTGTATAAAAATAAGATTTTCAGTAAATGACGTAATCGCTACAAATGGCTAAAATGATGTTTGATGTTGCCGTTTGTCTGTCTTGATTCGATTGGTTGATGTGCTTCATCACCCTCCCAATTTTCCACTAAAAGATAAGATGTTCCACCCCAAAGATTAATCATTCCTCAAAGCGACAAATATTTAATTTTTTTTTTTAAGTAATTGATAACCGGTCTATTAAACTGATTAAATCAATTTCGAATCGGGTAGGATGTTTAAAAGGTGACATAATTTTTCCAACAACTATTTAACAATGCCGTGTACTAAAGGACTCGGATCAGTGACCTAATTAAACTAGAAAACCCCGTATCAGTTGATCTAAGTGTTTGTTGGTGACAAATATTTAAATTAATATGGTTGTTTTACTTTATCAAAAAATCTCAATTTTAAATCATAGAAAATATTGTAGTGAGAAATATTTATTGGAAGAATGGTTGGTAGCAAAACTCTCTCTGTATCCTCGTGAACTTAAACTTTAAATTCTAGTTAATCTAGAAGTACGCCAAATTAATCTAAATGTATGCTGTTCCAAAACAAATATGATAATCATATAAACTTGATATATATCGTCTTGCCGTTATTATTGACTATTATGCCGCAAATATCTGGTTCTACGGCGGAAACTAATAAAATACATGTTTTTAAAAAATAATAATAAAATACACATAATTACTGGCATAAAGCGAGAATTCTAAGTTACTCAATTTCGTGCACATACATGCATAAAAATTTCAGGTATTTATTAGGTGCGCGCCTTAAATTAGATTTATCGTCTGCTTGCTTAGAGACCAAATGTATCGATTAAAAGTACTCCACTCACCAAACACTACCATACCGGTAGATCCTTACAAGTTAGGCAGAGGTAAAAAAAGAAATCTTTGAACACCAAGTGTTAACAAATAAACGAGAGGAAAAAGAAGAAGGGTGAAATAAAATCATGCGTTAGAATTTTGATATCTGATTCAATAGTTCTAAAAAATATGTTAATTTTAAGATATTTAAGGGACAATTTTTGAAATTTTAATAATTGGATATACTTGATCAGTAAAAAATAAAAAATGCATAGTCCGTGCATAATTTTCACTTACGTGTCTTTAACGAAGCCTATGAGACCAAATGTTGTACGGACTTTCATTTGGTCAACCTTTAATAAAATGTAGGTCATATGAGGACAGTGACGGGCTCATAATCAATCCGCTCTATCATGTTAGAATATCTATATCCAGTCCACAACTTAAAAATAATGAAAAGTAAAATTCCTACACGTATAAATAAGTCCACCACTCGTCCAACTAGCAACGGTAGTAATGATTCTAAAAAAAAAAGCAACGGTAGTAATGAACAATACTCGGATTCCATAATGATACTATGTGAAACAAGACTTGGCAGAGAAGGCCACTGAAAGCAATGCACACCGGTTGCTTGGATTAGAATCAAAGTCAGGATGCTCGAAATGGTACGTCCTACAAGGTACCTGTCTACCCTCAGACACACTCACAAATGGGGAGAGAGAGAAAATGATACAGGAGCCGAGGAAGGGCTAACGTTTACGTCAATCAGAGAATTTTCAAAATGTCCATTCGATTCCTGCCTCCCCACCTTACCCAACTCTGATAGCACCCTCACAACTAGAAAATAACACAATACATAAGTGATCATAGGCCGTTTTGTGTGTCCGAGGAAGGCTGGGATTTTTATAGGAAGGATGAGCAAGAGATTGGATTTCGCGCAGAAGTTGCTCGATGATCTTCGTTTGAGGAAGGAGCGGATGGGTGCTTCGAATTCTCAGGGCTCCAAAGGCTCGAAACCGTTGCCAGTAGGTAAGCAAGTTGTTGGTTAGTTTTGTTACCTGGCGAAATTTGTGAATTGTACTCGAGTCATATCTGAGCAGAGTGTAGGATTGCAGAGGTGTACTCGAGTGATTATGAAGCTTAGTCTGCAAAATTCAGCCAATGCTGTGACATAAAAATGTTGAGTATTAGAGAATGAATTGTATGTTGCTTACGTAGTAATAAGGTTTTGAGTTGGATACGGATAATTTAACTTCGAAGCTAGAAATTTTTGCGAAGGAGGTGTCCATTTAATGTGATCTTTCGGATTGATTCCGCAGATGCATATGCTTACTCAAAGCAAGCCTACAAAGGGTCAAGGAAGACAGAAGCACATAATGTAAGCAGTCACTATTGAAAAATTAGTAATTTCTGGCAGATTCTAGACCGTCAGACTGACTAAATTGACCCTTTTTGCAGATAGGTTCGAGAAATGAAAGTACAAGAATCATGCCAAGTCAAGGCGGAAGATCGGTACGCATTCAGGATGCATCTACAGAGATCGTCCCCTTTCGAAGAGATCATCGAAGCACGGAACAAGTAGGAGATCTTTCTATGGTGCTGGCTTTCGCACTCGATAATGGGGTGAAGCTCGGAACAATGAGCTCGTCGAGTAACGGTACAGTGCTGAGGTTTCTGCAGCAAATGGGAAAGAAATCAGTCGATTTCGGTAGGATGGAAAGAGCTGGTGTTAATAGGCAGAGGTCTTCAAGTGGCCGTGTCCCTGGTGTTTCTCATTTTCACATCAAAGAGGTATCAAAAGGAGCACAGAAGCTAAACCAGATCCTGAAAGCTTGGTCTAGTGGTCTGAGCTTTGACAGGTACTCGGTGGAAATTGGGAAAGAGCTCCTGAAAGGGGCCATAGATTTGGAAGAGTCGCTGCAGATGCTCGCGAACCTGCAGGAAGGTTCGGATCACTTGACCACTTCACAAACCAAAGCCAGGATCACTCTGCTTGGCGAAGACGAGGACGATTACGAGACCGCTCTCTCTAAAGATCAGTACAAGCAACTCGCCCGCCCGCGGTTCTCCTTTGACAAGTCCTCTGGCAGTTCTCATTACCCTGAGAAAGTCGGAAAGCAAGGTGCCTCCAGCTTAGTTTCTCACAGGAGAGGCTATAGTCTTGACTCTAGACTGCCAGCTGCTGTCTCGGAACAGAAGAGTCAGTCAAGTTCTTCGAGTTCGAGACAAGACAAGGTGCGAATGCCGAACATAATAGCGAAACTAATGGGCCTGGATGACCTTCCAAAAGATTCAAATCCTGTTGCACAAAAGGATTCCGATACCAAGCCGAGAAATAAAGGCACTGCCATGAAGAGAACCGCAGATGTGACCATTAGTGAAGCTAAAAAGGAGAGCAAAACTGTTGAGAATATAGTATCTCTCGCCAAGAAACAGAAGCATACACAATCAAGCAAGGTTCAAGCAATTGACAGCGACTTTCGCGAGGCAAAGGCGTCTGCCATTGAAGTCTACGACAAGGTTAGCCGGAAGGTCGATCATCATGGCAAGACCAGCCAATCAGACCGTGACGATCGTAGAAAGGAGTCCAAGGAGAGGAATCAGGATAACGCAAAGCTGCTTGAACTACACGGCCGAGGAAAAGAAATCCGAAGGAATGAGCTACAGCTAGTAGGGTCACAGACCGATCGACAGGCATCGCGGCCGAGTAGTTCTGAGTTGATGCATCAGGCAGCAACGACTCAGCCGCTAACTCCAAAAAAGAAGGTACAGTTTACAAGGAAGAAAGGAAACGAAGAGATTGCTAGGAAGGTACCGGATTTCCTGCATAATCAGAGGAAGCATTCTGATAGAGACAAGAACCGTGAGCATCTGGCGCGGGAGATGAATGCTTCTATTGCCAGGCACAAACCAAATAACCCAATTGAAAGAAACGGAAACGGAAACCTCTTTCCTGGACATCATCCGGATCCGGAACTCCCATCTCTGGAAGTAGCCAAGGCAAAAAGGACTAAAAGGGCCCTGGCAGCGAGAAAAGTCGACGAACCGATGACGAGAATAAGCGGTGGTAACGCACTCAATCTGTCAAGGCCATTGAAGCAGCAGGGTACCATACTGCAGGAGATGAAGCAGAGGATGCGCGACAGGCCGAGAGGCCTAAAGGAAGCCGAAATGCAGGAGACACGAAGCAGACTAACACATATAGAACCGAGCCCCGCGAAACAAGATATGGAACGATTAAATGTGGTGGGAGAACCACAGACCAGTGCCTTAGAAGCTCCTGACTCAAGCAACCCTCCTATGATCGATGAATTTGAAAGCTGCATCAACCGAGAACAAGTAAGCTCCTTTTCTGCTACTATTCCCGAATTGGGGCCAATTTGATCCGATTGCTCACTCATCCTGCAGAGCCGAGAGATCATATCAACCGGAACGAATGACCAGAGAATACCGGAATCACATGCCGGCGGAGACGAACTCGTTGTGTCCGATCCTTCTAACGGTAATAATACTATTATCCCACAAGAACCAATCGTGAATACCACCGACCAGGCCGGACCCGAGGAGCCCGAGAGCCCGATCCCGAAGCTGGAAACGCCAGAGCCACTAACAGAAAACGAGAACCACCTGAAGAAGATCCTCGTCTCTAGTCAAGCATTCCTAAACGCCGCGCAAGCACTCTTCAACCTCGACGTCCCGGATTATGGGAGCCGCCGCGAGTACACTCTCGATCAGAAAAGCAAGCTCCTGCTGGACTGCGGGTACGAGATAATGAGGAGGAAAGGGAGGAAGCACGAACTCGGATTAGTCCGCCCTGTTGCGTTGGACGGCTTGATCAGGCAATTGCACGACGACTTTCGGAAGCTGGAATCGTACGGTGGAAGTGGCATTAGTCCGGAGAGTGGTGCGGCGGAGGACGAGTGCTACCGCCTGCCCGGGATGCTGGAGTGGGACGTGTACGATAAGATACCGGACGTGAACTGCATGTGGGAGTATGGTTGGGAAAGGGCGGGTCGGGACTTGGTCGGAAAAGACGAGGTTGCACGAGAAGTGGAGAGGATTCTACTTAATGGATTACTGGATGAACTCACCTTGGACATGATGGTGGCTGTGTTTTGATTGGTGTTGATGATTTTGTCATGATACGAATCGCAGATTCAATTTAAAATTTTTTTGATAAATAAAATTTTATATGATGAGTACAATTTCCTACCCATACTAGATAAATAATTTTTATATAGTAATTTTATATAATGAGTACTTTAAGTACAGCTTCCTTTCACTAATCCACCGGTCCATCCAGATGGATGCGTTGGTTCAGATTCAATTCAATATATTTTTTTTTGAAAAAATGATTTGTATAGCTTCGTTGATTCAAAGTGAATTAAAAAACTTGGATAGGACCAATTGAACTTGGAGCAGAACGAGTCACTTCTTGTAACCCTAAATTGTGTGGGACACTCGACGTCACGCTTATAGAAACTTGAACCTATGTCAAAGGGTTTGTAGCTCAACGGCACAAGACGTCCTAAATATTTAGGAGGTCTAAGATTCAAATCTTGTCAATATCATGGTATAAAAAATTTATCTTTAAAAAAAAAACTTGAACCCATGGTTTAGAAAAGAGCTTTAATTCTGCTTACAATATTCTAACGTCACTTTTTCTTTTGAAGAAAATTCTAACGTTGCTTTTTTTGGGTAGGTAAGTTCTAACGTTGCTTGTGCACCAATTATACCCACATCTCCAAAAAAGAAGGTTGTCCTTTGTGATCTTCAGTGAATTTTGTAATTATATCGGTTCTTCTTTTACCCTACTCTCCGCTTTTAGGTCTCTTTTGTGAATGGGAAATTAATGTTGGCACGTTACCAAAGCTGGAATGCGTAGTTTCTTAACAGAGAAGTAAAAAAAGCAATGTACTTTTTTATAAGTGCTGGATTGTTTCTTCGACGGTTCTTCTATTGCCATTATTAAATTATTTAATTTTGATCCGCCTTATACTAACCACCTAGTACAATAAAGTGCTAAACGCAGATATTTTTTTCACCAACCTGGATCTGAGGCGTGTTTAAAAAAAAATAGAAAAGAGCTAAGGCATGTTAATTTTATCTGGGTGAATTAAGATCTGTTGATTTTTTGAATCACTAATTTTCAAAATTCGAATATTTTCAGACGATTTAATTTAGGGGTAAGTTTATTTTAGTACTATGTAGTTTTACTATTTTCATCCGTAGTACCATGTGGTTTCAAATTAGTATTTTAGTATCATGTGGTTGACCACTAATTTTTCAGACAGGTCCAACCCATCCAAATCCGCCCGAAACGACGTCGCTTTTGAGACGATGTGGGAGACACGTGGAACCAGAGTGACGATAGTTAAAGCTTACATGTACCATGATAAATTATATATCCAGTTCCATCACCAAAAACCCAACATTTTTCCCAAAAGTAGTTGATGAAACTATTCCTCCTTCTTCATCTTCCTCAACTAAAACCCATCACCAGAAACCCATCATCTAGTGATGATGGATTTCCCAAAAGTAAAAACCCCCCAATTCCAAAGTATCATAAATAAAAACCAAAATTTGACAACGGAATATTAATTAGGTTTCAAGCCCCAATCCCAAACCCTAAAAGGCAAAAGAAAGAGAGAAATGGGGATGGCAGAGAGATGGAGGAAGAGGGAGCTGAAGCTCTACAATTCGATGATGAGGAAGAGGGAGTTGTTCACCCCAAGGGAGCCCGGGAAGGTCAGAATCTACGTCTGTGGTATCATCGCCTACGACCTCAGCCATCTCAGCCATGCCCGCACCGTCGTCGCCTTCGACGTCCTCTTCCGGTCTCTCTCTCTCTCTCTCTTATTTACTATTGAATTGATTTTTGAAGTTGGTCAATGATGGATTGTGTTTTGCATTGCATGTACTTGAAATACTTGGAGTATGACGTCACCTACGTCCGCATTTTCACCGACATCGATGACGAGGTTTAGGGCTTTTAGTAATTAGATCTTCTAAAAAATAATGTCATTTCGGGCGGGTTTGGACGGACAGCTGTCCTGGACTTGCCTAGAAATACCAATTTGAAACCATATAGTACTCCGGGCGTGAAGAGTGAAACTATATGGTACTAAAAAAAACTTACCCCTTTAATATAAACTCAAAGGAATAGAAAATGGGTAAAGAAAACCGAGAAAGAAAAAACCGCTACGACAAGTCGACAACCTTCAATAATGGCATGCATGGTCCCGTGGCTCAACGGTCATAAGGGCGTTTACGTCACTTCACCCATCCCCAAAAATAAAAGCAAGACGAATAATGTCCGTGACAAGGCAAAACTCCAAGACGGAGAGGAAAGAATTTACGTGGTGGGCCACATCGAACGTTGGAACTGCTTTTTTTTTTGAAATGGTAAATTAGCAGCTTCATTTTTCCACATTAAGGAATATTAGCTCCTTTTTTACGCAGCAAATTTCGTAAAATAATAATATTTAAACCATCAATAATAAAATATAAAAGATAAAAAATCATTAAATATAAGCTCTCGTATCAATATCAAAACTGTAAAATATGTTTTCCCACTCTCTGCACCCTTTCTCATCTCCTCCACCTCCAAGTAATTAACGCTTTACATTACCGCCTTTTTTGAACATTGCTCTGCCTTTACAAAAGCTCTTTTTCCACGTTAGACCCCACGCCGAAAGCCAATTTTACACTTCCCTCCCGTTATTTAATCCCCGATCCCTTGGCTTCTGCACTTCCTAACTAGCTATCAATCCTTGCGATATTAACCTCATGGCGGTGCTCTCTTCTGCTATTGTATTTACCTTCCTCTCCCTCATCCACGTTTCAAGTAAGTCGCACATTATTTTTTTTTCCCGAAATCATCTCGTATTCGGACATTGATATGTCCTAAGTTCGAATATAATCGACCAAAAAGTTAAGCCCAATGAACTATATTCACAGTATTAACGATGCTGCTTCATTTATGCAGGATCACAACCGTTTATCGGAATAAACTACGGCCAAGTCGCCGACAACCTCCCGTCTCCGGCGGCAACCGCTAAGTTACTCCAGTCGACTACCATCCAGAAAGTCCGCCTCTACGGGGCCGACCCGGCCATTATCAGAGCCCTAGCCAACACAGGGATCGGGATCGTCATCGGCGCCGCGAACGGTGACATCCCGGCGCTTGCCTCCGACCCGAACTTCGCAAAAAACTGGGTTGGAGCCAATGTGGCGCCTTTCTACCCGGCGAGCAACATCATCCTGATCACCGTCGGGAACGAGGTCATGAGCTCCGGCGACCAGAATCTCATGACGAAGCTCCTCCCGGCCATGCAGAACGTCCAGGGCGCCCTCGAGGGGGCATCCCTCGGCGGGAAGATCAAGGTCTCGACGGTCCACTCGATGGCGATTCTGAAGCAGTCGGAGCCGCCGTCCTCCGGCAGCTTCGACCTCGGCGACTTGATGAAGGGTTTGCTAGGGTTTCATAACGCGACAGGCTCGCCCTTCGCTATTAACCCGTACCCGTACTTCGCGTACGCGAGTGACCCGAGGCCCGAGACGCTGTCGTTTTGCCTCTTCCAGCCGAATAACGGGCGATTGGACGGAAACACCAAGATCAATTACATGAACATGTTCGATGCCCAGGTCAGTTAGTATTAACATTTTACTCCCAAACTTATAGATTAATTAGTGAATAGTTATTTAAACGTAATATGTTCGGATTCGAATATGGATTAATAAGTTGGAGGGTTTGCAGGTTGATGCGGTATACTCCGCATTGAGCTCGGCGGGGTTCAGGAACGTGGAGATAGTGGTGGCGGAGACTGGTTGGCCTTACAAGGGAGACAGCAACGAAGTTGGCCCCAGTGTTGACAACGCCAAGGCCTATAACGGCAACTTGGTGGCCCACCTTAGATCGATGGTCGGGACGCCGTTGATGCCCGGCAAGTCGGTGGACACATATCTGTTTGCTCTGTACGACGAGGACTTGAAGCCCGGGCCCGGTTCCGAGAGGGCCTTCGGGCTTTTCAAGCCTGACCTCACCGCGACTTATGACATCGGCCTCTCCAAGAGTAGCCAGGTGAGACGAGACCCCATTAACGGCTGTCTACCGCCTCGGATTTTTAATTTCATCAAAAAGTTTGGAGTTCAGATATTAAAAAATATACTATTTTAAATGGTTATTAGAAAAATTTTATCTTTTAAAATTTTAAATATCTTATCTGATTTAACCTACATTATGCCAAGTGTTCCTGATGCTTCAACCGCTACATATGCAGACTCCAGCCACGCCCATATCCCCGGCGACACCAGCCACGCCCGTGTCCCCGGCGACTCCAGCCACGCCCGTGTCGCCGGCAACCCCATCTCCGTCGCCAAAGGCCAACAAAACGGTGTGGTGCTTGCCAAAGTCCGACGTCTCAGACGCACAGTTGCAAGCCAATGTGGACTACGTCTGCGGGAAGCTCGACTGCGCCCCGATCCGACCAGGTGGACCTTGCTTTGACCCAAACACAGTCTCCTCGCATGCAGCCTACGCCATGAATCTCTTCTACCAAAACTCCGGTAGGAATCCATGGAACTGCGATTTCTCCCAAACAGCCGCGCTTGCCTCGAAAAACCCAAGTAAGTTCCGGCGAGAAATCACGTCGCGGGCCCCTAGATTCCTGCTTTTTACCTGGCCGGTGACGGTCTGGCTCGGAGTGCTGATGCTAAGCTAAGGCTTTTTCCCCACTTTTTGTGCTTGTTGTAGGTTACAATGGTTGTACATATCCTGGAGCGAGCACGTAAGAGGGGAGAAGATTTGTTGTTGGGATGTTTATAACACAATAACCGAGTTTGGAGGATTTTCTTTTTATGTTTTTGGCAGGAACATTAATAAATGGAGGAAACTTTTTTTTCATGTTAACTTGATTGTTCGTGGTTTATCATCAGTTGGGATTGTTTTGTTCAAGTTTTCCATGTAAATTAATACGACGGCATTGAGATGTATTTGTTATAGAGCTTCAGCTTCAAACTTTATTAACAACTGGTCATATATTTCCCTTTTTTCTATTTTTCCATTCCGAACAAAGAACTGGAGAAGAGGATTTCGGTTCAGTTTATTTTCTAAATAAACTTACTAGTTTATCTATGATCATTAAATCCGTTGTCGTCCAGTGGTTAGGATATCTGGCTTTCACCCAGGAGACCCGGGTTCAATTCCCGGCAACGGAATTTTTTTATTTTTCCCTTTTCTCCGGCTTTCTGAACGACAGGCAGCGCGACAGAAGACCACCCACCCACAACTCGGCGTAAAGTTTACGCTTGGTCATAACTCATAGGTCAAAAAACCGCCCATTAAAAGCGACACAATCCTTCCACAAAAAAAGAAGAAAAAGCGACACAATCGCTGGGTCCACGATAAAGCAGAAGCCCACAGAATCCAGAAGAAAGGCGGCCGAAACCCGATCGGTACATAATCCGAATCGTAACACTTGTCCACCCCTCGCTCTTTCCCACGCCATCTTTATAAACTTCCTAACCGCCGTCGTATTCTTCTTATTTCTCCCCACTCGCGCCCTCTCCGATCGAATCCGATTCTCTCCTCCTCTCTCTCCGATCGGCGATTCAGATGGCTCTGCTCTGCGAGAGACAGCCGTGGAAGGACTTGAAGGTAACGATAAATATCCTAAACATTTAAAATTAATTAAGTAAAAATATAAAAAAAGAGACAAAAGAATATAGAGGTCAGCTCACTGGTTGCCGTGTAGGCGCACGTGGATGACGTCAAGAAGACTCACCTCCGCGATCTGCTCGCCGACGCCGATCGCTGCAACTCCATGACCGCGTAAGCTTCCACGTGTCCCCCTCGCTTCTGTTTCGGATTTTTTTCCTTCCTTTCTCCTTTGGTGTGTTGCTGGCTTAGAATCTGTTTCTTTGTATAGTGAGTTCGATGGTATATTCCTGGACTACTCGCGGCAGAAGGCCACGGTTGAGACCACGAGCAAGCTCTTCGCCTTGGCCGAGGTTTGTAGTCTTGTTAATGAGAAACGCTTCCGCTCTTGTATGGAAGGGATGTTTAAGGAATTTCTGCAATTTTTACTTGTGCAGGCGGCGCATTTGAAAGAAAAGATTCACCGAATGTTCAATGGGGAGCGTGTGAGTTGTGCTGTTTCGTTTTCTGTTGGGGATTTTTGGATTCGGAGTGGTTATGTTTATGTTATTGAGTGGATTGTGGTGAGCAGATAAATAGCACCGAGAATAGGTCGGTGCTTCATGTGGCGCTCCGTGCTCCGAGGGATGCGGTTATCCAGAGTGAGGGTAAGAATGTGGTTCCGGATGTTTGGAATGTTCTCGACAAGATCAAGGACTTCTCTGAGAGAATCCGCAGTGGCTCCTGGGTAATTAAGTGGCTTCACAACTCTGAAGTTGGGGCTTTGTCTACATTGATTCACTTCATTGATTAGGTCATTAATTTGGTAGGTTGGAGCAACAGGAAAACCACTGACTGATGTTATTTCAATTGGTATTGGAGGCAGCTTCCTGGGTCCTCTTTTTGTCCATACTGCTCTACAGACAGGTTTTTTTTTCTCCTGTCTTCTATTGTCTTTAAGCAGCAGCCTCATTTTTCATCGTGCTCTGCTTCATATTAATCCCTGCTATTGTTCATCTTCTCACTATCTACTTTATCAAATTGATTACGCTGGTATTAATCATTTCCTAACGGCAACATGCAGATCCGGAGGCTAGTAAAGGTGCTAAAGGTCGCCAGCTTAGATTGTGAGTGCATTTGGCAGCTAATCTATGCCTTTGTTTGATTTCCCTTTTAAGGATTGTTTATTTGTCTCTTTCCTATGGGTGGTTTTCTCGATATAGTTTCCTTTTCAAACTTCCGCTTTCTTTTAGCTGTTTGAGTCCCCTTGTCTGAGTGAGCCTTTTTGATTAAGGCACTTGGTGTAATTCATGCGACTAGGATCGCCATTACTGATTATTATGTTTAAACTGTAGAGTCACATTTGATGTTGAGGCATTTAGAGCAACTCCTGATAGGATTATTATTATTCATTATGATATCCGAACAACAACCTTAACAAGATGTTTGCTTGTGCTGAAATGATCGAAGAATTAAAAACAGTTACTAATTTTCAGTATGTTTGATTTATTTATATGGATTACATAGACAGGGGCGGATGGGTAGCAAATTGGGTGTCCTTAATTATCTCCGATAACTGAGATGTTATATGTCTGGTAACTGTTGCATGGCGAAACCTAATTAATGTTATTTATATGTTGCAGTCTTGCAAATGTGGATCCAATTGATGTTGCTAGAACTATAGCTGGTCTGAACCCTGAAACAACACTTGGTAAGTCGTATTCAAATAATGTTCACAAAATTGTTGTTGGAACCTGTTTCAACTTCTTCATTTTCGGACTCAAATCAAGATCACGGATTTTCTGTCATTACTTGCAGTTGTTGTCGTTTCAAAAACTTTTACTACAGCTGAAACAATGTTGAATGCCCGGACTGTAAGAGCATGGATTTCTCAGGAACTAGGGTTAGTACAACAGTATTCCTTCTTTTATTTGGCAGCTAATTTTTTTTCCCCAAAATTCGTGGCTGATTCAGTGAAGAGAAACTGGACACTTCTTTTAGTAGAAAGAAAAACTAGAGAAAATCTGGAAATGAAGTTGGGATTAGCTGTCATCTTATTTACTCTGTCTCAGTCTCTTTCCCTGCATGTTGCTGACGTGATGTCTACAAGTTTGTATGCAGGCCTTCTGCAGTTGCCAAGCATATGGTAGCTGTCAGCACAAATCTTGAGGTATGAAATCATGCAGGATTTTCCTTGTTCATTTTTTGTCCTTTTCCCTAATCTTGAAGACCTCCAGGTCCTTGTTGATGTCAAATCTCATTCATTGTTTATCGCACTTAAGCTTTGCTGAATTAGGGTTTAGCTGTTTATATTATTAGATCTTTGCAAAGGTCCTTTGTATATGGATGGTTTCAATATCTTTTGAACTCTCTTATCAAGAAGGGTCTATTGTTACTTGAGATGCACGTATTGTTGGCTTTGTCATGCAGCTTGTGGAGAAGTTCGGGATTGATCCTAATAATGCCTTTGCATTTTGGAACTGGGTTGGTGGCCGATATAGTGGTATCTTTTTCCTCTGTTTCAAATTCCGATTTCCTTACCAAAGAAAAGAAAGCCTTCGTAAGAACATTGAGAAGCAATTTTTTGTTCATCGTTTTCGCCTTATTCTGGTTTGTGGTTTCTGGCAGTCTGCAGTGCTGTTGGTGTGGTGCCACTGTCTCTTCAATATGGTTTCGCAGTTGTTGAGAAGTATGTTAACCTTCTCTGTCCTTATTCATCACACTTGTTAGTGATACTCTGATTGTTGCATCAGTCAGGCCACAATCGTCTGAGGACCAAGTTGAACTCTTTTAACCAATGATACACAATTCTATCTGAGTTTTCAAACTATACTATTCATAATGAATAGAGCTAGAAGCATACAACTCCTACTTACCTGAACTTTTTTGAGCTACAGCTTATAAGATTTTCTCTCACAACCACTGTAATTAAGTAATAATTTAATGAAACTACTGAGACTGTTTAATTTTCCATGTGGATCCACTTAACATGAAGTAGTGCAGTCCTTTCATTTCCTCAATTCAAATGCTCTATGTATTCATAGTTGACTTGGGACTTGTTGGAGATCGAACCATGCATCTTTTAAGCTTCCTCTTTTGGCTGTAACAATCTCGTTACTTTCATGATGATGTTTATTTCTTCCTTGGCATCCTTGAAGGTTCTTGAAAGGTGCTTCAAGCATTGATCAACATTTCTCTTCAGCACCATTTGAGCAAAATATACCTGTAAGTGTGTGGAACTTTTTACATCTTGATTTCTAGAGATATAAAATCTTGATTTTACAAAGTGTATACTAAGTTTCTTAACATCTGATAAGCCAAACAGTTAACATTTAGATATTTTATAATCATTTATGACAATCTAAATGGTAATTAAATATTTTCTGTGTAAAGGCAATGTGGTTTTTGTACTTACTCAGGTCTGGTGCCGGATTGATTGGTGCTTGCTTTGTTTCAGGTACTCTTGGGTTTGCTGAGTGTATGGAATGTGTCCTTTTTGGGATATCCAACTAGAGTGAGTATTTTATCATAATTTTTTTAATACAGGACTTTCTGTTGTAACTTACGCAAATCACTCTTCCAGGCCATTTTGCCTTATTGCCAAGCATTAGAGAAATTTGCTCCGCACATTCAACAGGCAAGTTGTCTTGAACACCTATTAGCCTTCCTCATGTTTGTCATCTTTGAAGTAGCCTCTTTGAAGGACATAGTTTGTGTTGTAGGTTAGCATGGAAAGTAATGGCAAGGGAGTGTCAATTGACGGCCAGCAACTTCCATATGAAACTGGAGAGATTGATTTTGGTGAACCTGGAACAAATGGCCAGCATAGTTTTTATCAGCTAATTCACCAGGTGACATACATGTTGATTATGCATATCGTGTTTGGATTCAGTCAGTTGACTGCAACACAATCTTGTTAGAGAACCTTGGTTTCAAGTCTTCTATTTTGTGCCGGCCTGTTGGATCAATTCGTATTCACTTATAACCATAAATCTCTTCTCTAAAAACTCATGGGTCACCGAATTCATCTTCTTATGGTGCCAGGGGCGTGTAATTCCGTGTGATTTTATTGGAATTGTAAAGAGCCAGCAGCCTGTATACCTAGAAGGTATCATTAGGATGAAGAATTGATCTAATTTTGATGCTATAGCTTGTTAGCAAGTTTTTGTGTTTAAATAAAATCTCCATTGCCGTTGATATGACTGTCTAATTGTCTGTCAGGAGAGGTCGTGAATAACCATGATGAGCTGATGTCCAACTTCTTTGCACAACCAGATGCCCTAGCATATGGGAAGGTACGGTAACCAGTATCTCGATAATATCTAATTACTGGCTTCAAAAGGCAATCATGTGAAATTATTAGATATTTCGTAATGCCAAATAAATTGTTTGTTGCCATATGTGCACGTCATGATATGCCCTTCTCATGTGATGTTGACTTCTGCTCGTTGTGGCATTTCTGTTGAAAAACCTAATATTTGCCTCTTTCCGTAAGGAAGTATACACCGTGTAAAACGCCAGCAGTTCCGTCTTTGAGCAGTTTTTTTGGTAGATGTGTTTCTAATCAATCCATTGATGGTCTGCTGTAGACACCAGAACAGCTGCAGAAAGAGAACGTTCCAGAGCACCTTATTCCTCACAAGGTCATTCCTTTGAGCTTCTGTGTCATATAGCATTTTCTTTCGTCAAGATATCATACTTAACGACGTGATTTCTTTCTCAGACTTTCTCTGGCAACAGACCTTCTCTGAGCCTCCTGCTATCATCTTTGGATGCTTACAAAATTGGGCAGGTTCGTGCTCAGTCTTGAAATGAGGAGGTCAATGTTTACTAGTCAAATCAGGAATTCATTCCGACTTTCACCGAACCATTTTACAGTATGAAATGTTTAAAATCCTGGTCTGTAGAAAGCTGCTGTTTCCAAAAGTTGTTGGTATAAATTAACTAACATTCACAAGTGAAACGAGTTCTCATGTTGATGTGCATTGGTTAGGAAAGAGAGAATGTTTCCTGGTGGTTTAAACCCATCTCACTATCAGTTATGACTCGGACCGAAAATCTCTTGATCCAAGTGAATGATCATGAACTGAATGTATGAGAGATGTATCCCTGTTTTGCAGTTATTGGCAATCTATGAACACAGAGTAGCTGTGCAAGGATTCATATGGGGAATCAACTCTTTTGACCAGTGGGGCGTCGAGTTAGGAAAGGTATCCTGCCATTTCAGTTTGCGCATTTTACGTTTGAATTTTGGTTCTTTTCTTCGCATCGATAGTTCTTGCCGTCGTAATGTCATATTTATCAGAAAATCTCTCATTTTGGTAGTCTCTGGCCACCCAAGTACGAAAGCAACTCAATGCAGCTCGTACAAAGGGAGAACCACTAGACGGATTTAATCCAAGCACAGCGGCAATGCTAACAAGATACTTGAAGGTAAGCCACATCTTTGATCTCGGTGGAAAAGTAGTTAAACCTGACATTGAATTGCTCTTTGCAGGGAAGTTCAGATGTTCCATTGAGCCCCCAAAATCTTCTCCCTCGGATATAGCTACGCTCCCAACCTTCGACGAAAGAGCTTAACCAATTTCTCAAGGCTTTACTATCGACATGCAATTTTGATAAGTGCACTTTCCAGTCCATGGCTGTGACTGTTCCTTTGTATTTTGTAACATTTGCCTTTAAATTACCGTCGGAGAGTTGAGATAAATTGTTTATTTACTTATTTATGATGCCGGGACTGTTGACATTGGATCGAAGTTACACTCGGCCACCTAACAACAATATCCCCATGTTCACAACTTAAATACGTTGACTCAACTTGATTCACGTGACAACTACAATACCCATTCATTTTACTTATACTACGAGGAAGCCCAGCTTATTCCGTGTTCAACGAAAGGTTTTAAGGCGGGGGATGCAACATGATTGACCTTGCGACTTGCAAGAATATAAAGGTCATCATCGACGGGGAAGTCGATCTTTGGCAGGCCATCGAGTGTTAGGTTATGGAGCTTGGATGATCGAGTGAGGGTCACATAGCAATAACGATACGTGTCAACCCACTTGACGCGTGCCGGACGAGTTTGTGAAAGAGAGAGATCGTGCAATCGCAATAAACGAGCATAAACCCTAAAGAGATGGTGCACTAGCAATAGTACAAAAAGTGCAGTATCTGCAATTAGCATTTCTCTATCCGCAACAGCACAGTTGTAGCGAAGTCGCAGAAACAAAAGAAAATTTAATGTATAAACCCTGACTTGACAGTGCCCTAGACGTTGTTATATTAACAATTGTTGTCTTTTTTGTTCTTTCGCGTTACTGCAGTCCTCAATTCCCAACATCTCTCACCCTCACTAAATCAACACTCGACGATGATGGTGGTCCAGAGGCAATGAACGGCAGCAGGTCCAAAGTGAATTACTTGTCCGGGAGCAAGAAAGTGAATTTGACATAGATTTAAGATAAACCATCAACATAGAGAACACAGCCAACCATAGTCCAAGCTACCATTAACACTAACCCCACTTGCTAATCTAAACTCCCATACCTATGCTAGAATCGAACAGAAGCTCAAACCCCAGTAGAACCAAACCCTCCCTCGCCCCTAACAGTGGCATCCAGATCCTCAACCTCCACAACATCAGGGGTGACTATCTTCTCAATGATCAGCTGAGCAATCCTATCTCCAGGTTTCACCTGGAAGTCGACATCCGAATGGTTGAAGAGAATAACCCCGACCGGGCCCCTGTAATCAGCATCAACTACCCCGGCTCCCACATCGATCGAGTTCTTCCACGCCAGCCCCGATCTCGGCGCTGCAACACACCATTGCACTTGCTTAATCTGATTACCCAAAGAAGAAAAACAAACAACCTGAACTGTTCGCAGTCGTACCTATCCGAGCATAAGTTCCTTCGGGCACTGCAATGCTAAGATCGGTGGGAACCAGAGCTTTTCCTCCTGCCGGAACCTTGGTCTCCGTCGCACTGGAGAGATCGTAGCCAGCGGCGAGAGAAGATCCTCTGGAGGGCAACACAGCCTTCTCAGAAAGCTTCTTCACCTTGAAGAAGCCCGCGGAGGCGTGCTGGAGCTTCGGGATCTTGGGCAAAGGCTCCATGACCTCACCGTTGGCGTTGTTCTGGCCAGCCATAGCGAAGATACTTCTTCGGATTCGAGGACCTGTAAAAAAAAGACAGTCTCGGTGAAATCTTCTCAAGGGAATCACAACTTTTAGCCCTAGCTGATTACCTCGAGGGTGGGAGGAGATCTGGACGGGGAGTGGTGGAGGGAAAATGTTCGGCGAGGTTTTGGGAGGGTTAAATAGGAGAGACCTAGAAGGGGCGGTTTTGTAATTGGTGGCGCGAACATTTCCCGCCATGAGATTTAACCCTCCGCGTGGAGTTTGGAAGGTCGTCGGTTTTCTGCCAGGGAAGGCGAGCCGTGATTGTGTAGGGTTTGTGCTGGGCTTTGTTGGGAAACTGTGGGCCTTTACCTCGTTAAACCTACCAACGTTACCTGACCATCAATCGAATTGAATCGGGCAATTTGATTTTTTTGGTTTACAATTGGTATTCAGCCTACTGAACCGACTAATTCAAGTTCGAGTCGGATAAAATTTTTGAAAGGTGGCAAAGCTCTCCCAACAAGTATTTAACATTGCTGTGTTCCCAAGGACTCGAATTCGAGACCTTGGTTAAGCTAGAACAACTACCTCACCAGTTGATCTAAGTGCTCATTCGTAATCAGGCAATTTGATTATGATTAGAATCGGTTCCATTAAATCTAAACTCGTATTCAAAATTCGGAATCAAATACAGTTCCAAATATTCGTAATAGTGTTAAATTTATCCAACTCGAATTTGTATTAATAGATAATTAGGTATTTAGATATCGGATGATAGAAATATAAAAAAACTGCCAATCCTACTTTTATTTTTTAACTCTAAAATTTAAATCCTTTAGTATTCTTTCAGCCCACCTCCAAACGTCGGCCAAAACCTAAACCCAGAATGGGCTTTTCTAAAATCCAGGGTATAAGAGATTTTCGCACAACGGGTTCGAGAAACGGGTTAGGGTTTTGTTTGGTTCATCCCTAGCCGTGATGACGCACAGGAGAGAGTGAACACCACGAAACCTTATCCGCGTGACCCAGCCATCCAAACATCTTCTTAAATAGGGTGGTATTACCATATCATTAATAAACAACTCAACACACTGTAATTTTTGATGTAGGATTTTTTCCAACAAGTCTATTCAAATGAAGTTTATCAGATGAATTTGCAGGACTTATACAATCTTTCGTACTTTTAAATGGAGTCTTGCGAGCACAACATGTCATAGATCTCTTTAGAATAATTAGTTCGGATACTATATATAATTTTTATATCAGATCCAAAACTTTAAAATATCGAGTAGATGTATTTTATACACTTACAAACATACAGAATCACCAAATGCGATTTTCTCTTACCTTGGTAGGCCTGATCCGTCGTCGTTTTAGCATCCTCTAAATAAGAAAAAAAATTAATTATCTTTTCCCTAGAAAAGTTTTAACCTAAATCCCTCTTCTTCTTCCCCCAATTCCCCCGCCTCAAGCAATCAAAGCACATCTCTGTTTCTCTCGCGCTTTTGCCTCCCCAACGTCCGTTTCTCTCTCTCCCCCCTCGAATCCCCGATGGCTAACTCCTCCGGCTCCTCTGCCCCCCGCCACGGCCTCTCCGGTTCGTCGCCGCCCCAGATCTCCCCCGCCCGAGGTAACCGCTACCCTAAGAGAAAGCAGTGTTATCGCTCAATGCTTCTCGATTTTAGTTTCAAATGGACCGGTAATTTTTTTCAGTCCACCTTCGATTCTTGGCCAAAGCCCTAGCTCTCCGTCTCCTTGAAATGGACGTTTTAGCTGGTGCGACGTCGTTGAGGCTTTCGGGTTAATTCAATCCTCGATTTCCTATTGTCCGAGCTAGGGCTTCGTGTTTCTTATAGTTTTTGTATGTGGTCGTGACATTTACTCTGGTGGTGGATTGAGCCAAGGGAAACTGTCCTATTCTGGATTAGTTTCTCTTTGGCTTAATGAAGCTGCTAAAGTGAAGTTCTGTCTCTTTTTCGGGGGAGGGTGGAAATTTTATACAGTAGTTGTGGACTCATTTTCGGCCCGAGTTTTCGCGCGCTAAACCTTTTCAGCTGTTGGTCCTAAGCGGGAAACACAATTTCTTTGATATAATAGTGCTTACATGGAGATGAAGAAAAAATGGACAAAATGCTCTTTGAGTCGTTAGCAGTGTCTTTTTCTATTTATTTGGATCTATTTCATCTTCTTTGTTCGTATTGTTTTGGGCATTAGACGTTTGGGGCTTGTTAGAGTGTAGCTCCAACCAGTGTATGACTTGTTCTTGGATGCTGGGATTCTGATTTGCTGCACAGCTTTATGCTCAGGACGTGACTATATATTTTTTAAATCTTAAAGTAAAGCTGTTATCATATCTTGAATTGATTCCAGAAAGCATTCGATAATTTTGCTTGTTCATACAATTGCCGAACAAGCTTCTTAGGACATGATTTGGTACTTTGGTTGTTCATAGTTTATAGCATTTTCTGTTTTATAGAGAGAAGCATGTTCTCTCTTTATTCTTTTCGTTGAACTCATTCCATGCCAGACAAAGTTTATATAGCTTAAATATCTGCTTATTTCCAGATCATGGAACAAAGTATTACAGTTGTGGCCTGATATAATTCAAGGAATTCTAACTGATGAACTGTAAGGCTCTGCTAAAGTTTCTGTTTTTTTTATGCAGATGGTCAGGGTTCCGGGTATCCCATTCCGCTTTCGCCACAGTGGCTCCTTGCAAAACCAGGCGAGAATAAGCCGGGGGTAGGAAGTGTGATGTCTCTTTACGACGTCTTTTCTTTCTGTCCGTCTGTGTGATGTTATTAGTTTCAATAGTGCGTATTTGATCCTTCAAATATCATGCTATCACTATCATTGTGTTTTTTTCTTGTCTGCTTATCTAATTCTATTCAGACATATGATTTGATGTCATCTGTAGTCTGGTTGGCTTGATTTGTACTTTGATTTTGTGTAGGAAAGTAATGTCAGTCCAAATCCCTCCTATGGAAACAAGCCTGATAACATGAAGTTACCAGGAATAGGCGAGGAGGCGTCTGATTCCCAGAAGAAAAAGGATGTCTTCAGGCCCTCCTTGTTTGATATGGAACCTGGCCGACGTGATCGCTGGCGTGATGAAGAAAGAGACACCACCTCTTTGGTCCGTGGGGATCGCTGGAGGGATGGTGACAAAGAACTTGGTGAGACCCACCGAATGGATCGCTGGGCTGATAACTCTTCAACAAGGAATCACGAAGGCCGTCGTGCGCCGTCGGAGCGCCAGGCTGATCCGAGTCAGAAGGAAACTAATTATGATCAGCGACGTGATAGCAGATGGAACACACGTTGGGGACCTGGCAGTAAGGAGGTGGAGGCTCCTCGTGAGAAGTGGATGGAACCTGGCAGAGATAGTGACATACCTGTTGATAAAAGGTCAATTCTGCCTTCGACAGTCGGGAAAGAGGAAAGAGAGGGTGATCATCATCGCCCATGGAGATCAAGCTCCTCTCAGAATAGAGGAAGGGGAGAGCCTCCTTACCACCAAAGTCCAGTATCTAACAAACAGATTCCCACATTTTCCTACGGTCGGGGGCGTGGGGACAACACCTATACTTTTTCGGGACGTGGAAGGGCAAATATTGGGGGCAGCAGCACCAACTCCTCACAAATGGTTGGAGCCATTCCTGAGAAGGATGAATATTTCTCCTTCAAATATAGCAGGGCAAAGCTGCTCTTCTTGTTTAGGAAGACTGATATGAAGTTGGGACATGAACTTGTTGATGATTTTATCCAAGTGCCTTCTCTGACCCAGGAAGAACCATTGGACCCACTGGCACTTTGTGCACCCACTGCTGAGGAAGCGGTATGTTGTAGTCTGTTCATCTGATTGGTTTTTTTCCATGGTTTCTTTTTGGTGACATTTTGTTTATGGCTTGATTAGGATGTTCTGGACGGAATTGACAAAGGAGATATTGTGAGTAGTGGTGCCCCGCAGATGTCCAAAAATGAAATGTTAGGAAGGAATTCAGCAGATTTATCACAGTCAAGACGAGCCAAGCATGGTACACTGTCCACTGAGGTTTTTTTTCTTAGTCACCAGTTTTGGATATAGATAATAATTTGTAATTTTTGATGTCTAAGCAGGTAGTAAAGAAGATATAGGTGTTTCCTCCGATGCAATTAATGAGGAACATCCTGACAGATTCAGAGGTTCTTTTGGAAATTTTGCTGGAGGATTACACCAAGAAAAGCCGCTGCCATATGTGCCCAACTCAATGATGGGGTCCATGCAAGATCTCAAGACATATACTGACAACGAGACAGAAACTGATGGTAATTCCTTTAAAAGAAATTTCTGTATGGGAAAGGGTCATTGTTTCAGTGGATCTTATGTGATAGACTTTCCTACGTTTTCCTAGGAGAATGCCCTTCTGGCTTGCCACTTGTATCATTTGTTTGTTTTTCTGCTAATACTTTACGTCCCCATTTGTTTTCTGAGATTTGCTATTCCATTTTATAGGTTGCAGACACAAGTAATTGTTTTTAGGAAATACTTGCTTGGTTTCATCCATGATAAGTTTTGTGTGCAGTCCCGCTTATAGAAATTGCTGTTTTTTATGTACAGTTCTTGGAGAAGATTCTGGTCGTCATAAAAGAGCTGATGTACCCCCGGGTAAGGACATTACCTTCCAGGGAAACAGTTCTGTGCATTCTGCCTCTCCATGGCGATCACCATCTCTACGAGAACATGCACTGATGGTGTCAGGTGGTATGGGGGAGATTTCAAATGATTTCAGATCCAATACTGCTGGTTCAGGCTGGACTGACGCAAAAAAAGATTTTGATAGTCCATGGGACGTTAATGTAGCTAAGCCAAATAACACTAAGGACGAAATGACCTGGCAGACCCGTGAGGATTTTGCTGTAAAAAGACAGCTATCTGGAGTTTTAGGGAAGGAACAAGAAAAGAAGTTGTTTTCACAGCCTTCTCCAGAGAATTTGGTTCTTTATTATAAAGATCCTCAGGGTGAAGTTCAAGGTCCTTTCTCTGGTGGTGACATAATTGGATGGTTTGAAGCTGGCTATTTCGGCATAGATTTGCTAGTTCGCGTTGCTAATGCATCAAAAGAGACACCTTTTGCATCACTGGGTGATGTGATGCCTCATTTACGAGCTAAGGCAAGACCACCCCCTGGTTTTAGTATGCCGAAACAGAGTGATCTTACTGATGCATCCAGCAGACATAACTTCAGTGCCTACGGAAGTTCACCTTCTGGCTTGAGCGAGATGGAAATAATGAGAAATGAATTGAAACAACAACCTGTTTCAACAACTGACGCTGAAAATAGATTCTTGGAATCACTGATGTCTGGTAGTAAGAGCAACTTCTCTCAAGGTTTTCTTCTGTGTCCCATTTCTTCCTTTCTTCTGCAGGAGACTTCAATTAGTTTTCTTTTGTCTTTACTTTATCCACACCATTGTTTTTAGTTTTTTTTTTCCTGAAAAGGTTGCACAATGCAATTTATTGAAAGCTTAATCTGGCTGACTGTCGTACAGGTGCTGGAAACAGTTCTGGTGGCATGCCCCCTTCTCTAGTGGATGGAGGAAATGATTTATACCTTTTGGCAAAAAGAATGACGCTTGAGCGACAGAGGTCGTTATCAAATCAATATCCATATTGGCCAGGAAGGGATCCTGCATCGATAGTATCAAAGCCAGAGGTCAATGTTGATCCCTCATTGCCACATGCCAAATTGTTGCCTCCTTCAACTGAGAGTCTCCATCAGCTACCTAACTCACAAAATACCGGTTTGATATCTGCCCTGCAAGGTCTGTCTGAGAGGTCTGCCTCTGGAATAAGCAATGCCACTGGCAGTTGGTCTAATTTCCCTGTCCAAGGTAGCTTGGATCCCCTTCAGGATAAGACTGATTTACATCACATGCAGAATTTGCCGCCACAAGCTTCCTTCATGCAACAAATGCTGCCTCAACAAAATCCATCTGCTTTGTCAAGCTTACTTGGTCAATCTTTGGATCCAAATATTTTGGCCCAGGAAAAGTTGCATTCCTCTAACTTGCCCCAGGATCCACAAGTATTTCAAATGTTGCAACAGCAATACTTGTTACAGCTTCAACCTCAGGGTCATGTTCCTACTCCACAGCTGTCTGCTTTGGATAAATTTTTCCTTCTTAAACAGCAACAGAAGCAAGAGGAGCAACAACAGTTGCTGCGACAACAGCAGTTGCTTTCTCAGGTTCTGTCAGAGCATCATTCTCACCAGCGCTTTGGTGAGCCAACATATGGTCAGTTACAAGCTGCTGGAGCGATTAATGCAGCTCTGGACCCTTCTCGTCTTCAGCCACCAAAAGAACCTTTTCAGATAGGTTCACGGCAAAGCGTTGAAAAAGTTCCAGATGACCGTGCTGGAAACACTATGAATTTGCCTCAGCAAGTGACCCAGGATACCAGTTTCAATGTTGATGCTAAATCACCATCCTTCAATCTTCCACATCAGATGTTTGGCAGTGTAGATCATCAACCAAAGTGGAGCAATACACCGCCAGAGCAAATGGACAATATCCACCCGAGGGAAGCTTTGCCAGCGTCACCATTTAATGATAGCTCCTCAACTCTAGGAGGGGATGACATATCAACTCCACCTCTTGAGCCTTTTCCTTCTCACAAGCCTGACCTTGCTTCTAAACTAAAAGACCATTTTCCATCAGAGAGGTCATCAGAGTTTGTATCGAGGGCTGAAGAAATTGGCAAGTTACCTGTAGCTGAGGATGTTTCTGCTCCTCCTGCAGCAAATATATCTGAAAGTGAGGCTTCGAAGCTTAGCCATGGTGGTGCTCTGAAAGGTCAGATGGACGGTTTTCCTGTCGAGTCACCGGTTGGAAGTCAGGGAATTGTTGCTAAGGAGGAGCCTTCGGTAGTATCTGAGGTCATTAAAAAGGCTTCGGAAAAGAAGTCTAAGAAGAAAAAATCTGCCAAGTCCAATTCTTCTTCTGATTCGGCAAAGGCTGTGAAATCTTCCTCTCTGCCACAATTGAATCAACTGGTAACTGGTCAGTCTAGTGCCAGTGTTGCCAAATTTGAATCTCAAGATGGAGGAACTGATCATGCTTATGGAACATCTCAGCCAAACTCAAATGACATTAAACCTGGCTCTTCTTTGGCCGAAACCTCTGCTTCTCAACTAATCAAAAGCTCACCAGCTGACAACCATTCTGGAGGTGCTCATGAGACTGTTGAAGCTAAGCAAGAATCTAAAGTTGATGGCAAGGCATTGCATCAACGTGCATGGAAACCGGCTCCTGGTTTCAAGGCAAAGTCACTTTTGGAAATCCAGCTTGAACAACAGAGGAAGGCACACCTTGGGAAAAGGATTGCAGAAATCACCAATACCATCAGCTCCCTGATTGCGTCAGCTCCTTGGTCTGTTATTGCCAGTTCAGATTCTAAACAATCTAAAGAAGCACCAAGAGACACGAGTTTCAATGAGATAAGTGGTGGAAAGCTAGAGCTTTCCCCGAGTTCAAAGAGCAGGAAGAGCCAATTGCATGATTCGTCGCGTGAAGAAGTCATAGCAAAGTCTACTGATGGGGATGTACAGTTTTCTGATGCTATATCTAGCGTTCCTTCCCCACAAGCTTCATTTTCCAATTCAGAGCCCGTAGATGATGAAAATTTTATTGAGGCGAAAGAAACAAAAAAGAGTAGGAAAAAGTCTGCCAAAGGAAAGGGTGCAGGAGCCAAGGTCACCGCACCAACTTTGTTGGATGTCCCTGGTAGCTCAAGCGCCATAGAGAAAAGTAAGAGTGCTCGTTCTGTTGGCCAAGATGAAGAGGTGTTACCACCAATTCCATCAGGTCCTTCTTTGGGAGATTTTGTTGTCTTGAAGGGAGAATCAACGAGCCATACTCCTTTACCGCCACCGGCCTGGTCTACTGAGGCCAAAAAGGTTCCGAAGGCTACATCATTGAGGGATATCCTGAAAGAGCAAGAGAAGGTCTCTCACACCCAGGCTCCAATTCAAATACCAGCTCCTCAGAAACCACAGCAAAGTCAGGTGCCCCGAGGAAGTGGTCCATCACTGTCTCTTTCTGCCTCTTCTTCTTCCAAGGCAGCATCTGCTATACCAGTTAGCTCAAATGATACTTCACAGTCGAAGTACAAGGCTGACGATGACTTATTTTGGGGGCCCGTTGATCAATCTAAGACGGATATGAAACAGTGCGTTCTCTTTAGTTTCTTATCTTACTTTTCTACTGCTGCATGTTCCAAACTTACATGTGCTTCTCCCCATTTTCCATGAATCAGCTACGTGGCAACTCTTTGTAACTCTATGGTTTATGGTTTTTTAATTCAAAGCAGGTCAGATTTCCCTAATATTGTCAGTCAAGGCAGTCGGGGAAGCAAGAGCACTCCTGTGAAAGGAGTCCCTACTGGTTCTTCGAGCCAACAGAAATCCGCCAATGCTAGGTCTTCTGAACGTTCCATCTCATCATCACCTGCCCCTGCGCAATCAACTCTTAAAGGGAAAAGGGATGTCATGAACAAAAATTCAGGTATGCCTCTTTCAGATAGATCCACCTGCTTGTCCTTGCATTAGATCTATAGATTTTATGTATGAATTATCTATTGTGACAAGAGTTAACCCACTTGTGCTTGTGGCACAGAGGCTATGGACTTCAGAGATTGGTGCGAGGGTGAATGTGTTAAGCTAACTGGGACAACAGGTATCATTTCTGAGCAGTCAGCTTCTCTTGATCTTATTTGGCACTCATTCTATCATTGATCCTGATCTTTGGTTTCAATGTCTGATGATAAATTAGACATACAATTTGCTGGGTTTACTTTGCTAAACGATTTTCTAAATCCTAAGAAATATTCCTTGTTGCGTAGCTTATTTCTAACATGCTTAGTCTTTCTTGAGCATGTATGATGTTTTTTAACAAATATATGCACAATTGACTGTTGATTGCTCAATAATTTTGGCCACCGATTGTCATTATAGTAATTCCCGGCCATATGTTGGTGGAAATAGCTGCTTTCCGTGTGTTTCAGAAGTCCACATACCTTGGAAGTACTTTTGTCTTGCTGTCTTGGAATCTGCTAACAATCGTATTTTGGTTTAATCTTGATAGATACAAGCGTTTTGGAATTCTGCTTGAAGCAGTCCAGATCGGAGGCTGAGCTAATACTAACTGAAAACCTCGGGTCTCATGATCCCGATCACAAGTTCATTGACAAATTCCTCAACTACAAAGATTTATTACCAGCAGATGTGCTCGAAATTGCCTTCCAGAGTCGGAATGATAGCAAGGCCACTGGGTCCAGTGCCAGAGACATGAGTTCTGACAATGCTAGCCTTGGTGATTTCGACCATGATGCTTCGGCAAGCGTTGATAGCTCCGCGAAGGGGGGAGGCAAGAAGAAGGGTAAGAAAGGTAAGAAGGTTAGCCCTTCGGTCCTCGGATTTAATGTCGTTAGCAACCGGATCATGATGGGCGAGATTCAGACAATTGAAGATTAGGAGAGTTACCCTGGTCTAGTGTAGATACATTTGGGTTAAGAACTTGTACATGCCCCGCGTTCCTTTTCGCTCTAGGATTAGCCCCTTTTTAACCTCCCTAGAGCTTACAATGGCAGTACTATTTAATCTGCTCCAGCGATTTTGTGGAAGTCAATTCCAGCAGCTGAATTTTTTATCATTGACCATACTAATCTCTTGAATTATTTTTCCTTACACTTCTGCGATGTTATACAGTTTCTCTTTTTGTTGATACATACATATGATATTTGAACACTTAACTAAATGATGTTAGTTAAGTCATGTTCGAGTCGTGCTTAGGAAGAACCAAATATTATAGCTACAAATATCGGGTACACAACGGTGCAGTTAGACCTTCTCCCGGCCGCCGCTCTTTCCATTGGTTTCCATTGGTTTTCTGAAGCTAGAAGAGTTGACTTACATTTGGAGTAGAGGAGCGATGGTGATCATCATCGGGGGAAGGTAGATCGAGAAGGAGAGACCGAACGAGAAGTTTCGCGATCTCGGAGATGGCAGCATCTCGAACGGAGCCAACTTCGCTCGACAAATCCTCGTAGGCAGCTCGGAATGCTTCTTGCCAGAATCTTGGCAATCTGGCAGAGCTGCCATGACCACCATTCCCATGCGAGTACAAGTCCCACATATGCCTCACTACCTTCTTCTTCTCTTCCACCACCTACCAATCATAGACCAGAATTTTAACCATTCAGTATCGGGACACACACGAGATTCGTAATATAAACGGACAAGCGACTTACGAGGATGTCGAGGTCATCATCGACGGGGAAGCTGAGCTTATCGGAGAGATGGGCCAGGTACCCGGTAGTGGTGAACTTGAGAGTGAGGGAGCCGGTGAACATGGACCAAATGGCAAGAACCAGAATTGCAACCAGTACCCATAACTTGTACCGACTCCTTCCCAGCAGACCACCAAGTCTAACTTCCGACCTCTCTCTCTTTACTGAACAAACACTCGACGATGATTCGTGGCCGGTCGCGGCCGAGCTTGGGATAGAGATAACCGTCTGTGTCTCCTCCGACTTCATGGAGAGAGGGAATTGTGCAAGATTTGGGTGAATTATTTCTGTGTGGGTGATGATGGTGCTTAAATCATGCAGGGAAGGAGGGAGGCCCCATTTTGTTATGATATTACCATTGTCGTATGTGGAAAATAAATTTAATAATATTTTTTTATATTCGTAAAACTTAATCCACGAGGAGGTCCCATTGTCATTACTTTCAGCAGTAGTGAGATTTCGCGGATGTCATCCTGTTAAGCAAACTGAGGATCAGGTCAATAAGCGAGTGGGGTGGGACCGCTGGGTCCATCCCCATAGTGGCTAAGCATGTGTTGTCTTTATTAGCTCTAGTTTGACTTTAATGGTCGTAGCTTGGAGTTCAGGTCGGCCGGTATATTGGATATTTGGAACTACTTTCGTCTCGACTTCGAGTCATTAGAATACATTAGTGTTAAAGATATGTTGAGAGAGTTTTATTAACTTTTAAAAATTCTATTGATCTTATGTCATGTTAAGTACCAACAAGTACTTAGATTAACAGATGAAATATATATTCTTTTTTTTAGGGGCATGAAATAGATATTCTAATTTAACCAAGTCGAGTTCGAATTGTTAAAAACGTAACCACCGTTAGATATTCTGAGATCCTTTCGGATCTCATTGCCTATTCGATGGTTGCGAGTAGAGAACATTGTCTCGGTCGATTTACGTCAACATTGGCTCTCATCTAAGTGTATATTGTATGCATTCAGATGCCCTCTTGACAGTGTCTTGAGGTTATTGGCCGAAGCTTGTTTTGTCAGAATTTTGCCCTGGTCGTTTGACCTTCGTGCTTTTTCGACCACTCATCGCTCTCCCCCCTGTACCACCCTGCTGTCATCAGACTGGCTTTCGTTTTCTGCTTGGATTTCTTGAGTTTCTTGTCTTATATTTATGTATTTTACTATATTGTTCTGTAACTCGTTTATAATATAGGCTAGACGCCACTTTTATCCCTCAAAAAATTAAATACTTGTTGAATATATTTTTTTTTCCACATTTCCAAATATTTTACTAGACTGGAAGTTGAAGTTGGATTCATAAAATAATTAACAAGCACCAGCCCGTCCGAAGCCCATAGTTCTCACATTTGTCAGCCCAATAAAAGCCCAAATTTAGGTTTCAGCTCAATAAGAAGCCAGCATCGCAGCATCTATAACAACCGGGATTTGCCAACTCTCTTGAGCTATTCCATTTCAGAAAAAAAAACTCTCTAAGCTATTACTCAATCAGCCACCATTAATTCCGAAAATACAGACAGGAGGTTATATTTATAAACCCAAACAAAACGACTATTCCGAGCTTGTTCTAACTTACCGAAAATTTCGATGAGCTCAATCTTAAATTAGCTTTTGTATAATTTGTTTCTCCCAAGACGTCACGTTGTATAACCTATATGTATGTACAACAAATTTTTCTCTCTCTGCTTTCTGTTCAAGCAAATCAGAACACTGCCATGCCCTAGAAAAAGAAAAGGTCAAGGTCAAGGTCAAGGTGAAAGTCAACAGGTTAATTATGTGGTTAGTGCGTGGTCATTGTTCCTCCATGTCAGGTTCTCTTTTGAGGTCAGCGGGAGGCAAGAAGCACTCCATGGACAAGCCCTTAATGTTAAAGTCAACTTCCTCGATGACCCAAACCTCCTCGATCCTCCTCTTGTGGTTCCTCTTGGGCCCGTACCGGTGCAACGTGGCGGTGGTCTTCCCGCTGTGGGCGACGGTGAGACCCTCCATGTACTTGTAGTCGCCGATGAGGGACTCGATGGTGGTCTCCCAGAAGACGTCGTCGTTCCCGCGGATGGGCTTCATCTTGACGAGCTTGACGTCCTCGAACTTGACGAGGAGGCCGGTCCGCTGGCTGAAGTAGCCGGAGATTGTGTGGTGGAGGACCTCGGTGCTGTTGGAGCTGTGTGACCTCAGGATGCTTATGTCCGTTTCCAGCTTCAGGGCGAAGCAGCACTCGTTGTTTATGGTTTTCTCCCCCACGCATTCTGCTTCTAGGAACAGGTTCGCCGTGCATCTTGGGTCCAATCCCTGCAAATTAAATGCCCGGTACAACATTGATTTTAAGATAATTTTTAACTAGTTAGCTTTTTTTTAACTAGGTTATATTTTTTGTATATATAGATGATATGTATCCGTGAGCACTAAACGGTTTAATAAATAATAAGTATAATAATTTACTGACAACTATTTTTTAATAAATAAAATTGTACTAGCTCAAATAATGAAATCAGAACGGATGAATATATCGAAGTTTCGGAATCATAACAAAATTTGCCCTTAAAGTTACGCAGAACCGAAAATCAACATCATAACTAATCTGATTCGGATATATTATCTAAAATTTTGTTATAATCATTGTATCCAACTCAAAAAATACATCATAATCAATAGCAGATTCTTAATACACCTCTTTATGCACAAAGGGCACTTAACTTAATAGCACAATGTGTTGTTAATTTTAAGGAGACCAAAATTCAAATTTTAGTAAATATAATGGTGTAAAATATTTATTTAAAAAAAAATACAGCCCCTCAGGCCTCAACTTTGTATTCCATAAATTTCATGCAATGCTCGTTCTAATGTCAGCGTACCAAATTAATGTGAAATTTTATGTAAATTTTTTCGAACGAAGTTTATCCGACCAATGTGAGTTGACGAGGAATAAGTAAGACCTGAAAGAATCGGCGCAGGGGTCGAGGAGGCCCACGATTGGCGTGACAAGGTTGGGAGGAGGACTGGTTCCACGCAACTTTCCCGTTACTTCCGGCGCTGACCTTGTGCCCGGCCATTACTAACTCGAGGTACCACAGGTCAGGATTCTTCTGCCACAGCACGAACCCGCCGACCTCCGACTTGGCTCCACCTTGGACGCCGTCGTTGCCGGAGTTCATGTCCGTCGCCGCCGCCATCTTCACTTGCCCCACCGCGTACATGCTCTTCACCGAGTTCAGCGCAACCGGCCCTCCTGTTGCCGCCACGTATTGTTGCACTATGTAATTCGCCGTCGATGACTCCTGACCATAACAAAAATATTATGACCGAAAAAATTTAGTATCATGCCTTAAAATTTCCACTTGATTTGTTTAGAGTTTTGCGTACTGTAAATTTTCAACTTATAAACATGGGCACGAAGAGATTTTGTCCAACAACATAGGTAATAAATTGACGAAAATCGAGGATTATTATATGCCTAGTTTTGATATAATGCTAGAATCTCTGTATTTAATTCAAAATTTTATCACAATAAGTCAGGTAGATTTTCAAAATATATAAACAATATCATCATACTTGTAATTAGAAATGTGCTAATCTTAATCCGACGAATCGAAACAACAAAATGTTTTTTCCAAAAAATCAATATGGTTAAAAAATATACATACGATGGAGCAATTCTTGAGGGGACGGGTGAGAGGCTGGTCGGGTGTGACTTGGAAAGGGATGAGAGGGCAGCCAACGAGCTTGAGCAAGGCGATGAACTCGCTGTTGGATTTAGCTTGGAGGTGGGACGACCGGTCGCCGCCCTGGGCCCTCATCAACGCGCGCATGTTCTGCCAACGGGAGGCGGAATTGGACCCCATCTTGGTGAACATCTCCTCCGGTATCGGCACCTCCAGCACCGTTTCAAGCCCATCTTCTTTGTCATAATTAGGGCACAACTTCCTCATAGAAAAACTAAAAAGAAAGAAGATGGTTTTTTTTGTTTACTTGTATTGCAAGAAATTGATTACCCTCTAATTTGGAAAAGGGAAGGCGAAAAGGCTTTCCTCTTACCCCTAGGAATTAGAATTATTGGAAGATGCAATTTTAAAAAACGGTTAGTTTTCTTTGCCTTGCAATATTCATGGCCAAAACTAAGCTTTCTTTTTCTTTTTCTTTTTCTTTTTTTTTTCTTTCTATCTTCTTCTTTTGTGTTTCTGTTTTTCAGGAGGGGATATTATTGTTTAAGGTGCTCCTTGCGCGTCGTTGTCGTGTTTGCACGATATAAGCGGCTAATGTGTTACGCAGATAGGAGAGAATTTTATTCTCAAAAAAACAGGAGAGAATTTTCCACTAATTTTATGGTAATCTTTTTATTCTATGATTATTTTGACTATTATTTTTTCAATAATATTTAGGAGGAAAAATGAATTTCGTAATATTCATTGTAAAATTTGATCATTGGATATTGTGGATTTTTCCCCGGAATCTTCCTACCCCAAAAGGCCAATTTCTTCTTCTTCTTTTTTATTACCGGATACATTATGACTTGATTTCCGCTAAATTAGTAGAAAATCGACTGGAGATAGCAAAACAAAATATTTTTTTGCAACTCAAAGAGCTGTCGTCCTTTTTAAAATTAAATCAAATTTTTATCCGACTTAAAATATGGAATATTCTAGATTTTGTTTGGGACCGAATTGGGTTCTGAATGATCTATTTCAGGATGGAGCTGATCAAAGAATGAACCGGTAACAAGATGGTAATATATTCAAAAAGTAAGAACAAATATGGAGAAACGCCCTTGGGAGGAAATCCAAGGGATACCAATGCACGTGATTTAATTGTGTCAGATGATATATACTTTATTTTTTAGTTTTTATCTTAAACTTTATTTTTTAAAATAAAAAATTGGTATGCGAAGTGAAACGAATTGATATAGCTTGCATTTTCTTTTATAGTCAAATGGATTGTGTGCAAGACAAAGCAAGAGATCAAATCAAATCTCCTTCAAAGTCATCCAAAATCCCAAATTTTCCATGGTCTTGCAATTCAATTTTGGACCTTTTTTTCTCCATTCTCGTGTCCACCCCATTTTGTCCAATTAATGGACATGAATGGGGCGGGACCCCAACATAAAGTACTAGGGTGAAATTTGACATTCCATTTTAGGCTATAAAATATATTTGCTACTTTTGGACAGAAAAGTGGCATAATACCATAGCACCACTAAAACGAGGTGCAATTACCATCATAAGAAAAAATATTTTTGTGACAATGACCACAATGTATTTAGAATGCTTTTGTCATCTTTTTGAAATAGATGAAAATGCTTTTGTCGTCTATTTCATTACAGGACAAGAGAAACATTCATATCTCATCTGTGTTTTATTGTTTCCTCCAATTTAGCTGTACTCTTACGGCAAATTGACCAGAGAAGCAGAAAGGCATGGCCGTGCTCACTGTTAGCCAAGAGGGCACATCCCCGGCGACAGCCCACAGGATGTTCAAGGCGTTGATTCTCGAACGACATGTCGTCGTCCCTAAGGCCCATCCTCATGTCTTCAAGAACTGTGAGATCATCCAAGGCGACGGAGGAGTTGGTACCGTCCATAAGACCACTTTCATCGAAGGTAATTGGTTTTGAAATATTGTAACTCATCTGATAGATTGTCTCCATATAACAACACGAGTCTTTTTTAGCGTATTTTGTTCTCCCTTATATGTACCTGAAATTTTTTGCAGGAGTTCACCCATCGTGAAATTACTTTGGACCAAGCTTGCTTAATTTTGTAGTTCTCTCTTGTCGTTTGATAGAAGAAAGTTTACCTTGATGATATGAATAACACTGTCACAACTCGAAAATAGAAGTGACAAACGCCCGAGGATTTAAATACCTCGTAAGGCACCAGATTTATTAAATGGGAGGATTCCAATATCTGAATATAATTAACCGTAAAATTAAATACGAGAAAAAATTTAATATCGGATTTAAAATATCCCAAAGCGGAAAAATGCAAGGCTCCGGCCATTTATTGAAAAACTCTACGATGCATGCAGTCTCCTCTACGACTCCTACTCCCGATCTGCAGCCCCACGATCTGAAAACACATACATAGACACTTATGGTGAGTCATAAATTTAGTAAGAGGATCACAATAACAAAGAATCAGCACAACTCGAATCAATAGGAACGATTAATAGAACGGAGCTCCGGAGTCCACAAAAATTATGTCGAGATCCTCGTGGGGCACAGATAAATACCCCCATTCCCGCAAGGCAGGCCCAATAGACAGAAGGGTATCTCCTCCACGAGTCCAGATAGTCCACATACTACCCGTCCATTTGATCACACATACCTCGGGTTATCCGGTAGCCCTTAAGCAATATGTGCAAACCACGGGGCCCAATATGTATGGGACAATCCCACAGAATACATAATACACATACAAAAATAGTATACAGAATTCATACACAAAAATCATATACAAAAATCTACAGATCATCACATAAATTCTGAAACCCGCACATAAACACCCAAATAAACTCGAACATAATTCACTTACCTGATTTAATCCTTGGTCTCACCCCCCCCCCCCCCCCCCCCCCCCGGAATTCCCAAATGCCTAGCCCGAAACCCTCGCCTCTCCCAAGGTACCGATCTCCTAACCTTTTGAACAAACAGGAGAGCACGTCCATGAGTATTTTATGCTAAGCTAAGGTAAATCGGATTGAGAAAAATGAGGTTGATAGCTTACCCTCCGATTCTGATGGCTCCTGAATAACCTCGTCTTCTCCTAGTGTGCTTGGTTGGTTCGGGTTGTGCTCTTCGCCTTCACAGTAGAGAAGAGAATTTCGTGAGTTTTGGTGTGACAAAGGGGAGGGCGACCAGGCTCTTTTAAGGTGGTTTTCAGAGCAAAAATCCTAAGGGTTTGGACGTCTAGGGTTTGGCGATAAATTTCCATAAGCCCCTCGAAGTTATTAAAATATGTCAAATAGGTTTCTCAATTCTTACAAATACAATCAAATTACTTAATTTTTTCTTGAATGGGTTATTACACATACACTTGTACGTGTGGTAGATTTGTTTATAAGTGTGAAAAATTCATGTAAACTTTACTCTAAGGTTTTGGGTTTAAAATGAAGATTCTAACAAAGTTCCCGAGAAACTTTTTTTCTACAGGACTTCCCTTTACGTACCTAGACATCGACTCACAATATTTCCGAATAAAATTATTTGTCAATAATTTTTATTTTGGTCGACACCACTCAATCTAAACATATATGATCGATTAGTCGGTTCATTTAGTTTTGCTTTAGTTTGCAATTAATCTTCTAGCGTAAAACTCTCGATTGGAAAAAGTCTGATTAGTACCTGCAGAGAGTCATGGGGTATTAATAAGTTTTTTTAGATCACCTAGCATCAAGACACTGAATGAAGATAATGTATTAGGAAGAATGATAGACCATCTTCGAGCTCGGCCCGGGCTTTCTTAAACGGCTGGAACAGTTGCGTGAGGGATGGGGTTTCTCTCGCTTTTGGCATAGCGGACGGCCCCCGGCGGGAGGCCCGTACGGCGTGCTATTAGCTCAGTATTGATGCTTTATTACATTAGTTTTGATGATTATGAGATGATTCATAGTCATAGCGCAGACTAATTTAAGTTTGAGCCGGGTTGAATCTTTAAAAGGTGGTAAAGTTCTTCCAATAAAAATTTAACACTGCTATATTTTCAAGGAGTCAAAATCGAGACTTCTTGATTAAGTTGAGACAATACCATTATCTGTTAATCTAATTGATTGTTGGTGGAAGATTAGCAAGTTCATAGCAGTTTCCTGGCACTAACTCCAGCTTGCTATAGGACACACCAAAGGCTATGTCCTAGAGTCCAAAAACTAACCAACAGAATGCAAAATTCTGCTCCCGTACACACGCGCTTTGAAGGGAGAAACTCTCCCTGGAGCAACAAATCTTATTACTTTCTTACTGGCATTACGTTAACCGTCGTTGCCAAGTCTTGACGTTATTGGTTGTATTTTACATCCCAAGTGATTTAAAGTGAGGATGACTGTTTAATTAAAACTAAACAAAAATGTCTACTATCTGATACACTAGAGTTGAATATTATCAAATTTTATTTAGATGGGAACTCTCCAAATGACACATTTTTTATTGGCAAGACATAAACAAAAAAAATATTCTTAGAAAAAAATCAAGTATTTTTCTATTTGTACCGATTATTACTGATTGTTTACCTCTGTTTGAATAAGTCAAACTATAGCTTTATAGAACAGTTGTATCATGTCCAATAAAATAATGGAACACTTGTCTCTTAGTTTGGGCTCATGTCTCTTAGAAAACAAGTTTGGCCTGATGAAATACATTAGCATGGTAATTTGGACACCTTGTAATTTTGCACTCAGAAAAGATCTTTGTCCTCGTGGTGCTATCGTCGGTAATCTTTCTTTGGAGTGGATTTTTTCCAACATATTTTACCATATTAGGGTTTTGAAGAAGCCGACGGCGGCGAGATCGCAAATTCTTCTTATAACTTTTACTATTACTAACAATAAGCTAACCGTTTCAAAAAATACAATAGCATGGTTGCTAATTATCATAAACAACAACTTGTAACCTATTTGTAGAAAATGGAAAGAACACCACCTTTAATAATAAGCTATTGTGATGCGGCCAACAAGCACCATACTGAGAGAGAGTTTGACATTTGAGATATGGTCTTCCTCAAGCTAGAGCCCTACAAACAACAGTCCTTGCAGAGCAATGAGTTTCACAAGCTCCACCTAAAGTACTATGGCAATTAGAAACATTCGATTTTTCTGATTTCGCGGAAACTTGTGTTTTTTATAAATATTCGTGCCGAATATAACACATCACGAACCCTTTGTGAGGGTACCCCTTCTCTCAAAGTTAGGGGAACTTTTTCCAAGTTTTAAGTACTATAGTGAAATTTGACATTCCATTTTACGTTGACATACATCAGCAATTTACTTTTGGACAGATAAGTGGCATGAATTGAATACCATAGCACCACGTAAACGAGGTGCAACTACCATCATAAGAAAAAATATTTTAGTGACCATCATAGAAATCACTATTAATTTAATGACCACGATGTTTTGAGAATTATTTCAATATCCAGGTCATAGTCAACAGTCAAAATAGCTATGGATCTAAATGCTTTTGTCATTTGGAGGGGTCTATTTCATTACAGGAAAAGAGACACATACATATCTCATCTGTGTTTTGTTGTTTCTTTCAAATTAGCTGTACTCTTCCATCAAATTGATCAGAGAAGCAGAAAGGCATGGCCGTGCTCACTGTTAGCCAAGAGGGCACATCCCCAGCGGCAGCTCACAGAATGTTCAAGGCGTTGACCCTCGAACGACATGTCGTCGTCCCTAAGGCCCATCCTCATGTCTTCAAGAATTGTGAGATCATCCAAGGTGATGGAGGAGTTGGTACCGTCCATAAGACCACTTTCGTCGAAGGTAATTAGTTTTTAAATATTGTAACTTGTCGTGTTTCAGTCTCCACGTAACAACGCGAGTCTTTTTCAGTGTGTTTTGTCCTCACGCACATGTACATGAACAAAATTTACAGGGATTCACCCATCGTAAAATTACTTTGGGCCAAACTTGCTTAACATTGGAGTTCTCTCTTGTTGTTTGATAAAAAAAAGTTTGCCTTGATGACATAAATAATACAATCAAATCACTTAAGTTTTTCTTAACATAGTCTGAACGGGTTATTACACATACACTTGCACGTGTGATAGATTTCTTTTTAAGTGTGAAAAAATCATGTACACTTACCCTAAATTTTCAGGTTATAAACGAAGATTCTAACAACGTTCTCGTAAAACTTTTTACTGCAGGACTTCCCTTCACGTACTTGCTGCACAGGATCGAGGAACTGGACACCGAAAATTACTATTGCAAGTACACTTTATTCGAAGGTGGTCAGCTGCGTGACAATCTTGAATGTATCGTGTACGAGACAAAGCTGGAACCCGCAGGTGAAGGATGCAAGGGGAAGCTGATCACCCACTTCCACCCCAAGCCTGGTTGCAGTGTTTATGAAGAGGGAGTTGAGGTTCTAAAAAAAACACCGACGGTTTGTTCAAGCTAATTGGGGAATACCTTATTACCCACCCCGATGTTTGTACTTAAGAGTATTTATCTGGCCTTGTTCTATCATCAAACCATATTGTATGAGGTGTATCCGTGTTCCGAAAGGGCTCGAACACAAAATTTCTTTGTTAAATTCATGTACTTGTTGCTTATGTTGTGTGTGGTTGGTTCTTGTGTAGTTGCTTGGGAAAAGCTTAATAAAATAACAAGGTCATATACTTGTTCCCAAGTAAAATATAAATGCATTAGACCCGTACAATTTTACTGATGAAATGTTTAGACACAAGCTTTTCAAGTATTCTGAAAGAAGGCGGTACTGTGTGACAAAATTGTTTGGAATATTGTAATCGAAATTAGGAAAAAAATCTATTTTAATACTCTGTGTTATCGCAAAAAATACTTGAGTACTTATTGATAAAAAATTCATCAATCGAGTCAACCATCAATTAGGTCAACGGACAACTACCCGAACTTGCTCCGACCTGTCCGGCCAACTAGACCAGCCACATTATAAAAATTGGATGACGTGGCATCTCCGTACCTTCTATCTCTCTCTCTCTTCTCCCTCTCTCTCTCTTCTCCCTCTCACTATCTCCTCTCCCTCCCATCAGGCATCTTCCGTCCTTTTTCTTAATGCCCTTTTGGGCTTACACCCTTGAATAGGTAAAAACCAAAAACATTGTTTTTTTTATTTCTTTAAATTCAATTTCCTTTTCTCTTCACGTTTTCTCTGAAATTCCATTGTTTTCCTAGAAAAGTTTAACTGCTTCTAATGCAGTTGAGAGGGGGGAAAAAACAGACGTGGCTCACGTCTCCCTCTTTTGAATTTATCGTCCAAAAAATTCTAAACCGCCTAGGAACCAACTGAACGACGTGGACCTTGTTCACGTCCTTGGGAAAAATTCTCTCTTCTGGTGCAACCGCTTCATCCAGAGACATCGCTGATGGGTTCCCAATTAACAAAAAAATTCAGGCCGCGACTCGTTTCGTCCAGATGTTATTTGCTCGCTCGCGTCGATGGTCGTCGCCTTCCCCGGCGGCGGAGGAGCAAAGAGGAGGGAGAATCTTCGAGACCGCCTCCACCACCATAGCCAACGCCGGCCGCGACTCCTGCTTCGACGAAAACTGGTCCTTCGTCAGAACCGACGACGCCCCAACATCACCGGAGTTCTACCTCGACCGAAACCCGGACTGCTTCGCCGTCCTTTTGGACCTCCTCCGCACCGGCGAGCTCCAGACCCTGTAATGGGGCGGTTGTCCACGTGTATGACTGGTCAATGGAGGAGTACTCCCGAAAAACTTGGACTACCAGAGGGTCAACGACGTGGGGTGGGTTGACTTTGAGGGGAGAAGGAGAGAAGGAGAGGAGAAGATGGAGAGATTTCACGTCATCAGATTTTGATGATGTGGCCACTCTAGTTGGTCGGGCAGGTTCCGGGCAGGTTCCGGGCAGGTCGGGGCAAATCCAGGCAGCTGTCCGTGAACCTAAGTGATGTTAATTGGCTGCGATTTGACTCGGTTGATGGGTTTTTTACCATAGAATACTAAAATGATTTTTTGCGATGCTACAAAAATACTAAAATGAACTTTTCCCTAAAAATTTTGATAGAGTTAGCGTGATCATTTTGAGAATGATCTGTTCATATTGGTAGATGGAAAAAAATAGTTCAAAAAATAAGAAATTGTTAAGAATTTTTAAATCTACATCTGTAAATAAAATTATGATAATTAAATATCATAATTAAAAGAACTCGAACATTGTTCATAATTAAATATCATGATTGAAAGAATCTGCACGATACAAATTTAAATGACTGATTAACTTATCTTTTAGTAGCAGAGGACACCATGAAACAGAACCGTAAACTTTGGTATAATCCAACAATGATGCACTAACGGATTTTTGACTGAAATGGTGTTACAGTAACAAGGATTTACTAAAATAGGGTCTCGGAAAAAAGTTTTCCAAAAATGATATCCACGTTGGACTACCACAAAAAAATATGTGTTATTCTGTCAGGTGCACCAAGATACGCGAAAAAATTGCGTTACCAACATACCAATTAAAAATCGCGTATCTTGGTTAGATCCCAAGTAAAAAATTTGTATCTTGATTAGATACCAAAAAAAAATCACGTATCTAGGTTGAATATAGGTGAAAATTTTGTGTTTCCATGATACATATGCATTAATCGTGATGACGAAAAAAAATAATGGGCGTGACTGAGTTGGCAAGACCATGTCCATTAGTGTGTGGGGTGCAGGGTTCGAATCCCTACATCAACATCAGAGCATATAAGAAAAAGTCAGCCACCAAAAATGTCGATGAAAGGATTCAAACCTTGCATCTCACAAACTAATAGACAAGACCTTGCTAACTCAGCTACACCTATTATCTTGTTCAGAAGCCAAGATATGAATTTTTTAATTAGTATGTTGGCAACGTAATTTTTTCGCATATCTTGGTCTACCCGAGAGAATAATACAATTTTTAACTATTTTTTTCGTGGTAGTCCGACGTGGCCACCATTTTCAGAATTTTTTTTTCCGGAACTCTATTTTGGTAAATTCTTGATACTATAACACCATTTCAATCAAAAATCCGCACAGAACCATCTGACATGCTCAACGATACCTGTCGTTCTTAACAAAAAAGAAAAACAATTGTCTGTTTGAAGTTTGAACAGTGGTTTGTTGTCCTTCTTAGGGTAAATTATCCCTAAGTCCTTGGTATTTGATAAAATAGACAATGATATCCTTATAATTTCGCTGCTAATTTTGTTGTCCTTGTAGTTCGGTTATATTACACTTTGCGGTCCCTTGCTAAGGTTATCAATCAATTTTTTAAATAAATTACTTATATTTCATTACAAAATAAAAAAAATCAATCCAAGCTCCATCGTTGCGATTGAATCATCTTGAACGTCCCTCCTCCGATGAACGCTCCTCCGCCCATGACACCCTCGACACAGGAGATCATCCTCACGGCACTGAACTCCATTTTGACTCTTCTAAGCAAAAATTCCAAATTGGCTTCAACGCCACGCTCGTATGGTACTGCTGCGCTGTCGAGACGCACAGGAAACCAGTTTGCTGCCGAGACGCAGCAACTGCACCATCGCCCCGTCGAAAATAGCTAGCAATTTTGGCGTCCTCCAATTTGAAGAGAAGCCGATAGAGTCTACTAAGAGAAAACGTGAATTCGACACCGGAGAGTGGCTCTGGCTCAGTGGGAGGGCGACGAGTTTGCTCAGAGCTCGAGGTTGAGGCATCGCTCTTCTTCTTCGACACAAGATTTCTCTTTCGATTTTGAAACGATGTCTTTGAATCTATAACAACCGTTGCTCCGTTGTAAGAGAGTTGTCGGGAGGATGAGGAGGAAGACAACTGGTCGACGAGGTTGGTCGGAGGCAAGGAGGAAGATTACCGGCGTGAGTTTGATTTTAATTCCAAGGGTATAATAATCATTTCAATATTAAAAAATTGGTAAATAGATTGATGACGTTAGCCAAAGACATGAACATATAATAAAACTAAAATACAACGATAACAGAATCAATAGCAAAACTACAGGAATCCCATCATCTATTTCACCAAATGTCAGAAACTTAGGGGGTAATTTATCCAACTTCTTAAAAGCCCATTTCGATATCTAGACGTCGACTCACAATATTTCCGAATAAAATTATTTATCAATAATTTTTGTTTTGGTCGACACCACTCAATCTAAACATCAATATGATCGACTAGTCGATTCATTTAGTTTTGATTTAGTTTGCAATTAATCTTCTAGCGTAAAACTCTCGATGGAAAAAGTCTGATTAGTACCTACAGAGAGTCATGGGATATTAATAAGTTTTTTTTAGATCACCTAGCATCCAGACACTGAATGAAGATAATGTATTAGGAAGAATGATAGACCACCTTCGAGCTCGGCCCGAGCTTTCTGAAACAGCTGGAGCAGTTGCGTGAGGGATGGGGTTTCTCTCGCTTTTGGCATAGCGGGCGGCCCCCGGCGGGAGGCCCGCACGATGGGCTTTTAGCTCAGTATTGATGCTTTATTACATTAGTTTTGATGATTATGAGACGATTCATAGTCATAGCGCAGACTAATTTAAGTTTGAGCCGGATTGAATCTTTAAAATGTGTTAAAGTTCTTCCAGTAAGAATTTAACACTACCGTATTTTCAAGGAGTCAAAATTGAGACTTCTTATTTAAGTTGAGACAATACCATTGTCAGTACATCTAATTGATTGTTGGTGGAAGATTAACAAGTTCATAGCAGGCACCAACTCCAGCTTGCTATAGGTCAGACACACCAAAGGCTATGTCCTAGAGTCCAAAAACTAACCAACAGAATGCAAAATTCTGCTCCTGTACACACGCGCTTTGAATGGGAGAAACTCTCTCTGGAGCAACAAATCTTATTAAGTTTCTTACTGGCAGTACGCTAACTGTCGTTGCCAAGTCTTGACGTTATTGGTTGTATTTTACATCCCAAGTGATTTAAAGTGAGGATGACTGTTTAATCGGGGATTAAAACTACTCCTATTACACTAGAGTCGAACATTGTCGAATTTATTATCAATTGTTTTCCTCTGTTTGAATAAGTCAAACTGTAGCTTTAAAGAACAGTTGTACCATGTCCAATAAAATAATGGAACACTTGTCCTTAGTTTGGGCTCATGTCTCTTACAAAACAAGTTTGGCCTGATGAAATACATTAGCATGGTTGCTAATTATCATAAACAATAGAAAATAGGAACTTGTAACCTATTTGTAGAAAATGGAAAGAACAGTCCACGGTTTCTAGTGTTGTTTAAGGAAGAGATCTCAAGTTCGAGTCCTTGAAAACACAGTAGTGTTAAATACTTGCTAGGAAAACTATACCACCTTTCGAACGTTTCATCCAGCTCAAATCTATATTAATCTACGGTAAAAAAACCATAATAATAAACTATACCGACTGACGCATATTCACACGCCATACACCCCAGAAAACAATAAGATAACAACGGAATTCCGATGTACCTTTCGAACGCAACCGATCGAATATACCTGGATTTGGTCATCCTACTCTCCTACATCAATATTTTGGACATTTAGCTTCTCCAAGGCCGGCATTTTATCGTTAAATTAATACCCAACACCACCCTCATAACACCAATTCCCTTCACTTCTCCTGAACCTGAACCTAACTTGGATACTTAACCAAGAAACTACAGAAAAAGAACCAACCAAATTAACAATGGCTAAGGGCCTAAAGATGAAGCTGTCCCGTGTGATCCCATCGTTCCAACTCTGCCGATCCAAGAACGCTTCGGCCTACGACACGCCCCGGCCATTAACATACAGCCTCTCTCCCGTCAGCTCCAAGGCTGTTGACATCAACTACCCGAAGCTACCAGCACCACCACCAACTACCCCGGAGGAGGCCATGTACTCACACTCCAACGTCAAGGCAAAGAGTAGGATTCTTCCTCGACCGAGAGGCGGACCAGACTTGTACGTGTCCGAGGACTTCAGCTATGATTCGATGGATTTTGCGAACAGGAAAGATATGATCAACTGGGCAGCAGCCAAAGCCATCTACGGTGGTAATAAGAAGGACAGAGTACCGAGTCGGTTCTCTGATGACTTGTATAATGGTGGTCACTTCAGAACCACTTGTGAAGTGGGAGAACATGATCAGGAAACTGAGAATTTACTCTTCTCGAGGAGCTTCAGGTATGACAGTTCCTGTGAGTTTAGCCAGACAATGGCTGGCTCCAGCACCGATGAATCCGATGGCGAGGGGGCGGAGAGTTGTAAAGGAAACAAGAGCAAGAAAGAAGTTGGTGGGAACGGAAAGATGATGAGGAGAAAGCTGAGGCGCCAGGTTTCTAGGAGCTGGAGTAGAATAAACATGCCAAGGAAAAAGGCGGTAGGGTCGGAGGAAACAAGGCCGGCATCTGTGCTTAAGAGGCTGATACCTTGCACGCAGGACGGGAAGGTGAACGAGAGTGTGGCGGTGGTGAAGAAATCCGAGGACCCTTACGAGGATTTCAAGAGGTCCATGTTGGAGATGATACTGGAGAAGCAGATGTTCGAGGGGAAGGACTTGGAGGAGCTTCTGCAGTGTTTCTTGTCGTTGAATTCCAGGCAGTACCATGGTGTTATCGTCGAGGCCTTCACGGATATTTGGGAGACATTGTTCTGTGAGATACCGATGGAAGAGAAGAGAGTTCCTTTTGGGAGCCTTTGACCTGAAAAAAAAAATAAGGAAGAAGAACAGAAGATGCTATATGTTGATTGGATTGCTGAGAAAACATTTTCCATAGGATTCGTATACTGTCTTTCTTTTTGGTTACTATTCAATTAAACCGGATTGTACCATTTTGCTGCATTTTTTCGTTTTGCAGACAAGTCTGTTCGGAGCTGCATGATTAAGGACATAATAACCTCCCATGACTGGTATGCGATGATACCATAGCTGGTAAACAAGTAACAAAGCAGTCAGTCACCTCCTGTCATCCCGATGTAGGAGGCGCAGAGACCTAAGCGTCCCATAACCCGAAGAAGAGTAATCATAATTCAAGCAATCCGTCGTGAATATATGTGGAATTTAAGCTGTGGCACCAAGTATGCGACTAATCTGCAATCAAATGTCAACTGTGAACTTGACAGCAATACATGAAAGAATTTTACAAAACATGGATCTATGCTTTGCCTTCGTCTCATCTTCGTTGCAATACAAACACGACGTAGTGCTCAATGGTAGCTTCACTCCTTGCCTTGGATTGTGAGTCCCAAGGTCGGCCTTATTCATGCCAGACAATCAACACATCCATCGGTAAATGCAGACGAACGTCAACTCAACTGCCAAGAAACCCAAATCTACAACAAACAAACAAGTCATTCTTGATTTACTTATCCACTTTCAGAATCAACGGAAGCATTTGTATTGTTCGCAAAGATCCTGACATCACATAGCTTTCCACCAGCCTCGTCCGCAAATATAATCTTTCTCTTCTGTTTGGACAGTACATTTTCAGGAGCAAGAGGATCTTTCCCAGTTAATTTCTGAATAACAATATAGCTACAATAAGTAATATGCCAAACACTGGAACTTAATTAGTAGAGCAAGATGTTAAAAAAAGTCACCATGATTTTACAGAAACGGTCACAGTCCCTTGACATCACGGTTAGCCATCTTTTTGCACCTACTTCAACCCGAGTGGCATTACGAATAATGACCTTGACCTGCAAAATTTTGAGAGAGTTTATTCGTATCACGTACAAGCAGCTTGATCATTTAAAAAGCAAGCTAACTCGGAAAATAGAATGACTGACTTCTTTCTCTATATTGTCAAAACTATATTTTTGTACCTCATCTGGCATCCGTTTCACAGGTGTAGCAGCATAAACTTCAGAAGAGAATGTTTCTTCAACAATGTCCTTCATGCATTTCAGCTCTCTTGTAAGTTTACTAGCAAGGGTTTCAATATCATGCATCTGCCTCTGCGAGAATGCAACAGCGCTCTCCGAACAGCTTTGAACTGAGGAAGACGAAGTAATCCGTGGCATGGCAGTAGAAGGACTAGACTCCTTAAGGATACCCTTACGAGGGAGACTATATGGACTGCCTGTTTCTTTTTTGACAAGTTGTTTAGGGCTACTGGTGCTTTCAGTTCGTTTGATCTGATTATGGCCTTCAAGACCACCAATCCTATTATCCATCTTCTTCATGTAGCACATTTTCCTTGCATACTCTGAATAACCAAAGCCAACGTCACATGGGTAAGACAGAACAATTTAAGAAACAGAAAAATTCGAACAGGTTCTTCAAAGGAAGATAGCTGATATAACCGGATGAATTAGAATTTCATATCAAAACCAAAACCCCGTTATTCTAAAAAAGAACCAAAATCACAAGGCAATGATGAGTGGAGTTCTTTCAATTCAAAAGTGGTGTCACCCTCAACAGGATGAAAACTCAAGTCAGCACCACAATAGCTTTTACTGATAGTAACGTGTAATTTGAAGAATCAACTCTAGTTCATCAGAACAATTTGTTTTTCATCTTTTTACTAGTCATGATATTTTCAGAGTATGACTTACTATAATACTGTTCATCATCCAGTTCAGCATACTCCATTGCCTTCTGTAATCTCTTCTGGGAAGTGGGGGAAATGATCTGCAGATATTAACTGATTGATTAGCTCCAAGAAGTTCAAATAATTCAAAATTAGAAAGGTACTGGATCACACACCTTCCTGTTTGAAAGGAGTCTTTGTGTGGGATGTTGCATCTTTGAAAGGTAAACCTCGTCTGCCTCTATCATTGTCACAAGATCATCAGCATCAGGGTAGATCTTTGTGGGGGAATTTCCCTTTTCATTAACACAAGCAGTGAATAAAGCCTTCTTTTCCACTGCTTGACAGTTACTGGAGACCGAATCTAAGCAGTTATCTGGACTAGAACAAGTACTAGGGATTCCAGATATCACACTGTCATGAACAGAGATGGGTACGGACTCTACAAAAGAGCCATCTTGTGATCTGTCATCAGATAAGTGTGATTTAGGTCTGTCGCCAAGTTCATCAAACAGAGATGGCAAACTTTTGCAATTATCAGGGATGTGAGAAGTACAGGAAGAATCCGGTTGAGAGGAGTCATTACTGGGGCATGGAACCACAAAAGAATCTGACGGATGTTGAAGGATCACTTCTGGAACATTAACCAAAATATTCCTCTGTGCTGAGGATTCAGCATCAAGCACCGACACGCAGAAGGGATGCTCCACATGATCATAGCTTTCTACAGAAAGAACACATAATTGAGCCTCATCGATGGCCTGACTTGCATGGAAACCACAATCATTTCCTGCCTCATATTCTTTATTGGCCATAGTTGACACTTCGGTTTCAGAGAATTGATCTGTTGCTGGTTTAGGCTCTTCATCGCGGGCCACTGATGACACACTGCAGTCTAGATTGGTACCATTAAGATTTTCTGGTTCGTCATTACTGACAAATCCAAAAGCAGATGCCGGTTTACTGGTGGCAGGGGACAATTCCCTCTCAACTTCAACTACCCCATCAGAATCTGAGCAAGTGAGTGCAAGAACCTCATTTCCAATGCAACCACTTTCACCAGAAAAGAAGCATTGAAACTCATTTCTGAAGAAGTCTTCAGTATTTAAACCACAATTCTCAGTTTCTTCACCCTCTTCTACAGATAACGATAACATCTTACTCTCCCAGTCCCAAACAGAGGCTGGTTCAGATTCTTCTCCCGAATCTATTCCACCACAATATAGCCAGTCATCGTCACCCTGATGATCTGTGTATGGAGGCTCGGGAGCGTCAGTTTTAACAGGCACATGTGCAAACACATCTAGGTTGGACTGATAGGCAAACTGCTGATCATCTTGAATGCCCTTGTATAGGACAACTGATAGGTTCATCTGCGATGAAGTGAAGACGCTATTGCTTCTGACCTTTCTCTTCTTTCTCTTGCTCATCAAAATCCTGGATTTCCAGTGACTGAGAGGCTCTAAGAGATCATCATCATCCACCTTGAATGGAGAGGTAGAACTCTCTTGCTTTACCGAAGAGGCAGTCTGAGCAATTCCTTCACTGGAAACAGCAAAACCTCGACGTTTCCTTTTGTTTGCTTTGCATTTGGCCTTCATTTCCCTCAGCGTCATGAATTCAAGATCATCAGACCCACCACAAGGATCAGGCTCGCTAATCGCTTCCCCACCATCCACTTCCACCTTTACCCCTTCAGGACCAGACTGGCCTGTGGCTGTGGTCCTGTAACTTTCACTGGACGAGTCCTCAATCTTTGGCCTAACCACTGCAATCCGATCAATAGCTTTCGCTTCCGTTGCCTCATATACTTCTTGGATGTTCTTCAACTTAAGCTTCGGCCTCGAACGAAATACATTCGGAACCTTTGACACCACACCATCTTTAATGGCTTGCACATAGTGGAAATTACTGCAGCCTCTGAACTCCATATCAGACAGCAAGATGTACAACCTGCACGGACAAATTTCTTTATCACTCCACCCAATCTCAAATCCCTCAATCTCTCCCCACCAAACAACGAACAATCACTAGAGATCAAGAAATTTCACAAGCCCTAACTAGCGAGAAGCACAAAATTAGGTCCCAAACACAGTCAACTTCACCTCCACTAAAATTTCCCAACGCCGAAGAATCCCATTCAATTAAGCTCCTAGCTAAACAGTAGATCTACGAATCTGAACCCCAAACCTGCCCTAAGACCTACCGATACAAGTTTCGGGGAGCCGCGTTTCGTCTATTCGAGAAAGCAGTCAACGAAAAGTAAATTCGTAGCTTGAACGTGCAATATAAGAAGCTCAAGAAATCGAAACGAAGAGAAAGCAAATGATAGTGAGTGACTCGCCTTGGGAGGAGGAGAAGAGCATGAACTCACGCGCTTCGTTAAGTGGTAGCGAGGAAAACGATGTTAGGGTTTCTAGAGGGAGAGCGCGGAAGGGGAAGGGATTTGGGTGTTTGGGAAGTTTAATAGAGAACGGAGGGAACCGGAAAGGAGAGGGGGGAAGGGAATCCAAGCTGGCGCCAAGGGCATTTTCGCGCCAATCTATACCCGCTTGCTGTGTTTCAATAAAGAAAAGCGGGAAGCCCAATAGCGATATGGGCCTAAAAAAATTAAAGCCCATAACTTCGGCCCAGCCCTAGCCTATTCTAGGTTCCAAGTCTAACCGATACTTCCGGTAAATTACTCTCAGATCCTTCGGTTGTAGTGAAATAGACGATTTGATCCATATATTTTCTTATTCCATGTAGCCGCTGCCATAATTTAGACGATCTGATCAATAAAACTAAATTATGGCAGCGGCTACATGGAATAAGAAAATATATGGATCAAATCGTCTATTTCACCATAATTTAAGAAACTTATGGTAATGCACTCTTTAAAAAATATCGTCAACCGATAGAAATACGATCCGGAGTAAAGTCTGAATTGTTATTCTAACTAACTAGTATTCTTTTAATCTTTAATTTACATCATTATCATATCTTATTTGAGAAATAATTTTTCAATAATTTTTTTATTCACAAAATTTAATCAAAGATACGTTTAAATAAATCAAAAAAAAATTATCGTTTGCGTTTATAAATGCACATTTTGACTCTCATCTACCTTGGGTGAACCGATGCCGTTGATTCTGACGGTGCCCCCATCCAACGGCGAGGAAAATAAACCCGTACAAACAACGCGGGGGGTTGGTGGATAAAACGATGTCGTAGCGCCGGCAAAATTTTCGTATATTATCGGCGCGATAATTGCGAGAAAAATAAAAACCCTCGCCCGTCGCGTCGCCTTCTTGGTTCTTCCACTTCACCAGCTCTCTCTCTCTCTCTCAACATTTTGGGCGAGTGTAAAAGAAGGGAGGAAAAATGAAGGCGTCTTTTAAGGGGAGGTACGAGGACGACAAGACCAACGCGGCCGCCACCGTCGCCTTCAACGCCGGCGACCTCAAGCTTAAGGCCTCGTTGACCGACGCCACCGTCGTCAACGGCCCTAGCTTGAACGGCCTGGCTTTTGCCGTCGAGAGGCCCGGCTTCTTCATCGTTGACTACAACGTCCCCAAGAAAGTAAATCACCTATTACTCCCCTATCCTTTCTGGTCAAACGTTTAACTCGAAGCTTCGTTGACTTTCGATTGGTACCGGTTTAGGTTTCTGATTTGAGGTGAAATGATGAGCCCTCGTTTCTTTTGTTGACTTTATGGAATCAGCGTTGACTTTCTGAGTTGTTGCGTGTTTAGGATTTCCGGTTTCAGTTTATGAACACGGTGAAGGTGGCGGACAAGCCGTTGAAGTTGACCTACATCCACCACAGGGGAGACAACAGGACCATTGTGGATGGGACCCTGGTGTTTGATCCGGAGAACAAGGTGTCGGCCAATCACGTGCTGGGTTCGGCTAATTGCAAGTTGAAGTACACCTATGTGCACCACGGGGTGACAACCTTCGAGCCCTGCTACGATTTCGGGAAGAATTCATGGGATTTTGCAGTGTCGAGGAGGGTTTATGGCGATGATGAGTTTAGGGCTACATATCAGACTTCAAGCAAGAATCTGGGGTTGGAGTGGGCAAGAAACTCGAGTGTTGGCGGGACTTTCAAGGTATGCTGATGACTCTCGAGCTTCTCTGTTTTTCCTCGTTCTTCTTTGATGGGATTTGGGAACACCGGAAAGTTTCTTGAGGCTGCAAGTCTCTCATAGCGTATGCGTTAGCTACCTACTGGAACTTTTCTCCGGGTGTCATATGGAGTATTAGTTGGCAAGATTGTCATTTCTCTGGTTGTTGTCTACTTGTGTAGAAATCTGCCTGGTTGCTATGTTCTTTGGTGAACAACGAACAGTAGGAGTTTGCATGCCCAGGCTTCTTAGGTTGACGCCAGGATGCTTATGAATAGTGGGATTCTGATCTATCTATTACCTTTGGTCTATTAATAATCTGTCATTCTTTTTATCGTAGGGAAGAAAACTATTCTCCTTTATGTTTATGAACAGTGTCCCGCTGTCCCTAAGGTGAATATGGTCCATAGTAGCAGCCGTTTTTTGGTAGAGCAATTAAATGTGTTGCATTATATAATTATAAAGTGATGATGGTTCCGTTTACCTCTTGCTCCTTTTATACCTTCCAAAAAGCAGTATTTGTCTTCAGTCAATTATCTACCTGCGCGCGAGATCGATGGTTGTAATCCACCAAACTTTCCTTACTTCTGCTGTTTTATCCCAGAAACTGTTTTCTGTTCATATATAATGTTGAGAATCCTTATCTTGGTGCTTGTTATGTGCTGCAGATTTGTGCATCTGTCAATATGGCCGAGGAGTCGAAAATACCCAAGTTAATCGCGGAGAGTACCTGGAACTTCGATATGTGATCAGTTCTTCTTTCATACTCGACTTACGTTGTTGTTAACAAATTGAAATTGTTATAGTTGGACTGAAAGCTTGTCATTTAGCTCTATGCCTATTACAACGAGGGGGCTTGCTTCCTGTTTAGGAATGCTTCTTCTTAGTGCAATAATATGGTGCGTTATAAATCTTCTGCTTCAAAGTCCCCGAAACATGGAATTAACTTGACCTTGCATGTTGCCTGGAAGCTCTCATTGAATTTTTTTTTTGAAGGGGGTGGCACGAAGCCTATATTAATACAAACGGATTACAGTACGAGAAAGAAAATACATAGACAAAAGACGATAGCACCGAACAGAAAAAGAAAACCAAGCCGAAGTCAACAAAGTGGCACAGTAACACAGGAGAGAGCGAAGAGCGATCGAAAAGCTACAAGAGCCAATGACCAAAGCGAAGTTATGCCGAGGCAAGCTACGGCTGAATAACCACAAGGTAACATAATCAAGCGGGCAGTTGAATGCATAGAACATGCACGCAAAAGAGAGCCACGATCGAACGAATTCAATCGAGACAAGTTTCTCCACCTGTGACAACAGGAATGGCTTCGAGATCCGAACGGATCTCACGCTGAGTCTAAGCAGATCCAAGCAAAACATTAAATAAGAAATACAACCCGGAGCTAACTGAACCAAGAGATCACCAAACAAATGGTGAACTGGGCAGAAAAGTAACAAGGCAACAGCTAGATCAGAACAAAGCTGATCTAAACTACATACCCAAAACATGAGAAAAGCACATAAATAAAGCAGATAACAGCACAGAAAAACATCAACAAAAGGAAATAGAAGGCAAGAAAAGAAATTAACAACAGAAAAAGGGACAGCATCGAACCGAAGGGGTGGCCACCCGGTGACCAGCCCCTCCGGCCAACCACGGAGGCTCCTGGGCTACATGGTGGACGGTTGAGAAGCTCCTGCGGTTGGCCGGCCTGAGCGAGAACGCGCTGAGATGGGCTGGGCTTTGGCTTCTGCGCTCGGGATCTGCTTGGTTGAAGACCAAATCTTGCCGGACAAACAGATTTGGACCACCAAGCTCGAGGATGGTCGAGGAAGGGGGTGGAGGAGGACGTGAAGGTTAGGAACGGTCGGCGAGCGTGGAGGAGACGAGCGTGGGAAGAGACGAGCGTGGAGGAGACGATCGTAGAAGAGACGAGCGTGGGAAGAGACGAGTTGTGGCGAACCGATGAGGAGGGGAGGAAGAGCAATGGACGACAACGGCGGAAGAAAAGCCCTAAAAAGGGTAGGAAGCTCTACTAGATATTAATCTAGAGAGAGAAAGCTCAACTCACTCAGAGGGAGAGAGGATAAGCTCTCATTGAATTAAGACCTCCCATTTTGCACGTCGGAATCCGAAATTTTTTGTTTAGGCTAGAATAACTACCGGTTTGATGAATTTTGTACTCGAAACAGAAACTCTAATTCCTATTTACATGTAATTTCTCGTAGACTAACAATCTAAACCACATCCGTCAACAAAAATGTGCTTTTCCAATTTTGTGAATCTAAATATATTTAATCACCCCGTTAATCACGTCCGTAGACTATATAATAAGGTAATTAAAGATCCCACTAACCTAATTAACCTAATTAAATCCTTAGACAAAACTTGTCAACGAGAAAAAAGGACCATAGAGATATTAAAGCATTAAACATCTCGATCGCCGAGAACGCCAAACCTCAGAAACATTAAAATTAAATATTTCTAGTAGTCAATTTCAGCACAAAATAATATTCACCAATCTGAGATTTGGCTGAAGTAACAATTATTAAATAATTTCGTTTGAATTTGAATCCGGGTCAAGTTCAAAACCATTGAAGATTATAAAATTATACTTAAAAAAGGTGGTCAAAAAAGTGTGACACCGCCCCGCCTAAAGTTCCAAGTATATACGGCTGATAGGGTCCAACTTGCCGGTGCAATTACAGACAGGATCGCTATTTGTTTAATAAAAAGTCCGGTGTTTAGGTCAATTATCTAAATTTAAATTTTTCAAAAAAAAAATCTCAGTTATATTTCTTTAGATTGCCTTCAAGAGCAAGACAATTGGAGGATTTTTTCCTTTCAAAGAATGTATATTAATCTAACTTCCAGAAACCAAATGAAGACTTGTTCTATCTATTTTTGGTCGAAATTGCCTTATATCAATCATGTATTGGTAGATTCAAGTAGATTCAAGTTAAACCAATTTAAAAAAACCTTCCATCAATTTTAACTAAGTTTAGAAAGATAGTGCTTAAACTAAAATACAGTAAATTTTATATAAAATAAATATTTTATAAAGTGATAACCTCTCTATACTGATAAAAATTCTCAGTCATGAGTCGGGACAAGTGTTAAATATAATAACTCATCTATCGTAATAACTAGTATTTTTTTAGGAAATGTCAATACTAAATTTCGGTCTCAACTTCTACATAAAATGATATTTTTGAATAAACATATGTACTTTTACGTATTTTGTATTTGAAAAATATTTTAAGATACTAGTTTGTACTATACTTACTTATTTATTAATTTTTATATTATCACATATCTTCTGAATTGTCTTCAAATGGTCCTTGTGGTTGCTGTATTGTTATTAAAAGTAACTCAATCCAGTGTGATATTTAAATAATGTTGTAAGCCGAGATTTTTGGTATCTCAAAACTATCATCATCATCATCCGACTCAAGTGATATTTACATATTTATTGACCAAAACTTTATTTAAAATTTGTTTGAGCAAAAAAAAACCTCTGTTATGTTTTTTTAGAATGTAACCTCTATTTTTTTATAACTCTCTAGACTGATAATTTTTTTCCAATCTCAACGACATTACTCTGTAGAAATTTTACTATAATCTGTAATTAGTTTAAGGGCAAATTATTCGCACATCCCTGACCTTTGGTCACCCTCCTCCTAGGGTCCCTGACTTTTGGAAAATGATTATCCCATTTCTAAGTTTTGACGATAATAGACTCTCGGGTCCCTGGTTGACGTCATCGACTCTTTTTTTCATTTTTGGTTATGAAAATAACCAAAATGCCCTTTAAAAAAAATTGCACCTTCTTCAACCTTTGTCCAAGAACACCAACAACAAAAAATCAACTAAAAAATAAGATCAAACTAACCAAAATTAATAACACAACCAAGAAAAAAAAATCCAATTAACAAAAAAATTTATCTCCCTACCCAGAAATCAATCGCACCAAACACTCTCTCTCCAATTCTTCCCCTAACACCAAAGATCAAACACATGTACACAATCGCACCATCTCACAGAAACAACGGATTAGGAGAATTAATTTCATGTACAAAATTAGTGGAAAGAAAGGGAAGATACACAGATTAGAGAGAAGACTGAGGGAGGGACCGGCGGAATGGGTAATATATCAAGTACCAGAGATTTGGCGGCGGCAGCGCAGGCCATCTAAAGCTTGGATTCGAGGAGGGCCCGGCACTGCTCAGGGCCCGGCATCTGAAGCCTTTGTGGAGGAACCTCTCGAGCACCTATTCCGAGGCACTCCTATCGCCTGGCCAGGACGGATCTGGCAAATCGTCCACTAAGAATCCGTCGTCCAAGCTGTATCATTGTCGCCATTGTGGCACGCTGAAGGCCACCCACTCTCTCTCGAAAAAAAAATTCCACGACGAGTGCAAGTATGTCGGCTCGTCATCGAATTTCTGGGTTTCGAGTGGAACGAGCTGGGAGAGGCGGGCTAGGGTTTGGCAGAGATCGGAAGGGAGGGCGAAGGAGGAGAGCGAGGCGGCGTCATTTGGAGAAGAAGTCTTGGCCTCGATTTGCTTGATTGGCGCGTCGTCATTGAGTGCCTTATCTTCCTAGCTCGTCGCCCCGTCATCGAATTTCTGAGTTTCGAGTATTTTTTTTTTTGTTGTTCTTAGTTCTCTTCTTGATTTTGGTTAGTTTAATCTTATTTTTGAATTGATTTTTTGTTGTTCTTTATTTTTTATGTAAGGGTATTTTGGTCATTTCCATGACGAAAAATGAAAAAAAGAATCGATGACGTCATTAATGGACCCGAGAGTCTATTATTGTCAAAACTTAGGGACGGGACAATCATTTTCCAAAAGTCAGGGACCCTAGGGAGAAGGTGACCAAAAATCAAGGACGTGAGAGTAATTTGCCCTTAGTTTAATACACATAGATTTGGATATCAGGCTTCGGTAAGAGAATAAGTGTATTGGACCTATTAGAAGAGGCCCGGTTCGGGGAGCAGGCCCAGGTCGATCATCCCGCTTCAGATTTCCTTTTCCAAGAAGAAAACGGGGGAAGGACCGACCCCCTACGCGGTTCCCGAAAGTTTTAAAACCAACTTTGGCGCCTAAACCCCGAACTTACCCTCCCACCCCTAAAAATTGAAACACTCCTTCTAAAACCAGATCCTTTTTCCCTCCACATTTTGGGAAAAAAAGCGAAGAAAATTAGGTCAAGAGAAATGGGCAGCGACGAAGATCTCCCGATTTCTTTCGAGTCCCCGCCGTCTCCTCTCCCCTCGAGGAAGCTCAAGCGCTTGAAGAAGTCCGCTGGGATTATCCACGACTCTGTTGTTTCCCAGCCCGCGGATCTCGAGACTGTAGATGATTTTGAGGAGATTGGAGAGGTTTCCGATGAGGAACTCGCGGGTGAGGGTTTGCAAGCCGATATTGAAGGTTTGGGGGAGGAGGACGGGTCTGGTTCGGAGAAGGAGGATCCGTTGGAAGTTGATTCTCCAGGGGAGGGGACTGGCGGCGGAAGCAAGGATCTGGTGGAGGAAGAGGTTGAGGTTCCGGGTTTGGATAAAGGAGGAGGCGGTTTGGAAGAGATGGAGGACGAGAGTGGGGGTAAAAGTGAGAAAGAAGAGGAGGAGGATGAGGGAGGGAAGAAGAGCAAGAAGCGGAGGTCGAAGAAGAGCGAGGTCGATGCTCCACCGAAGAAAAAGGCTGACAAGGTAATCCGGCTTCCGTTTCGACCAGTTGCTTGTTGATTTGATGAATTAAGTGTATTTGAGTCCGCGATCTGTGATTGTTACAGGGGAGAAAGCAGCGTATGAAAGAGCTAAGAGCTGAATCACAGAGGTTGTTGAGAGGTAATCTGGTTTGTTTATCTATTTCTAATTTTGTTAAGAGTTTTGTTGGTGATTGTTAGAGATTTGGTTTGTTGATTATGTGTGTAGAGACGAGAGATGCATCTTTCAAGCCCATGCCGATTGTTCAGAAATCCGTCTCTTCTGTTCTGGAGAAGATCCGGCAAAGGAAGCGTGAGATTTCAATGATGTGAGCGATTAACATCCGATCGGATCCGTATTCAGCTCAGATTTGTTTCACTGTTTAGATGAATATCAATGATCTTTTCCTATCTTCCATGATGGGCTGCAGGTCCATGGATTCAATGAGAAGTATTTTTGATGATTCCGCTGATGGATATTCGAGCGAGGTCAGCTTGGAATTCGATGCTACCAATTCCCCGACCGAGGATGTGAGAGAGAGTAAGGAAATAGCGGAGGATGAACAAGCTGTAGCGATGGCTGCTCCATCAAAGGCCAGTTCAGATACACCAGAAGGATCTAGAGAGAATAAAACAGCAATGGTAAGCTCAGCTTCTCGTGTATTTGTCCACATTGCCAGTGCCCGAAGTAGAAAGCTAAGGCATGATTTTATGACTGTTTTAGTCCTTAGACTTCCTGGTCATTATCACTGGCATGTGAGGTGAGGTAAATCTATTAATATGCAGGTGGGAGATGAGAAATTGAAGCAAAAAACAACTCCGACGGATGAGACTGAGGTGCAATTTTATATTCCTATGAGTTTTCCTTTCTTTCAATGAAGTTTGAACCTCAGTTAACAACTTGTTGATACACATCCTGTAGGATCTTGATTTGGATTCTCAAACAAGTGACTCGATGGAGCAGCCAGACGAGACGCCAGACCACCTCGAAGAAGTTTTTCCACCGTCGTCCCTTGCAATGAAGTTAAAGTTGGGTTCTGATTCTCCTGATGACTCGTAAGTCCAGATAAATTTGTGCCTTTCACCTCCTAACATATGGTTCTGTTTGTGTTTCTGAAATTTATGTAAAAATACTTGTAACGATTACTTGTTATGTTTACTTGCTGACCTTCTATAGTCAGTTACCTAAGCTGAGGTGATCTGCTTCAATGATGCAGAACTTCAGATGAAGAAGATAATGATAAAGAAAATATTGCGCCCCGAAAGCGTAAACCATCAGCTAGGCCACAATCTCCAAATGGTAATTTTGCCAAAACATTTTTGGATGAGGAAGCTGAGGAAGAAGATGATAGTGACAACGATCGAGGCCGGTTCCAGGATGATGAGGAAGAGGAAGATGAGATTGACTCTGGTGAGTTTGATGATCTGATTGCAACCGCATACGAAGAGAAACCTGTTGATAAAGAAATGCGTGATCAACTGCATCAGAAATGGCTTGAGCAGCAGGATGCTACCACTGAAAACCTTTTGCAAAAATTCAAATATGGTTCTAAACACAGAGAAGCAACCCCACTTGAGGAGGAACAAGACGAGGAAAATGAAGAATACAGTGAAGATTTTCTCGATGATGCGGCAGAGTATCAAGGCACCAAAAAAAAGATGCGGATGAACTTACAGATAGCAAAGGAAATGATTATGAAGATGTTTACAGATGATGAAGATGACAAATATATCTCCTCTGATGATGAAGAAACGGAAAGGAACCATATCAAGAGCCGTCTCTCTTACATAACTGTGAGTTTCTTATTTAGTGATCCTTACCAGTTCTGACATTGGAGTGAAACCGATTATGCATCTGTTCCCTAGTTATTCTTGATCTTGTTAACAAGTGTGAATGTTGTCAAATGCAAACCAAAACTCGCAACTGGAACAGGAAGAGCACACTAACCGAAGCTCGACGACAAAGGATGCAAGCAATAGCGACATCGCTGGTTGCATTAAGAAGCTCAATGGGGTTCAAGACGCTAAGAAGAAAGCCAAAATAACGTGTACGTGGAGCAATCAATCGTACTCACACTGCTGAAAACAGAGTTCTCCTTTTGAACAGTGTGATCACTGACTAACCAAAGCTTTGATTTTGCTCTTCAGCTTCTTTAGACATGCTATCCATCGGAGGAATCAAAACTGCGCCAGTGAAGGTTCGTATGCACGCCTCTGTTTCTTTTCGAACTCGAATTTTCTCGTAGCATTTGCGCAAAATCTTAAAAACCACACTAAGTTGGACGAGAATGTTGCAGTCATCCTTCATAGGTTTTGGGAAGAACAATTCTCTGCCATCACTAAAAAAACAAGGTTCAGGTGCTGGCTGTTCGTTTGTCTTCGAAAGAGATGACAGCAACAGTCGGAGCGCGATTTCCGTGTCCGAGTACTCCCCAGATTTGGTAAGCACTCAGCTGTTCCAAATTCACATCTTTCCTATTCAATATCCATTTGTCCAATGATCGTCTCAACCTCGTGAATGTATACGTAGAAGGAGAGTACAGCGAGAAAAGCCGGTTCGGCCAAGTTCAGCGCTTCGCAGCAGAAATCAAGTACCCAAAACAGTCAAAATGCGACCATCACAAAATCTGGTCCTTCGCTTCACGAAATATTGAGACGGCCCGCGTCTGACGTTTCACTTGAAAATAGCATGGTAGGCCAAGTTGAAGCCATTTATGCTTCCTTCAAATTGGACAGAAACGTCCTTAGGAAGCAAACCAGTGTATCTAACCCCTAAGGACCGGCTAGGGCATCAGTATGCGTTATTTTGTTCTGATGAACTTTAATGAGATGTGTTCATTGCAATTAGTCTACTCTAGTACCAATATGGTTGCAAGGAATGAATACCAATTTCACGTAATTAAAAAGCATAATGCTGCTAGTGATCCACATTGTTTTACAAAATGATTAGGAGAGCAACCTAGATTTTGGTCCGGTCCGACCGGTGGTTGGACTGGGAGTTTATATATATATATATATATATATTAAATAATAGGTTTAAAAATCAATATTCTCAATATGTTGGTCAATTTATTTTATATTTGGTATAATTATCTTTGTTAATTTAATTAATTTTGTGTTGATTTGGAAAATTTGAGTATGTAATTTGATTTTTTTGGGTTGGATTGGGTGAATTTTGAATTTTTTGGTCAAACCTAATGAACCGGATTTTTCTGGGTCAAAAATCCGAGCCAACTACCCGGTCTGACAAAAAATTATTCGGTTCGTTAGGTAAGTGTATGTACATGGTTTTCTGACCCGTCCAAGACTCTGATTCATGGTCCGACTGGTCAGACTATTGATCGGACTGCATCTTCGAAAATAATGGTAATCCATATAGTTTATGCACAACTTTATTATCCATATAATTTATGTTTGGTGCTTTGACACTAATATTTGATGTTATAAATTCTTCGACCTATCACCATATAACATAAGTTTTTTTAAATTGTTAATCAAGTGATACCTACTAATTAGAGTTACTTGAGTTATTTTGTATATCATTACATCATTAATTTATTATTTTATCATACTATATTACTAATTTTATGTGTGTGACATATTTTTAATCCTAAATGTGGAGACCTTGAATCTCTTATATGTCCAGATTTGAATCTGAATATTACAAAATTTGCTATACTTTCTTTTAAATTAGTTGTGTTACACGGATAAAACAGTTTAATTAAAACTAATAATATTGCGAAACACACAGATAAAGACAATAACGTTGCTTGACATGCAGGATAATTCAAATAACTTGATTTAATAGGTGTAACTTTGTCACATGATAAAAGAAACAGTGAGGTGTGTAAAAAATGTAATTTAAGCTATTCTTTTTATGAAGTATCATATATATATATATATATAGAATAGCTCATTAAGGTAGGTCCCAGCCCACGTGTCGACAGCCACTCGCTTTCGCTTGTAACAGAAGTTTGAGTCCACTTTGATCTCAGCTGATAACGTCCCTCTTTTATTACAAGTAGTCGCTAGATTCTTGATACTCTCACACCGGATCAGGTTTTCCTTTTTTAAAAACCTCCCCGGAAAATCCGATAACTTCGCCCTAAAATCAAGTAAAGTACCTCGCACCGTACCATTTCTAGACCCTAGTCATTAGTCAATACAAACTCTGACAAAACGGCTAAAAACCCATATCTCCGATCCAAAATCCGTGTTCTATTTCTCCGGATTCAAAGAAAAGCATTCCAAAAGCTATTTTGCTTCTTGATTCGATTTCCCTCCCAGTTGCTAATGGCTAGTACCCACAAAGGCAAGTTTCTGTTTTTCGTCTCTTTGCTTTTGGTTTTAGCTAGCTCTAGCTCTAGCTCTAGCTCGGAGACCACCCAGCTCGAGCCGAAGCCGGAGCTGGAGCTCCCGGGTAAAATTGAAGTGAACCCACAAGACAATTTGTTGAGTAAGCTCGAGGAGCTGGTGAGGAATTTAACGGAGATAGTCGATAAGCTAGGAACCGGGTTGCCGGAGTATCGAAAGGTGGTACCTTTGGATAGGAAAGAGGATAAGGAGATGAGTGAGAGTGATCCGAAAGGAAGGGAAGTGGATGGGGGATTTGAGGGTAGTAGGAGTAAAGATGGGGAGAGAGGGAAGGTGGTTTCGGTGACCAAGTACAGCCCCTTTTGGTCGGAGCGGTTTCAGTTTGTGTCTGCTGTGAGGTTGGATTCGGATGCTACGTGTGTTAATGTGTTGCCTTTTCGGGATTACGAGGGGCTTAGCAAGTATGTTGCTGTTGGGGATGATAGAGGAAAGGTTTATGTGTTCTTGAGAAGCGGGGATGTGTTGGTTGAGTTTCGCACCGACTGTGATTCGCCCATTACGGCAATTGTTTCGTACTTGTCTGCCTTTAAGAACGAGAGTATCGTTGTGACGGGGCATCAGAATGGTGTGATCATGATGCATAAGGTTTATGACAGGTCAACTGGCGACGAATGGAACACGTTTTCCATGGAGAATGTGGGTAGGTTCTCTGCTCCCGCGGAGGAGGACGAAGGGTTCGCTATCAGCATCTTGGAAGTGCACCATGTTGGGAGATCGAGGTACATCTTGTCATCTGATGTTGGTGGGAAGATCAGGGTTTTCAGGGAAAACGGGACATTTCATGGCTCAGTTGTGCCGACAAGTAAACCGCTAGCATTCTTGAAGCAAAGGCTTTTGTTTCTGACAGAAAGTGGTGCTGGGTCATTGGATCTGAGAAGCATGAAAATTCGAGAGTCGGAATGTGAAGGGTTGAACCGTTCTCTGTCTCGTTATTATGTCTTTGATGTTTCAGAACGGTCTAAAGCATATGGGTATACGACGGATGGCGATTTGATTCATGTATTGCTATTAGGTGATATAATGAACTTCAAATGCAGGGTTCGGTCCAAGAGGAAATTTGACATGGGTGATCCGCTTGCTTTACAAGCAATTAAGGGATATTTGCTGGTTGTCAATGAGGAGAAGGTGTTTGTATTTAATGTTTCCTCTCATCACTATGTTAGGGTTGGGGGACCTCGGCTACTCTATTCCGCTGGTCTTGACGAGATCAGGTCGTCATTTCTAAATTATCAGGCAGTGGATACCCATCCGGGGAGAAAACTGATGGTGCCGTTAATAGCCAGTGATCGCGAGAAACTTCTTATCCTCGGCCTTGGGAGTGGTTACATAGGGATGTACCGCTCTAACCTTTCAGCATTTAAAGGAGATTTCAACACAATGCTATGGACCACCCCTGTTCTGTTCTTTATTCTCTTTCTGTTTGGAGCTTGGCAATTCTTTGCTAAGAAGAAAGAAGCACTTACTTCATGGGGGCCTGATGATCCTTTTAGTTCCACACCTACCGGCGCCGCAACACCACCAGCACTACCGGCCTCTAGCGATAGGCCTTACGTGGATTCATCATCGAGAAGTGCCGACATCATGGAGTTGAGGACCGGAGCTCTAAGAGGTCAGCAAAGGAGGTACGGTTCTCCTCCACGATATCCCGGGAATGCAACAACTTCTTTCAGGCCGAACACTGCAGAAACAAACTCCAGACCATCCATCGACCACAGTTTTAGACCGTCCGCGGAGCTAAAATACAGAGGGCCGACCCTGGAATCGGCAGGTTTCTCGAAAAGAAGGGAGAGTCTGTTTATAAACAATCAAGCAGTCAATGACAGCCATTGAATTGTTCTTTTTCTGGTTGTGAGAAAATTTTGCCCTCTCTGTTGTAACCTTAACTACTGTAACCTTAGAGTAAGAGGAGAGCATTATGGTCACACGAATGTACGGTAATAAGGAAGGCCAAGCGGCGACTTCCTCTGCAGTTTGTTGATTTCTCAGCTCTAACAACTTCATTGCTTTCTTTCTTATCCAATCTTCTCATGTTTCCGGTTCCATTTTCTCCAGTTTAGAGGTTTCCATTGTTCCGGGATCGAATTTGGTACGGTCGGAGAGCTAACATGTCTTAATTTGAAGTTGATGTCACAGCCAGTTCCATTTCACAACCGACTCCTGCTTTGGGGCAGGAAATTGGGGAGGGCAAGAGATCTGAAGCTCCCCCTTTCTCCCGGCAAGGTCGTTGCGCCGAAGAGCTTAGGCGAGAGAGGCTTTCATCGGCGGCAGCCCTCGCCTGTCGGATTCCGAGTTTACATGTTATTACGTTAAGAGTTGCACAACTGGTGGTGACAGTCTTGCTATTTACCCGAGAAGACTGATATTGCAACTTCCACACCCAATACAGCCTCACATGCTGATCATTAACACATGGAATGGAAGCCGAACCAAGTATCTCTATAGACAGAAAGAAGCATGTGAAAAAATCAGCTAAATCGGCCGAGCTAGGGGCTATTGCGTTCTCGGACATTGGACTGCGAGGTTTTTCACCGAAACGAAAATTGCCAGATGATATGATATAATTCACACATACAAGGCCTCGTGGCTCGGTTGAGATCTTCTGTTCAGCTGTCACATAACAAATTAGATGGGAATTGCCATGCCTTTTTTGGCCATGCTGTCCAGGATATCGTTCAGTGATTGGCATAGGCCAACAATCTGCATAAGCACAAACGGAGACGAGATCAATTACATGGAGCTAATGGAACCAACCACAATTACACTCGGAAGATATCCGACACAAAGGAATACCTGTTGATCCCATTGTTGCAGCTCTTCGGTGTCATCCTCAAAATGTATGACAGCTTCCACCTGATGAGCAAAGAATATCAGACTATAGATGAAGAAACTGCAGGTCATACGGTGATCACTGTTAACAAAGACATAATACAATAATCATCCATCCCTGTTAAATTGCCTCGGTTAATTAATGAAGAAGTTGCATTGGAGGCTTTGCCTTGAGAGTTCTGGGCAAAAACTTAGAAAAACAGAGATGTGATGGTGCACTCTCTTATTGTCAATGGAAAAAGCTTCCTTGGAAGGATAACCTTAAGTTTCCAAAACAATTGATTAGGAGTAAAGCACATAGGAGTATCTATAGCAAGAGAAAAGAAAATAAGACTACCTGATCAATTGATCCTCTCATTCTATCCTCGTAAATCATCCTTGACGCTATCTTTTCTGCCTGCAAAAAGACTGTCATTCATTACGAACTGTAAAGAGAAGAGCAGAGCACATACAAATGGGTCAGTAAACTCAGCAAAAGAAATCATACCTTGACTGGTGGAATTCCAAGCAACGTACCCAACTCCTCGAAACTAATAGAAATTGGATGGATGAGAATGCAAGTTCAAGCAATCTAAAAGGCAGGAAAGAATTCAGTGGCATCAAACCTTATATTCGTATAGAGCTTGCTTGCACTAAGGAGATTGTGCTCGATCATAGCGCGATCAAGCACAGTAAAGTTATCGGGGAGAAGAGCTTTCTGCAGAGACAGCCAAAAAAGATAAGTAAGTGGTTTCTTAAGTGCATGCACCAAAAGGTAGAAGAGATGCTTGTTCACCTGGTGCGGTTTTAGTTCTTCAGAGAATGCATCAATTTCTGGTTTCCTCAAAATTCTCTCCAAATAGACCTGACAGTTTTTAGTGGTTGTGAGCAATAGAATCTTGAACAAAAATAAAGAACTACTGAAGAAATGATAGCATCAAATCTAACACATTTGCCTTTCATATGCTAGGAATCTCATTTTTACTACATGACAGAAAAGATAATGGCATAACTACATGTTCGACCTGCATCCTACTATCTGGATATACATGTATATCTATAGGTTTCATATTGTTGAAATGACATGTATCTATAGGTTGAAGTGGTGAATTTGTTGCAGTTAAGTTGCTGAGTTAGCAGGTCTGGGAGGTAAGAGATGGCACGGCAATCTATTTAGAGATAAATGAAGCTTACCTTTTGCAATATTGGATAAACTTTCAGCTTTGAGCAACGTTCATCCTGAATAGCATTTCCAAAAGACAACCTTGTTCAAAACATAAGAATCTCTCTATAGCGGTAGCCGGTATGCAAATACCAGCTTCAAAAGCATCTTTGTTCAATAAAGTATATGTACCTTGTATAAAGTGGCAAGAACCCTGGAGCGTTGAGGACCAGCACCAGCTAAAATTGTGCATGTGACAGCAGCAGATAACGCTTGCTCTAACGCTTCCTCATCAATAGTTCTATAAAATTTAAAATTTTCATAAACAAAAAGGAGCCTCAGGATAGTCAAATGAGAAGCAAAACATTTATCGCTTGAAAACACTTCGAAAGCTCCCAAAAAGATAGTCATTTTCATTAGCAGAAGTATAACAACATACAACAGCGAAATGGAAAAATTAAGAACGTTCACATACTCATCTCCTATTTGTCTCTGCTCTATTTGAGACATGTCATAATAGCGCAATGCAGCGTCCAAGAACTTCCTCTTCAAATCCAAAATCCTCGCATAACAAACCTAGCGATAGGGTAAAAAATGATAGATAAGAACGAATTCCTGACTGCAGAACTAAACCACCATGATAACAGTAGAATAATAACATACTTTGTATTGTAAGTTTAATACTTCATGCTGACTATTGCTGACCAAGAATGAAGCTTTGTTTATAAAGGCTTCTGCATTGACTGCATCATCATCCTGAAAGGAAGTAAACAACCAGTGAGGCCAACAAGATCAACCTCATAGACACCACCCAACCTAAAACCCAAAAAAAGGGACCTCAAACATAAACCCGAAGCTATTCCTCCAACAACAGCGGAAGTCCCTGAATGGCAAGACTCCACAATGTCCATCAACAATTCAATTAACCTAGGCAACCAATTAGAAAATTCAATACCTCGAGATACAAATTAATTGGTAAACAACACGTGTTTTTTTGTTATCCGAAACTTTAGACAAATTAGACTAAACTCGAAGTTTTTGGACGACATTAAAAAATGGTGCGACTATTTATTAACTACTTTTAGGAAAGGCTCAAACGACTTTTAACAAAAAGGTACTTGCACCCAAAATCGACATTGGTGAATAGGTTGAGAGAACTAAGATTTTTTCCAAAATAGGCAAAAAATATAGATATATTTTCTAAATAGGCAAAACTTAATATATTTTTAAAATAGATAAAAATTTAATTAAAAATTAAAAAAATAAGGAGACGACCCTACAGTGCGTCGACTCCATTTCTTTGCCTTATAATTAAAAATATAATAATGGAGGTGACCTAATTGAAAGTCGCCTCCATGACAGTTTAAAAAATTTGCTAATTAATGAGATTTTTTTGGATTTTATAAATGTTATAAGTTAGTGTTAGATTATCCGAATGAGTTAAAATTTTGATTTTGCTCAATTTTTTGAGATCTACGTGTAGAGTTCAGCAAATTATGCTAAATAAAAAAAAACTTATTCGGATACCCAAACAACAACTTGTCACTTTAACAATAAAAAAATTTTGAATAGTGGAGTGGACCTATAACTAGGTCGCCTCCTTCCACCATTATTTTTTTTGCAATTTTTTTCTTTTTAAAGTTGTATAATTTTTTTATGTTTCCTTACTTTTTTCTTCTCTTATACTTCGATTGGAGAGTCACAATTTCTTACTCCGAAGTGAGGTGATTCAAGTTTCAAAGCTCAGACGTATATCTACAACTTTTTAATTTATAACATTTCTAAATACGGAGTGTAACAATGTCAAAAATTCGTTTGAAGTCAAAAGCCGATCGAGTTCGATCGACTGATTTCGGTTGGGAGACACAAATTTTTACTCCAGAGTCCAATTGAGTTGATTCAAATTTCTATCCAAAGCTGAGACATATATCTACAACTTTGTAGTTTATAACTTTTCCAAATACGGAGTGCCACGATGTCAAAAATTCGTTTGAAGTCAAAAGCCGATCGAGTTCGATCAATTGATTTCTGTTGGGAGATACAAATTTTTACTCCGGAGTCCGATTGAGTTGATTCAAATTGTTGTACAAAGGTGAGACGTATATCTACAACTTTGTAGTTTATGACTTTTCTAAATTCGAAGTGTAAGGATTTCGAAAATACGTTTGCAGTCAAAAACCAATCGAGTTCGATCGACTGATTTCGGTTGGGATATAAAAAAATTGAATTTCGGCCGGTAGGTCGACTCCTATATTATATTATTTAATACTAATAATTTCCGGGAGACGACCCACTCTCCATTATTATATATTTTAATTATAAGGTAAAGAAATGGAGTCGACCCGCTGTAGGGTCGTCCCCTTATTTTTTTAATTTTTAATTAAATTTTTGTCTATTTTGAAAATATATTAAATTTTTGTCTATTTAGGGAATATATCTATATTTTCTGCCTATTTTGAAAAAAATCCCGAGAATACTTACGAATGCGAGACAACTTTTTGTTTGGTCCAATAGGAATTCTCTGCCATTCAAAGCCTTCACGAGTAGGAGGAAGAAAGGGTGAATGGAAGAGATGGAGAAGCTCCCATGCAAATTCAGTGTTGGATGGGAATCAAGAAGAGAGAAGATGCCAAAAGTTGCTTAAAATGGATCAAATTTGCGATGATAACGGGTGGTGGACCATTTCTTTTTGTAATTCGCTCGAGAATGTTCCTTTTATATGCACTTGTCGTCGTCCCAGAACTTCAATAAAAAACAGAAGGGACGTGCTAAATTTTTTTGTAAGGAAAGAGGAGAGGTCAGCCAGCAGCTGATCTTTTATTGTCTGAACATTAAAATGGTACATTAAATAGGTCTATCAGAATACATAATTATCGACCACTTACAGAGAATTTTTGTACCTTCTCTATTGTGAAAATTTCTTCTTATATTAATGGGATTTACATAATTGTTCATGTACCAATTTTAGATAGCCTCAACTACACCTTTATTTACCCTAAAAACACTTCTTCTTTATTTCAACTTGCTGAGCACGTAGGTGAATATATTCTTCTGCCATGTCATTTTCCCTTTCCACGTCCACTCAAAATCTTTCTTTGAACATACTCGTGACAAATTTGAATTACACCGACCCTTGGATCTGTGGACAATTTCATTATGGTCACAAAACTTATTTTTTTGGTAGGTAAAAAGTTTCATTAAAAATAAAACGTAACAAATCTGTACAAAGTTGAACTCACGGAAAGACTAATAACTAGGCCTGAGCGGCAAACCGAAAGAAACCGAAGCACCGACCAACCCGACCAACCCGATGTTGGTTCGAAACCCAACCCGACCAATTAAACGGTGTCGTGGGCTGTCGGTCATTTTTAACCGACCATTCGGTGTCTTTTCGGCGTCACTTTTTTCCTAACTCGCTAACTCGTTGCACCGAAGAAAACGATGTCATTTTTATTTAATATAAATACCATCTTATTTCTAAACCTAGCCAGAAAGAACCCCCTCCTAGAATAGCCGCTCCCTCCCCGAACCCTGACCTCCTCCTTAGATTTCTGTCCTTTTCCCACTTCCCGCCGCGACCTAAACACCTAATCGTTTCCAAAGTCAGTTTTGGTTCACTTTCCGCTGCGACCCTTCTCGCTTCGTTCCATTTCTTGTGTAGATTTAATAATCGTTGACAATGTGATTGTAGGTTAATTAACAAGGCATAAGTGGCGAGGCTGAGTTCAAGGCTGAGTTTGTGACAAGGCTGAGTTCACTTCCTAGGAATTATTACAATGGTAAGTGAAGAGGCTAAGTTTGTGTTTTGGGTCATATTTTTCCATTACAAAAGACTGAGTTTGTGTTTCGATTGAGATGAATGAGCTGCATGTTTCGATTGAGATGAATGAGCTGCATGTTCTTTAATTGATTAAGGAGAGGGGTTTAGTTGAAATTGGTTTACTTGAAATGGGTTTACTTCGTAAGATGCTTGTTCGTAAACTGTAACTGGGTTTAGTTGAACACTAGAGATCTTGGCTACTGTTTTTGACTAATGTAATACTGAGTTTTTGTTTGACTAATATTCGTAGGCTGAGTTATGTTGGTTGGATTATGATTTAGGCTGAATTGTTATGATTTATTATGGATTGTTATTTAGACAGCTATTTCAAAGTAGATTACACATAAATTTGCTATTTAACCTTTTCAACAAATGGGCCAAATATGGGCCTAAGTCAAAAATTGTTCTAAAAATGGTGATTCCCAGGAAATCGTTGAACCACGACACCGACCGATTTTTTGCCCCACCGTCAACCCGCAACACCGTCGGTAAGCGAGGAATAATTAATTGGTCGGCGTCAAATTTCTAGATTTCAAGTGGTCGGCGTCGGGCTCAACAAAGCTGAAAAATCCACGAACCCGACAATAATTCAGCCCTACTAATAACGAATAAGCTCGCTATTTAAACAGACCTTGCCTATCCCTAAAAGAAGCTCAAACAAAAAAACCTTCAGCAAAATCACCGAACCTTCGGCAAATACCAATATAAATCCAGCTCACAAAACTAATAGCGGGGGCGCCATCTACCCCCAAATATTTCTTGGCTGTTTTGTTTCTTTCTCGCCTTTCTTTCGGACCATAATTTCCCAGCTTGGAGATAGATAAAGTCCGAAGAAGTCATGGCATTTGTTGTAGAGTCGACGCAAATAATTGTGATGGCCGTTTGATATTTGACCTTTATTGTTTCGAGTAGAAGCATCTTAGACCATTTGCATCAGCAATCCACCCACCCACCCAGAGTCACAGAATAATCAATTAATTTCTCTCTCGTTTATATCCAACCCAATCTCAATATATATTTTTCTGCCCACATCAGTAACACAGGGTCACGAAACAAATAATTAATTTCTCTCTCATCCACATATTATCTACTATCATTTTTTATTTATATAAAAATTATAATTAATTTACGGAAATAATTATTTTATAATTATAACAAGAAAAAATAAAATTAAGTAATAAAATTAAGATAACAAAAATTACAATACAAATTTGCATTGGACTCTATAAATTATATAGAAAAAGAAGAGAGAACTATAAATTATATATGAAAATATATTAACATTAGACTCTATTTTTTTTCACATCAATAATAAAGGTCACTGATGTTGCTGGTCTTATACAATCTTACGATTGCAACCCTGATCATTGAATTGACGTACCATAACTACAATAGCAATCGAAATGTTATAAATGGTTACAAAACTTTTGTATTTCCGAACTCAACAATGAATAACTACTTACCACAATACAAATAATTTTAGTTAACCTAATATCACAATATATCGACAAATTAAAAAAAAATACAAGAGAACTTTAAATTTAGAACACCTCTTAGAACTCTGACCGGAAAATTAAAAAAATGCTAGTGCGTTTAAATAATTAGCTCAGTAAATTATTTAATGTAAGTAACTAATTTGATGACCAAAATTACGTATTTTTTGGAAAAGTAAATTTTTATACCATGACAAATGTCAGTGTTTGAACTCTGAATTTTTTAGATAGGAAAAAGTCCAATTTTAGTACTTGTAATTTCACGGTTTTGAGATGTGATCGTGTAATTCCAAAATGACCTTTTGAATCTTGTGGTTCGTCCCTTTGTGTCACTTTTAGACTCAGATGGCTACCCGAGCTAAATTTCACTCCCAATCAATAAATGACGTTGTTTTGCAGCTGCGTTGGCAGCCACATCAAAAAAAAATTATCCCGCTTGGCCGTATGAGTTGTACAAAAGAAAATTTCCAATTCAATCCCTTCTTTATTTGTATTTTCCAAAAATTCCTCCTCTCCATCATCTTCTTCCATGTACAATACCTATAACTCAAACACCATCTTCTTCCCAAGTCACTCGAACCAAAGACCAACACGCGGACATCCAATTTCCAAGCACATGAATCATATCAAGTCGCAAACTTGCCTACCAACCCCTCCCATTCCTTCAACAAAGGCATCAGAACCCAGAAGGTCGTCAGCGCCGACGTCGGTAGACTGGTCAACGACGGGTGCATCTTCTCGTACAGACTCGAACCCTAGCCAGAGTATACGGAGGGGGAGAAGAATGAGAAGAGGTCCGAAATGTTGGGAAAATACCCACTTTCCCGTGGGTCCAAGCAACGCAACAAGCACGAGCAAGCACGAACACACACTAAGCACGAACCACAAACACAAAGGAAAGCACAAGGAGGGACACAGAAATTTGCTCACCCGGTTCAATCCTCAACGATCTACATCTGGGAGCGTGCCAAGCTAGGAGAGATTCTACTATATCACACACACACACACTTGGAGCTTCACTTGCTCACTACAATGGATGCCACACTTTGGCTCACTCTCCTCTTCTCTCTTTTTCTCTCTTTTTCTCTCTTCTCCTTTACTTGGAGTTATTGACAAATGGCAACCACCCAATTACAAGATGGGGCTAATGGGTATTTATAGTGCCTACAACCTAGGAAACTATTTGGGGGGTCTTGAGGAATATTTTTGTCCAAGTTCAGCAACTTTTCCGGGTGCAACTTTGCCACCGCAAGTCAACTAGCGCCCGCTATTTGCCCGTGGAAAAAGTTATTGGAACTCGGTACTAGCGATCGCTAGTTGACTTGCACCCGCAAGTCCCAACTAGCAGTCGTAAGTCCCAACTAGCGGCCGCTAGTTGGCTGACGCTCGCCAGCCCTTCAGCGATTCCTCATCTCCGCTTCGCTTCGTCTTTACTTGACTCTGCCTCTCGAACCCGATCGCCACCTCAATCATCCTCAAGGCTCTTTACTCGAGCCACACGACTCTTAGATATCCTCAACATCTTTACTCGACACTTGACTCGATTGATTTTTGAAGTATCCTCAGACTCCAAACCCAATCGATCAACTCTCAGACTATCCTCATGGTTCTTCACTCGAACTAACTGAATACTTCACTTGTACTCAAGCTCCTTACCCAACAATCTTTCACCTGGAGACTGACCTCCACACGAACCACCTGTCACTAGGCGACCATCTTCTTCACTTGGCAATCTCCCACCCGGAGACTTACCACATCACGAACTACCTATCACTAGGCGATCTTCACTTGTCAATCTCCCACCTAGAGACTAAGCACATCGTCTATCATCCGTCATTGGATGATCTTTTCTATCACTAAGCAATCTCCCTTCCGGAGACTAACCTCTTCATCAATCACCCGTCACTAGGTGACCTTCATCACTTGTCAATCTCCCACAAGGAGATCGACCTCACTATCACCTATCACTAGGTGATATTTTTCACTTCTTTGCAACTTGTCACCATTCACGTGATGACCTTCTTCACTTTGTTGCTTGTCACCTGTCATTAGGTGACCATCTTCACCAATCGGTACTCGTCACCCGTCACTAGGTGACCTTCTCCCAATCGGTACTTTGGTCTCTTCTCATCACTTCACAAGGCTAGTCAAAGTCAAGCATAGCTCCAACCTCTCCAAGCACTCCCCTTGACCATCTCACTCGCAAAACTACCTCTTCTCTCAAGGTCCTTCTCTACAAAGCTTGTCAAGTGGATGGGCGTCCACTTCTTTGTCTTCACTTGTTACTTTTCAGAATTTTTCATAAGTCTTCTCTCTACTCCCACCGCATCCACACTCACCGATTTTGTACACCCCTTGGCATACCTCACACGACTATATACAGAGCCACTTAGAGTCTTTTTCTTCTTGGCTCTTTCCTTGTAACACTTGTTCTCCTTTGTCACACCAACTCTTCTAGCCTCCCGATCATGCTACGCCTTACCACTATGGAGTTTGACTAGTCTCCAAGTCTCGTTGGCACTCAATGACTCCATCTTCTCACTCTTTGTAAGTATCTTCTTGTGCACAAGCTCACTCCGCTGTGCCCTTACATAATCTCCTGGCTCACCACCATCTATCGACAAGAGATAGTAGTTGGCGAACGAGAATCCCTGCGATGAACCACCTTCACTTATGGAACTCTGCTGTGAAATCACGGGCAATGGAGAACTTGGTTTCACCTTCTCCTCACTTGCCTCCTGGTCATTCAATACATTCTTGCTCCTTCCTGAGTTTAAGATGTCTAGCTTGACCATCTCAATGCTAGAACTCCCATCACCGGACATACTTTCCTTGTCCTCGAACTCTTGGAGCTTGTACTCTCTGTCATTTCTTGATCTCAAACACACCTTAAGACCTTCTCATCAATGGAGGTCTTGTAGCATGACGAACCACCCACAGATGTCTCTGGTGCAGGTCCCTTTACTTTACTTTGGACCAATTCAAGCTTCTCCATCTTCCGGGAAATATTACCTCTCGAAAAGCTCACTCTCTTCCGCTCTTCAAAACCACAATGCTTATGAAGACTCACCTCAACGGTCTTCAAGCTTGGTAGCTTTTCTCTAAAATAAAGCACCTACATTCCCTTCTCACAACATGTGGCTACTATACCACTCACGGATGTTCCTCATCGTATACAATGTCCCCTCCTTCACTCCTCGAGCTACCACCATAGCTCCGCAGTCAAAGACCATACCATAGCCATCCTTTTCCAAATTCTCCACGGATAGCAAGTTCCTCTTCAACCTAGGAACATGCCTCACACTCTTCAATTGCAACAATGATCTATTCGGGGACTTGATTCACACATCTCTCATGCCCACAACTTGTAATGGCTCATCATTCGCTTGACAAACCTTGCCAAAGTCACTTAGGAGATACTGCTCCATCATCTCTGCATCTCTACAAGAATGAAACGATGCTCCCAAATCCAACACCCACCCCACTAATGAACTACACTCACTCAAGACCAACACATCTCCATGGTCTTCTATCGTTGCATTGGTCGACTCGTCCTCCCTCCTTGGTGTCGTGCACTAATCTTGGAAGTGACCATACTTGTCGCAATTTCAACACTGCACCGAGCTCAAATTCTTCTTTGATCCACCCCTCGGTTTAGATCTTGACCTACCCTGGTCCTTCCTCCCCTTCGACTCGTACCTTGCCCTATTATCCATACTCAAAGTCGATGTCGAGACTACTCCAGATTTTCTTCTTCAGATCTCTTCACTCAAGATCAAATCCCTCATCTGATCTAGCTTAAATACCACCTTTCCCGCTGAGGCACTCACCGGCATGACTGTGCCACTCCAACTATCGGGTAAGGAACTTAGCAAAATTAGGGCTTGTACCTCATCGTCGAAGTCAATCTTCACCGAGCTCAATTGGGCAATCATTGTATTGAACTCATAGAGGTGCTTGGCCACCATATCACTCTCCGCCATCTTGAGGTTGAACAACCTCCTCATCAAATGCACTTTGTTAGCGGCCGAGGGCTTCTCATACATCTCGGACAAAGTCTCCAACATCTTATTGGTGGACTTCGACTTCACCGTGTCCAAGGCCACATTACTAGACAACGACAAGTGCACCACGCTCATCACTTTTCGGTCTAGCAACTTCCACTCCCTTTCTTTCATGTTGTTTGGCTTCTTCTCACCGAGAGGTAGGTGCAAATCCTTGCCATACAAATAGTCCTCTATTTGCATCTTCCAAAAGCCATAATCTACACCATCGAACCTCTCCACATGTGACTTCCCATCACCCGTCATGCTTGCTCTCACCACGCCCTAACATAAGCTCTGATACCAGTTGTTGAGAAAACATCCACTTTTTCGTAGACCCAAGCAACGCAACGAACACACAAGCATGAGCAAGTACCAACACACACTAAGCACGAACCACAAACACAAAGGAAAGCACAGGGAGGGACACAAAAATTTATTCACCCGGTTCAATCCTCAACGATCTAGGTCCAGGGGCATGCCAAGCCAGGAGAGGTTCCACTATATCACACACACACACTTGGAGCTTCACTTGCTCACTACAATGGATGCCACACTTTGGCTCACTCTCCTCGTCTCTCTTTTTTTCTCTCTTCTCCTTCACTTGGAGTTCTTGGAAAATGACAACCACCCAATTACAAGATGGGGCAAATGGGTATTTATAGTGCCCACAACCTAGGGAACTATTTGGGGGGTCTTGAGGGGCATTTTTTTCCAAGTTCAGCAACTTTTTAGGGCACAACTTGCGATCGAAAGTCAACTAGCGCTCGCTAGTTGTCCATGGGAAAAGTTACTGGAACTCAGTACTAGCGATCGCTAGTTGACTTTTGCCCGCAAGTCCCAACTAGCGGCCGCTAGTTGGCTGGCGCTCGCTAGCCCTTCAGGGCTCTTCATCTCTGCTTCACTTCATCTTCACTCGACTTTGCCTCTCGAACTCGATCTCCACCTTGATCATCCTCAAGGCTTTTCACTCGAGCCACAAGACCCTCGGATGTCCTCAACATTTTCACTCGACTCTTGACTTGATTGATTCCCCGAGTGTCCTCGGACTCCAAACCCAATTGATCAACTTCTCAGACCATCCTCACGGTTCTTCACTCGAACCAACTGAATACTTCACTCGTACTCATGCTCCATACCCAACACGGGACCGTGGAGTTCACCATCTCTCTCTCCCTACGAACTAACTCCCTGACCAGCGCTAGTGGCGGTTTCTTTCCGGCCGACAAGCTCTTCTACAAGGGGCAGCTCCTCTGGCTCCATATGCTAAATACCAGCGTCGGCTCCGGAGGTGCGAGGACCAACAAAGGTAGGATCTTGGTCTATGGTTTTAGGGTTTAAAGGTTGGGGATTTTTTTGTTCTAGGTAAGGATAGGGATGGTGTGGAGTTGGAATGGGGATGTTTTGGGGTGGCGCTTAGGTTTAGGGGGTTTTGTTTTGTGGGTCGGTGGAAAGATTAACTTTGAGGAAAGAGAGAGAAGAGACAGGGAAGAAGAAGAAGAGAGGGAGGAGGCTTTTTTGAAAACATATACAACAAAAGGGCTATTTTGAAATTTTCCATTGAGACAACTCAAATGCCTACGTGATAAAAAAAAGTGACGTGGTTGCTAACTCAGCTGCAAAACGAAGTCGTTTTTTAGTTCATTGTAAAATTTGGCTCGGGGAGTCATCCGATCCTTAAAGTGACACAAAAGTGCAAACTGCAAATCACAGGATTCAAAATATCTTTTTGAACTGTAGGATCACATCTCAAAAATTGTGAAACTGCAAGTACTAAAATTGGACTTTTTCTTTCAAATATTTACAACGCTTTGTATCGTTGACCAAAATTATATTCTACCACTATATTTTTATCGACCAATTCAATTTCGAGAATCAATACAAGATAGAAAAAAAAGGGAGCACGGCGTTGGATTTGGGCATCAAAAATTAGTAGCGAGTAGAAAGAAAACAAAACCGAATCACAACTGTGTCTCCATCCTCGCTCGTCCTTATCGATACCAAAGCCACTTCCCATATTAATAAACAAAAAAACCAAACTGACTAAATAGTAAACACCCATCGATAATTACAAAACAGAGATAGATCATCCGGCTTTCGGAGACAAAACTACCCTCGAGGAGGCAGCCGACACCGTGATCCCTCAAGCTCCTGGCAATGGGTAAAATCGTCATTGAATGCAGGATCGGCTAGCTTCCGAGACGGTCACAGCTCTCTCTGGCTACTGCCCGTCTAAGGTCACTCGCGCTAGAGGACAAGCACCGCCTGGACCCCTGACAAATGCAGCAGCTCTCAGACGCCACCACGTGGACGGTCGGATCCTGAAACGCAGCCAGCTAGACAGGACTCTTTGTATTTCACTTGCAAACAAAAGCAGCAGCAAGGGGAAGTGAGAAGCAGTAACCATGGTTAAGCTTGGCTTCGAATAGAACCGCCAATCCGAATTGTTGAATCGGATCAGATTTTAATTCTTTTTAGAATAAATAGCAATTTGTTTTATTTTTGGGCAAATTACTGTAGTACCTCTTTTATTTGACTTAACCAATAATTTAGTTCCCCGTGTTTCATAAATTATTCCCTCATCCCTTATGTTTGATTTTATTATACGTTTAGGTTCCTGGTTTACGTTAGCAAATTTTTTTTTCATTTTTGCCATTGAAATGACAAAAATATCCTTAAAATACAAAAAGTCTCTTTTTGCTCTCTTTCAACTCCGAGCCGGAGCTCCACCGTCGATGTTCTTCTCCAACACCGGGATCAGTTTCAACACTTTCCAAATCCAATGGCTTCTCTATCGAAACCAAAACTTAGAAAGGTTGAAGACCTAAATCAATGTTTAATACCGGAAACCCAAATCATCTTGTTTTCCCATCTCCTTTCCAAAACTGAACTGTACCAATTGAACATTCAATTGGCTTCACCATTATGAAGTTTACCCACCTGTGCATCTTCTTTTAGGTGCATTTGACAAATTTAATGAGGGAAGAATGGGTCTAAACGCCGTCAAACATCAACGCCGTCAAACGCCATTTTTACCCACCTCAGATAAAGAGAGAATTTCCCGAAGGAGAGCCTGGGTTTCCTCGACCTCGTCGTCGTCGTCGGGTTTCTGATTTTCCTTGTCGTCGTCACTGGAGGAGAGCCTGGGTTTCCTCGACCTCGTCGTCGTCGTGGGTTTCCTGGGTTTCCTCGCCGTTATCACTGGAGGAGAGCTTGGGTTTCCTGAAAGCGGCAACGATTGAACCTGGTTGCTCCTTCCTCAGCCGCTCGTTCTCCTCAACGATTCCCGGATTCCCCGATGCGCCGCGGTTTGGTTGGAGCTTGGTGACGTCCACCGGCCGGTTTTTTTTTGTTTTTATTTTGGTTTGGTTTAGATGAAGGGGGAGAAGACGAAGTGGGAGAAGGGCCGGAGAGGACGATGTTGCAGTGAGTTTTTTAAGGATGAACGAAATCTTCGTCGGGCTGGCCGGCGACGAGAGGAGGAAGGGGATGAGTTTTTTTTAAGGGTATTTTAGTCATTTTAATAACAAAAATGAAAAAAAGTTGCTAACGTGAGCCAGGGACCCAAGTGTATAATAAAATCAAAGACGGAGGATGTCAGAATATTTTTCGAAACTAGAGGAACTAAATCATCGATTAAGTCAAAAAAGAAGGGTACTACAGTAATTTACCCTTTATTTTTTGTTGGAAAAATTATCGTAGATGCATTTCCGTGAACCAGCATGACTTTTGAGGGGAATTGTTGAGACTCTCACATCGATTAGTATAAGTGGGATGTTCTAATTTATAAGTGGGAAAAATTTACAAATTCCATTGTGTTAAAGTTTTGAGTTGGATATTAAAATTTTAACAAACTATAGTGTTTGGTATATTTCACACTCGCCCCTGTATTTCAATAATCGATTAAAAAACTCCATAGTTTGTCAAAATTATACCATAGGGCTCCTGACGCCGAAATCGGGTTTTTCTCTAGCGAAGGCCTACATAAAATGACACAAATGCCCTTAAAAAAAATCACGACTAACAAAACATTCGGATATGAATATCTAATAAACCATGACGTTTATGACATGCATATTAAATTTCGGTGAATGTTTGAATATGAATATCAAATAATATAATTAATATCGTTTTTATAATAGAGTTTTCGACTAACAACTAGCTGACACCTACCAAACACGACTAAACCATGGTTAACTAAGCTCAGTCGCGCCGCTTTTATCTACCAATATTTTAATCACTTCCCCACCTCAATTTAAAATCCCCTCCTCTTCTCCTTCTCTCTCTCTGTATCAATATTTATCCACCACCTCCCTTCCATTCCGGGAGCCGCCGCCTTTTGTGACCAGTAGTAGTTTAATACTATGGATGAGTTCCCATTCGCAAATGGAGCTCCAGTTTTTCCTCGCAAAATAACCCGATCAAATTAGTCGAACCAACCACCCACCATTGTCTCTTTTCTCCTTCCCCCGAATTCCGACAGCCCGAGAGTCCCTTTAAACTTGAGCTACAAGACAAAAAGAAAAGGTTGTGTCTTTAGTGAAGCAAATAACGATGAAAGCAGAGAAATCCTCGTCCGACCAGCCGCCTCCCCTCCAACGGAAAAAGCGGAACCTTCCCGGAATGCCCGGTAAGGACACCTAGTAAAAAAAATGGCGCGGAAATTAACGATGGGTATGAAATTTAATTTAATTTTCAGATCCGGAGGCGGAGGTGATAGCCCTGTCGCCGAAGACGCTGATGGCGACGAACCGGTTCGTGTGCGAGATATGCAGCAAGGGCTTCCAGAGGGACCAGAACCTGCAGCTCCACCGGCGGGGCCACAACCTCCCCTGGAAGCTCAAGCAGCGGGCCGCGGGGCAGCGGCCGCCGCGAAGGCGGGTCTACGTCTGCCCCGAGGCCACGTGCGTCCACCACTGCCCGTCGCGCGCCCTCGGCGACCTCACCGGCATCAAGAAGCACTTCTGCCGCAAGCACGGCGAGAAGAAGTTCAAGTGCGAGAGGTGCTCCAAGAAGTACGCCGTCCGCTCCGACTGGAAGGCCCACGTTAAGACTTGTGGGACCCGCGAGTACCGCTGCGATTGCGGCACCCTCTTCTCCAGGTCCCCCTTACTACCTCTTCCTTAACGTTCCTTTTTTTTTAAAGTTCCGATTCGAGCACTACCGGACTCTATTTTTTTCCGTCTATCGGGTGCAGGAAGGATAGTTTTATAACGCACAGGGCGTTCTGCGACGCGTTGGCGGAGGAGAGCGCGAGGGGTATCCAAACGGTAGCGGATATTGCCGGCGGTGGGACAGTGGTGGTTGGTTCGTCAACGTCGCCGCCTCCGCCGCCCCTGACGCCGTCAACGACGGTTGTCTCTCCCGGCCTCTCTGTTCAGAGCTCAGGTGATTTAAATTAATTCATTTTGTTACATAAGCTGAGCAGTAATTAATTAATTATATTACCATGTCACGAACTAGTGTTAAAGTAGTACTATTTGTCCCTTTCTACTTTGAGGTTCGTGTGGGTAGGTTAGGTTTAATTAGGCCTCACGTGGTGGATAAATCAAAAGGATGGCTTGCTTCTATTCTATGTGATGTGATATAATAATAATAACTTGGGAAGTAGGCTTTAAAATTGATGGGTTTCTTGTATTGTCAACAAAGAAGCACGTTGTTCGAAAAGGTAATTATGTAGGGGACTGGGAAAAGGAAAGGAGAAGATTAGGAGAAAGTAAGCGATTATTCTGGGCAAATTGTCTTCAGGTCCCTGTACTTTGACGAATTCACTAATAAGGTCCTTACTTTTTCGAAACCCCTATTTTCGTCCTCCAAGTTTGGAAAAATAGAACTCTCAGGTCCTAGGCTCCGGTATATGAAAAAAACTCCGGCTAAATTTTATGTGCAATGCAAGGACCAAAATGCCCCCAATAAAAAAAAGACGCTATTGAAGTCGTAAAAGACACTGATTTGTTCGCCTATGAATACGAGAAGTTTTTCCAAATACAAGTAAAAGATAAAGCCTGAAGCTTTCTGTAGAGCCCGAAACTTGGAAAAAAAGGTGGCTTTCTTGGTGTTGAAGTTGTTTTCCCAAAGCTTTCTCTTTTGCATATCCTCCAAAAGTTGATTTTCTAGCCCTGCTTTTGGGTTGTGGATCCACTCATCGGTTTGTTGTTTCGAAGTCCTCGTTACTTTTTATGTCCCGTATTTGATTAAATGTTTCTTGTTCTTTGGTTCTGAAAGTGTTGTGCATGATTCTTGGTGACAGAATTAGCAGATAATGCCACTGTACCTTCGCCCCCGACGCCGCCGTCCGCTGCTAGCTCGGCCAATATGGTTTTCATCAATGTGTATACGGCAGCTACTGCATCCGTGACGGTTGCAGTTTCGCCCCAAGCTTCTCTTCCACCGCCGGCCTCGTTCACCAATGTCATTTGCTCTAATCGTGCTGCTACCATGCCAACCCCTGGGACCATAGAGCCGCTGCCGTCCCTTTCCCTCTCACCGTCTCTCTACCTCTCTGCGAACAGGACGACCGCCCTCTTCCCGGACTGTGAACCCCGCGATCAGCAGTATCTTCCATCCTCAAATGCAGCAATGTCCGCCACGGCATTGCTCCAGAAAGCAGTGCAAATGGGAGCCACCTCGTCGAACCCTTCCTTTCTGCAAGGTTTAGGCCTTCAAGCCTCGACTTCATCTAGCTCTATTCATCGCTGGGACGTGAAGCCGGATGCTGGCACTCTGGCAGCCGGACTTGGACTCGGACTCCCCTCGGGAGATGTCATGATGGGGTCTTGCTCGTCCATGTTCGGGCAGAGACCCACCCTGGACTTTCTTGGATTGGGAATGGGACCTAATTCCGCATTACTATGTTCATATGGAGGTGGGTTCCAGGTGGGAGCAGCCAATGCCACTACCCCAAGTCCATACACGGAGAGGGACAATCCCCAAGATTTTTGGGATGGTGTCTTAGCCGACAGAAACCAAGATGGACCCACCTTGCAATAGGGGGGAGCTTCTCTTCCTCGCTGGTCTTTTTGTCAAGTTCATGGCTTCTTCGATCAAATATATAATTCACTTTTTGTAGGTGGGAAGTTAATTGAGTAGGGTTCTAGACTTCAAGAAATTAGTGGACACTCGTCTTTTTTAGTACGTAGATTGCTCTATATTTGTGGTATACCTAAGTGCTAGAAAGGAGGCAACTTCTCTCACTTTTAGAGGCATGTTTTTGTGTTCCGATGTGAAGGAATTTTTACGTAAATGGTCGCGATTAATCAGTGTACAGTGAAATTAATTGGTGGTTGCTACTCCTCTCACAAGTATTATCTGATCGACTAATTTAAATTGATAAATTCGAATCAGAATAAAAAACAGCGATTAAACTTTGTATCTTAACTTTTGGTTCGTAATCCTTGCAACACGCTCCACGCCCTCAAGGAAGCATGGTTTTAAAAAATGTGGTTCGACCGGTTGGACTGCCTATCGGGTACAAGATCAGGTCATTTTTAGGTTTTTGACCGGGGTCTGTATTAACCTAACCAAATCTGGTCGGACTAGTCGATTTTGAGGTCCACCCTGACCAGTCGAACCCAATTCGTAAAAAAATGGGCGAAATTGGCTGTTTTTGGGTAATTTCGAGAAAAAAAGTTGATTTGACAAGTTTATAGAGTAATAAATAAATAAATATGTAGATTTATAGAGTGGAGAGATAAAAAATTAAGTCTTTTTTATGGAAAATAAGTATTTTAATCTATATATATATGTATATATATTATATAAAATATTTAAAAATAAAAATATTTTTGGTCCGACCGGTCCGACCGGCCAATCTGGAAAATGGTAGAAATTCCGGGTTGTAACTTCGGGCCGGGTTTAAAAACCATGCAAGGAAGGGCAAGACACGCTCTTTCTTTCGGGTTTTGGATTGAGTGGGGACAACATAAAAGTTGTCCCTACATAGGAAATTTTATTTGAACCATCAGATTTCATTAAAAATCATGTCTACAGATCTAACAGTCATCAAAAATCGTATCTGTAAGTCCAAAACCTTGATCTATTTTAGTGAGTATAAATTTTGTTCTCAGTGAATCCAACCCCTTTTCTTTCTTCCAGTGTCTTAAAACCGAGTGAACTACTTTTACCATTTTCGCCAAAAGCTTCTAACTGTCCGGATCTAAAGATGGTATACTAATTCTCGTACTTGGATTGAGGTTGGCCAAGTAAATGCGGTGGGAAAACAGAGACGTCAAAATGGGGTCGGTCCAGTCAAAAATAGAAGCTTGTTTGGTGGGCGCAATGACCCTCCTGGTCAGACTTCCAAAGATCATTCAATGGGAATGAGGTGGCCACTGCATCCGTGTCCTCCCCTGGCCTTCTTCATTTAAAAGCGCACCTCATTTAGGGGCCCCGTTATATCAGGCAGCGCATGAGTCATGATGAGATTAAAAAAACTTAGGCAAAGTGATCTCACGTAAAAAAATATCTCGTATAAAATAATAATCTCTAAATTGATAAAAAGTTTTTGTCCTAAGTTAGAACAAAGTGTAAAAATTTAATAACATATTTATCAAAATAACTAATACTTTGTAAAAAAAATTTAGTGCTAAATTTTGGTCTCAATTTTTCGCATAAAGTAATATTTTTTAATAAAAATATATATTTTTCATAATATATGAATTCGAGAAATATTTTAAGATGCTAGTTGTGCTAAATTTGCTTGTTTGATAAATTTTACAACATTATTATTCTTCTACATTGTCTTCAAATAGTTCTTGCGATCGTTGTCTTATTGTAAGAAAATATCGCAATCGAGTGCACATAAAAAAAAATATTTTTATGTATTTATTGTTGAGAAATTCAATTTTAATATTTTTTGAGAAAAAAATTACAAACCTCTCTCATATAATAATCTATCTAAAATAATATTTTCCTCTAATTCTAACGATATCACATTAGAAAAATTTTATTATATAATTCAACATTGCCGGACCTTATATTTTGAATGGCGTTTCTTTTAATCCATTTGCAAAGACCTAGAGAAATCCGATTTCGGCCATGGTCGCCGTGGTTTAGACTCTATTTTGGTTGCACGACACACTAATATTTCGTATTTCTAAATATGTTGATCATGCGATGACATTTTAGTTACACATGATTGACCTCTCACAAATCAACCTTAAATTTTTTTAGTACTCACTTACACACAAAAAAAAATTCACGAGGTCAATGCGAAAACTACTTTAGTCCAAGTAAATTTAGTATTGAAGTTTTCTAGTATTGTTGAACCTTAATGATATGAATAATACAATAAAAATATAATACTAATTTAATTAGGAAAACGAGAGAGTCAAATACAAACTATGATCATATTTCAAATTCCAACGCATTAATTTACAATTTTTTTTTGGTCAAGTAATTTACAATACTTTTTTTTGGTCGAGTAATTTACAATAATTTGAAATCAAACATGTCGATTAATCCAAAATTGCATGCGAAAAAAGTCAACTACTAGTGAGATGGATGACTTCTCGTGTTTCGATCCTCAATATTAAAAAAAAGAACCCCACCAAATTCGATCTCATCTCCCTTGTTTCCCCTTCCATGTCCATTAGTCTCCCTCAAATCCAATAAAACCTTCCTTCCCGATGATGCATCATCTCCTTCTCCTCGTCCTCACACTTCTACTCCTCGTCCTCGTCTCCTACTTCACATACTCAGTTATATGGGTCCCACTCAGAGTTCAGGCACACTTCCGAGCCCAGGGAGTGACGGGCCCTCGATACCGCCCGATCTTCGGGAACTCGGCGGAGATCCGCCGTCTATTCGCGGAGGCCAAGACCAGGTCATCCTCGTCGAAGTCAACCCACGATGTCCTCGACAAGGTGCTCCCGTTTTACGTGGAGTGGTCGCGGAGGTACGGGAAGACGTTCCTCTACTGGTTCGGGTCGAGGCCAAGGTTGGCAATTTCCGACCCGGAGATGATCAAGGAAGTGCTTCTCAATACGGGCGACCGGTCGTTCGGGAAGGTCCCGTTTAATCCTTCGGCCAAGCTTCTGTTCGGGCAAGGGCTTGTCGGGCTTGAAGGAGACCAATGGGCCCTTCACAGACGGATTGCCAACCAGGCCTTTAATATGGAGCGGGTCAAGGTCAGCCCACTAAGGTCTTGAACTCGAATATTTAGTAGTTTGTTCGAACGAGTATGCGAATACTAAGTAGTTTTGGCCGCATAATAATTAATTTATAGTAGTCCATGGACTTCTTTTTTTTTTTAAGTAAATTTTTACAGGTAGTTAGAACTTGACGTGATTTGAACCCTGTACTTCAGTCAAATCTTGCTACGCCTTGTACCGTCGGGCCAAATGTCTTTTGGCCCATGGACTTCTATGTTCGTAAACTATTTTGTTATTTGGATATTTACCTCAATTTTTGCAATGGTTGGAACATTTTATTTCTTCTTCTTGCTTATGAAATGTAGTACAATGCAATGGAATTGCAGGGCCACTTGTTGAAAATGCTGTGATATGCTAGTTGTTGGTAGATCGTCTTGTCAATGAAAATAGATATATATTGAGCTGTCTTCTGGTGGCCAGGGATGGATCCCGGAGATTGTAGCGAGCACGACGAAGATGGTAGAGAAGTGGGAGGAGGTCAGAGGAGGGAGGGATGAGTTTGAGATGGAAATCAACAAACAACTTCACGACCTCTCTGCGGATATTATATCAAGAACGGCTTTTGGTAGTAGCTACGAGGACGGGAAGCGGATATTCGAGTTGCAGGAGCAACAAATGCACCTTGTCTCCCAAGCGCTTCGAAGCGTCTACATTCCCGGGTTTAGGTTGGCAGCATTCTCTTTTCCTTCCATGTTGGCTAATATAGGCTTTTGTTTTAATGTTCTGCTTTGTGCAGGTTTTTGCCGACCAAGAAGAACAGACAGAGGTGGAAGCTGGACAAGGAAACTCGTGAGTCGACGAGGACGCTGATCAGGGCTAATGGCAGTGTAAGAGATAATTCAAGGAATCTTCTTACTTCTCTGATATCTCCTCACAAGAATCAGGGTGGTAAAGAAGAAGTTTTAGGAGAAGAGGAAATAATAGATGAATGTCAGACTTTCTACTTTGCAGGGAAGGAAACAACTGCCAATCTCCTGACTTGGGTCATTGTTTGCCTCGCACTGCATCAAGATTGGCAGAGCAAGGCGCGGGACGAAGTGTACCGTGTCTTGCAAGGGAATGAAGTCCCAGTTGGAGAGGTTTTTAATGATCTCAAGATTGTAAGTTGTGGTCTCTTCCCAAGTTGATTTTCTTTCTATTTGTCCGGCTAGTTATTCTTCGTCCCGCGTTTACCGATTGCAGATAAACCTCATAATCAACGAGACACTGCGACTTTATCCACCCGCCGTGTTGCTGATGAGACGAACAGAAAAGAAATTGAAGCTGGGAACTTTGGACATTCCTGCAAATACACAATTCTACATGCCTGTTGCGGCTCTCCACCGGGATCCCGACTTATGGGGAGCTGATGCCGATGAGTTCAATCCCTCGAGGTTCAACGAAACCCGAAAACACTTGGCGTCGTTCTTCCCATTCGGCTTAGGCCCCAGAATCTGCGCCGGCCAGAACTTGGCAATCGTCGAAGCCAAAGTAGTCCTGGCCATGATCATCAAGCACTACTCTTTCGTGGTTTCGCCGACGTATGTTCACGCACCTATGCTTTTCATAAGCTTGCAGCCTCAATACGGTGCTCAAATCATCTTTACCAGGACCTCCTCTTGAATACTTGGGGTTTGTCTAATGGCTTTTATGTCATTAGCAAATCTTTTATTCCGTGATACATCTGTTTTTTAATTCAGATGAACTAATTCAATTGTGTATTACCTTTTCAAAAAATAAAGTGTATTGTTAGTTACAAGGTTAAACCATATTGTCCAGATATTACTCGTGCAGAACATCCGAGAAACTAAATTCTCATCATGATTGTTGTTGAGACCCAAATTTATCAACAAAATTCAGTTCGTCCTCAGATTTCCAAAAACAACCTTCATGTTCTTTGTTAACTTTCTTTCTAATTTTACCTTTATATTATCCGGTATCTAGGTTTATTAGCTTACTAATCCATATTCGAGGCTTTAAAGATGCGGTTGGATTTGGTCCTAGACGTGTAAAACGCGCCAAGACCATACTGGATGATAGAATGGTTCGCCTAGTTATGATAGAATGGTCTATCCAATTATGATAAAATGGTCTACTCAGTTATGATAAAATAGTTTTACGGGGACCGTCCCGGGATAAAAAGGGTCAAATAAAATGGTTTGCCCGACATATATCCAATAGTCTGCCCCGTGTATATCCAATGGTCTGCCATCTAGGACCATCCTAAATAATTCATTCTTTATTTTGAAAAAGTTCTGAATGACTCATTCCATAAACCAAATCTGGTCCTTTTAAAAATGTCAAAACTTTTACGACGAGTATTTAACATTGTTATGTGTGCAAGAACTCAAACCAAAAACTTGAATAAATTATAACTAACGCTCCCATCATTTCATCTAATTTAGACGCGGATATTACCAAAAAGTTGCAATCAGCCAAACCTCAGCGCCAGATAAAACAAAGCATTTGTTCAGATTGGCTACCAAAAATTGCCATTATTGGCTCATCACGTCTGCAGTACTAGATGTGAAAAAAGTCAACCGTTAAGATGGCTCCTCAAAATCATCCATAAAATAAAATTCCCTCCAAAACCCTTCGCGATGGATCTCCTTCTACTTCGTGTAATTCTACTCCTCGTCTTCGTCCTTGTCTTTTACTTTGTTCACAAGATTATATGGGTCCCACTGAGAGTGCAGGCCCACTTCCGGGCCCAAGGAGTAAAGGGCCCCGGGTACCGCCCGATCGTCGGGAACTTACCGGAGATGCGCCGCCTTTACGCGGAGGTCAAGACCAAGTCAACGCCGCAAAAGTCAACCCACGACGTCCTCGACAGGGTGCTGCCGTTCCACGTGAAGTGGTCGGTGGAGTACGGGAAGACGTTCCTGTTGTGGTTCGGGTGGAGGCCCCGGCTGTCCGTAACCGACCCGGAGATGATCAAGGAAGTGCTTCAGAATACGGGTGACCTGTCGTTCGAGAAGGTCCCGCTTCATTCCAGGGCAAGGTCGTTTTTTGGGCAAGGGCTTCCTGGGCTTGAAGTAGACAAATGGGCTGTCCACAGGAGGATTGCCAACCGGGCCTTTAATATGGAGCGGGTCAAGGTCAGCCCACCTCTTTTTTTTTAATTTAGTCATTGGTTTCTTAAGAAATTGAATAATTCTACTATTATTTAGACCATGATTCAAATCAAATAACGAGTCTCTAAACTTCAATTTCTGGTCTTTGGGCAAGGCACTAGTGAGCTATTGTCAAGTTAGTCTCTCTTGTTTTAGCTTAAACTAGAGTTTCAGAGTTCGAACTCTCGAAAACATGAATACCTAAATGTAATTAACACGAGTAACTAAGCAGGGATGGATCCCGGAGATTGTAGCGAGCACTACGAAAATGGTAGAGAAGCGGGAGGAGGTCAGAGGAGGGAGACATGAGTTCGAGATGGAAATTAACAAACAATTTCAAGACCTCTCTGCAGATGTTATATCCAGGACGGCTTTTGGTAGTAGCTACGAGGACGGTAGGCGTATATTCGAGTTGCAGGAGCAACAGATGCACCTTGTCTCCGAAGCTCTTAGAAGCGTCTACGTCCCTGGGTCTAGGTTAGTTTTTTTTTTAAATCCGAATAATCTAGTTTCGAACGAGGTACTGTTAAGCTATATATATATGTACTGCAGGTTTTTGCCAACGATGAAGAACAAACAAATGTGGAAGCTAAACAAGGAAACTCGCCGGTCGATAAGAACGCTAATCAGGGGCTACAGTAGTATAAAAGAGAGTTCATCGAATCTGCTTCTTTCTTTAATGTCTCCCCAAAAGAACCAGAATGGTAAAGAAGAAGTGTTGGGGGAGGAGGAGATAATAGATGAGTGCCAGACTTTTTACTTTGGCGGGAAAGAAACAACTGCCAATCTCCTAACATGGGCAATTGTTTGCCTGGCACTGCATCAAGATTGGCAGAGCAAGGCGCGGGACGAAGCGTTCCGCGTCTTGCAAGGGAGCAAACTTCCCGTGGCAGAGACTTTAAATGACCTCAAGCTTGTAAGTTTTGACCAGAAACTGAAGCTAAGTTTCTCGCTGTTTGTATTGATAATTACCTTTTGTCGTACTTTTAATCGCATTGCAGATAAGCCTGGTAATCAACGAGACGCTGCGACTCTACCCACCGGTCGTTTCGATGGCGAGGCAAACGACGAAGAAATTGAAGTTGGGAACCTTGGAAATTCCTGCAAATACACAATTCTCTTTGCCCATTGCTTGTGTCCAGCGAGACCCTGACATATGGGGAGCTGATGCTAATGAGTTCAATCCTGAGAGGTTCAACGAAACCCGAAAGCAATTGGCGTCTTTCTTCCCATTTGGCTTAGGCCCGAGAATATGCGTCGGTCAGAACTTGGCAATGGTTGAAGCAAAAGTAGTGCTAGCTATGATTATTAAGCATTACTCTTTCATGGTTTCGCCCACGTACATTCATGCACCCGAAGTTTTCATAACCATGAAACCTCAATACGGTGCCCAAATCGTTTTTAGTAGGATCTCTGTCTAGATACAGAATCATTTAGTTTCTTCATGCAAACTTCTATTATATAAATTATGTAATCAATTTATAATATGTCAACTCGTGTATAAAGTGTGATTTTAAAATTTTGTTAATGTACAAGTACACAGATCTCACACGAATTTTTCTGTTCAAGATTGTAATTACTTAGAATTTGTGTTTGGATGATCAATCAAAACAGAATAATTCATAAAAGGTATTTATCATACACTTATTTTGGTCAAACCAAAAAAATAACCAATCTGACCGCGCCATTGTTTTTTTTGTAATTGTTCTTAGGTCCTTGGCTTATGTCGTGTAATTAATATTAGGGTCTCTGCTATTCAAAATATTATTTTACCATCCCTATTTTTTATAAAAATATTGATTTTGGGTATTGGTTCTATTTTTTGTGAGGTGAAATATAATTTATACTCTTATAAAAAAATAAAAAAAATCTTTTTCTTCAACCTTAAAACACCACCATGAACAACAAGAACACAAACCTGAAAACTAAAATCAGATTTAAAGAAATCAACCTCCCTCCTCTTCCCCTCCCTCCTCCCTTCTCTCTTCCCTTGATCATTTTCAACCAAATTCCAAAAAATTAAAATTTCCATCCTAAAATCCATATCCAAAAAACTCAAATTTTAATTTACGATTCATTCTTAAACTCAAATAGTCCAACGACAAGGAAGAGGCTCCCGCGGATGCAGTCACCGACCGCCCCGTTCGTCCTTGCCTCCAACAACGACAACCTCGAGCGCGCCTAGTCACGCACCGCCGCCTTCATCCACCGCAAGTCCTTCGCGCTCCGGCCCCCTACAACCCCTGCTTCGACAAGCAGCAAATCCTCGACCTCTCTCTCTCTCTCTCTGCTTCGGCAACTTCTGTTTGGGGTTTGGGTTTGGCAAAATTAATAAAAAAATTAATGTTGCGGTGAGCGGCGACGACGGCGACGACGGAGAAGGCGGTGGGGCTCGATCTGGGTTTTGGTTTCCTCCCGCCGTCGCTAGACTCTACCCCTAATTATGAATCAGATCCAACCTCTAAACCTAAACGGAGGCGGGATGGGTTCGGTGAGTTCGTGAGGAGGCGTGGAGCAGGGATAAGGCCGGAGAGGTTGTTGTGGGAGAGGAAGAGGAAGCGAAGGCCGGTGAGGTTGGACAGGGAGGACGCCGGGGCGAGGAGGGAGAGGGATTCGAGGACGAGGCAGTTGAGTGGGTCGGTGCAGGGTGTTCGCCATTTCTGGGTTGCGGTTTTGTTGTGGTCGGTGAGGTTGGGGTATTCTTGTGGTCGCGAGAAATGTGTTCAAAGGTTGAGAGGTTGAAGATGAATGTTCAAACGTTAAAGATGAAATTTTTTTTTGCATAGGGATAGGAGATCAACAATTTTACAAAAAGCGAAGATGAAAAAATAATATTTTAAATAGTAGGGACCCTAGTTTTAGCAATTATTATTTTTTCACCACCTTCTTCTCTAGAAGAAAATTATTATCACATTCAACTGAGACCCAAATTTATTAACGAAATCAAGTTTGTCTCACATTTCCAAAACCAACCTATAGATTTTGTATAAATGCATTAACATTAAATATTTGTTATGAGAATTTTACTACCATTTAAAGGCGATAATCAACACAAACCATACAATGAAAATATGAGTTTTTAAAAACAAATTAGTCATTTAAAGGTGGTAACAACTATGCGAAATTTTATGTTGATCTATATATACCAAGTCATCAAATGACTTGGTATGTTTTTACTAATTCATAAATTACAAATGGACAAGTGGGACCTTCCATTGGCCATGTATATATTATCTAATTATGGTATGTAATATAATTTGTGGTATCAAATCTCAAAAAGGAATTTAAAAAAAAATTATTCATGATTCTCGTAGATTTTATATTGGTTAAGGAAGTCAACTATTTGAACCAAATAATAACTTAATTACTACTATTAATTTTTTGCTTAGAGAAAAATTGATAAGAAAAACTCCTAATCATATTTTTATTATCTCTTTATTTTCTATTTTACTTTATAAAACATGAATATTATCAGCACTTTTGTAAGCTTTATTTAAAAATTATAGTAAATAAATAAAATTCATTAACTTCTTTATTCGAATACAAGCACTACAAGTATATATATCTTGAACTCATGTAACTGAGAAAACTGTTGAAATGAAAATTTATTAGAAATTGTCATACTAATCAATTATTCGTCTTTGAAATACATATTAATCAATGCATTTGACACGCAGATATGTAAATCTAATCCTTATTTTATAACATAAAAATGAATCAAGGCCCTTGATAGTAATCATGTAACTTTATTAAGAAGATGATATTTTTTAAAAATAAAAGTTCATCACGAAAGAACATTCCTACAAATACTTCTGGTTAATTTTTCCGAGAGAATTATAATAAATCCTTTCATTGAGCACTAAAAAGGTAACAAAATACTGTTTTTTTGTGCGCTAACAAAATATTGTTATTGGTTTAGAAAAACTTGTTCCTTTTCTATATCTATCAATTGCATATTATTTTGGTACGTTCATTAATTACATTTTACGTACCATAATTAGATAATATACACATGGACTAATGCAAAGTTCCACTGTACACTTGTAATTCATGCATCGATAGAGACATACAAAATCATCAAATGATAGGGACCAACATAAAATTTCTCACTAACAACTATCCATTTCGGACCTACCAAAAAATAGTAGTTGCCATTTTAAAAATTTTACTAATTTTTTTACCTAAAATAGAAAAAAGTCAATATTTGAGGTGTATAAAAAAACATATACAATAAGCACCTCCATTTCCTTTCTCTTACCCCCAAAACAATTCACGACGATGGATCTCCTCCTACTTCCGGTGATTCTGCTCCTCGTCGTCTTAGTCTTTTACTTCGCTTACTCGGTAATATGGGCCCCACTGAGAGTGCAGGCCCACTTCCGGGCCCAAGGAGTAAATGGCCCCGGGTACCGCCTGATCGTCGGGAACCTACCGGAGATGCGCCGTCTTTACGCGGAGGTCAAGACAAAGTCAACGCCGCCAGAGTCAACCCACGACGTCCTCGACAGGGTGCTGCCGTTCCACGTGAAGTGGTCGCGGGAGTACGGGAAGACGTTCCTGATGTGGTTCGGGTGGAGGCCCCGGCTGGCCATTACCGACCCGGAGATGATCAAGTAGGTGCTTCTATATACGGGCATCCGCCCGTTCGGGAAGGTTCCGTTTAATGCTGCGGCCAAAACGTTGTTTGGGAAAGGGCTTCCTGGGCTCGAAGGAGACAAATGGGCTATCCATAGGAGGATTGCCAACCAGGCCTTTAATATGGAGCGGATCAAGGTGCGAACGTCTTTTTTCCCCTTCGAAAATGTTTTAAAAAACGTGATCCAATCAATAGTCAGTTTGGTAATATCATGAATCGGTTATAAAAATGAACCTGTAAAATTTGGAGGGTAGTTGAAGTATTGGTCATATCAGCCGGTTCATCTGATTCATTGGTTGATCTTGATCAAAATGACAAAAACTTACCTTTTAAAAATTTCTAATCTATCATATTAAAAGTGAGTAAATGAAGATTTTTTATATATAAAATATTCGAGTTTCTTATCAATGGAAATAGTTATCGGGCGTCTAATTAATGATGACCAGGGATGGATCCCGGAGATTGTGGCAAGCACAACGAAGATGGTAGAGAAGTGGGAGGAGGTAAGAGGAGGAAGAGATGAGTTTGAGATGGAAATTAGCAAACAACTTCACCAACTCACTGCAGATATTATATCAAGAACGGCTTTTGGTAGCAGCTTCGAGGAAGGGAAGCGTATATTTGAGTTGCAAGAGCAACAAATGCACCTCGTCTCCCAAGCTTTCAGAAGCGTCAACGTACCTGGATTTAGGTTGGTGTTTTTGCTTTTCTGATGGTCTCTAGCTTATATAGAATAATTACGACAATTGGAATAGTGGGTTTAAAAGTTTTCTGATGGTCTCTAGTTTCGTTGTATGTTTACACTAGGTAAACTCTCTTACGTGTTTCTTTAGACGAACTCTCTTAGTTATTATCTTTGCGGTTACGTGTACTTTTAATACTCACAGTATAATCTTTTTTCTCTTAGTAATATAACATATACCTTTCATTTTATGAAAAATGATACTTGCATGAAAGCGCTCGGGCGGTGTTGGTCTGAATCTACCCCTCGGACTTCTTTGGTTTGACTATATGTGCAGGTTTTTGCCGACCATGAAGAACAGGCAGATGTGGAAGTTAGACAAGGAAACTCGCCAGGCCATAAGAATGCTGATCAGGAGTTACGATAGTGTAAGAGAGAATCCATGGAATCTTCTTTCTTCTTTAATGTCCCCTCACAAGAATCCGAATGGAAAAGAAGAAGTATTGGGGGAGGAGGAGATAATCGACGAGTGCCAAAGTTTTTACTTTGGTGGGAAGGAAACAACAGCCAATCTCCTAACTTGGGCAATTGTTTGCCTCGCATTGCATCAAGATTGGCAAAGCAAGGCGCGGGACGAAGTGTTCCGCGTCTTACAAGGAAATGAACTTCTCGTGGGAGAGACTTTAAATGACCTCAAGCTCGTAAGTTTTAACCTCTTCTTTCACAAAGAAAAATTCCAGTACTTAGAAATACTTCTCAACATTGTCCCGAATGCATGTATTTCCGCTCTTTTGAAGCATATAGTCCATCAAATAGACGCTTCTTTTTTCCAAAAAATGAAGCCATAGTACTATTATGGAATATGGAATACAAGTATTTTCTAAAAAATATAGGACATGTGTTAATCTTATCTTGCTATTTATAATGCTAGTTACCTTTTGTCAAGCTTTCAATTACATTTTGCAGATAAGTTTAGTAATCAACGAGACGTTGCGACTCTATCCACCAGTCACTTCAATGGAGAGACAAACAACAAAGAAATTGAAGCTTGGAACCTTGGACATTCCTGCAAATACACACTTCTCTATGCCCACTGCATATGTCCAGCGAGATCCTGAAATATGGGGAACTGATGCCAATGAGTTCAATCCCTGGAGGTTCAGCGAACCTCGAAAGCAATTGGCATCTTTCTTTCCGTTTAGCTTAGGCCCTAGAATTTGCGTCGGCCAGAATTTGGCAATGGTCGAAGCAAAAGTAGTGTTGGCTATGATCATTAAGCATTACTCATTCATGGTTTCACCCACGTACGTTCACGCACCTGAAGTTTTCATAACCATGAAGCCTCGATACGGTGCCCAAATCATTTTTAGTAGGATCTCTGCCTAAATACAGAGTTGGGTTTCTTTGGCGAACTCGAGTAGTAAATCGTGGATTTTAAATACTTGTAATTTTATAAGTACGCACATTAGACACAAATTTTGCTTTTAACCTATAATTTGTTTTTTGGTGATGAATGCAACACAGAATTCAACAATTCTTAGCAGGTAACATATAATTAATTAAAACACACACTATACTTGCAAAATTATATGGTGTTTAGTGGTACAACATGTTACATTTAGTGGTATAATTTAATTTTTTAATTAATTATTGATTATAGAGAAGTATTTTGAAATATTTTTTTATTGGATAAAGGCACTCGTTATTCAAAATAAGAGAAATCTCTATGATTATAGAAAAATCTCATAATTCTAATAAATATTTTCATATTGAATAAAGACATCAATTAAGAAAAATAAGCAATGTCTTGCAAAGATTTTTTTTAGTGAGTAGAATTTTATTATCAAATTTGATATTTACAAGATAGAACTAAGACAGGACCAAAGAAGTAGAGAATTACAAGAAAAACTATACTAAGTTAGTCCGACCTGACTCGATAAAAAGTAAAAATTCATGATTACAAATGCTAATTATTGCTCGAGACCAAAATAACTATTCTCTGGTTTGACATAGGATGTTGTTAGTCAAGAGATCAAAATCTGGCCTTGTACCATAAAAAATGACATTATTCCGATGTCTACAAATTCCCTAGGCAATTGATCCAAAAAGATCATTTCACACTAACCTCAACGTATCACCATGTACCGCGCTCATCCAAGATGAGTAGACGTCCACCAAAAAAGCATTACAACACCATACAAACCCCAACGAGGAAGAAGTTATAGATTCGCCAGGAGAAGGGACACTGAACAAGGAGATGCTTGCAAAAATATTAATGAAAGCAACCAATATCAAAAGTATATCTGTATATTTTCGCGTGTAGATCCCAACCGTCCGATTGAAATAAAAAACGTATATTCTCCCAAATCAACTAGTACAAATACACGGTGAATAATACTGCCCTCTCTATTAATAACAATAAAATCAAAGTCAAAGTCAAATAAGTCAAAAAGCGGAAACTGACTCCTCTTCCCTCCTTCGGTCCTTTGGTAAGTAACCACGTGTCGGGATTAAGTTAAGTACCAGTAAATTACGCACATTATAATTTTTACATCGTAAATTAATTGATAAATTATTATTATTTAGGAATAAAGGGCAAATAACCCCTTCTACTTGTCCAAAATGTACAATTATCACCTTATACTCAAATTTGGGTCAATTAGCACCATATACTTGATGAGTTAGAGCAATTAACACCTTACAATCAATTTTAGTGACATGTCATTATTTAGGTGGCATCCATGTCATTTCAAATACCATTTTGTTATTTATTTGACTTAATTTGATCCATTAATATTTAGAATTAATTATTTAAATATAACATCTAAAAAATATTCCACAAAAATCAAAATCCAGAAATTCTAAAATTTGAACAAAAAATTTTTAAATAAAAAAATTTCGGAACGATAAATAAACATTACAACAAAATTAATCAAAAATGTTAAATTTTAAATAAAGTTTAAAAAACTAAGAAAAGCTCTCGCCTACTCATCCTCCCTCGTGGCACTTTTTTATTCTTTATTTTCTATTTAAAGTTATATATTTAAATATATTATTTTTATGTCATTTCTATTTTTATTCTCCAGAATATTATTGAATTTAATATTTGGTGAGAGTTTTTATGTCATTAATTAGAATTTTTATTTTTTATTCTTTGTTTTCATTTTTGTTTAGTTTTTGTAAATTTGCTGTTTAATCTTAATTTTTTAATCATTTTTTATTCATGTTGTTATTTTTAATATAGAGTTTCTGGGATTTTTAAATTTTATGTTTTCAAATTTTAGTATTTCAAGGTTTTTATTTATATTTTAAATAATTTTGATATATATTTTATTTAAAAATAATGAACTCTAAATATAAATGGATCAAATTAAGTCAAATAAATAATAAAATGGTATTTAAAATGACATGGATCCCACCTAAGTAATGACATGTCACTAAAATTAATTGTAAGGTATTAATTGCTCCAATTTATCAAGTATAAGGTGCTAGTTAACTCAAAGAGCTTCTAGCCCAACGGCACAAGACGCTGTAAATATGTAGGAGGTCCAGGGTTCAAACCTTGACATAAGCATTGTAAAAATCTACATTCAAGAAAAAAAAGTTAACTCAAATTTGAGTATAAGGTGTTAATTGCACCTTTTGGACAAATAGAAAAGACTATTTGGCCTTTATTCTTATTTAAATTTAGAATTAGACATTTACTACCCCATCTCTTTAAAACAAAATTATCAAATTAAAATTGTGTATTAATACATATTCGAAAAATATATTATTCTTCAAATATTATTTGATTCGAATATAAATGAGCCAATAAACCAAGATAAATCTTGAAACACAGAAAAGTAACCTTTCCCGGTCGCAAATAAAACACTAATTTACTAGGGTTTCTGGTTCCCCCAAACAACGAACTTTCTGGGTCTTCACCTCAAAATTGTTGACTCCACCTCCATCCGATCGTAAAAGAGGAAAGAAAAAAAAGAAAAAAAGAAAGTTGAAGAAAAAGACAGGAAAGAGGATTAGAATCCCCCGTGTTTATTACCTAACTGCCACTTGTTGGGTGGGTTCGTCCTTCATTTTGGGAGTTTCTAGAGCTGGGAATTCTCGCATTTCTTGGGGTTGTACGAGGTATGTTTTTTTTTTAATATGGGTTCCAAGAATATGGGTTTTTTTTTCTTCTGTTAATTGATGAGCTCTGGTGGGTATGAATTAAGGTTGCGAAAGTATTGGACTTTGTTGGATTTTGGCATCTATTTGTTGAACTGGGTTTTGAGGATCTAGTTTTTTTGCAGGGTTTTTATTGATGTAGAAGGTTCGTGTAGTTATGAAATTGAATTTGGGGCGTAGTGGTGGAATCCGTAGGAAGGGTGTTGAGGAGGTGTTTAGCTCGAGAGGGTAAGATGCCATCCTCGTACTTTTCGAGGCTACGAACTGCGGTGCAGAATGGGGTGCTGCGGCCGGTTGTAGGGAAAGAAGGCGGCGGGATACAGGATTCGTTTGAGAGTTTAATCGGGCAAGGGAGGTTTGGTGGTGGAAACTTTCGGTTATTTCATTCTGTGCGGGTTGCATCGCTTGCTGAGTTGCAGATATTGTTGAGGCCCGCTGTTGCTGCTTCTGATTCGCTGCTGGTTAACCGGAGGAAGGATATCTCGGTCGTTGCAGCAGTGTCTCGCACGTTTTCTGTGCCATCTGTGTCGGGACCTTCATTTCAGGCTTGTGGTTATCATATTGATCGTGCTCTTTCTGAGCCTGATAAAGTATCAGCCTCCAGGGAGGTTCAAAAGAAGCCGATGGATGCTATTCTTTCTGGGGCTACAATTTGTGAGGGTCTCCTGAAGAATTTAACTTCGAGGCATGAACATCTTCTACAGCTCAAGAGCAATGCTTTTAGTTCTTATGGGAGCAGGACATCTGTACGTTGTGGGAAAATTAGCATGGGTCCGAGGAATGGAGATCGGTCCTACAATTCTGCTACAAATGGCTGTTTTGCTTCTAATGTTGGAAGGAGGGTATGTAGCTACTCCAACTACATGGGACATCTTCATAGTTCAGCATCTGCTCTATATTCAGCTGGGACTGCCCCTGACATTACCTATGGGAATTCCACTCGAGAGGTTGAAAGTGACGCGGTTTCGCCTGTACAGTAAGTTCACTATCGTGTTTGGAGTTTGCTTGTTGAACTTTTACAGTATCATAATTTATTAAAAGAAAATGCACGTAAACATTTGTGCTTTTTTTGTGTATATGGTTATTAAACAAGGAAATATATGGCTTTTCAATTGATCTTTGGAAAAAAGCTTGGAATTTTGTGCTCAGTTCTAACTAGCATCTCTTACTTTTCTTTCTTGTGCTGTTTGTATTTGGCTGCAGGAAAATTCCTGCTGGGAAGACTCTGAAGTTACTCTCTGGGTCATGCTATCTTCCCCATCCTGATAAAGAGGAAACTGGAGGGGAGGATGCCCATTTCATCTGTACCAATGAGCAAGCCGTTGGGGTGGCTGATGGTGTTGGTGGTTGGGCAGATATGGGTGTTGATTCTGGGTTGTATTCAAGAGAGCTAATGTCTAATTCGGTAAATGCCATACAAGAAGAGCCGAAGGGTTCAATTGACCCAGCTAGAGTCCTGGAGAAAGCTCACTTGAGCACGAAATCAAAAGGTTCATCTACAGCATGCATTGTTGCTCTCACTGAGCAGGTCTGATTTAATGCTTCACTTCGTTTCTTTATTCCCCAAATCTTTACACACTCAAGATTCAGACAGTACACTGATACTTGTATGCTCAGTGGAATGAGGTTGTCTTAATTAATTTGCATCAGAACAAAATGGTAGGAGCTGTCACTCTCAATTTTCATATAACTTTCGAGACTTGGTTTCCTTCAGGGCTTGAATGCAATTAATTTGGGCGACAGTGGATTTATGGTTGTTCGTGATGGATGTACAGTCTTTCGTTCTCCCGTACAGCAACATGCTTTTAATTTCACCTATCAGCTTGAGAGTGGGAACGATGGTGATATGCCGAGCTCCGGTCAGGTTAGATTCATAACTACCATTCATGAATACAAAATATGGTCCTTTAAGGAGTGAAAATAGTATATTGCCTATTTTCTTGTGTGGGGGCATAACTTGGCCCTTTTAAAATGTCAGAGCAAGTAAAACTTAATTGCATTGAAAAGTGCCATATATATCTGAGTTCTGCATGTTACTGATCAAATTTGCTTTAATGAGATGCATTTTGTCCGGCTTTATACAGAAAGGGAACAGGGTTATTACTTTGGTTTAAGAATTTCTTGTCATTCTTACTTTCCCATACATTGCATTTTCGCATGATCTGATGGCGATCTTCTGTGGTACAGGTTTTCTCAGTGCCTGTTGCTCCCGGAGATGTTATAGTTGCTGGCACAGATGGATTATTTGACAACTTGTATAACAATGAGATCACTGCAATTGTGGTTCATGCCGTGAGGGCAGGCTTAAGTCCTCAGGTGACAGCCCAGAAGATCGCAGCATTAGCAAGGCAACGAGCTCAAGAGAAAGACCGCCAGACACCTTTTTCAACTGCGGCCCAAGAGGCTGGGTTCCGGTATTATGGGGGCAAGCTTGATGATATCACTGTCGTTGTATCATATGTTTCCATCTCTGATGAGGTAAGTCGCATTCTTCACTGCACTGCACTCTTGATGGTTTCTCCTAACAGGACTATTAGCAATTGCCTGATATTAGATTCGACTTTGTTGAGATTGCCCCCGCATCTTCTCCGACTAGGAACCTCGTGCGATAGGATCACAAGTCATCATTTGAGTGTGTTGTGTTACCTGTGTATGTCTACATAATTGTTCATCTTTGCCTTGCTTGTTCGTGATCTGCAGGAACGTCAGTCTGCCCCTAGTGCGTAGCCCGAGAGTTGTGCGGATCCATTTTTGTGCATGCATTGTAGATTGGTATGAACAATGTACAGCGTCGAGCTCGAGTGGTGATCGAGGTGCCCCTTTCCTAGTCTTCCTATTCGTCATATGCGAAGAAAAGAGGGACTCCCAAGGTGCCCTTTTGTCAGTAGAAGCTCTTCTGATGTAAATAGTCGTTGCCTCATCTTTGGTGGCTAATTGCTACTGATGACACGGATTAGTTATATGAGACGGGACATTTACACCTTCATGGCAGTGAATATTAGACATAGCTTAAAAGGTCTAGTGGTTGAATCAAGTTGATGGGTTTTGCATGAATTTTTTGTTTATACCATGCAGAACATATTGCGCAGACTAATTTTTAACTGAGTAGGACCTCTAAAAGAAGGCAAATTTTTAATGACTCGAAAATAATTTTTTTGTTAGATTAGAACAATTCAATAATAGTCTAATCACAATTAAAGGGTAATCAACATTCAATTACAGCAACCTTCAGTGTTTCTGTTTCATTGGGAACAGGCCAAGCCTTCATTAATGAAATGAGTTTCAGGTTTTTTTAATTGCAATTACTGCTCTACTGACTTGAAATGCATTTATTACAAAGTACTCGACATAGGAATTGCAATGAGCAAACCATCATTTTCCAAGGACCAAGGAGAATGGTGGCTCGTAGAGAGAAGGAGCAATCAGTTGGAACAGCCAAAGCCATTCTGATAGGAATTATCCTTGGATGCATCATAGCATCCTTGTTCTCCACCAATTTCAATTATCAAAACCAGCAATTCTCCATATCAAAGAGCCAGGTTTGCCAGATAATATTTATGTTACGATGGTTCAGAGTTAAATACTGTCGAGTCCTATTTAGTGAATGCTTTTTTTTCAATTGCGTCTTTCTCGTTAGTAACTTCGCAAGTCTTAAACTCAATTCTCTTAGGTGGGCTCGTCGTCGGACGGAGTGGAGACGGTGAAGGACGACAGAGATCCACTCGAGGATGCCATTGCCAACCTCAAGATTCAAGTCGAGGAGCTGGATAATAAGCTACAAATGGCTGATAAGGCTAAAGACGTGGCCCAGAAGCAAGTATCGTCCCTTTGCAAGCAGCAAAAAGCAGGGCCTCAAGGCACCGTCAAGGCCTTAACCACTAACCTTCATTTGATTCCGGACAATTCGGTGAACCCGGTTTTGGCAAATCTATTGGATGCATTGGCCATTAACAAGGAGCTCATTGTCACGCTGGTGAATTCCAAGTTTAAGAGCATGTTGGAATTGTGGGTCACCGAGATCAAGCGGGTTGGCATCACTAATTACCTTGTTGTAGCGTTGGACGATCGTACCCGAGACTACTGCGAATCGAATAACGTCCCCGTGTACAGGAGGGACGTTGAGAAAAGGGCGGATCCAGATCCGAACCCGAACGCAAGGAAAGGTGACAAGTTCGTTGTCTCCGGGTTCAAGTTCCAAATCCTGAGGGAGTTTCTGCAACTGGGCTACAGCGTGCTCCTCTCGGACGTAGACATTGTGTTTCTGCAGAATCCGTTTGGTTTCCTTTACAGGGATTCGGACATCGAAGCAATGTCCGATGGTCACGACAATAAGACAGCCTACGGATTCAACGAGTTCGTGCAAGACCCTTCGATGGGCCGAAGCACACGGTTCGTATACACGAGCCGGATTTGGGCCTACAACTCCGGGTTCTTCTACATCCGGCCCACGGTCCCCGCGATCGAGCTGCTCGACCGGGTGACCGGTCGTCTATCCCGGGACCCGAGCTTATGGGACCAGGCGGTCTTCCACGAGGAGCTGGTCACCCACTCCCATCCGGGGTACGTTGGCCTCTACGCCTCCAAGAGGGTAATGGACATTTACATGTTCATGAACAGTAAGGTTCTATTCAGATTTGTGAGGAAAGACGACCGGTTGAGGAGGTTGAAGCCGGTCGTCGTGCATGTGAATTACCATTCGGATAAAATTGAGAGAATGAGAGCAATTGCGGAGTTTTACGTTGGAGGCAAGCAAAACGCTTTGGATTCTTTCTGGGATGGTTCCTGGTGGTAGGGGTAATATGATTCTTTTGTTAAATTTTAGAGAAGTATTTTTTTTTCCTTCAAAATTATTATACATTTGAATATATCGACTAATTAATTCAAATCAAACAAAAATTACAAAGAGCTAATAAAGTTCCCCGACAACATTACAAACTCGGATTTGAGACATCACCTTTAAGTTGGAACAATTATGCAATACTAATCGATATAACCACTAGTTGTTGGCTAATTACAATATTGATACGAGGCTTCTGCGTTTTATCACAATTAATTCTCTGGGGGTTATGAGTTAAGTGTATGCAAGGGAAGGACGGTGGATTAAAAGCAACTCTGACAAGGCGGGAAAAACTCATGACTTCATTAAATTGAAGGAATTAAATGGACAAATAACAGGCTGTCATCTTCACTAATAATTCCGCTTCGGGGCCTAGACAACGAACCCTTGCCCCCCGTGTGTCACAATAAATCGCAATTAATTCTCCCCAAGAGAAATAAATAAACTATAAAAATTCCCTCCCGTTGTCGTCTCTTGTCATTTTCTCTGCCTCCTCATCCAATCGCAAGTACAGATCCTCCACAAGGGTTGTGGCTCAGAAAAATCCCAACCCGCCGTTCTTTCTTCATTCGCATAAGCAACATTGACCGAAAAAATTACTTGCTTGGCGAATTTAGCCAATTTTATCTTCATCGATATAATCTACTTATTAAAAAAATAAGTAACGTTAACTCGACTAGCCAATATTGTATTTTCGGGAATTGATCTAAGTAACAAAAAATTTTAATTTTCTTAATGAATTCGAATTTTAAGAAGAAAAAAAAATCATTATTGTTGTTTATGATTTGACAATACAAGATTTTTCATCGTTGTCTTTGGCGTTTGCAGGATGAGATAAGCTCGCTTTCATCTTCTTCCAACGTACAAATAAATAAAAACTTGTCAGAAACTCGACATGTTTATAGTACGCCACCTCGTCGATGTCCAGTTCGCAGGCAACATCTCCGTCTGAAAGTTGGTTAGTTGATAACGAGATTTTTCCGCCAAATACCAACTTGACGTGGTATTATTTCCGCAGATAACAAATAATTCAGAGTCGAGTCGAAATATTGTCAGATGGAGAAGCTAGTCTCTCAGAGGGAGAGCGTTCTCTTGGGACAAAGTGAAAGATACCTGTTCGTCAACCACCACAACAATACTTGGAGTCCTTCCTCGTCGAGGAGCAGCTCCGATATTGACTTCAGCGACGTGTTTGGTGGGCCGCCGCGGCGGGTCTCCGTCCATGAGACAAGGTCCAGCTTCAACAACGCCTCCTCCAGGGCCGTTGACCGTTACGACGAGGATGATGACGATAACGAGAAGCCGGTGTTCGGAGATCATGAAGGTGGTGGTGGGGTTCATTCAAGGAGGAGGTACCCAAATGAGGATTTCTTTGGAGATATTTTCAAAGGGAAAGATTCCTACTCGTTGAGTTGCTCTCCGAGGAGCAAACACGAAAGGGATTCGTTTTCTTCGGCTTCCGGATCGAGAGTCCTAAGCCCGGTCCGGACTTTGCCTCCCAGAGATGATCAGCAACAGCTGCTTATTGGAGGCTCTAGTTTCTCTGCACAATTCAGGTATAACAACAAATTTGGACTATATGCAACTCTGTTGTTAATGAGATAGGGAGCTACGCATCCGATCTATTGTTGTGTTTATGTTAAACATCGAATTCGATTCGATCCGATTCGGGTTACTCAAGGAAGCAGAGGAGTCTTAATGATCTAAAGTTTACAGGATGATTTGACTGCCTTGCCTTGAAAACTTGCAGCCTTCCTTCCACACTAATCAACAGGACAGAGTTGCCTACATTCGGTTCCCCGACGCGTAATCAGCTCAAGAACAAGGACAGTGGTTCGAATGGCTCGAGCAGTTATTCGCACTCTCTGCTGTCTAGACCCTCAAGCCAGGCGAATGAACTGTCTCTTAGCAGTGAGGAGTCATTGGAATTGGAGAAAACTGAAGCCAAGGGAGGGAACAACAAGCTGGAGAGGCAGCTCTCTTCTTCGGATTCCGATGGTCCTCAAGTTCAAGGCAAAGGTGGGCAATTCCACTTCTCTATTTACAAGTGGGCGAGCAAAGGGTCTCCAATGGATATGCCACTAAGGGCAGGGAAAGGTCTGGGGTCCAAGGAGAAAGGCAAACTTCCGAGGTCTTCGAGCTTTAACGGATGGTTGAATGGCGAGGAAATGGCGAAGCGTTCGCCTAGAGTCACTCCGGGGGATCAGAGTTCGGATATGCAAAAGGATGTTGAGGAAGCAAACCATCAGGAGGTGGCTGACATGAAGCATTCAAAGGAAGAAACAGAAGTTGTCCCTAGTTTAGCTGAAATGGAATTTTCAAAGGGAAAAGTGGATTCATCTTTTGTGGTTATGCAAGGAGCTCCGAAGACCGAATTGAAACCGGCTGCGGTTTCTGATGTTAAGAAAGGGTCTGATAGAAGTGTGAATGTGGATAATGTAGATGTTGAGAAATCCAATGTCGGAGATCCTGACAGAAGCTTGAGATCCAGCGTCGGCAAGAACAAAGGCGGCGGGAAGGTGAAGGAGTTCGTTAAGATCTTCAACAAGGAACCTGCAGGCAAGCCAGAAGTAACTGTGGAACCTCCTCAGAGACAAAACTCGTGGAGAAAGGAGACGGTCGATCTGAGGACACCAGATGCAACAACTGCTAAGTCAACCGCGTTCCGAATGGAACTGAATTCACAGAGCAATGACAAAGTTGTGGATGCTTCCATCTTGGTAGGAATCTGATTTCCCTTTCAAACTTTGAAAGAAATGTTAGAAATTAGTAGAACTGAAATTTCAGAACTCTGTTTTGCCATGTTTCAGGTTGATGACAATCCTGAGAAACAAAAACCTGAGGCAATACCAGATAGCATCAATTCGAATAGAACTTCCAAACACATGGCAGTAAGTCCAACTTCTCTGCTCGGATCAGCTCCTGACATTTCGGAAGCGATCTTCGAAGAGTCTGATGATTCCTCTCACGATGACTTCCTGGTGCTGTGACATCCTTCTTTAACTTGGTTTTCGTTCCTCCTCCGTATCGTTTTCGTGTCTCGATCATCTAACTTTCGGATCATCGACAGGTCGAGGAAATACTGCAGGATGATCACGAGCTACCAGAAGAAACTAGTGCTAAATCCGAAGCAGAAGAAGTCAAGGTAATGAAAGAAACACAAGTCTATGATACAATTAATTCTCTGCCGTGCATTAATCAATATGATTCTTACAAAACATTGCAAATTTGCAGGCAATTGATGATAAGATACGAAATTGGTCTAGAGGAAAGGAAGGCAACATTCGCTCTCTGCTGTCAACATTACAATATGTAAGCTTGACACTAACTTGTTTCTCTCGAATCCCAAGTTGTTGATAAATCCCGCGGTCATTATAAGTACAGAAAATTTACCGACCCGTTGTTTGCGAGCAGGTTCTATGGCCTGGAAGTGGGTGGAAGACGGTACCTTTGGTAGATATTGTGGAAGGTAACGCAGTGAGGAAGCCCTATCAAAAAGCTTTGCTTTGTCTGCACCCAGATAAGCTCCAGCAGAAAGGTGCTTCGGCTCATCAAAAGTACATTGCAGAAAAGGTTTTCGACATCTTGCAGGTGAAAATTTTCTGCTCTTTCCGACTTTATGCTAATGTAAGCTTGGAAATTTGGTTACGTGGAAAAGATTTGCCATCTTCTAAAAGTTTACCCGGCTCAAAAACTCAATTAATTAATCCTGTGGATGTATAGATACCATATGGTATGACCGAAAAAATTATAACTACTTGGTGCAATGCTACATCTTATACATACAACTTCTATTAGATCACTCGCGCAATGACTAGAGCAAAGCCAAACCTTAGACTTTCTAACCCAAAAAAAAAAGCTAAACCTTAGACATAATGACTTAGGTGCAAATTTACCGTTGGTTAATTTCATATTTGAGATTAATTGTTACATCTTGGTGCAAATTTACCGTTGATTAATTTCATATTTGAGATGAATTGTTATATCCACGTTTAGCTACCGTTAGCTTGCATTAGAAGTAGCGTCGGTGGATTGTGTGTGACTCGTAGATAGAACCTGTTCAGAGCATGTCTTGTGCGCGTATTAGGCATGTATTATATACAGTACGTTTCAAAAGAAATCTATTTGCATAAAATAAAATGTAAAACTAACAAGAATGTGATTTTTTTTTATGAAACAGGAAGCGTGGACCCATTTCAATTCACTTGGTTTGGTCTGAGAAGTAGTGCTTGGCAACAATCTCGTATATTACAATTTACATGTCATAGAGGAACGATACAAATGTGTGATGGTTTGTCTTGGAAAGAAAAAAAAAATGAGGGCTTTATGGGTTTGGACTATGTATAGGCTTTTCTTTGTTGCATATATGCTATGAACTTTTCCTTTTGGTTAGGCTTTTCAAATTCCATTACAATCACAAGAAACCGACCTAAATCATATCTTTTTTCCTACCCAATGGGCTATCTAACCAATTATTTTGTGCTATTATTGACAAAAGACGAGCCTAGGCTAGCCTATGTCAATTTGTACATGGTTGATTTGTATTCCATAAAATATTTAATATCCGAATATCTATTAGATTGATTGAACTTTACTTGAACAAGTAATTTACAAAAAGCGACAAATCGTTTCTACTAAACTGTATTAGTTCGATTTAATTAAAATATAGCAACTTTCATTTTGATCTACAAGTTAGGTGTTAAATTTTATAATCACTACACCTTCTTTAGAGGGCCCTTGAGCATTTGAATTCCTTTCCTAAAAGGTAGATAAAGGAAGGTGGCGTCAGGAAATTCTTGCCAATCCTTGACCTTTTTGTTCTTTCTCATGGCTGGAATAGTGAGCGACACTCCTCAAAAGAACCCAATGCCATCATGAAAAAGTTTCAAATTTGATGAACCCCACTTCTACCCGAAAGCGGAGACACCAGTTTAACTTAGAAACTGGAACGTAGAAGGACAGGGCTTTTTAAAATTCTCGTGCTTTGTATTTTACTGTAAGTATGTGCTTTATAATTTTTAACTCGGACTCCATCGTTCGAATACTCCATAAACGTTAATTGTATCAAGTTGGTTTAGCAAAACTTCTTTCACTTTCCCTGATCAACAATCATAGGCACTTTCCAAACAGTTGGGAAAAAGAAATTATTGAGTAGTAAAAAACAAAACAAAAACAGAACATGTGAAAAAAGGGCCCACCAAATGGATTGCTTTCTATTCTTTGACCGTAATCGAGCATCAATAAGCCCAACAAGACCGTTCAAAGGCCCAATTCGGTTTGTGTGCAGTACGAGTCACGTCGTTGTCGTTTCAACGCAAATGTTTGCAAGTTTATTGTCGTTTCAGTGCAGGAACCACAGAAATCCTAGGCGCCAGCGTGCATATATTTCCGCTCCTGGCAATCCAGCTATTGTGTGTTTTTCCTCTTCCTTTTTATTGTCTCACTTCCTTTGGGCAACCGCCAAAATAGTACTATATATGGGATCCCATTCAAAACTTTTTTTTTAAATAACAAATTTGTTTTTTGTTTAATGACACTCGGTATCCGCACATGGCACTCCTTCCACAGAACCGACCAATCTAAGTTCGAGTCGATTAAGATTTTTAAAAAAAAATTATTATATAAGTATTATTTAAAACAAGTATATTTTTAATAATTTGAGTTCAAAACTTTTTGATTGAGTTAAAAGAATGCTTTCCAGCACCCAATTTCATTGGATTCCAATCCTGACGTGTTGGTGCATTAAAGTGGAGATAAGTTTCTCGGGTAAAAATTTTACCGTAAAATGAGTGTATCATATGGAAAATAATAGTATCCGGTGAATAAATAACCGCGCCCTGATGTCTAAATTGGAGGGTCCGAATATTAAAATTCTAGGTGTCAACGGAAACGACGACAACAGCCCAGAAAAAGGCGAGAAATCCTTCCGGTGACGTTCAGATATCAAGTAGTTTTAAAAAAAATATCCGTCCCTGTTGAAAATTATGACATTGTAGTTAAAATTTTGATCTTAATTATAGGCAAAATAATTTCACCAACTAATTACTTTATAATTTTTTATTTCATATAAAAATCTGTACATTGGGCCCCGTATGAATCTAAGCCAGCTGCCCTGTGGATGAGCAAGATATCTGGTTCCAATATCGAATTTTTTGTCTGCTGTCTCCAGCGGCATTACTTGAAATTGTCTTATTATTTGCCACACACATTCTGGGTAGGAATTAGGAACATCGAAAGGACCAATATTTAAGAGCATTGTCTGGACCACCAAATCATCAAGTATAGTGAATGGTAGATATGTATATGGAGAATGCTGCATATGTTATTAATTTCATAAAATTATTATTGAGAGTTAGTTTGAACACTAACTAAATTAATTCATCTATATTTGAGCTATGTAAAATATTTGCATGACTACAAAACTCTTACTAATAAAATATTTAATATTGTTATATTTTTCAAATACTTATTAATTATACTAAAATGATTTGGATGGTTAAAATCTTCCGTTGCGGCCGTGGTACTCATGAATCAGCAAGACGGTGAAGTAATTTAATTACTTCGCGGATGTGTAAATGTACGTGAACGCGTAGTTTTCAGTTGACTTTAAATGTAAACTATGTGTATAACTATATACATACTATACAATTACATCAACTCATTCATGAAGAATTATTTTATCTTAACTAAGATCTAGAACTCGAATCCATTGAAACGCAACATTGTTAAAAACTTGATGAGAGAGTTTAGTCATTTTTCAAAAATTTTACTTAGTTCGAACTTAAATTAATCGGCATAGTGACATCTAGATACAAGATAGTCTAAAAAAATGTAGACTATGTACATTGACATAACACATACGGCTGTACATTACCGACTAAATAATACCGAGTCATAGAATTCTTTTTTTTAGGGGAAGTCAGAGAATTCATTTGATCATGTTCCCGGCGTGGAAATGAATAAATGCCGGCATTTGGTCAGATTGGTTTTCCTTCTGGCTGTCATGTTTGGTCAACGAAATTATTGGTTTTTTTAAATAAACCTTCAATAACAAGTAATCCGCGTGACAGGACATTTTATTTTCATGGCATATTAGTAAGAATAATTTGATTATTTTGAATTATATTGTCAATTTTGTTGTCCAAATTTTGAGTAGAGTCAATGCCATTTTCTGCATGTAAATAAAAAAGGATTTAGGGTCTGAAGGAGTTGGCAAAAGCTCAAGTCATATGAGGTTGGTTCGTATGAGGGAGCAAAGGCTTGACATGAATGGTTTGAGTAGAGTTGGGATTCGCGGAAACATGGATAGCGAGCTATGGTTGTTTCGTGGAGGCATGGTTGGCAAGGAGCCATGGTTGTCTCGGAGAAGCATTGTTAGCTGGGCTCCGCTATAGTTGTCTAAAGAGAAGTGCACGTCAAAGGTGTTGGGTAGGTTTTGCATGGGGAATGCGAAGCCGTTGTTAACACCACGCGCAGATCGGGTATCTCATTCAAGGCCGAATGATGGAGTTCGAGGCATGTCGAGGGTTCTACTTGGTGGAACAAAAGGTTGCCCTTTGTATGCTATGACATGTAGCATTGGTTTGAGGAAAGAAGGTCCAGCGGAAAAGCAGTTCGAGGTTGCGGAGCATGGGACTGACCGAAAAATAGAGGGCGTGTCTATTGGTCGCAAGGTTGCTTCAGCAGGTAGACTTGCTAGTTGGGGTTCAATGGAAATTAGAAAAAATAGGCCAAGCAAGCTCAGAAGCTCGAGGTTGGGGGTTGGCTCCAAGTGATTGAACAAAAGGTGAAGAGAAAGTTGAGATGGTCTTATTGATGCAGTTATCTATGGTTCGAGATGGAATCGGTGGAGTCGGATTGGTTTTGCAAAATGTAAAAATAATAATAATAATTAAGTGGCGTAGCTGCCCACTTAATTGTGCATGCCTCCACCACTACCTAATACAAGCGATGATAATTAGCATATTTTTTAAGTAGATTTTTTCTTTCTCCAAGATTAAAACTCTGATTTGAAGTCTCATTAATCATAAAAATTTGATCACATCTTTTACCATTTAAATCGAGCTGTTAGTTAGCATGAATTGTGCACAAAATTAAAATATTTCCGTGAATTGTATGTTGCAATTTCATAGTTCAAGAACGTCATCTATGTGAGAGTGATTAAACCTCTCTTACTTTACGTATTTTTATATATTAATGATTAAATTTGATGGCAGTAGGAAGCATATAAATCATTGGAACTACACTAGTATCAGTCCAAGCCTTGGGACAAGATTGTGAAAAACATTTGGCTCTTTTCTTTTCGGCAGTTGGTGGTGAAAACATTTGACTGGTTAGGTATATCGTTATTTACGCGTCGCTTGCAACCAAGCTAATTTGTCTTTTAACAACTATTATTCAAAATCTATGGCACTATTCAGGAAATATATATTTCATTCGTAATGTAATGAAATCTGTTGGCTTTAATATTTAGAGGAGGTTATAGGAATCAGGAATAAAGTGAGCCAGTACAATTACAAAAGATAAAACCCCACATGGCCATTGGACGTAGCATATTTTCACCGATGCCAATTCCCGGTTGGGGAAGATTAGGATTCCTCATCACGAGTCACACCAATTCAACAAAAATGACTTGTTAAAAAGTACACGTGCGTGTAATTATACACCTTATACAATATATAATATTTCTGTTGATAGTAACTCGAATCATATCACTTATTAGATATACTAATCTAATTTTGAATCGAATTAAAATTTAAATAGAATGTAACAAAACTCTTTTTGACAAATTTATAACAATCATTCTTCAATTATATTAGGTGTGCAACACAAAGACTTCTAAGAGATTACAAACCTCTTTTTAATTTTTTAAATAAATAAAAATAGGCTTGCACTTAATGTACAAAATTAAGTTGTCTAATTATATAATAATATACTTTAGTAGCTAATAATATCACTAATTGATAATAATGTACTTTAGTAGCTAGTGACATGAACAATTGATAATAATAATGTACTTTAATAGCTAATAATATGATAACAAATATTTTTTTTTAAGAATGAAGGGGTTCATTACGGTTCGTAACTTCTGGTTACGATTCTAGAATCAAAACGTCCGATTTAGGTTCCTCAAAAATTACAAATCGTAACCGGAACTTTTTTAGAAAGTTCTGGAACGATTTTTGGAACCTTTACTATGATTCCCAATCCAGTTCCCGGAACCTCCAGTTTTAGACCCTACAATTCTCTGGTTCAGATCGTAGATACCCCTAACTTCAGAGTTATGATGGAATTTGGTACATTAACACGGACTCATTTAGTTTGATATTCATTTCCCTTGTATATTGAGTATTGAGGACCTTGTCAACAGTGTGGTGCCAAAAAACTACTAAACCTCAAATTTTTTTGTTTGAGAATTACTGAACCTCCAATAGGAGATGAGAAATATTCAGTAAAATATAACAACCTATTTATTATTTATACGTGGCCAGGCTATCGAGTTAGGTTTCAATCATGAAAATAAAAAATTAAGTTACATAGAAAAAAGTATATTTTGTCATAAAATGCAGGGATCTTTTCTTTTTGGTAGGAAAAATACACGGAATTTTACACAGGCCGTGAAGGTACTGTAAGAAACGGGATAATACTAAACAATTTAGCAGCTGGAAAGCGAAAGAGAGCATGGTGGCCGTGACATGGGTCTTACGGTCAAAACAGAAAGACTTGTGGAGAGAGATGACCCTTATTTATTTTCTTTTGAGAAGTAAAATTTATTAATATTTATAGTAATATGTACAACTTATTTAATATAAAATTTTATTGGACGAGATTGCAATTTTTGGCCTTGTCAAAATTATGATAAAATTTGGTGCAAAAAAATCACTGTAGGAAAATCATACCGTCAAACTAATTACATAATTTAAAATAAAAACAGCCGCGCAAAACACCACAGTTTTGACTATTGATTACCCTTATTTATTACCTCAGCTTGACCGTTGATTAGCGAAAATTTTACTAATCGGTCTGGCCATTAAAAAAAACTAGTTAACGAGTTTAATAAAAAAGTATGATGGATTTTATTATAGCAACTTTATCTTTTATGTTTTATTAAATTTCTATAGTTTTGCTCCTCGATTAATTCTTTTTTAAAAACATTTGTAAATTAATTATTTTTGTCGAAACTACTTTTTATTCGAGTAGATAACAAATTTGAGTTTGAATCAATTCCGGTAAAATTATTTTTGTCAAATTTTAACACCACAACATTAATTGGTCCAGTATGAAAAATATCTTTGCCAAATTTTAAACTTGTTCACACAGCTCAAATACTCTAGTTAAGCTAAATATAATTCATTTCTTCTATATCATAACCATTGATTATTTTTTAAAACTCTAACATTAAAAATCGAGGAAGACTAACTTTACGATAATATTTTTTACATTCAATCCCACGCAAAATACAAGGAGAGATGGAGAGAGGAGGAGCGGGGAAGCATTAGTAGTCTATTATTGGGTTCCTCCCTCCAAGTTGGCATCTGGGTTTTTGTTCTCTCCCTCATCTCTCTACAAAGTTCTCTCCTCTCTCTATCCCACCCTTGTTTTTCTGCTTCTTGTCAGTGAAGAAGTGAGTGTTTCAGGGTCACCTACTAGTTAATAGCCACTCTTTTTTTCTCTTGGGTTGAGAGCTAAGTAGTGGGTTAATGCCTAATTGGTAATTTGGTCTCGTTCATTGCCATTTCAACATTGCTCTTTGCCTCTTTGGGTCTACTAGCTCTTGGGTTTTAATCTCTATCTTCCTCTCTCTCCAAATCTGTGAGTTGCTTTGCTTCTCCTTTTGCTTCATTTCTCCTCTTTCCTAAGCTCCTCAAGTTTGCAACTAAATTTGGTTATGACTGAAAGGTGTTTTTTACCTATAACTTGTCCCCTCATTGCCCATACTTATTGCTGCTTAGAACTTTCATGAGGTGTGAGAAGTAACTGGGAGGTGGTTGGGTTAAAAAAAAAACTATATTTTTTGTTTCAGAATGAATCTCTTTATTTTTGGATTACAAGGTAACCAAGAAGTTTCTATTTTTTTCTTCTATTTTCTTTCTTTTGGTTGGAAATTGTTTCTAGTCAAGATCTTTTTCCCCATGTTTTCTTTGAGTGGTTGCAACTAGATCTGAGGGGATTCCTAATTTGGAGTTGTTTTTCCCTCCTGAAGCACTGAATTGTGAAGTTATCATTTGGCCTTTTAAAGTATCCATCTATCTTCAAATTGCTTGTATCTAGTTTTGGATGTTGCCAAGTCTATTGCTTTCTTGTCAAATGCAACTAATTACAGCTCAAGTTTGTGAGTGAAAGTTGGTAACTTCAGTGTTTTGTTGTAGAAGATTGGGGCAACTCTTTGAAATTGAGCCTAAAACATTTGTTGATATATCTAAAAGAAGAAAGACTAGTAGAATTCTCACTTTGATATGCTTTGGCTGCCTTTATTTCCAGTTTGTGTTTAACTGCAGGCGTCCGGGGATTATGTTATATTCTTACTTGACTTGAACTCCATGGGTTGACAAGTATCCTATCTTGCGAAGATTTTAGTATTTTTGGGTTTAGCTCAGCTTCGTTGGTCAAGTTTCTTCGTCCGAAACCATCTAGTTGGTGTTTAGATCTTTAGAGTAGCAGTTGAGTCCGTCCTGTGCTTATTATGTGCTCATCAATTTGTTCAACTATAATACAGTTATCTTGTCTATTTCAGAAGCAAGTGAAATATGATAGCACTAATCTGTCATGTGTTGACCAGTTCTTCGAGTTTCCAACAATCTGGAATCTGAAAACATTGGACAAATTCGGCGTGCCCTTCAATTTTGAACACGTCTAATGACATAACGGGAGTCAATATCAAATGTCTCTGACCGTTGCAATTTTACTCTTCTTCAGGTTGAAGAATTGCAGTAATCGAGCTGGTCTCTTCTAAGTGAATATGAAATTTGGTTCAAAGAAAGGGTGGAAGGCTGTCATGCCTCTTCGATTAAAAGGAAAATCTGCTACTCGATTCTGTTTATTTCCAAAATCAAGGTCAGCTAGCTACGGTTCAGACAAGACACCGGTGTTCCTTAATGTATATGACTTGACACCCATGAACAGCTATTTCTATTGGGCAGGGTTTGGTATCTTTCACTCGGGCGTCGAAGGTTCGCGTCGTTCTTCATATGTACTTCTTTTGATTTATGCATTGATAGCTTATTTTGCTTTAGTTTCAAGTGTAGATGTCTTTAAAGAGCATGACTTGCATACATTCCATGTAGTTTCTACTCTTCATCTTCCGTTCATTCGCATATGACGGAAACAGAACTGGGAGATCCAGATTGAAATGGGTTGAAACAGAATTCCAGGAAGCCACACAATATCATGTGCTTTGCTGCACTTTTTCTTTATATTGCTGAATGGTCCCTGGTTCTCACCTCTGTATTTGGTCTTCACACCGTCCTGCAGTTCATGGCGTGGAATATGCATTTGGGGCTCATGACTACCCAACAAGTGGTGTTTTTGAGGTTGAACCTCGGCAGTGTCCCGGTTTCCACTTCAGGAAGTCTATATTCGTCGGAACTACATGTTTGGATACTTCTCAGGTTAGGGAGTTCATGGAGCAGCATGCTGCAAGTTACCATGGCGACACTTACCATCTAATTGTCAAGAATTGCAACCATTTTTGCAAGGACATATGTTACAAGCTGACGGGAAAGCCGATCCCGAAATGGGTGAATCGGCTAGCGAAAATAGGTATTACTCTTTACTCAAGAGAATAAATTGTGACAGCTGCTTTCTGTTTATACATTCTTCTGGACATTGCTACAGGTTCAGTTTGCAACTGTGTGCTTCCGAAGTCCCTCAAAATAGCTGCTGTTAGCCATGAACCTGATGACGACGAGCCTGGCGACAGCGAGAAGAAGAGACTTAGAAGTTCTTTCAGCAGCCTATCATCTATCTCGATGCGACAAAAGCAACTGTCCACTTCGTCGATGTTCCTACAATCTCCGTTAAAAGGTTGTCTGCCATGGGAATTGATGAGGTCGACCAGGTTCAGTAGGTCCTTGAAGGAAAGATGAACCACCTGACCTGATGGAGTCTTAACTGCCATATAAACAGTAAATGGCGTGCAAAGCTGCTTCAATCTTGATTGGATTGTTCTAGTAGAGGCAATGTTTTTGGGTATGTCCGGACTGTAATTCCGTCAAGCCGATGCTCTTCCTTCGAATTTTTGGAAATCGGCCGGCAGAATTAACAGATCAACAACTATCCTGACCTGGGAGAGGGTGTGTTTCCATAGTTGCAGATCAAATTTGTATATATAATTAGCCAGAGTGCTGTTGACTTATCCAAGAATATTGAACGCCCATTTTAAGCTGGAAGTGCCAGAATGTGTACGACCTTAAAAGTTTTATCCTCACAGACCACTGATTTGATTCAATCCTTTCCTGCGTCTTAATGTTAACGTCAACAGAAAGATAGCAAGAAAATGTTCAACTCAGCAACCAAACACAAGGACGGTTCGCGGAACCGAAGATTTTTTCGCTATTTCGATGCAGAAACCGGAGAAGTTGAATATTGGAAGAACATGTTCTTCAACTTTTGACCACAAAGGAAGACCTACAGAATATTGTCCATCATCTATCTCAATGCAACCCCCTTATTTGTTACTAACAGAGCTGGATTAGTTACAGTATACGCCTGAATTAAGAAAATCCTAAGCATTCTGTAACCACAAAATTTCCTGGACTCTTAAGCGCCAAAGGAGACAGCAGAATGACCTACTTAGATAAACCTATGTAACTTAACTAATTCTACAAAAAAACGACGGTAAGTACACTTCTCAACGGCTGACTAGGATTAAGGATTCTGCTGGTTGGTTGGTTGGTTTGCAATTTATCTTTTCGGTTCATAAAAAGAATCATTCAATTCAGACTATACAGATGGCCAATCCGAATTGGCTTTGTCAAAACAAACCTGCACCAGGAAAGAGATCATTCAGTTTGAGATGTGCAACAATGTCGGGTAAACTAAAGAGGTTCAGGAAAAACTAAACTCTGTGAAGAATGCAGGATAAATGAATCCCAAGTCTCCTTAGATTTGATTTCTTTGAGAAAGATACAATATTCATGGTATTGAAGGCCACATTTGTTGGAAGGCATTTACAAGGCAACAATGGCAGACTTGAATCCAGATCCCAAAGAAACTAATAAGGTATCGGTTGAGAGCGAGACCATGAAATTATCATTCGTCTTTCTGATGCAAAACACTAGGCAGGCTATTATTACCGTTGAGAGCGGCATGATAAATTCTCTTCTCAGCCAACCCAATATCTGACATTGTCAAATTCCCCTGCATCCAAAGAAAAACAGTCGATAGTGACCTTACTGGAAATAGGAGTTGTACAAATGCATCTTGCTAAAACTCTAAAATTTCAAGAAACTTTTGCCATTTCCGAAATGGTATTTCAGCGTTCACATTTCACATCTATCGCAACAGAATGCATACCTCACGAGCCATCAACCGTCGAACATTATGTGCATAAAGCTTGGCATCATCCATTTCTTCCTGTGATGGGTAGTAAACAGGTAGCCTGACAACTTCTATGTAATTAATGAGCTGACAGAGAAGAAATATCACATGTCGCACCTGCATAGGAGAATATTTGACCTAAGTAAGAGGCAGAGTGAAGAGTATGATGCGAAGAAATGATGCTCGCTAGCATAAACAGTATAAGAGTAGCTAGTGAAGGTGACTGGCGGCATCTTCAGGATTGCACAATCTTGATGAAAGATCCAAGTCTATCCTTGGAATATCACTGGTGGTCTGAAGGTAAAGGCCACAAAATTACTCTGATCGCCTAAGTCTTAGCACAATCGTTTTTCTTTATTTTTTATAAGTAGAAATTTTTTACTCCAAGATTTAAACCATGCTCCTAGACCCAAGCCCAATTATCCGCCCCAATCCTACTCAAGGGTGCAAGTTTGTTTTTCTACAATCAAGCAGAAAATTAGCTTATATGTTATAAGAAGATTCAGATTCCCCCAGTCATAAAGAAAATGGCCCGTTGGTCCCTATTTCTTAAGCTGATGCCTCATTGTTGCATTGATGCAGAGTACCTACACTTGCACATTTCATATGTTGTGTCCATGTTATGATTTAACGATCCCGTGGAGAATATTGATTTTGTGCCAAAAGAGAGAACCAAGTTTCAATCTGAAGACAAAGCTGCCCTCTTGCATATTATTTTTAAAAGCTGTTCGACCTTCGTCCAATTGTCAAAACTTCTTTTGAGGTCAAATGGAAGAAAATACAATAAAAAAGTCATTAATGCCAAAATTGTATAGCAACTTAACAAAATGCTCACCCCTGATATTGAATCCCAAGCGGGGCTGAACCTCTGGTAAGGATACCTAATAATTACCGGAAGCACAGGAGCTCTTGCAAGAAAAGCACCTGTTTTAAATGGAAGGAGGTATTCCCCATTTGTGGTTGTGCCTTCTGTTACAAGTATGACAATAAACTAATTAGTAGATAATCACCAAATTATATACAGTTATAGAATACTAAATCATCACAGATCAACATACTGACCAGGAAAAAGTAACATCATCGGAGCAGACTTGTCCTCATGAGCTTCCTTGATTCTTTCGGTCACAATACCTGCAGGAAAAGGATTTGAAGTCCGATTAGCATGGTCCCACAGGTTAATAGCCAAGGAAATAGCCACAAGTTACATGCACCTTTTTCCTTTCTTTCCTCTTCAATGTTACAAGTTACTTAAAACATATATTATTTATTTACTTGTCTGCTACAAACAACAACCGAAGTGCCACCTGGTTTTTTTTTTTTTGGTGATAAGCTGGTTTTGCTATATGGAGCCCAGAAAGTCTCATAAATCATAGTTTCAGCTGCTAAACATTGCTAGCGGAGAACTTTTCTGCGTTGAGGTTTCCTCGATCATGATAAACACTATGGGATACAAAAACAGTAGCAGAGCTCATAATTAATAAACAATGATTAAACACGGAGTGGAAAGTGATGTATCATCGGAAGGAAGAAAACTACAGGGAGATAGGCAAAATAAAAATGCTCAGCCTTTGAGAACTTGGCTATTTTAAATTATCTAGGGTTCATTATGTAAACAGCTTCCGGTATAGCCACATCTGTTAAATCAAACCCTCCCATTTGAAATTATACAACTTAGATCATAGTATACAACAAATCGATAGCCAAAAGCCTATTTGTGCAACAACACTGTAACTACCTGAAACACCCTTGACGTCAGGTGTCTTCGACTCCCGTTGAACAAATACACATCCAAGGCACTTGCTGTGAGAAAAAAGAAAACATAAAAAAGGGGGTATAAAAAATATATAAAAAACTCCTCCATATCCAAGGTCCTCATAAGAAGACATCCCAAATCCAAGACAGATACACGATTGACTACTAAAATGATAAAAAAGAAATGACATTAAAGAATCAAGAAATGGCCTCATTAAGACAGTTCAAAGTGACCGAGACCAACTGAGGCTATAACCCTCAGAAACAAGTTTTTGATTCCCAATAAATTTTGAAGGGAGTAGAAAGAAGTTTACATATCGCTGTTGGACTGACCTGATTAGACCAACCATAGGAAGTCTGGCCACTGATCTCTTTAACATCAAAGCCGCAAGAAACAAGGCAAAGCAGCAAAAGAAAGAGAAGTATCAGTCACAACACCAGAAGTCACACAGATAAAATCACAAATTGCAACAAATTTCAGCTCCAGCTCATCAAAAGCAAGCAAGCAAGCATAACTCCTGGCTAACAAACCTTGGCAACGAAGCTTGGAAAGGAGGACGACATGTGATATAGTATATCCAAATGTGAGACATGGTTGGACACTATCACTCCAGGCCTTTCAGGTTCTTCAGATTCACCTTTGCGACCATTCTGGCCAAAGATAAGAGCAGGCAACACAAATAAGAACCCGACCCAAGTATAGCGAATCGAAAGATCCAACACATCTTCGTTTCCAAATACCATATAGGCAAGACATTCAATAAGCGCGGTACCGATGCAAAACTCCCAACATCTAAGCATCAGCAAGAGCAAATTCTATTCGTAGCATTCTCCACCAACTTAAATCCGAGTAAGAAAGAGATCAATCAATTGAAAGCCAATAACTAAACGGAAAGATAGCAACTATAAAACTCACTCTGACTATCACTTTCTCCCTTACCAGAATTAGTTATTTTTTCCCTAAAAAACAGAGAATATTCTTTTGGGGTAAAAAAACGAAAAGAGATACAAAAGTTAGTTACCGGAAAGGGATCATCGCTCTCCACTTCCCTGGAGCTCTCCCTAATCCAATAAAACCCGAACACGAAAAGCATCGCCCGGGACAATAACCGCCCGGTCCAGACAATAACCGCCCGCCTCCACCCTCCCATGTGCGCAAAGTCCTCCTGCCCCTCCCCCTCCCCCTCCCCCTCCTCCTCCCGGTTCGGCGCCGAGAACACCGTACAAACCCTACAGATTACGTAGTACGTCACCAGCACCGCCGTCGCGGCCGCCACCCGGAGCGGGACCAGAGTCACCAGCGCCACCGCGAGGAGGATCTTCTCAACCACCGGGAGCTCGCCCCTCCCCATCGGCCCGTACACGTCCCGCCGGACGTACGCCGCGTACTTCTTCTCGAGCTCCTCCAGCGATGACTCGCCCCGGTTGGAGTCCGATTTCAGCAGCGGCCGGTCGTCCCCGGACGGCGGCTCCGGCTTCTGAACCTCCGGGCTCGGCTTCACGGCATTGAGCTCCGTATCCATGGCTTCCGAAAAAATAAGATTCCTTTTTATTTTTCTGAATTCGAATTAGGGAGTAATTAATAGCGGATGGATAGGCATCTTGGTTTGGTTTAAGATGGATTCTCTTGTGGATCTAGTACTTGTTTCGGGGCGTGCAAGGGCTCTTTATTTTATTTAATTTTTAAGCGTGAAAATATTAATATTAATATTAAGGAGAAAGCTTCTTTTTAGTTTTTTGAGATAATTTATTAATTTGATGATTCGATAATTTTTTGGAGGAAAAATATAAAGGATAAAGAGAGGTAGGTAGGTGGGTTCTGGAATTTGGATTAGAATATGCGCGCGCCAAGGATAAAGAGAGAGTGGTTGGTCTCGTTTTGTGGCCGTCGGATCTCGGGAAAAAATCTCGAGTTTAAATTTTTACCATCTTTTTAAAAAATTTATCCGATCAGACTTTAATCCGGTTAGTATGTGCAGTTGGAAATTTTTTTTTTCTATTTGTAAGTTTGTTAAATTTTGATAGCGATGCGGTAAAAATATTCATGCATTTGTCATGACTTAGCATATAAGCAATTTTTGTTGCTACTTATTGTTGCATGCTGATCTATTTCTGCTATTGGTTTTACAGAAAAAGAACGTGTTTGTCAAGTGACGAAATAAATAGCATACACGACAGGATATCTTCGGACGTTGACATTTTTGGGCTTTCTTAAATGCTAAATTACTATTTTTTTTATTAAAAAGTGGATCAAACACCTATATAGATATAGAAAATAAATATAAATACATTATTCATAACATCTTAATATCTTATCCATAATTCTGCCTCCTAACTAGAGTACCATGTAATTTCTTATCATGCTGGTTACCGGCCTCAGTAACGAGATCCCTTCTTTCGAGGTTACCCTCTAACGGTAAAAATCTAGTGGGGAAAAGTCATCGAATTCCAATCACTAAAAATGAAACAATGATAGATACTTGTTAGAAGAATTACTCGAACCTGAATTAAACGACCTAGTTAGTACCCGGTTACTTAATAAGCCAAAAAATTACTACCTTGCTATCTTTACTTCCCCCGCAAAAAGGGAACAGCTAAATCGCCATATACTCCCAACAGAATCCTTACTTTCCGCGAATTGGTTTATCCTATGACAGTACTCACAGATTCCATAACCAAATAGAGACTTCAGGAGACCAAGAACACAGCTAGAACAATCCCATGACTGCAACTCAAGCCTTTCTGAAGAGACATTAACAACAATACGCTCCCAGAGCAGAGCAGAGCAGACCAGTCGCAGCCTAGCAGGCAGGAAAAACAAACAACAAGACAATTTCACATCAGCAAACACCTTCGTTTTGAAAAACTGCAACCAGAAGCATCATGGAAATGGGAAAATATCAAGCCAAAACAAATTCATGAACAAAAGACCGCGACGAAAAGAAATATGCCTTGCAATTGTTTCATTATTTGTTCAGCTATGCAACCAAGCCTGCTATAAAGGAGTAGTAGTTCCCCCTTCTCAATTGAGCACCATAGTCCAACATTCAAGAAACGGGGATCAAACTCTCCCTCTCTTTCATGTCGACCAACACACAAAACACCGATCACAAGGGGAACGATATCGAAAGCAAGAACAATGACTGCAACCATTGTGTTCTATTCCCTCAGACAGAGGACAATCCCGCGGAGTATACGAAGATCAACTCGTGATTCCATTTCACCACCAACTCCCAAAAAAATCAAGAGAGCAGCCATCCAGCAAATGGTCAACACCTATGCCTCATTTCTTGCACTTGATAAATCAGAAATAAAGTTATAGTCACTCAATTATTCCTAATGGCAAGCAATCAATTCAACAAGAGTTCCAATTCTTATGAGTACTAATAAGCGCAGACAACAACCCGGCGCAAGCCACCAACAACGGAGACGACAGCAGCATCCCTTTACCGTCCCTGATATCCGCAACGGCCATAAACGCATCCGCGAAGTCCTGGACGACAGACAGCCTCTTCAGGAGCTTCTTCATCCTGACCTCCCTCAGCTTCTCCTCTTCCGCCCTGCACACCACCCCGCGGGTGTCCGCAATCTCGATGCTCGAGGCGAGGCACGCCTCGTCTCTCTCGAGCTTCCTCAGATCCCTAAACTTGATCGAGATGCTCCCCAAGTACCCCACGAACTCCGCCCACGCGCTCAACCTCCCCAGCGCCCGCGCGTGGCGGTCCCCGATCAGCCCGGTCTTCGACAGCCACACGAGCTGCTCAACGAAGTAGTAGATCCCCTCGCCGCCGTAGGCCACAAACGCGAGGAGGAGCTCCTCGCGGGAGTCGAGTCCGGAACCGCGGAGGGCGTTCACGTCCTGGACGAACTTCCCGAGCCGGAAGGCCTTCCGGCTCAGCCCGACGCTCGACTCGAACGATCGGAGCCGAGCCGTCAGGGGTAGGGTTTCTGGGAGGGCGGAGGAGGCGAGGAGTATCTTGGCGGCGTAGCGGGAGATCTTCAGGAGCTTGTCCACGCCGTCTCGCTTCGCGAGGTAGGCTTCCAGGTGGGTCAGGAAGGCCAGGTCCGGTTTCCTGGCCGGGGCCGGTTGGGGTTTGGTGGCCGGATCCATGGAGTTTGAGATTTTTTGTTTGACCGGGAAATGGTGGAGGATGGAGGGAGGAATTTAGTAAACGACGACGTTATATGTCACTTTCTGCTTTGGGTTTGGTGAGGAATTTGATTTGACCGGTCAAGTTAAACGCTGCGTTTCGAGGGGCTTATCTTAAAGTATCGTTTTCATAGTTGTGCGTGCCGCGGTTAAACGGATCGCGATTCGGATGATCCGTTGACGTATATTTAATATTTTGTTTATTTTTATGGTCGGGAATGTCAAAGGCCGCCACTAGTCCGGGGATAGACGTGGTCGTTTTCTTTTAAAAGTAAATTTGGTGTGTGTTATGCACTCATTCATCCAAGAACATTGTCATTGTGGGAAATAGAATGGATGGTGCATTTAATCACACTATCAAACAACAAAAACAAAATACAATCTGCAGAGGGAGAAACATAAAGATAGGGCGAGAGCAAAGTTTGAAAATCAATCAAATAGTGTTAAATTTTTACATGCCACAGATATCAAAGGTGATTTAGCTAATCACGAGAGCTGGTGATTTTTTGCTATGTCCTCGGTAAGATAATCTATCTCCAAAATTACCTTATTGTACTCTCGACTCCAAGACAACTGCAATCCTCGCAAAAGTGCCCAGAGCTATGACACCAAGGAATTATAGTGACATGTGTTATTAGCAACCCCGATACACCAGGCACCTCTCGAGTCCCTCATAACTCCCCCCACCACGTGCCAAACCTAGGTTATATTTGGACGCCCCATCTCTGTTCAGCTTAACCCAACCACCTAGTGGTGGCTCTTAGACAATCAACCGATCATCCCTAGGCAGCATGGTCCTAGACATCATCTGTAAACTCCTTCATCTGGCTAAAGATGAAGTCACCCAGTCCCACAGGCCAAGCCCCGACACTAGTAGCCCCATCTCTTACAAAAATAGGTCATTTTGTCATTGCTAAATCCACCAACAGGCAGTGGCAAGCATCGTGTACCACATCACCCTTTGCGCATCAGCAATGTCAAGGTTGATGTTGTACTCCAACCTAGCATCGATGTCCAACTGCTTGAAAATGGGCCAAGCCGAACTCGGCAACAAGAGCCTCCAAACCCCCTCCAACTCCTAACAATCTCGAAGCAGTTGCAACATAGTTTTCAGGCAATTTTGACACCGCGTGCATAAATGGTGTGGTGCAAAATGACACCGGAGATGTTCAATGTTTGTCATCAACTTCCCATTCAAACAAGTCGAGATAAAAAATCGAATCCGCTTAGGAACCTCAAGTTGCCACATCCTCTACCATGTTCCGCGGGAAACACCCGAACTTCCAACTCTGGAATCAACTGCAAATAAGCAGACTTGGAATTAAACTCACCAGAAAATAATGTCGACATATCGATATTATCATCCACCACACCTTCATCGTCCAAAAAATGGCCTCCAAATGAGGTCGTCAGTCATTAGAAAGACTTGTCCCCAACTTCTCCCAGTTGCAACCGTGGCAGGCAACCCAAAAATCTGCAACCAAACGGTCGTCCCCAGACCGAGAAACATCAAAAGAATCTCAAGCATCCGGTAGTGCGGTTCGTAACCAGCGGTCTTGCCAGAACGACACACGCTGACCAGTACCAATGAACTATGAAATGCCTTCAACCAATAACATAGCAACTTTCACTAAGCTCCCCCAAACTGCAGATTGTCGAGCATGGGACGAGAAACTGACCCCACCCGAATTACCACGACAATACTTCCACATAGAACCTCTATCCAAAGGGATGAGGAATCTGCCTAAGCTTTTTTATTAGAGCATCGTTCATGGCTCGAGCCTTGCGAATGCCAAGCTTGTCCGTAGCTCGTGGGAGACAGACCTCCTTCCACTTTACTAAGTGATCACGACGTGTCTCTTATGTTTCTCCCCAAAAGAAGTTCTGACTCAACCTGTCCATTTTATCACAAAATCCCAGAGGCAGTTTGACAACATGCATTACATAGGTTGGATTGAAAGACAAACAGATCGAACCAAAGTTAGTCGACCAGCCATTGTCAATTTTTTCGCCTTCAACCCAGCTAACCATCTATGCAACTTGTCTAAAAGATATCAAAACTTCTCCTCCATAATGCGATCATGAAATGCCGAATGCCTAAGTATTTACCAAGGTCCACAGTTGACTTCATTCCCAAAACATTAGTCTATGAGCGAGCAATATCATGTAGGACATTCTTAGAAAAGAATATCCAAGATTTGGCGCGACTAATCGCTTGTCCCGAGGCCGATCAAAAGACCTGAAGACCTTAATGGATCACATGAACTTGCTTCATAGTAGCCTCAGCAAAGAAGAGTCGTCAGCGAAAAAAGGTAGGACAGTGCTAGTCTATTTTCACGTGATGCGAATAGGACACCAGGCTCCCCGCGCCACTGAAAATCTTGAATCGGTAGTTCTGAACCGTAAGTTGCGGTTTGGGAGGTGTGTCCATTATTACCATGGAATAGTTTTTTAAAAACCTTTTTTTTCATAATCGAGCAATGTCGAGCCCTATTTATGAGCCATTCTCTCAATAATATCTTTTGTATTTGTAAGCCTTGAACCCAAAATATTAAACCAAGATTTCTTACCACTTGTATTTAGGGATGACAATGAACATAATCCAGATAAGATCTATAAGACTGAGATCTTTACTCTCTTTTTGAAGGGTGGACTCAGATCTTTACCCTTATCTAATTAAAAAAAAGAATTCGTGGCAAGATCTGAGTCTCAAAGAATCGAGCAGGATTTGAGCGAATAGCGAGTCTAAATTATTTTAAAATTATTTTATTTTTTAAAATTAAACGGTCATTTGATCATTCTCAAAAAATAAGGGACATAAAAAAATGTGATTTCAATTGATTTTTCATTACACCAACTTAATATAAAGAAATCAAACAAACAAATTCAAAATAAAGAAATTGAAGTTGAGTAGGTTGAGCTTGAAAATTTTGTATTATTTTTAGTAATTAATATACATATATATTATTTTATTATTATTGTAAAAAATTCTGGTAGGATCAAGATAGCATCATATAGATTCATATACATGTCCCTATCCTTTTAAAATATCATGATCCGAGTCTAGACCCGGTCAAAGTTAACGAATTTTGGATCCTTCAAATCTAAATCTGGGTAAAACTTGAAGATAAGGGTCTAATAATAATTATCCCTACTTCTATTAACACTTACACTATTACTGACTCTCGTCTTTCTGGTAAGGGTTCTTGAATTGGGAGGTAGGAAGTGCAAGCTTGGCAGAATGAAACCCACCAAAGTACAAGCCCATTGAACGGAATTTTGGAGATGGACCAGGTCGCAATAGCCGTTAACTACCCAACAACAACCCTTTATTAGTTAACTTTTTGGTCTTTCTTTTTTTTTGTTGAAAAACTAACTCTTTTATTTTTGTCTTTCTGGTGAGGGTCTTTGGATTCCTTTTACTTAACGGTAAGGAACAGCCCCCACCAAGCTTATGGTCACACGGCATCCTTTCTCCATTTACCAACCGAATGAGACATCTAGCCTAAGGGCTTCTTAGCCTTTGTTTCCAGCTGCCGGTTCCAGGTTGCCACTCTTAAAAACACCAGGTGTCCCATTTATAGCCATAGCCGTATTTCATTTAATTACCATCCCGCATTCGAGGCAAATGGCGGAGGCTGTTTTTTTTTTTAAAACTTCAGGCTCTTGAAAGTTATTATTTTTTAAATAAAAAATTAGAATAAGATACATATCAAACTTACTCATTGAATTTGTGTTCGGTCGTATCAGACTGTGTAATACTCGAATTCACAGCCTTTAATCTCTAAAACCTTTATAAAGTGATATTCTCTGAATTAGTAACCTCTCTAAATTGATAAAAAGTTCTGGTTCTGAGTCGAGACCAATGTTAAATTTAATAATTCCTCTCTCGTAATAATTAATACTTTTTCAGGAGACGTTAGTGGTAAATCTCGGTCCCAACTTTTGCATAAAGTAATTTTTTGAATAAATATATATTTTTATATATTTTACTAATGTGAAAAGTATTTTAAGATACAATTTGTGCTAGAAATTGCTTGTTTGATAAATTTTATATTATTATTTATATTCTAAATTATATTCAAATGGTCATTGTTATTGTCGTCTTATTATTACAAAAAATATTTCAATCAAGTATTGCATTTGAATAACGTTATAAGCCGAGATTTTAAATGACTTGAAGATAGACAAAGTATTTCTTTGGTATTTACGTATTTATTGACCAAAAAGTTAATTTTAATAATTTTAAATAAAAAATATAAACTTCTCTTATGTGATAAACTCTCTGATATTTTTCTTTGGTCCCACCGATATCACTTTAGAGGAGTTTTACTGTAATTGAATCTATGTGATAATTGAGATTATCACATTATTAGTTGTACGATAAAATTATTTATAATTATTATAAATTAATTAACTCATTATCTTAAACTTTTAAATTAGATTTAAATATTAAAATTAACTCATCATTAGTTGCCCAAAGAAAAATATCTTTTGCCATTATATTCTGACGTGGAAAACCATCTTGAAAAGGAAAAGGAATAAAGTTAATGATAACCACATCATCGATATCTGTTACATAGTCTTAGGTTTCTGCAGCATCACGCATTAAGCTCAATAATCAACCAAACAAACTATTTTTTATACGAGTTGGTATCCGATATATTGAATCAATTAATCTAAATTTGAGTCAAATAAGACTGTTAAAAAAAGACAAATTTCTCTCAATAAGTATTTAATACTGTAAGGAACAAACATTAAAGTCGTTTAATCAGTACGACAAAACCTAAGCATGATTATGCTCCCCATAATTATGATTATCACGTCGAGGACTCAAACGCAACAACACAGAAACAAAGAGGGGCAAATCGGGAATTCCAGTGCCCTCCGAAGACTCCAAACGACACGCAAGCATAGTCACCGGCTACTGCCGGTTACCTTATCCACTAAGCCACTCTTGCCCTTTTTAAAAACCTCCAAAGCCCCTCCCACTCCCGAGATCGAGCATTTTTCGCGTCTTCAATTTTACAATACTACCCTCACTAGTTCCCGCTTTCGGTTCAAAATCAATCTCATTCCCGAGAAAAAGAAAAAGGATCCACCACCTGATCCGGTCGTCGTTTCGGTTTCCTTTCCCTTTTTAAGTTCGTGGGAGCCGGAGCTGAATCAACTATATAAGAGGAAATGCCGGTGGCTGTGAAGCTCCGTTCGCCGGTTAAGCCCGTGCCGCCGGGCAAGCGGAGGCTCGAGGCTCCGAAGAAGAAGGAGACTCCGGCGGCGGTGAGGAGCAACTCCTCGGTGGATAGCTCATGCTCTTCGTCGGACGGTTCCTCGACTCCGAGAGGTTCTTCCTCCTCCTCCTCCTCCACTACTTCTACCACGGCGAAGGTGGAAGGTTCTAGAAGAGTCTCGAAGCGGAACGGGATGAAAACCGTTACGGTTGGGGAGACGGAGGAGGCCCCGCGGGAGCCGGACGGTCCTGCCAGGAGATGCGATTGGATCACCCCAAACTCCGGTAAATAAGCTCGAGTTTTGTTTTTTTTCTTTAAAAAAAATAGAAATGCATATTTCGATTAGCTACTAAATCCTTAAACCGCGCTAATGGATAATAGCCGTGAACTATCCTACAAGGCTTCAAGATGGTTTTTCAAATTGTCCGTTACGATTGAACCGACGGTTCACTTTTTAAAGAAAAAATTAAGACGTTTTCACAGTTTAGTTATAAAGAAATCAAAATCTGACATTGTTTAATAATTTTATGGTTTTCTGAAATACGAAACTATAGCCGGAAACTTCTAAAAAATTTCTGGGATAGTTCTGCGAACCGTAGTCACAATTCAAGTTCTGATTATCGGAACCGTTGATCGGACTGTTCGAACCGAACAATGACCAGGTCTCAGGTAATTTCGCTGCTTAAAAAGTAAGTTTACTGTTTACGTGTGGTTTCACCTGTTTCTTTATAGGGGTATGAGGTTGGTATTTGTGTTTGCTCCAACAACTCTCAGGTCAATACTTAATAAAACGACATCAGGACCAATTTCTCATCTTAACTACCTTGTTTTGAATTTTTGTTCAAGGCAATTTTTATCACCCACGCCAACATTTCCCATAATTGTAAGCATCTAGAGGTCAAAGTTTTTGTTTCTAAAGTATCACCAGAGCAAATCACAGGTACCTTTTTGTACCAAGATGAACTTCAGACTCCTATAACAACCGCGATGAAATTACAGGATATTTATCTGACCAGCTTCTCTTTTCTCAGAATTGGCTCTGATAAACCAATTTTTTTTTTCCGGCCTCCTGCAGATCCTCTGTACACCTGTTTCCATGACGAAGAATGGGGAGTTCCGGTTCGCGACGATAAGACGCTATTTGAGTTGCTGGTTTTCTCCATGGCGCTAGCTGAGTTGAGCTGGCCGATGATCCTACGTGCTAGAGATGAATTCAGGTATAGCTCAGTTGCTTCAGCTAGCCATCTCGTTTCAGTTCTTTATCTGATGTTGCTTGTCGGTCTTATCAGGAAGCTTTTCGATAACTTTGACCCGTCATCTGTTGCACAATTTACTGATAATAAGTTGGTCTCTCTGAAAGTGAATGGCAATGTTGTGCTTTCTGAGCCGAAGCTTCGCGCAATTGTGGAGAATGCTAAACAGATTTTGAAGGTAATTGTCTGCTCCAAGGCCTATGCCTGGCTCAGATTACCGAGGTCCTAAATTGGAGTGCTAATGTGTTCGATTTGCATAAATTGCTCGATAATTGCAGCTTCAGCAAGAATTTGGTTCCTTCAGTAACTACTGCTGGCGGTTTGTGAACCACAAGCCTTTACGAAACGGGTTTCGTTATGGACGCCAAGTTCCTGGGAAGACTCCGAAAGCAGAACTCATAAGCAAGGATCTGATGCAGAGAGGCTTCTGTTGCGTCGGCCCGACTATGGTATACTCGTTCATGCAAGCATCCGGGATTGTTAACGATCATCTTGTCAAATGCTTCAGACACCAAGAGTGCAATCTTAATGCTCCTAGCATCACTGGCGTAAAGACAGCAGACTGAGGTAATTACCAACGGAGAGAAAGAACATAGCCAGAATGACGTAAAAAAGGTACAATAGCAGTGCTCTTCTTCTTCTTCTTCTTCTTCCATTACCAACTTGCCTAACCGGAGACAAAGCAAGGCTCACCTGTGGTCGCGAGGATCTGACTGTGATTGATAAGTTTTTCTTTATACCATCTGATATCCGGACACCTACTAATTGAAATCCGGACTTGGTAGCTTGATAAATTCTTGTGTAGCATGTGATATCCTGCTCTTGTGCATGCATCTAATTTTTTGTGGTATTGTAACGTCTGTCCAGTAGCTTTTAAGCGTGAAAATGTCTGTTTCATACTGTGGTTGATTGATTCTTCGCGTACCGGATTTGCAACCCCCTGATTGTCTGTGCCTCACCATTCTCGTGTGTGCACATTGTATAAAACAATCAAAAATCTTATCGAATTTCATTATTATTTTTTGGTCGAAATCATCTGTATCCGAACAATAATCATTTGTGTCCATTGTATGTTGCGTTTGAAAAATATGAATCACTTACGGAGAGTATTTTATTAATTTTCTACTAATTCTTTGCTCCTCTAAGCTCGGGGGATATAGCTTAGTTGATAAGTTCCCCCCTCCATTCAGACACCAGATAGCTTGCTTATAATACCACCAACCAGTTTGTATAATTTGGGATCCCAAATTATTACATCTGCTTGTGGTCACCCTACCTTGATCTAATATTTAATGTCTCCATGAGTGAACGTGGGATATGTCGGGCATTTAAATGCCAGCCCAAATTTATTAGTAATAGGCTACAAACACCGAGAATTTATCACACAGACCTACCAAATTATTACACTCTGACGCGGTTTTCCCGGTATTTATCAGCATTGGCATCCAAACACACACCATTAATTCGAGTATAATATAATTTTTGAAATACGACAAAATTTTTTGATTTTTGACACTGTTATGTTCCCAAACATTCATACTCGAAACCTTTTGAACCAACTTGTAGTTATCAACATTATAATTGACCCAAGGATTTCCAACTTGGATATGGATAATGAATTGAATTATAATTAAATGTATACCATTACACCACCAATCAAAGATCAAGCTAACTGTAATATGAAGAACATCCATCCAGGAAACCATCACCAACAGGAGAGAACTCACAAAATCTAGCTGATAAATAGACTACATTATCTACATATAGCTCGAAAAAATAACCACCTCCGAAGTCCAAACCACTCATCAAATGGGCATCAGAACCGAATTAAGTAAACAATTAAATGGAAATAGATTAGACATGGACATTTAATTTCTTCCACGAGCCAACCAGGCCTGAAGATATTGCAATTCACCTCTTTCTGCAGTATGGGACGGCAAGCACCAAGAGAAGAAGAGACTAACAATACCCGCTCGAAGAAGGAAGTGCGGCGATAGAGACGGTCATCACAAATCCCGGGCCTTGCCGCCTCCAAGCGTGAGCTCCAGATCATCCATATCCTCTTCATGGATCTTTTCCCCTTCCCACGGTTTCACCTGTCCATTTTCAAACTCGAAGTCCATGCCCCTCACGTTTTCGTTGATCGCATCATTGTTGAAAATCTGGTCCGCCACAGGTTTCACGAGGTTGTAAGTGGGCGAGGCCGGCATACCATTCGCAGCCAGGACTGGTGCAAACTTCTGAAAGCTTATCCACTGACCGGACTCCACCGTAGACGAATCCGACTCGTCACACTCGGGAATCGTGGCTGGAGCATGAAACTGGCGGTGTGTGGGGCTAGCCGGGGCAGACACAGCATAGTACGGGTAATTAAAAGACGCCACAGACTGCTTGGCGAGGGCCTCCCAGTTGGGAACTGGCCTGGGGTTCCTGGAGGTCGGCGAAGATAGGGGCGGAGTCACTGGCGCGCTGCTTGACATCCGGAGAGGCGGGAGCGAAGACGGGATCACATTGAGCAAAAAGGGAAGCAAATTGGACGGGGAAGGAGTGTTGTCATAGCGTGACGGGCTAGGGAACGAAGACGACGAAGGGCTGACTTGGTAGGACCCCATCGGGCTCGGGAACGAGGAAGACATTGGACTCGGATTCTGCGACGAGTATGGCGTAACTCTAGCCGAAGTCCCCACAATATCAATCGGAGGCCTTGATCCCTAAACCAAGAACAAAAAAAATCCAACAAAACCTCATCTCTGCAATCAGATTTCAACCCCTCATTTCCAAATCATTTGCTTTTAATACGAAAATAGAACACAATTCCATCCTAAATAACATCTTATCCGTAACCCAGTTTCCTATTTAACTGTTCCTCTAGACTCTTATCATTTTTTTCCTCGAAACCACCTGACATCCGAACACTCGCCTGCCCAGCTAGGTGGTGGGATACCGACCGACTAATCTAGTTTCGATTCGGAACATAACGAAACCAGCCCAGATCCAATCTCGCGAGACCCAACAAGGAAAAACGCATAAAGATTGGATCTTTAAGTTTCAAAAAGTTACCTTTCTATAGGTGGTACCGTCCTCTTCAACGACCCAGCCAGCTTCGGAACAGAGGGCCTTTAGAACCTCGTTATTGTCGCAGTGCTTAGGCAAGTTGTAGTTGCCCTGAGCTCTAAGGCCAGTGAATATCTTGGCGGCTATCGCCCTCCTTCGCCTCTCTCTCCTCCTGTTGTTCTCTCTCTCCCTCCACGACGGCTTCCTCCTCGCCGCCGCCTCCCCCGGTGACGTCGATGTCGCCCCGTCTGACGCCATCCTCCCCCGCCCTCTCTCTGGCTTCCGCTCTCTAGCTAGCTGGTGGGTTTTGGAGCTTCGGGGATGGAGATTAAGACCCAGAAAGGGGAAGGGAGGAGTCACGAGGAATGCGATTTGGCTTCGGTGGAAGTGTAATAATAAGGAGTGGGAGAGTGGAAGGAAGGATCTCCTCTTCTTTCTGTGTTTCGTGAGCTGAGATTATTATATTATTATTATTATCAGACTATCAAAATATTATTCTAATTTAATAAATTTTTGAATTTAAATTTCTAAAACGAATTAATATTAAATAATTTTCGTAAAATTTTTATCATTTTCGAGAAAAATCGCTCCCCCTTCGAATAATGTAATAAAATAATTTGCTTATTGTTTTGGTTCGTGTATGTACAAAAGTCGGAAACGCGTATGTTTTCTTTCTTTTTGGCAACGGTAAACCCCAAAATGAAAGCTACGATGTGAAAATTTTAGAGAAATTTTTTTGGGTCTTTTCTGTTATTCGAGTATCCAACATTATTAATCTTCTTTAGGAACAAATAATGTATTTTCTATTTATGAGTTGGCAACTATGAGATTATTTTTAGAAGAAGATTCTCTTTATTTTTATGTGTAAATTTGAAATTCAAGTCTTTTAGTAAATTGGGTCTACTTTTCCACATATTTCACCACCTTCTGCCAGTTGGAATAGTGGCTTTTCTTGTTGGTGATTGGCTAGTTTCTGTACACAACTTTCTAATACTCGCTGACAGGAAAACGTATGCTAAATTGCTATGGGACGTACAAAGCTTTTTTTAAGGAAAAGAATGCGTATTCTTGATCCAACGATGAATAATGTCAATTGCTATCTATTTTCGTCAATACTGTATAAAATACAAGTGTTTTGGTCATTATTTTTTTGACAAGTATAATCCATTATACTATAAGGTCTAAACCATGGGTACTTTAGCCATGTCTCAACGCCTTCTCTGTATGGTTAGAGTAAATGTCAATTAGTTTATATCTTGTTCGAATACAGACAAATTTGAATAATCCGAATTTTAGTCGGAGAAATAATGTATGTTTAATTTCATTTTTTACCTATAATGTCTGTTCAATTAGTTTATAGATACTATATCTTGTTTGAATATAGACAAATTCGAATAATCCGAATTTGAGTCGGCGAAATGATATATGTTTAATTTCATTTTTCACCTATTAAAAAAACAATGTTTGTTGCCCCGTGCTCAATGACAAGTTCAGCTGTTTTGTGCGTTTTAGAGAAAGAAGGAAATTCATGTTCATGCACCTGTCTCGTTTCCCCTTCCTCCAACTTAATGACTCGAAATAATTCTCCTCACACCGAAGGCCCCACCAGTTGGGCCGGAGCCACACTAGATAATCGTGTAATTTTATAATAATTTTATGATAATTCTGATATATCAAAATTTTTAATCTTCAGTAAAATTTACGAGAAATAAAATAAATTGTACAAAATATACATTAAAATTGTCATTTGCTAAAATTATAATCCGAATAATTGTATAATTTTTGGGAGACCGTCACTCATAAGGGACCACCACCTCTACCTTTATACGTGTCATTGCGTGCCCATGTTTCTCGAGGCTAATGCATCAATTTCAACTAATCTAATACTGGTGGGTGATGTTTTATTTTAATCATTTAGCGGGTACTTTAATTATCGATTTTTTTTTCCAGCTCTTCCAATTTTTTCTCTCGTATCGCCTGAGAACCGACTCATTACGATCCATGTGGGGTTCAGTATCGAGAAAATAGCAGCAACACGTGGGTTTTTTTTCCCTTGGAGGTAATAACTAAGACCAGTTTGGCTGATTTGTCGAAGCAAAGAAAAATAAAGTTCTCTTAAAAAGGAACGCAACGCCACCTCCCTCCCTCCACGAATTCCTCGTAAAAAGTAAGCATAAAAACCTGAATTTAACCTTTGCAAAGATCCTTACACAAATAGTACTGTACTTATATTGATTTTTTTAGGGGATACTTAAATTAGAAGTAAATATTTGTTGGGAGAATTTTGCTTAAATTGAAAGTAAATATTTGTTGGGAGAGTTTTGTTATCTTTTAAAAGTCTATCCGGTTCGAAATTAGATTGGTCGGCCCAATAAACCGAATACTAATTGGTTAAAAAAAACTTAAATTGATGTTGGGCTCTAGAAACACGCACCTCTCTTAGCTTCCTACGGTTACTCTTTTAAGATTTTCAAAAAATAATAAATTATTCTCGGATTTTTAGAGTTTGCACAAATTACTAATGATGTTATTATTGTTTCAAAAAATATTTTGTTGTCTGCTTAAATATTATTCTCGAGTCAGCTAGCTAGCTGACTTCATGTGTTATTTATTATTATTTCAACTTTGAAATAATTATCACGCGGAAGCGGAGATGACAACATGGACCGCAATTATAATTTGCGCAAACCTCAAGGATCCGATGATAATTTATCCAAAAAAATAGACGCCGTTGCCGGGGATCGAATCCGGGTCACCCGCGTGACAGGCGGAAATACTTACCACCATACTACAACGACATTGATGGGCTGGATCTCTTCTCACAAAATATCTACTTGTCTATCCATCACAACCCCAACCTCCCACATTTTATACATCTTCACTTGCGATGCCATGGACTAGTTTTCTCCCTCGGATTACCTTGATTCTGAATGTCCATAATCTTCAAATAGCTGGTCTATACGATCAATTTGTGCTTCGAAGACTGGTTTGAGAAACTAATTCCTGAGGATGTTTTCAACTCAGCACATTTTCTGAAATAAGGCCATCCGATTGCGAAGCCCGCAAGAAACTTAACTCGAGGCTTATGGAATGGATTTACTTGGTTCTGGGATAGTAACAGACTAGTATGAGAGGATATTACAATGCCACTGAGTTGCTTGGGTGGTGTCAAAGATATGATATGGGGAACGGAACACATCACTGAAACTGCTCCAACAACCATCTCGAAATGAGTAGGAATCGTGCGAGATTAAATTGGTAAATAACACGACCAAGAACATCTACAACATTGTGCGGATCCGTCCAGGGAGGGGAAAACATTGTACGGGGAAGAGACTAATAGGGGAATTATGTAAAAGAGGGAAGATTAGTCACAAACCTACTGAAAACAACCATAAACGATGCAACCATCGAGGCCCTAAATCCACCGCTTCTTGTATGCCGTCACACGTTGGATCCTCTTGAAGCTCCAACTGAGATGTCGTTTCAGTTGCTTTCCCCTCGACTTGTTCGACTCCCGGTTTCAGAATGTTCACCTTCATTAATATCGAAGTATTACATGGCCATACAAAATCATGCAACTGAAGCATTTACTTGAGTAAATATTTAGCACAGGGAAAGCCAAATGCAACTACGTATATAACAATATAATATATAATGAGAAAGGAAAAATGAAAACGCACATGACTCGAAGGACCGCTTCACAGACAGTCTTCATACTAGAACTCAAGGTCATTCGGAATCTGGATACCATCAAAACTCACCGCGAGTTAGCATGTTTAGAGGAATGAATATCAGGATTTCCAGGATCCGTATGGAGATTCCACAAAGCATCTTTATCTGGACGTAATGTCCAGTTTATCTCTAACAAAGTAATCTGATCCTTGAAAATGAAGAGGTTCATTCCCCCAAGAAGTCCACCCAGCTAGCATCTCTCTCGAAAATAATTCAACACATCGAGCAGGTCGACGACCAGGAATATGCTCCAGCAGCAACTCTTGATATGCAAAGAGAAGAGACGATAATAAATCAAGGATGTTCAAAATATATCACGAAATTGATCAAAATTGAAGACAACATAGTTTAAACTGACACCTGATTAAGAAGTCATGAGTACATTGTCAATAACCTTTAAAGAGGTCCAAGCCAGAATTATTTTAAATAGATTACCTCTAACTGGAGGCTTCCTCGAGTAATCCCCAGGGATGCTTACAATTATTTTGTCATTTTTGATAGGTATGAAGCTTGAATGCTGTTTCAAATTAAGATCCTGTGAAGGATAAATGAATTAAGAAACTGGTTGCAAAAATGTTGCAGCAGCTTCCAGAGTGAAATAAGCATCCCTTCCCGCATGCGTAAAAGCTCACCTTTCCATGACAGTAGCCCAAGACAAGGCATTCATATGGTCTGTGATGAAAGAGGTCTAAATCACTGATCAATGAGGCATCTGGTTTCACCTGAGGCAAGCAAGTGAAAATAAATCATTTATTGAACGAGAGGCAAAGCAATAATTGGTGGGCTCTCCCACGCATAAGGAGAGATAGCATGGTAGGAAGGTTACCTTCAACCAATAAATGCTAGCACCATAAATGACCCCCCAGGCGGGAAATAGCTCTTGCTCAACAAAGTTGCGCAATTTCTCCCTGTTGGTTACCCACAAGGCTACAAGTGCTCCATCTGTGTGAGCGAGCTGTTTTACAGGAAGGGACAAAAAGTATCGGTTGGGCAGTGTCTCGTACCTATTTGAAGCAAAAGAACAAGTCACATCACTCGAAGCATATATCAACAGCACATTCGAACTTCACAAGAAAGATGTTCCTTAATAACTTTGCACGTGTAGGAGCAGATACACTATACCGAACCCTCTCACGAGTTGCAGAGAAGGCTCATTTTAAAAGGCCATAAATTATTTCAACCAGGGAAGTGAGCAACTCACATGACTTTCTGTTGAGCACTCGCATTTTCCCATGGTGGATCAATCAATATAAGGTTGAAGCCACAGTCAGACCCAGCTGCATAGACAACGAAAAAAGACGACGCCCGTAAGCTCAAAATCAAATGTTGCCTGATGTCGCAGAGAACCATTGAACAAAGATCGTTCGAGCGGTATTGGAATCTCCAACATACGTACAATCCCGAAGCATACTGAAGCTGGGTGCAAGAATTTACCAGGAACAAGACCTTGAATCTGGCTCAGATCTGACTGCAAAGTAGAAAAACAGAATTCGTCAATTGAGGCAATGCCACTAAAAACGAGCAACTCTCTCTGGGAAAGAGCGTTTACCATGTAGAAGCAACTCTCTCTGGGAATTACATAACTACGGCCTAAAATTTCCGCCTCTATATCCGCACTTGTCTCGTTTTCGACCAATCTATTAAACAACGTAACCACTCTCCGCTCCCCTGCAATAAACCCCCACGAAACTGACCTAATCAAATGCACCAAAACTATGTCACTAAAACACCGATTCGACGAAGAGGACGGGGACGCCGTACCTTCTCTTAAGTCGTCGTTGCGCTCATCCCTGCGCGGAGGAAACTTGAGAGTAATTTCGTATAGAGGAGCTTGCCAAACCCGCCCCAGCTCAACAAGCGACGTCTCCCCGGGTCCCTTTATACGACCACCGGAAACGCCGCCGTTTCTTAAGTCTCTCATAACCGCCAGAAGCGCGGCATCTTGCATTAAACACTCGTGTGCCTTCACCAATAACGGCCTCACTTTCTGCCCTAACCAAAATATTAAAAAAAATATTCAAAATAGAAAACGAAACCAGCAATAATATCTAACTAATAACATTTTTTTTCTGTTTTCTTTTTGCGGTTACCTGATGACGGTTATCGGCGGCCAGTTCTCTCTCGTTTAGAGCTCTGGTTTTCTTCGCCTTCCGTTTCCGTTTCTTCGGGTTCGAACCCGGCCCGTTTCCATCGGCGGGCGGGTCGGGAACGAAGAACCGCGGGTGGTAAGCGGAAGGGGAGACCCTGAAGCTGGTGTACGCCCGGTTCAGGACTCGGACCGGGTCCATGAAGACGACGTTGGGGCAGTCGAAACTGTATATGCCGGTATCGAGAAACGATTTCAGTCGGCTGGTCGTTTGGTCGTCCGCCATGACGCTGACCCTGCTCGCGGCGTTTGGTTTCCGCTTTCGCTTCAGTTCTCTCTCTCTCTGGGAGTTTCGCGGTGGTTGTGGTCCTTGTGGAGTTGTTGACGAAGTTTAAAGGGTAAATTACCCCTAAGTCCATGGTGTTTGGTGAATAAACGATGGAGTCATTGTAATTGTGTTACTATTTTGTTGTCCCCGAACGTTAGTTTTATTATATTCTGGATCCCTTGTTAACATTATCGATTTTTTCTACCCTTAAAAAAATTAATAAAAAATCAATTCTATCTATCCTCCCTTCTCTCTCATCGTCTCTCTCCTTCATTAACGCCCACCGTCGTCGGCGTCGACGAGGCTAAGGCTTCTCTGCCTACCTCTCCCATTCCATCTCCACCCTCAATCTCCTCCTCCTCTAACCCTTTCACCCATCAAAGACAAATCTCTCTTTGTGGATTTGTTTCCTTCTCTGCTTGGATTTTCGTTTTAATTTTAGGCAAATTATTCTCAAGTCCCTGACCTTTGATCACCCTCTCTATAGGATTCCTGACTTTTGAAAAATGATTATCCTGTCTCTACGTTTTGATGATAATAGACTCTCGGGTCCCCGGAGTCGGAATATTCATTTTTCTCTGGTGAACTCCCACTTGAAATGACCAAAATAACCTCCCACAAAAAAAACTAAAAAAACTCTATTTTCTTCCCCTTCTTCTTCCTCAAACTTCATCTTTTTCCTCACCTTCAACCAAAATCAAAACTAAAAAATAAATCTAAATATTTTTAATGAGAATCAAAATTAATTAGAAAGAATCAAAACTAATTAGAAAGAATTAATACATTTTTATTTTCTTTTATTAATTAGGGAACATTTTTATAACGGGCACGAGTTCAAATCGGCCTAAGATCTGTCAAGATCTGAATTTCCATCGCCTCCTAATTAGAACAAGAATAGCTTCTGTCTTTGTTGCTCTACTTGTCTGCGTCCACTCAAACCCTAATGGCAACCCTAACCTCCCATCACCGATCCCACCACCCCACGAGAAGAAGATCCGACTTCTCTATTTGTCGGGCTCTCTGCCGCCTCCTTCTCCTTGAGGGCTAGGCTGGCGGTGCCCACACCCACCCAATCACCGGCATCGCTCTCCCTGTCTCCTTTTTTCTTTTTTTGGTTCTTTTATTCTTGTCTGGTATGGATGTTTACTGCCATTGCCGATTTAGTTGATAATTAAAAAAAAGGAAGGAAGCTTTTTGGTATGGCTGTTCAATTTTCAGGGACAGGTTTTGTCTGTTGCTCCATAACAATCATGGTTGCGTCTGCTGACACATCGTCATTCTTTGCGGTGCATTTCCCGGGCTGGATGCCAAGCACAACAAGCCAGGGAATGTGTCGATGAAGCCAAAATCGAGTAGGTTGTAGGTTGAAGCAAATGTGCAAGCTCCTCCCAAAATTAATGGTTCCCATGTTGCTTCTGCTGAGGCCAAGAGGAAAGATGACGTGGCTTGAAAGCGGCGATGCTTGAGAGACGACTCCATTGTAGCCGGATCCAACCATAATTTTTGTTTTTGGTTTAGCTCTTGGTGGTTGGACAACATAGTTTCCTAATTAACAAAAGAAAATGAAAATAGTTTGATTCTTTCTAATTAGTTTTGATTCTCATTAAAAATATTTAGATTTATTTTTTAGTTTTAATTTTGGTTAAAGGTGGGAGGAAGAAGAAGATGGGGAAGGAAGAATAAGGGGAAGGAAATTGGGTTTTTTTGTATGGGAGGGCATTTTGGTTATTTTAAGTGGGATTTCACGTGGGAAAAAGGAATATTCCGGCTCCAGGGACTCGAGAGTCTATTATCATCAAAACTTAGGGACGGGACAATCATTTTCTAAAAGCCAGAGACTTTAGGGGGAGGGTGACCAAAAGTCAGAGACTTGAGGGTAATTTGCCCTTAAATTTTTTATGTTAGGCTTGGATGATTGCGAAATTTTTTATGACTTTCGTTTTAATTTTTTATTATACTTTAAGTCCCTCGCGGATGTCATCAATTTTTTTTATCCTTAATAAAAAATTAATTTTATCTATCATTCCTTCTCTCTCATCATCTCTCTCCATATTTGCAACTATTTGAGAAAGAAACCCTAATCACAAAAAATAGCATCATCATCACCAACAACTATTACAGTGAATTAACAATCTCATGAGCAAGAAATTAATAACCTAATGAGTAAGAAAGTAGCAAAGAAATGTACTATTGGGTCTGTTCTCCGACCCACGAGCTTTGTTCGAAATACGGCTGCGCGCTACAATTGAAAACATCGTCCCCTTCTCCTTTCTCCTCCACCAGGAAGCCCCTCTCTTCATTCCTTCCTCGAGTACAATACATGGTTACTTTTGAGAGATCCCAAGTAGAAAGTTGAGTCTTTTGAGAGAAGATAAATGCATCCTCAACAATGACAGAAACCCTTTTGTATGCAAGCAAGCCCATTGTACGAGGCACAGTCGGCCTCGTCACGAATGACTAGCTCTCCCATGGCATATATATCATTTGACGAGGTGGTACACGACGTATTCATCACCATGAAAGGAGACAGAGTCAGAGTAGTCAGGGGTCTACGTCGGCGGGGGATGTCCATGGTGCTTGGTGGTGGCGAGGGAGAGGCACGTCTTCTGAAAAGTGTGGTTGTAATGAGGGCGTAGGATGACAAAATTAGAGTAGTCTGAACGCGGGCTGGCATAATCAGAGTATATTGGACGCGAGCTACGGCTATGCATGATGTTTCCTCTCTCTCTCCCCTCTCCCTCATTAAGTTTAGTTTTAATCTGGTTTGCTTTTGGGTTGATATTACTTTTTAAACTGTGATGTTGATGATTTGGGAATAAAAAATGGCAAATAGAGTTTGGAACAGTGGTTCATTGAGGATCAATGTGGGGTTTAGTGAGAGTAAGGTTGAAGATGATGCGAGTTTCAATTAATAATTAGTGATAGTGAGGGAAAAAAGAAGTTGAAAGGTTGAACATGATGTTAGAAGTTGAGCTTGGGAGAGAAATTAAAAGAATTGATTTTGAAAAATAGAAAGAAATTTGGTATAATTTTGAAATTTTTATGATTTGTCACATCATCATTTGTGTGGATACAAAAAGTTGATATGGCACTCCAAGTGGCGTGACAATCTTAATTGGACGGACAGTCACGAGCAGCTAGCCGCCCAGGACCGGGACTCGATAAAATGTCAAATAACTTGGACATATTTGATATGTTTTAAACCACAGAGACTGAACACAAAAATTATGATACCATAGGGTACTAAATGTACTTTTACCAAAAAAATTATTGGCACGACACGCTGGCGGTGGATCACGAGTGGAGATTCTGGTACTGTACTAAAACCAGGACACGCTAGGGCTGGGCACCGCATTTCCCCTCTCTCTCCCCTCTCCCTCTTTATGTTTTGTTTGGATCTATTTCGATTTTAGGTTGATGATTTTGATGATTGCGATGTTGATGATTTGAGAGTAGAAAGTGGCAAAGGGAAAGTTTGGAACAGTGATTCATTGAGCACCAATGTGGGGTTTAAAATGAGTAAGATGGAAGATGATGCGAGTGTTAATTAATAATTAGTGATATTGATAGGAAGAAATAAGTTGAAAGGTTGAAGATGATGTTAGAAGTTTAACTCGAGAGAGAAATTGAAAGGATTGATTTTAAAAAAAATACAAAAAATGCCGTACCATCTTAAAATTTTTATGACTTGTCACGTCATCATTTGTGTGGGTACAAAAAGCTGAGATGGCACTCCATAGTAGGACGAAAAACTAACATGACAATCCAGATAGAACGGGCAGCCTGGTACAAAAAACTGAGATGGCACTCCATAGTAGGACGAAAAACTAACATGACAATCCAGATAGAACGGGCAGCTGCCCAGGACTGCGACTTGAAAATTTTCAAATAACCTGGAAATATTTGATGTATTTTAAACCAGAGGGATTGAACACAAAAATCTTGATGTCACAGGGTACTAAAGTGTACTTTTTCCAAAAAATTATTGGTAGGATACGCCTGTGGTAGGTCCCGAGTGGAGATTCTAGTACGGTAGGTCCCGAGTGGAGATTCTAGTACGGTACTAAAGCCATGACACAATAGGGCTAGGCACAATATTTTCCCTCTCCCTCTTTAACTTAAGCTTGGATATGTTTCGGTTTTGGGTTGATGTTTTTTTTAAATTGTGATGTTGATAATTTGAGAGTAGAAAATGGCAAATGGAAAGTTTGGACCAGTGATCCATTGAGCATCAATGTGGGATTTAATGAGAATAAGGTTGACGTTGATGCGAGTATTAATTAATAATTAGTGATATTGAAGGGAAGAAAGAAGTTGAAAGGTTGAAGATGATATTAGAAGTTGAGCTTGAGAGAGAAAGTGAAAGGATTGATTTTGAAAAATATAAAAAATTTGGTACAATCTTGAAATTATGACTTGTCACATAATCATTTGTGTGGATACAAAAATTGGGATGACACTCCACAATAGGAAGAAAAACCGACATAACAATTCATATAAGACGGGTAGTCTCAGGCAGAGCTGCCCACGACGAGACTTGATAAAATTTTAAATACTTAGATTCTTTAAATACTAAATATAAAAATTGTGATACTACAAAATACTAAAGTGCACTTTGGAAAAAACTATTGCCACGACACACTAATGGTGGGTTCGAGTGGAGATTCTAGTAAGGTACAAAAACCAGGACATCAAGCATGTGACAAACCTCCACGTCGGCACCAAAGGAGTAATCGTCACCGTTCACCCCGCACGGGGCCCATCTTCTAACCTGCGATCAAATGCACCTTACAAAAGCCTCTCACTCCCACCTCTCTTATCGGTCTTGGTCGTCTCTCTCCCTCCGTTTGAGTAGCCGCGAAGTAAATGAGGGAGTGAGCTTCCTCCTGCCCCGCCGCCGCCAATTTCTTATTATTATTTCCCGATCAAGGTTGGGACTGAAACCGGTTCTTTCTTACTTTTCCGATCGTGATTCAAACTTTCCTATTTGGTCCATGTTCCAATTCTTGAATATTCCCATGCAAACCTACCTGTAAATGGAAAAAAAAAATCCCGTCTCCTTAAGTTTTTTCCGAAACTAGAAAACCTTCGGAACTTGCAAAAATAGGAAGAGGGAAACGAAACTAAGGTGTCTTTTTTATATATCCGGACTTACTGGACCGGCTAATCCATGCGTTCTATTTCATTTGAGCTGGACCCGGTTTAGTTACTGGCTGATTTTGGCGTGTTTGCGATTGGTTTCAGGTATATAGATCGATTTGCCATGTGTCCCCCTGCGGCTGCTCGGATTGCGGGTATGGAGTTCGATTGTAGGGATGAGGATCTCTTTAAGTCTCTGGAGAATATGATCAGCGGGTTTCCTCTTCCAGACAATGTGATTGATTATCTCAATCCGTTCAACTATGCACCTTTCAATTTGCCCGGTGAGGGTTTGGTTCATCTGATGTCTAGCTTAAGCATAGCTCTAGATTTATCCACATTTTCGTGCTCGCTGTTAATTAGATGGGGCGACCGCCTTTCTTTAGCTCCGACTGTGACAGTTATCGTTGTTGCTGGATTCTGAACTAGATAGTCCAAGTTTCTGGAATTTGGTTGCTTGTTATTTCCAGCCGAGGTATGTAGTGTTAGAAAAGGGCTTCATTTTTTATATATCATAAGTTGCAAAGGAGGGCTTCTAACTGATGGGTTATATTTGCTCAGGAATTTGGGGGTGGGAATTTGGGTTTTGTAGGTGTTTAAGGTCAATGTTACAATTGATGTTGGTTCAATGGGCATTTTTCCGGGTCCATGTTTGATGCTTTATGACCTTTCCATGGGATTACTAAAATCATTTGGTTTATAGGTTGTTCATGGGATGACATTCTTATGAACTTGATAAATCTCTGTTATGTGGTAAATGATATACTGGTCAGACTTTCTTTTTTTGTGTCTTTGCCTGCTATATCTTACTAAGCTAGTAATTAGAAAGCGCGGTTAGCTTGAGACAACCTTTTTAAGATATGCTTTTTGTGCAGTTGACTGTTGGTACTTGCTTCAGTCCAAGGAGATGGAGGGTGTTGATTTTGGATTCTGGAAGGTCAAAGCGGAGTCTATGTTATTTTCAAATCCAGCCATCACTGGTTGGAGAACCACTCACGAGTTCTTTGGAGGTCAAGTTCCAAACGAGTATAAAACTGACTGGTTGATGCACGAGTATTGGATTACCAAAAGCGGAGAGGGGGAAAACAACCAGGTTAAGGTAGTGAAGAAAGGATGCTCCCTCTTAAACTTTATCTTTATCTTTAGTGCTTGATCAAAAGGATGCTCCCTCTTAACTCTATCTTTATCTTTAGTGCTTGATCAATCATGCTAGTCTGGTATCTTATACAGGAGGCAAGCACTCTCTGCAGAGTCTTTCTTAGCAATGAACAAAGCAATATAGAAATGCAACAAAGAGTAGCTAGCTCACGGATCACCAATGAGTCTTCTGATCACTTGAGACAATCAGTTGATCATCAAGCTCGCCATTCTTCTGGTAGTGGTTCTCCTCGCAAGCATGAGGTACTCCAGCCTTATTCCTTGTCTCTCTATATTTAATAAACCCACATACCTCTGCCTTATATGTCTTTCTTAGCATATCTCAGATGTGCATTGAAAAGATATAATTGGGCAACTATGTTGGTAAGATTCTCTTTAATTTGTAGTGTTGATAACTCTGTCGAAAAAGAATCCATCTTGGGTTTCGGTTTAATGGAAACATGGTGATAACTATGTAGGTAAACAAGAAGAATGATGACATGGGTATATCAGCTGTGGCAGGACTCCTGAATCATCAAATTGAAGACCCACACCCACCGGAGATTGACTTTGTGTACGGAGGAGATTATCTGGAGTTGCTGGATCTTGAAAATCCTGGATCTCCTTCTTCAAGTTCTGATAATTCGAGTTGCTTGACCATATCATCAGATGATTGCTTTGACTCGTTGGCTTTTTTGCGGGAGCTTGAATCTGAAACTGGCCCGGATGCCCCCGAAAAGGTTGAAAATTGCAAGTTTAGTATCAATGCTTGTGGAAGGCCAGATGAGGTGGTTGTACTTCCAACTTCTCCAGGTTTGTAATAAATTTTTCTGCTGTAAATGATTAAATTGCCATCAGTTTATGCTATTGCTTTGATGAATGGAATTTTTGACCCAGCTGAAGCCGTCAAATTTGTCCTTCAGAATCAAACACTTGGCATCTGTGATTTATCTACGATTATGATTTCGCAAGGAGAATGTTACTGGAAACATTGTTTTTTTAATTATGAGATGAGTTCAGAGATCGACCCATTTCAGGAGGAGCATTTGTCGAGGTTGAAGAAACCAACCCACAATCCGGTGTCATCACCAGAGCTGATTCACATGCTCTCGATCAAACTGAAGGTGATACCAAGGATCAGAATGATAACGTTCCAAACCATTCACCGGAGAAGAAGAAAGCTGTTGATAACACAGACGAGGGTCCGTCGACAAACCATGGAGATGCTGGTTCGTCATCAAAATCTCCAGGTGGGGGGAAGAAGGATGCAAAGGGCAGAATGGAAAAGCTCAAGAGGAAGTACCTGTGCTTCATGCCGTTTCATATGTTCTTTTAGCATCATTTGGGAGTGTCCGAAATAAATTCAAATTCCTGTCGGAAAATGAATTGTTAAAATTATGTGGGGCCAGTCATTGTTGTAGAGTATAGCATTAATTTGAACGTGGTTAGTGCAAGAGAAATATTAGCGGGTTTGGACCTTTTAGGGTGACTTGAGAATTTAAGCTGATGTTTGGAAGGATAGCAGAAGGATTCAAGCAAATTAAATTATATGTTATCTTGTAATCTATTTAGAAAAGGTTACATTTCGCGTCCTTTATTAGTTTCAAAGCTAACGTAATCAAGCTCAATTTGTTTAACTAAAAATTGATCTGAAGGGAAAATATTCTTCGTGTTCAAATAAATACAGAGAATATTTTAAGGAATGGAAAAACTGCCTACTAAAACTTCTCACGGGAACATGCAAGTTTTACCTCATTTATTTCTGCCACAATTATTTATTTATTGCCACTCTTCTGAGTTTTGGACCACTTATTAAAGCATAAAGTTTTTTTTTAAGACAACTTATCCAAGAGATTCAAAAACTTTGCATTTTTTTGTCAGAAATTGAAGGAAAATATAAATAGCCAAAACCGGTGCTAGGGAATTAATACTGTAGCGACGTCAGGTTGGAACGGGAGCCTGGCGACGGGCTTCCCCTCGAATAGCGAGTTGAGGAGGCCGAAGACGACGAAGAGGACGAGGGCCACGATGGCGCCGGACTTGAACTTGAAGACGGAGAGATCGCGTGTGGACTCCTTGAGGGAGGACTCGATGCGGTCCATCTTCCGGGATCGGGACTTCTTGGAGCCGGCGGTGGACGCAGTGGGGCCCGGGGAGTCGGCGGTTGTGGTGGTCTTCATTGTCTCGAGCTTCTTGGAGGCCTTGTCTATGGTGGACTTGTACGACGATGTACGGTAGATGAAGACCCACGAGATGGCCTCGGGTCGGGTCGAAGGGGACAAGCTTTTGAAGACGACGAAGCGGGCGAGTTTTTTAATTTTGATCTGAATATGTTCTTGGTTGTGTTCTTGATTTTAGTTTGTTTAATCTTAATTTTGAGTTGGTTTTTGGTGGTTAGTATTTTTGTTCAAAGATCGAAGAAGGTAATTTTTTATTTTTTGTTTAAGGGTATTTTGGTTATTTTCATGACCAAAAATAAATAAAAAAAGCCGTCGGAGACCCGAGAGTTGATAAAACCAAACTTCGGGAACGATTTCGGAAATGCAGGGACCTCCAGGAGGAGGGACGCCAAATTACAGGGATCTGAGCATAATTTTTCCTTAATTAATTCACATCGTATAAAACTGGAATCCAACTTTTTTTGAAGTACATTAAACAGAAAATAATTTACTTCGGAAATCTCTTATTTATCAATACCGTATGATATTTTGAGTTTTGACAATCACATTGATTGGATTTCAAAAATGGCAAAATTATCTGTAACCAATTTTAACACAGTTGTACTCTGGTAGATTAAAATAAAAATTTCTGATTAAACTAAATCCCATCCGTTTTTCCTTTTTCAAGTGAGTTTTTTAATAGAGTTTTAAACTGATTTCAAGAATTGACAATATTTATCATTTAACCTCCCGACACTCAGATCAAAAGGACAAAAGCGGCGTAGTCACTGGTTTATATTCTCAAGGGAGACAATACTATAATTAATCACCATTATTGTTAAGCACAAGTCGAACTATTCACTAAACACCATGTAAGGACAAAATTATGCAATTAACTACACAATTAGTGAGAAAGTGTTCCCCACTAGTCAACGAAATCAGCTAAAGCTCAGTGAAATAATATTGTCCGAATACACCCTCTTTATTCGATAGTCTTCCAATAGTAATGGGAAACAATATAAAAAAAATTAGTTTCCGAATACACCCTTAAAAAAAAGAGAATAGACCCTCTTTATTGTTTCCCATTACTATTGTAAGACTATTGGACGATTTCTAGTTGTAACAATAATGAGTTTATTTATAAACTTGAAAATTTTACCCGCATATTATTTTAATATTTTTTATTGGATATAAAATTCTAACGTTATATTAGAACTGAGTTCATCACATGCGCACGATTTTACCACGATTTTACCACGTGTGAAAAATTCAAATTTTATTAATATTAAATTAAATATAAAATTATAACATATAACTAATAATTACCTTTCAAATTAATATATATAACTAATAACGATTTTACTTTACTAGTGGTGATCGGTGGACAAACTTTAGAGTAAGGTTGTTTATTTCGCAATTGTGGCGGGAAATTTTGGTGGGAAAATAAAGCTTGATGTCTTTGACTTCCCAATTATTATTTTTTTGAGAAAAGTCTTATTTAGTAACCTGTAATTTCAGATTTTCAGAATTAAGGCTATGTGGTTTCAAATTAGAAATTTAGTACCCTGTGGTTTACACTTTTTTTTTCCGGGCAGGTCCAGGGTAGCTGCCCAGCCAACTGGATTTGCCATGTCATATTTACGGTCTACATGGTGTGCCATCTCATCCTTTTTATCCATGCAATTGATGACGTGACAAGTCATAAAATTTTAAAATGGTGCCAAATTTTTGTATATTTTTCAAAATTATTAATTTTTTAAATTGATGACGTGGCAAGTCATAAAATTTTGGCATACAAAAATTTGGCACCATTTTAAAATTTTATGACTTGCCACGTCATCAATTTTATGACTTACCATAAAGGAAAGGAAGAAGGAAGAAGAGTAATTTTTTTAAGTGGGAGGGGTATTTTAGTCTTTTCAAGTGGGAGTTCGCAGGAGAATATGGAATATTCCGGCACTAGGGACCCGAGAGTTGATAAAATCAAAGTTGGGGGATGGCAAAATCAGTTTTTAAAATGTAGGGACCCGGGAGAAAGGATGACCAAATATCAGGGACTAGGAGGTAATTTACCCTTTATTTTAATAGCTCGATATTTGTTGTAAAATAAAATACAGAATATGCATTAGGCGTCCACGTAGGCAGGATGGATGAGACAGCACCGACAGCGTCCCCACGGCTGGGGCCCGCCGAGGACATGTCAGGGTTTTCTGTTTATATATTTTTTTGGTGGGAAGGGTTTTCTGTTTAGTTCCCACTCCGCTCTTTGCTTTTTCCCTCTACCTTTTGTCCTATTATTTTTTCCGGTTTACTTTTGCCCTGTTCCTTTATTCAAATTACCAAAAGGCCATGCTCGTTTTCCTCGAATTGATTGCCTTCCAACGGGAAAATGGGTTGTAGAAACGAAAATCGGATATTGGAAAAAGCCCTTTTTTCTCTGTCGCAGAAAAAAAAAGGTGAAAATTGACCATATAGATAACTTGTTTATAAATGTGAAAATTTTATATATTTATTATTTAAAAAAATTCAGTTAGATGTTGAGATTCTAACATGCTATTACATTGGGTTGATTCCGATTGATTTCGTTTGAGGAGGCATGTAAAAACTGCCACGATGCTTAGAGCAAGAGTTGAGAAGTTTTTATAAGCGTGAAAAATTCACATACCTTGAACTTAGAGTTTTAGGACGAATATAAAGATTTTATGCGTTCTAATACTAATTGGGTGTACATTTTCATATAACAGTAGATCAAAATTTATTTTTTATTGTTGTGTTGAGATGGGCTAGCATCGGATATCTGGTGACCATAAATTTAAGTTTGAATCGAGTAGAACTTGTAAATAGTGAAATTGTATATTGACAAATATTTGACACGATTCGAAATTCAAAACTCTGGTTCATTTGTAGTAATAAAGATGTCGGGTTAGTACAATGACAAATTATCGAGTTCGGCGGTGTCTTTTTTTTATAATTGTAGCCCAATTCTTTTTTTAGCATGGTTTTAAAAAATGCGGTCCGACCAGTTGGACCACAAATCAGGCACACGAGCGGGTCATCTTTAGGCTTTTGACCGGGGTCTGTACTAACCGGACCAAATATGGTCGGACTGGCCGATTTTGAGGTTCACCCTGACCGGTGGAACCCGGTTCGTACAAAAAATGGGCGAAATTGGCTTTTTTGGGTAGTTTTCGAGGAAAAAAAGTTGATTTGATAAGTTTATACAGTAATAAATAAATTTAAAAGTAGATTTATAGATTGGAGAGATAAAAAATTAAGTCTACTTTTTTTGTATGAAAAATAAGTCTATTTTAACACACATATATATATATATATTATTTAAAATATTAAAAAATAAAAATATTTTTTTCCAACCGGCCGACCCAGAAAATTTAGAAATTTCGGGTCGTAGCTCCGGGTCGGATTTTAAAATCATGCTTTTTAGCAACTACCGGATGTACCAGCATTTATGATAGTGTGTGTGGATATAAATGTACAAGTTCAACTTACAGCAGAGGAAAGTCGCAAATTTGGCAAGAGTTTGAATAATTAAAATATAATATTATTAAATATTTTTTCCAACAATTCAAAATTCTTACCCGCATCGAAATCGTATTAGTCGATCCATTGAATATCCAAGTATCGCGTCAGATTTTACTGAAAAAACTGAAGGGTCCTTTTAGTCATTTCCAACTACCATAAGAAGAGAATAATGTGATTCAATCATAATAAATACCTCCCTGCCTATTCCCACTAGTCAAAGAGTCAAATCTTTGTCCGAAAATATAACAAAAAACCAGAAAAAGAAAAAGAAGAAAGCAAACCACTCCATTAATTGTTTTTACTTTTCGAATTGAATATTCAGAATTGATCGGACCGAATGACTCATCCAATAATAATTTTACGTCTGTTAAATTTCAAAGTCAAAATCTGAATTCGAATATTTTACCGGTTAAACCAATTCTCATTATTTAAACCACTCCATTATTATTATTAATCGAAACCGCCAGTGGTTTTATACTCTTCCATATATTTTCTCTCTCTTGTCCAAGGGAACCAAAGTTGCATGATTAAGCTTCCCTCCCCTCTCACACTCTCTCGCCTCTTCGGGCAGAACACGTGGACCCCATCTATTGGTTCATTCCCTCTCCTCGGGATTCATATCAAACGACGTAACCCAACTATAATAATAAATAATAAACAAACCGAAGAGGAAAAGACCAAAGTCACTCTCACTCCTCTCTCTCTCTCTAGATTTCTCTCTCTAGAATTCCAATTTCGAGCTCCCAATTTCCCTTTTCTTAATCTACTCTCCGAGCTCGCAATGCATGAGCCCTAGCGCTCACGATTCCAGCCGAGTCGCGACTCCACCACTCGCCGAGTAGTTTCTCGATCCGGAATGCTGGAGGCGATGGAGAGCGTGGTGGATGGGGACGGTGCGTACGGGCACGCGCAGGTGGGTGGTGGTGGTGGTGGTGGCGGGGGGGACAGCAGCGAGGAGGAGCTGTCCGTACTGCCACGTCACACCAAGGTGGTGGTGACCGGCAACAACCGGACCAAGTCCGTACTTGTGGGCCTCCAGGGGGTCGTTAAGAAGGCCGTCGGTCTCGGTGGCTGGCATTGGCTGGTAAATTTCACCTCACTATTTTCTTTTTTACTTTATTGTTTAAAGTTAATTTATAATATTAAGCTTAATTGTAAAATTAGTGGTCCTAAATTGGGACAATGCGGGTAGTCAATTTTGTTTCCGCTGTGGTATTTTAATTGGAGAAAGTCCTTTTCTTTACTCAGTGGCTCGTGGGTGTACAGTACAGTACAGTATTTTTGGATTTTTGCTTTTTTTTTATGAAGATGGTAATTAATTTAATTGGGGTATTCTAATTCTTATAAATAATGTTCTCTTTTCTGGGCAACTTTTTCCCAATTCTCTCCTTTCTGGGTCCAACCCAAGTGATTTAATAAAATTTGGGTGGTGAAATTCCTTTCCTTTGCATGTGTGTGTGGTTTGAGGAGTGGATCTAATGAGCTTATTTGCCAAATATAGCTATTTGGATTGGCAATTCGATTGCTCATTCTCACCTAATTGGATTTCTTTCTATATTTGCCCATCAATTTTCCTCTTTTTTTCCCACCTCTGTATCATTATTATTCAGATTTTGGGAAGCTCCTACTCAAATTATCTACATCATTGAGTTTGTGGGTTTTGATTGCCAATTCTTGTAGTATACTATACTGGGTCTTTGTCCACTTTCAGATAATTAAATTCAGATTTCACTCCTCATAATTAAATTGGTGGTCTACTTGTGAATGTTCTTCTAAGTTTCTGACCAATTCATTGACAAAATCTGATTAGGTTCTCACAAATGGCATAGAAGTAAAGCTACAAAGGAATGCTCTGAGCGTGATCGAGGCTCCCACCGGAAACGAGGACGATGACGACCTGGAATTCGACAATGTCCAGTGGAATGGATCTGATCTGGGTTAGTTCCATTGTTTCAACTTTATATCCTCTTAAGTTCGTTCGTGTATTTCATCACTATTCCCTTGTAAATAACCAACAATGTAGCTACATTTTACCTCATTTGGACCCTGCAATGATATTGATATCGAAAGGTAATAGTAGGTAGATGGCGTGATTGGTTAAAGGTGTGTGATTGTCTAAATCAATGGTGTGATTATATCATATCGGCATTTGCTTTGGGTCGAATCGGGATGTTTGTTAACAGCTGGATTGCTTAGTGAAAAGCGGCCGAGTTTGGTACCATTGGATCCGCTCTGTCTCATCTTTTGCTTCCACTATTGCGAAAAGCTCTCTCCTATGTATCAATCAAGTCTTTATCTTTTAGATGGTCCCACTTTCTGTTGATTCCACTTCTTCTATTCTCTTGTTTTTCCTTTCCCAGCATCGGATGATACTACCCAAAAGTCTCATAGATCAAGGCACCGGACGCATAAATCCACAGGATCATCTCACAAGACTATAAGCAGGTCCCTCTCCTGTGATTCACAGTCTAAGGGGTCCATTTCTACGCCTCGTGGGGCCACGGTATATATATATATCTTTTACCGCTCGAGTTAACTTTTATGAATTGTAATTGCTACTCGTTAGTAGTTGTTGCCTAGCTTTAATTTGAGTAGATTAGCAATGCATTTGTTTTGTAGATTCATCTTTTATTCCCGCATTCCACTTTGAAATAACATGTTTATTTGTTCCACTTAGAAGGTTGACCTCAGCAAGTTGGAGATGGCTGCTTTATGGAGATATTGGCGTCACTTTAATCTCGTGAGCAAACTTTGTCATAGCTTTTCTCCTCTTTGCATAGTAAATTGCGTAGCATGTTTTCTGATATCGTTCTTATCGACCAGGTTGACGCCATTCCCAATCCGTCAAGAGAGCAACTAATTGATGTAGTTCAGAGGCATTTCATGGCACAGGTATTCTCAGCATGTTGCAGACCCCTTCCCTTGTTGGTTTCGTAGATGTTCCATTTGGACATTACCGAGAAGGCTTCTCCTGGCTTGTTGTACTAATTATACACAATACTTGGTTGGCTTTCCTGTCATTGTGAAGCAAATGGACGAGCTGCAAGTGATCATGGGATTTGTCAAGGCAGCCAAGAGGCTGAAGACCGTCTGCAAATGACCCGACGTCTGTCCTCGGATGTTCAGCCTGAGTGTTAATTCTCAAACGCTAACCGATACACTACCACCGTACCTGGATGTCCCCCCTTCCCTACCTGTAATATGTCATCCGTCTTCCCGATGCATGTGGATCAACTCCGTAATACTAATTAGCCCCCTGCTTTTGTTTTGAGCACTAAGAGAGGGTCTTACTCAAAACTTCCTCCCCTAGGATAGCTTCTGTAGATATTATATATGTGTAAAACTTAAACCTCTGACCTGAGACCTCTTCACCGGCCCTTCTTGTGAACTTTGCTTCGTCAATGGCTGATTCTGGGAAGTGGGGTTTCTCGGTAATGTATCTATTCTTCATCTTCTTCCTTTTCGATTGGCAAATTTCATATTTGGTTTGAGTCGTAAGAAACTTAGATTCATTTAACGGAATCTTGGGTCAAGCTTTACATTATTGAAAGAACTGTACTTCCGATATTAAAAAAAAAGGGAAAAGTATACAAAAGTATAATGTGGTTTCATCGATTATCACTTGGGTACTCTATGATTTTTGAACCGTAAAACCGGTCCAATTTATTCACGAATTTTGTCACGGACCGGTCCTGAGGTCCGATTTGAGTTTTTTCGGCAAACAACATTGTTTTATAGCCGACGTGGACTGCCACGTGGCTTAGACTAGGATTACTTGATATTGACGTGGCGGTGGGTAAATTACCAAATTTGTACTAAATTTGTTTATTACTTTTCAAAAAATCCTATATAAATTTGTTTACCTAATTGACTCTCTCTCACTCTCTTCAATCTCCCACCAATCCCATGGAGTCCCAGCAACACGACGCCGTCTTCGATCTTGACGATAACGATCGATCGTCCCAGTCCCATGACGACCTTGAAGACGACCCCGAGATCATGGACGACGAAGACGATGTCGAGGAAGACCTCCGCCCCACCTCCCCCTCCACCGTACCCTTTCCCGTACCCATCGCCGTCCCCTCTACCTCCGCCGTCAACATCGCTGCCGTCCCTAACGGCCAGCATCTGATCCTCACTCTCCCAACCACCGCCATCCCCCCGCCCTACGACGCGGTTGTCCTTCCTTCCCCGCCGCCTCAAGAAGAAGATCTCACAAAAGATCTGGAGCTCCCCCCTCGCTGCCTCCCGATGACGAGGACAACGATGTCAAGCTCCTCGCGGCAGCGCCAAGAAGAGGAAGAAGAAGACGTACACCAAGCCGAAGAAGATCAAGCACAAGCACACGAAGGTCAAGCGAGGTGGCAGAGGGCCGACATGACTGAGAGTTGGGCGTGCTTGGAAAATAAAATAAAATTAAAATAATCATGGAGAAGAAAGCTGCGGCAGGGAATGAGTTAATTATCCAAGCACCCATAGGCCATAAGAACATTATATATTAATTTTATGCTGCAAAGAAACAACATGTATATGGTATCAGGATGTCATTTTTCCAGCCGTAGGACCCGGGTTTGAGTCCAGCTAACTCAATTTATTTGTTTTTTAAGTTGCATTTCCGGAAGGATTGTAATGTTCACATTTTATGTAATATGGTACTAATTGTTAATTTATCACTGCCACGTCAGCAATGACAATGCAACTCACTGCCACGTGGCATTCCACATAGGCATCAAAGCAACGCCGTTTGTCCAAAAATCTCTGAACCGGACCAATGGACCAGTCACTGTCAAAATGCTCGCATAAGTTGGACCTTTTTTACAGTTCAAAAACTATAGGGTACCTAAGTGATAATCAGTGTAACTACAGGGTACTTTTGTGTACTTTTCCCAAAAAAATAATGAGAGGAGGCTGTCTAGCCTATCAGAGTTGTAGGGTCGCTTTCATTATTATAATGGTAGACAGTCTGTGCGTCCACTATTAATTAGGGATTCGTCAAATTTTGTGTACGTAAAAGTCAAAATTAAGCGATTTTAGTAATCTCAATGGGGCCCATAAGTTGTACATTATTGTTGTACAGCAACTTTTTTATTTATTTTTAGAATGTGTTGTACAGCAACTTGGATGCACGGCAAGTCTAAAAGGATCACTAAATTCCGGGACCCTCTGGCCAGTACAAATCACCGTCGCTGTTCAAAAGAAAAGGGAAGAAAACATCCTTTGTTAGTGAGCGTTTTTTTATGATCTATAGATGTCTTCATATTTATAAGGTTTGAATTCAAAATATTTTTAATTAAATTTAAGATATTTTTAATTAAATTTAATTCAGTTATCCAACTCCTATCGATATTTCATCCGTATGTATTGGGTTTGTTTATTGGTGTAGTTGGAGGAGAATTGTATAAACGGCCTTCCACTTAATAAAAAAAAATTCAGCCAACCACGTTGATGAACCAACAACTATTAAATTCGGTGCTTTTATTAAGGAAGGGTGTTCCTTTTGTTCTAAAAACGAACCGGTATTCAGAGACTAGTACATGCACTCCCTAACTTCATTAAACATGCACTTTACTCACGTGTCCTATTCAGAAAATAATTATTCGAATGATTTTTTTTCATTCATTGTACCTGTTGGAAAAAACTGTGATGAATTCAAAATTTTCTAAAAAATTTAAATCTCTCATGAAATTAATACCTACATAAGCACCTTAGTAATCACATGGATGTCTTCGCACCGACATGATTTGGCCCATTGGGTTTCTTAACACCCAAACACACGGGCCTAGATATTCTCTTTTAAATGAAGGACTGTACCGTCGATCAAATTACAAATATTTATAGGAGAAAATAGTGATAGATCTCTGTTATTTGAAAAAATTAATTAATAAGGACAATTTAGTATTGATTAGTCTCTAATATTTTAAAAATTAATCGATAAGTTCCTATATCATATTCCGGTCATCTTTCCGTTAATATAGTTCTTAAAATGCCAAAAGTATCCTTAAGCTTATCCCAAATCTACAAGATTGCTTCAAAAAAAAACCCACAAGATTGCCATTTAATAAAAAACCTTCCATTCGATTTTGAATCTTCGATAGCCTTGTCATTCCGGTTATTTAGCAATCTCAGAGTTTGAAGAAAAAGGGAAGCTGGTCGACATCTCGATACTGATAGGTGTATGTGACTTGGGAGTAGGCATCATCGACCTGGCTGTTGGGTATGGAGTCTAAGTACGAGTAAAGTATTCGGTTGGCTCGAGTGAAGAGCCTTGAGGTTGATCGAGGTGGCGATCGGGTTCGAGTGACGGAGTCGAGTGAAGACGAAGTTGAGGCAAAACGGTACACGAAGTCGGGCTGCTGAAGGGCTGGAGAGCGCCAGCCAACTAGCGGCCGCTAGTTGGGACTTGTGGTCGCAAGTCAACTAGCGACTGCTAGTGACGAGTTCCAGAACTTCTGCGTGAGGCCACTGGTGATCACCAGTTAATTGGCGGTCGCCAGTTCAGCTAGAAAAGGTTGCCGAAGTTGGACAAGTTTGCCCCTACTCGCCCCAAATGACCTAAAATATAGGGTGCCTCTATAAATACACCCTTGCCTCATTGAATGGTGGTGGTTGCCATTGCCAAAGCTCTCCAAAAGTGAAAAGAGAGAAAAGTGAGAAGAGGAGAGAAAGAGTGAGCCAAAGTGTGACATCCATTGTAGTGAGCGAGTGAAGCTCCACGTGTGTGTGTGTGATATGGTGGAATCTTTCCTGACTTGGACGCCCCCGAACGTAGATCGTTGAGGATCGAACCGGGTGAACAAATTTTGTGTCCCTCCTTTTGTGCTTTTCTTTGTGTTTGTAGTTCGTGCTTAATTGTGTTCGTACTTGTTCGTGCTTGAGTTGTCCGTTGCGTTATATGGGTCCACAGGAAGTCGGTGTTTTCCCAACACTGGCCGGTGCGGCACCGTTTTATCATCAACCCCCGATGACCCTAACAGCGGCGGTGGGGGGGCTCTAGTCTCTACGACACTTTGATGGGGCCAGGGGTCGGACCAGGTTCGGGTCGTCGGTCGTCGCGCCACGAAGACGCCGGATTGCATGGATTCAGATCTACCCACCAGGCGGCTCGCGGATGGGGTCTGGGAGGCGACTTTGAAGAGTACCCGACTTCCAGAATTTGGGACGACCGGGGCCCTTCTTTCTTTGATTTTTGATGGGTTCGTATAATTTTTTGATTGTTTAATTAGGATCTAGCTAAGATTTTTAGGGCTGAGATCTTCGATTTCCTTCTCTCGGATTAATTATTTCGTTCATGGAATCTAGTTGTGGATCGATCTAATTCCAAAATTACTTTTTAATTTAAATGGCAATCTTGTAGTATTTGGATAAACTCAAGGGTATTTTTGGTACTTTAAAAAATATTTCACCAGAAAAGTGACCGGAATATGGTATAGGAATTAATCAATTGATTTTAAAAAATATCAGGGACTAATCAATACTAACATGTCCTTATTAATCAATTTCTTTAAATAATAAGGATCTATCACTATTTTACCCATATTTATATGATAGTAATATGGGAAAATATGGGAAATTATATGATATTTATATGATAGTAATAATAAGGATCTATCACTATTTTACCCATATTTTTTGGTGAAAAAATATATTTTCACCAAAAAAAAATATGGGAAATTATTAAATGTCTGTTGGGAGGCTTGACTGATTTTATTTTCTTATTATTCAACGATATGTAATCGTTATGATTTTATATTCTACAATGTTGACTCTCTCTAAAGTTTATAGAAAAATTAGTGGTATTGAAAAAACTAATATAAAATTTTTCGAAAATTCAACCGGCCAAATTGATTAAGACCCCCCTCTACATTTTCTGGCGTTGTCCAGAAATACTCTATATATAAATATACCCATAGGAATAATGCCCATTTGCACTAAATTATCGGCTAAATGTGATTGCAATTTGAATTGTATGTCGAAAAACCTTGTCTCGGATCATATTATACATTACGATTTGCCAAATCTCACGTCGTCATCACTTTCAACGTCGGAATGGCATATAAATATCACACATCCTAGATCACGTAAAGAATGTAGATTTCGAGCAAACCACTGCTACATTCATTTTATTAGTAATTAATGATCTTTTAACATTACTTTTTAAGGGGTAATTAGTCCAAGATATTAAACAACAAAATTTAAGAGGGAATATTTTTTCTCTACTGTGGTTTTTTTTCACCGAATTTTACTGCGGTATAGTTTTGACAAACCTGGCAATTTTTTTCTAGAAAGAGGGAATTTTATACTAGTTAAGATGTAAATAATACCATAAATAAACTTTGCTTATCTAAAAACTTTAAATAATAAATTAATATATTTTTGACACCTATAATCAAATCTAATAGACTTACAATTACCAACGTTACAGTCTCAATATATGAACTTCCATTAATCCCGGTCATGTCAACTTTTTAAATTTGCTACACATTATATACTCGAAATAATATTTGACGATCCAAATTTGGTAGTAATGACTAAAGATATACAATAAAACCTATCTAATATCATTGAGATCAGAGAAAAATATCACTTTAGAGAATTTTATATTTTTTCACAATATATTAAAATTAAAATTTTGAGCAATACGTAAACACCAAAAAATTACTTGCGTATACTCAAGTCACCTAAAAATAGTATTATTCAAATGATATACTCAATTGATATATTTTCTTATAACAAGACGACAATCACAAAAATTATTTAAAGATAATTGAGAAGAAGAATGATGATGTAAAATTTATCAAGCAAACAAGTCTAGCACAAGCTAATATCTTAAATATTTTTTGAATTCATAAAAGTATGTAAAAAAAATATATTTATTAAAAAAATTAATTTATGCAAAAAATGGGCTTGAAATTATCAATAAAAGTTTCTGAAAAAGTTTAGTTATTATGACATAGAAGTTATTAAATTTTAACATTAAATTTTCTACCTATTTTGACCATGATAATATTTAATTACCAAATTAAATTTTATTTATTGTTTCTACTGAATAGTTAAAATTTTCTTACATTATCGAAAAGTCAAATTTAATATTTTTGGTTGAAAATATTTCAATAACAAAAATATAACAAAAAGTACATGAAAAAGTATGTGGTAATAATAATAAGATCATCATTAAAGACATAATTGCTGCATATATGTCTTCTTTATTTATTACGCACCAAGAAGATGAAATAAAAGTGACTATGTCGCTTCTTGTTCCGATTCAAAGATGCATGATTTTCCCCAACGACGACAATTATCCGGTGAAATTTTGGATGTACAAATCCCAATAGGCCTAACTTCCCAAGAACATCTATGCTCGGGACGGACATGTATCATAGTCAGCTTGAAAGTAAAAAGGTGTTCAACTTTCGGTCACCGTGTGGTTAACTTGATGAGAATCTTTCTCTATCCAGGTAAAGTTACAATGGAATAATGTGCACTGGCAGATATTTGGACGAAAACTGAATGAATAAGTTGACTTGGGTCTTTCGGGTGTCAGAATATGAACGTCCAAGTCATCATCGCTAGATCTGCAATATACCGTGAACCATCAACCATAGCCAAGATCGTTGTTGAGAACAACCGTAGATTTTGCACACCATGCAAGATTGCACCATCCAGTCCTACAGGCTATTGCTGTGTCGCTAATAGTCAGGAACAACAATGTTGCCATTTGAAATAAGAAAAGGCATAAATATTTACCCATTTTACTCGTTTTTAGAGAAACACTTCAAGATATTTGTGTGTTTTAGTCCTTGGCTCTTATATATATATTTTCAAAGTGAGGTCTGATAGATAGATACCATATTTGTAACATATTCTATATGCCATTTTGGGATAATATAAGGACGCATAAACCTCATATTTTTGTCTCTTATAATTCTTCTTACACTTTAATTGGAAACATCTTAATGTATGACCGTTACATTTGACTGGTCAACGGAAAAAGGTCTCATTGATTAAAAAGATGAGACTGTAATGTACCTAATCGAACGATTAGGATTTCAAGAACAAGAATTAGAGAAAAGGGGAGAAATAGAAGAGGAAGAAGAAAGATAGAAGGAAGAAACAAATATTCCTATAGGATTTGATATCAAAGTCAGTAATGCCTCTACATTTCCAGTAGTACCCCAAGTTGTCGCGGTTTATAGAGCCTTATTACAATTTGATCCATGAACTTTTCTTAATTCTCAATTCGGTCTCTTCTTACATTACAGAGACTTATAATTTGTAATCAGTTGTCATCTTAGGAATGAAATATTTCCTTAAATGAAACTTATTGTCATTTTTATTTTCATATACCTTATATGATTATCCAATTAAAGATTTATTATATAATAATTATTTTTTTTTGAAAGGAAAATTTTTACACCATGACATTGCCAATGTTTGAACCTTGGACCTCCAAGATTTGAAAGGTAAAGATTTATTATTATATAATTATTTTTTGTAAACAAATAAAGGTAAAATTATACTTTTAGCCAAATCTTAAATTAGTAATGGCTAATGGGGCATTCATCGTTAGTGGCAGTGATAAGGCTATAACATTAAATTCGACTAAATGGTTAAAACACCGAACTCGTGGTTGGCGAATTTATAGGTTAAGGAAATGTCAGCAAGTGGTGGAAATAAAATTGTCCCGTACCTTAGAGCATGATATGTTGTGCTCCATCAGTAACTTGATGATTTAGTATGTATCTACTAATTTATCAATGATAAGTTTAATAAAGACACCAAGCATAATTTCTTCTAAGTATGTAATCGATTGCTTAGCGGGATATCATCAATATATTGAATATTCCCTTCCACTATCATTTCTTCTCTCCCAAGTAACTCTCTCTTTCTTCTACCTTCCTTCCTGAATTCAATGAAAAGAAGAGAGAGAGAGAGAGAGAGAGAGAGAGAGAGATGGCTTGCTCTGCGACTAGTTCAGCGCCCACTCCCTCGGCTCCCTCGTCGTTAGAGCCGCCGTGGGTTTCAATGGAAAGATTATCCTTTCCACTCTTTTCTAACAAGTTCGCTGCATAATCTTTTCATTGAAACCCACGGCGGCTCTAACGACGAGGGAGCCGAGGGAGTGGGCGCTGAACTAGTCGCAGAGCAAGCCATCTCTCTCTCTCTCTCTCTCTCTTCTTTTCATTGAATTGACAAGAACCAACGAGCGTTGCCGGACCGACGACGGCCATGGGGTGGTTTTGAAGCTGTGTGAGCCCGAAGATGTTGCCGGCGAGGAGGATGAAGGGACCGACAGGGTGGACGACGAGATGAAGGAAGTCGGCGTGCCTAGGATGAAGACGTTGCCGACGGGTCAGTTGTACCGTACCGGAGACGTTACTCTCCGTCCGTCTCTCCGGTGGTTCAAAAAACGATTTAGAAGCCTCTCCATTCTTGGGCGTTCCTCGCCATTCTTGAATTTCTGGTTGCTTGAGTCGGTAGGTTTTTGTGATTAATTGTGCTTAATTTAGATTTGGGAGAATTTCTGAGATTTTTGGTGAACGGAATTTTTGTCCGGGTTGACCGGGAAAGAAAAGATCGAGAGGAAGGGGATGAACTTGTGTTTTTGAAAAGTATTTTTGTCATTTCAATGGCAAATACGAAAAAAATTAATCGCTGATCTTAGCAAGGAACCTGAGAGTATAACAAAAACAAAGATGAGGACGGGAGAATAATTTTTGAAATACGGGGACAAAATCGTCGATTTAGTCAAACACGTGGGATATCACACTAATTTGCCCTTTAATATTTACTGTTGACAACATTTCAATCAAAAATATATAAAATATAAATGAATTTAGTATGTGGTAACAATAATAAGATCATCATTAAAGACATGATAGCTTCATGTATGTCTTTTTTATTTATTACACACCAAGAAGATGAAATAAAAGTGACCATGTCGCTTCTTGTATCGATTTAAATCTGCACAACTTTCCCCAACGGCGACAATTATCCGGTGAAAAGTTGGATGTACAAATCCCAATAGGTCTAACGTCCCAAGAACATATATGCTTGGCACATCTATCATAGTCTGCTTGAAAGTAAAAAGGTGTGCAACTTTGTGTTACCGTATGGTTGACTTCATGCTAATCTTTCTCTATCCATGTAAAACTGCAATGGAATAATGTGCACTGGCATATACTTGGATGAAAACTGAATGAATAATTTGATTGAGGCCCTTCGGGTGTAAGAATATGAACGCCTAAATCATCATCCCTAGATTTGTAATGTATCGTGAGCCATCGATTATAACCAAGAGCGTTGTTAAGAACAACAGTAGATTTTTTATATAAGGCAAAATTGTCGCCATTCCTGTTGGCTAATGCTGTATCGCTAATAGTCACAAGTAACAATGTTGCCATTTGAAAAAAGCAAAGGCATAGATATTTCCCCATTTTACTCTTTTCTTCAGAAAGACTTCTAATTAAATGTGTGTTTGAGTCCTGGACTCATATATATATATATATATATATATATATATATGAGGTTTACCGGTACTTAAATGATCCCAATTGGTATATAGAATATGCTTAAAAATTGTTTTTTTACCATAAAATTTCTTCTATCTATGAGTCCAATTAATTTGGAATGTAATATTTCCTTAAAATATTACATTAGCGATACAGCATATTTCCTTCTATCTATGAGTCCAACAAATTAAAATAATATGTTTCTATATATATTATATATATATAATCCAATTAATTTGGAATGTAATATTGCCTTAAAATATTACATTAGCGATACAGCGTATTTCGGGAATAAATTTGATCCTAGATATACAAAATGAGATATGTTAGATTATTCTAAATAAAAATAAACTAGATCCAAAGTTTAGGATACACATACGTTATTTTCGTCTTTTTTTTTTCTCTTCCTCTTTCTCCCTTTCTCTCTCCTCTTCCCTCAGCCTAAACCGTCCCCACCCTCTCTCCCCTTTCACCCTTTCTCTCTCCTCCCCCTTCTCAACCTAAATCAGCCCAGAGGAGAAGGTCGACGCCGATGCTCTGACGGTGCCGGCGGCGACGAAGATCTGACGGTGGTCCTCGACGCTGGTGGTTTAGACCGCCCCGATCACTCATCGCATGACGAATCGCCGGCTCGAACGGCGGCCGAAAATGGCTTCTGAGGAGACTACGAAGGACGACGGTGGTGCGGGAGATTCAGGCGATTTGAGCGGTGCGGCGGGAGCGGACGGCGGTCCATATTTCTAAGTCTGACTCCGATTCCGACGCCGTGGTCGACGACGACACAGACGAGTTCTCCCTCTCCCCCTCTCTCTCTCTCTAGCGACCTCGCCCGGCGTGACGGAGAGAGGGGTCGTACATCAGTTGATAAGTAGGATCTCGATCCAACTCTTAACTGACTTATGTTTGTTCCCTGTTGAGAATTGGATTTCTTTGTCAGTCAAAATTGGCTTTTCCTAGGCAGGCGGGTTTTGGAAAATAAATCACCTGACCTGATAATCTCTATCCTCTTTATCTTGTACGGTAGGAATCGAGCTTTTCGATCGGATTGCTCGTTGCTTGCTAGCCTTGCAAAATCACCAAGATGGAATCGGCTTGCTTTACATCCCCCAGCCATATTCTCTCTTGCACTGCACTGCACTGCACTGCACTGGTAATTAATTAATTAAGAGAAAAGTTCACTTTAGTACCCTGTGGTATCGTCCAAAATTACTTTAGTACCCTGTCGTAAAAAATTGACCAATCGAGTCATACTTATTCCAATTAACATCAAAAAGGGCCTCGGGCAGCTGCCCGGACCCGCCCGAACCCTGCCCGGGCTACGTGGCCAGTCACGTCACCAAAACTTGATGACGTGACGTCACGTGGACATCCATCTTCTTCCCTCTCCGCCTCCGCCGCCTCCTCCTCCTCCTCCTCCGCCTCGTCCTCCTCCTCGTCCCCCTCCTCGTCCTCGTCCTCCTCCTCCTCCGCCTCGTCCTCCTCTTCGTCCTCCTCTTCGTCCTCCTCCTCCTCGTCCTCCTCCTCATCCTCCTCCTCCACGTGACGCCACGTCATCAAGTTTTGGTGACGTGGCTGGCCACGTAGCCCGGGCAGGGTTCGGGCGGGTCTGGGCAGCTCCGGGCAGCTGCCCGAGGCCCTTTTTGATGTTAATTGGAATAAGTATGACTCGATTGGTCGGTTTTTTACCACAGGGTACTAAAGTGATTTTGGGCAATACCACATGGTACTAAAGTGGACTTTTCCCATTAATTAATTTCCCTTACATACAGTTGATATGGTGTTTGATCCTTTTCAGTTCCAAGTCTCAAATATTTTTGTTTCTGTTATGCAGGGGAGAAGTTGGAAGTTGGATAGCTTTACTGGAGAGGGAAATATATTTCTGTTTTCAAGTTGAAGTGATGTAATTCTGGATGCAGGCGGTTAATATTATTTAGTTTTTTTTCACTATTAGATGGTGTTCATGTCCGCTTATGGTTTTTTGGGATCGTTTTAATTAGGTTGTCTTTTGTTGGCAGCGGGATTATAGCGATTGAGTACTGTGATTTTTTGTGAATTTAATTGAAAATATGTCAATATTTGGTTATGTCAAATGATATACTCAAATGGTATTTGAATATAACCGGACAAACCATTTTATCATTACACTGCAAACCATTTGATCAGAAAAAGAACAAACCTTTTGATCGTAACAATGTAAACTATTTGATCATAATAGAATAAACCCTTTAGATCGTAACAGTGCAAATCATTTGATCATAACAGAACAAACATTTTGATCGTAACAGTGCAAACTATTTAATCATAGCATAATAAACCTTTTGACCGTAACAGTGTAAACCATTTGATTTTTTCAAATAAATTTAATCGAATATATGTTGAAATGGTATTTTTCAAATAAATTTAATCGAATATATGTTGAAATGGTATGCCATTTATATTAAATAGTATACCCGGTTACATTAAATGGTATGCACAATTATATCGAATGGTATGTCCGATTATTGAAAATACTTATAATAAAAATTAAAAAATTAATTAAATTATATATTGAATGATATATACGATTATATCAAATGGTATGCACAATTATAACAGGGTAATTAAATTATATATTTGCACAGTTACGATACAATGGTTTATTATGTTATGATAAAATGGGTTGATATATCAATTGTGATTTTTTAGATGAATTTAATCAAAGATATATTAAAATGGTATGCCCGGTTATATCAAATGATATACCTGGTTATTAAAAATACTTATAATAAGAAATTTAAATAATTAATTAAATAACCGGATAAACTATTTTATATAACGGGGTAGACCATTTTATATAACAGAGTAAACCATTTGATATAAAAACGTGTCAGCCTTACTTTCGAAAAAAAACGAGTAAGGAAAAAAAATTAAAGGCAGCCACTTCATTATATTAAATGGTACGCCCACTTATATTAAATGGTTTGTCCGATTATATCAAATGATATGCCAAATTATATCTGAATGGTATGTCATGTTATTAAATAAATAATTAAATTATATATCGACTGGTATATCTACTATATTAAATGGTTTGCACGGTTATATCAAATGGTATACTCAATTATATCAAATGGTATGTCTGGTTATTAAAAATAATTATAATAAAAAAGTTAGATAATTAATTAAATAATTTTTCTATTGAAAAATAATTTGTAAGTTAAAAAGAACGAAAAGCGTGTGATGCCACTTGAATAGAAAAATTATTTAATTAATTATCCACCCCCATTCCAAAAGTCACACGCTCCATCGGAGCGGATTTGGTCCTGGAAGGTCAAATCCAACCAGGACCGTTCTGGACGATTAAATGGGTGATTTAGTTATGATTCAATGGTCCGTTTTATCCCGTCCCGGATAAGTCGGGACCATTTCAGTTACCCAGTTACGATTCAATAGTTTACTCAATTACGATTCAATAGTTTACCCAGTTATGATTCAATGGTTTATCTAGTTACGATTCAATGGTTGTGGACTTTTTTTATTTTGTTTCCCCTTGTTTCTGCATTTTTGCAAAAAAATTTCCGCGTGTCCTTTAATAAAAATCCTCCAGCACGGTGCTGGAGTGGTCCTTCAGGACCAAATCCGGTCCCTCCATCGGAGCGGATTTGGTCCTGGAAGGTCAAATCCAACCAGGACCGCCTGGACGATTAAATGGGTGATTTAGTTATGATTCAATGGTTTATTTAGTTATGATTCAATGGTCTGTTTTATCCCGTCCCGGATAAGTCGGGACCATTTCAGTTACCCAGTTATGATTCAATGGTTTACTCAATTACGATTCAATAGTTTACCCAGTTATGATTCAATAGTTTATCTAGTTACGATTCAATGGTTGTGGGCTTTTTTTATTTTGTTTCCCCTTGTTTCTGCATTTTTGCAAAAAAGTTTCCGCGTGTCCTTCGATAAAAATCCTCCAGCACGGTGCTGGAGTGGTCCTCCAGGACCAAATCCGGTCCCCACGCTCCATCGAAGCCCCCCTTTTTAGTTTTTTTTCCTATTCTGCCCCTATCCAGATTGGTCCTGGATTTTTTGTCCAGGATAAAATTTGGTCCCACATATTTCCTTCTATCCATGAGTCCAACAAATAATCAAAGTGGGATTTCATAGATAGAACTTAGAAGGAATTTTATGGTAAAAAACATATTTTTAGCATATTCTATATGTCAATTGGGATCATTTAAGTACCGGTAAACCTCTTATAATTCTTCTTACAGTTTGACTAAGAAGTAAGAACCCTCATACCAATAAGCACTTGAATTAACTGGTGAGAGAGTTGTTCTAGTTTAATTAAGGTCTTGGGTTCGATTCTTTGGGAACGCAGCAGTGTTAAATACTTGTTGGGAGAGGTTTGCCACCTTTCAAAGGTCTTACCCGGCTCGAACTTGGATTAGTCGGCTCAGTGGGCCAGATATCAGGTGGTTTTAAACCCAAAAAAAAATGTACGACCCTTACGTTTGACCGGAAAAAATGTTTCATTGCTTGAAAAGATGAGACTTAGAATTTGTAACTAGTTGAGTCAATTTTGGAATATAATATTTCCTTAAATGACATTTATTATCGTTTTGTATTTTCATGTACCTCTTAATTTGTTGTAAACAAATGAAGGTAAAATTATACGTTTAGCAATGAGATTTTTTGTGTGTGCAAGCGGTCGCCACTTTGGAGAGTTGTATTTTTTGTTTTATTCAACAATAAGAAATTTACCTCTTCAAAAATAATTATACTTCTAGCCAAATTTAAAACATTTGTTTTCTTCCCATTTCCTTAATAAAACTCGAGATATAAATTATCAATGCTAATGGTGTATTTTCTTTTGTGTCAGTGATAAAATTAAAAAGTAAACATTAAATTAGACTAAATGATAGCACCAAACTCATAATTATCGAATTTTAAGTTCAAGGAAATGTCAAGGAAAATAGTCCCCTGTGGCCTGTACCATAGATTATGTTGTGCTTCCTCATGCCAGCTCATTATGGGGAAAATAATACTAGCCTTTTTGAGAATGATACTAGTCACTAATTTACTTCCTTTTAAAGTCAAAAGATTGGGCTATTTTTCCCCTAAAAAAATGATCGGGCTATTTTCGGCCCATTGTGAAATTTTAGTTTTAAATCTTTATATGTCAAAGTCAACTTTAAATTTTTAGACTAAATGACTAATTTTTTTTATCCGATTGACCACTAAGTTACACCCGTTATATTATAAAATGTACCAACCAACCTTTTCATCTTCCACTGTCTCCAATGTCAAATGAATGATTTCCATCAACAATCAAGCTGGCTTATACATATATTATAAAATGTACCAAACAACCTTTTTGGCTTAGATTTTTTCTATAATTTAATTTATTTAGTAATCATACTGAGTAATATTTATAAATCCTTTTTCGAAGTTGTGTCGGCCAACATTACTAATTCTTAAGTGACGCATCGCACTAGCTCCTGCGTTTGCCTCTCTCAAATCTGATGCTCCAATAGCCAGCTGACATGGATTCAAAAATAGCCAGCTGACATGGATTTAATAAATTTTAGTGGGCTTACGCAGAAACTATATTTACTTTGGCAAAATCAATTTAGAAATTGACTTCTTATAACTAAGACCCATGATGCAAAAAAAATCATCAATCAATATAATAAAAGCATGTTCACTATACTTCATAGTACTATTTTTTTTTGACACAAATAAACATTTTAATTTCTTTTATAAATAGTTTGAACTCTGATCTTGAAATATGAATCCCGAATAATCTTTTTTATTCTTTACCACTTGAATACGGCGTGAACGTTATATGTGTAAAAAAAATCAACTCATTCATAGAAATTAATGTTTGAGGGTTGAAGATGAAGATTCTAACATGTCATCAAAATATGTTAGACAAGTTGTTCATTATTGTACTCACACGGCGCACATTGCCGAAGTTAAAGCCCGTGCAAGTTTTGGCCACGTAAGCTTTATTAGAAGAGATATGTTAAGATTATTATATTGTTACTTACAACTATAAGAACTTGTTTATAAGTGAAAAAAATTTATTCATACTTAATCTTAAAGTTTTGTATTAGATATTAGAAATTTCAACAAGAATCGTATCCGGCTTGTCATCCAATCGGGAAGTTGCGATAACTGAGGTTCCGATGCCAATGTGATTCCAATATGTAGTCCTACGTGTGTTAGTGTTAGGCAATAGAGAAGCCAAGAGAATAATAATAAGAGTAAATTACTCTGAGATCTTTAAAGTTTGGTCAGATTACTTTTTAGGTTCCTCAGTTTCCAAAAATTATTTTTTGTTCTCATATTTGATTTTATTATACTATCGGGTCCCTGTTGTCGAAATATTCAATTTTTTTCGGCGAACCCCTACTTGAAAAGACAAAAATGCCCCAAACACTTAAAAACAAAAAATCCTCTCTTTCTTCCTTCATCTTCTTCTTTCTCCCACTTCATTTTCTTCCTCCCACTTTCAACCAAAAAACTCAAACCCAAATATTATTAGTCATAATTATAACTAATTAGAGAATCAGACCTTGAAAACTCCTAATTTTGAAAATTCAATTCGAATTAGAAATTCAAATTTAAAAACCAAAACCCATTGTGAGTAAAGGCATGGATAAAAACCAAAATCCTAATTAATTTTTTTTGAAGTGGATAGCCTAATAACTTTGTATTAGATATAAGAATTAGAGTATATGGTGGAATTTAGAAGTCCAGTTATTACATAAAGCCCAAAGGCAACCCAGAAAGTACCCCAATTGAAGTGAAAAGGAGCAAGCAAGCTAATCAAGTGCATTGTCAAAATCACACCAGTTGTGTCTGTATCCATTGAATTCCATTTCCTCCCCCAAAACACATTCCTCTTCCTCTCCACCACAACATCAGACCACATAATTCTCCTATAGTTACTAAAACTTATTGCTCGCGTTATAAATTTGCCTTTATCGAAGTTGGACCTTTCTAGAGGAGAGCAAAAACTTTGCTTTAGTGGGTTAAACCTAAAGATTTTATTTTTATGGCAGTTGGATTCCAAAAGATTAAAACTTTTTGGTGAAGAGATTAGCTTTCTTGATCTGGAGATCTGCAGAATTAGATGGGTTATAGATTTTGTCAATGGTGAAGTGACCAAGATTTTGTCACATGGTATACCAATTCGCTTCACCATAGTATACCAATTCACATCGCTTTGTTTTATAAAGCTTCAAACTTTAGAAGACTTCCAAGGTGAAGATGTTGGAAAGTTTATTGATGGTTTTGTACGTGTACACAGGAGGAGGAGGAGGAGGAGGAGGTGTGCAATCAGTTTATTAAATCGGAAAGAAAATGAGTAAACTCAATTGAGTTTTGATTTTTTAATTTAAATTTCTAATTTGAATTAGAGTTTCAAAATTAGGGTTCTTCAAATTTTGATTATGTTATCAGTTTTGATTATCACCAAGAAGATTTGAGTTTGAGTATTTTAGTTGAAAGTGGGAGGAAAAAGAAGGTGAAGAAAGAAGGATAGAGGATTTTTTTTTAAAGTGAGAAGGCCATTTTTTCCTTTTCAAGTGGGGGTTCGCCGGAGAAAATTAAATATTCTGGCAATTGAACCCGAGAGTATAATAAAATAAAATACAGGGGACGAAAAATTTATTTCTAGAAACTGAGGGACCTGAAAGACGATATGATCAAATGCCTGGAATATGAGAGTAATTTACCCTTTTTTATTATGGTATGCTATGAAACAAATAAGTGATATATCTGAGTTAGTCATATTTGTATGCTTGGGTAAGTGGTATTGAAATGACTATGAATGTCATATTGGTATTTATGCGTATGTGATGTAATCTTATATTAGCGTGATTTTGGTATGTTTTGAGTCTATCATATTGATATAACTGCGTATCTGATGCAATCAGATGTTAGCATGATATTGGTATGCCTGAGTCTGACATATTGATATGCAAGAGTACGTGGTCTTTGTATGCTTACAGATATCATATTGGTATGCCCGTGTTTCTGATGCAATCTGATGTTAGCATGATATTGGTATGTCTAAGTATGTCATATTTGGCCTATGTAAGTGGTATTGGTATGCTTACATATGTCATATTGGTATGCCTGGCTAAGTGATATTGGTATGCGTAAGTATATCATATAAGAACCTAGTATCCGGCTCCCTGTTAAGCAAAGCTGGGCTGAAGCTAATTTTTTAGGCTGATAAATTTGTAATGACCAAAGCTGGTACATTTGTAGGTATTGGTATGCTTACATATGTCATATTGGTATGCCTGGCTAAGTGATATTGGTATGCTTACATATATCATATAAGAACCTAGTATTCGGCTCCATGTTAAGCAAAGCTGGGCTGAAGCTAGTTTTTGAGGCTGATAAATTTGTAATGACCAAAGCTGGTACATTTGTAGGAAAGGGTTACCTAGATAGGGGACTCTTCAAGATGAATGTAATAACTATACAATGCGCCTTTGAGGGCCAGAATAAAGTTGTTAATTCTTCTTACTTGGCTGAGTGTTCTGACTTATGGCATGATAGATTAGGACACGTAAATTTAAGCTGACTAAGAAAGTTGATAAGTTTAAATTTATTGCCTAAACTGGAGTTTAACCCAAACGATAAATATGAAGTATGTGTTGAGGCAAAAATGGCCAAAGCACCTTTCCATTCAGTGGAAAGAAGTACAACACCTTTAGAGTTAATTAATACCGACATCTGCGATATGAAACATGTGCAAACTAGAGGTGGAAAAAAATATTTCATCACATTTATCTATGATTGCACAAGATACTGCTATGTATATCTCTTGAAAGGAAATGACGAAGCCTTTGAAGCCTTTAAGAGTTATAAGAATGAGGTTAAAAATTAGCTTAGCAGTAAAATCAAAATGATTCGAAGTGATAGAGGGGGAGAATATGTAGCTCCATTTGAGAAATTCTGCAAACAAAATGGCATTATTCATCAGACAACTGCACCATACTCACCTCAATCAAATGGCGTAGCTGAACGTAAGAATCGAACTTCCAAGGAGATGATGAACTTTATGTTGATTAGCTCGGGCTTACCCCAGAACATGTGGGGGGAAGTTGTGCTCTCAGCTAACTATATTCTAAATAAATTACTACATTAAAAAATAGAAAAAACCTCATATGAACTATGGAAAAAGAGAAAGCCTTCCTACGGTTACCTTAAAGTGTGGGGATACCTAGCTAAGGTAAAAATACCTCCACCTAAAAGGGTGAGAATAGGACCCAAGACTGTTGACTGCATCTTTATCGGATATGCCTACAACAGTAGCGCATACCGATTTCTAGTGCGCAAGTCTGAAAACCCTGAAATCAACAAGGGAATGGTCATGGAATCAAGGAATACAACATTCTTTGAGAATATCTTTCCAAACAAGGAGAGGAAAGACCCAAGCTCTAATAAAAGAGCTCATGAAGCTACTCACGGTTCTCATCAAGTTGATGAGGAATCTAGACGCAGTAAAAGGGCCAGAACAGCCAAGTCGTTTAGTCTAGATTTTTTGATATACGTGTTAGAAAATAAACCTGGTATAATCCAAGAGACATTGTCTAGTCCAGATGCTCTTCTCTGAAAAGAAGCTATCAATAGTGAGATAGAATCCATCATGCAAAACCACACGTGGGAAATCGTAGATCTCCCACCAGGTTGCAAATAGATCCTTAAAAAAAATACAAAGCTGATGGATCAATCAACAAGTACAAAGCTCGATTGGTAGCTAAAGGGTTCAAACAGAAGGAAGGATATGATTACTTTGACACGTATTCGTCGGTCACAAGAATCACATATATTAGAGTGCTCATAGCCGTTGCAGCTCTCTATAACCGTGAGATACATCAGATGGATGTAAAATCAGCTTTCTTAAATGGAGAACTGGAAGAAGAAATATATATGGAACAACCTGAAGGGTCCAGACAAGAGCATAAAGTATGCAAACTGGTCAAGTCATTGTACGGGCTAAAACAGGTGCCGAAATAATGGCATGAGAAATTTGACAGAACGATGATGTCAAGTGGCTTTAAGATGAATGAGTGTGATAAATGTATTTACATTAAAGGCACACCTGATGCTTACGTGATTGTATGCATGTACGTAGACGACATGCTAATCATGGGAAGCAGTAATGATCTTATCGTGAAAACTAAGAACATGTTAAAGAACAACTTTGACATGAAAGATATGCGTCTAGCTGATGTCATACTAGGGATAAAAATCTCTAAGACGACTGAAGGAATTGTCTTGTCACAATCTCATTACGTAGAGAATGTACTCAAGAAATTCGAAACTTTTGACAAACTTTTGGCTAAGACTCTGTTAGACCTAAGTCTACACTTAGCTAAAAATAGAGGAGATCCAGTATCTCAACTGAAATATGCAAGGATCATTGGGAGCCTGATGTCCTTGACAAATTGTACACGCCCTGATATTTCATATTCAGTTAGCAAGCTTAGTAGATTCACAAGTAATCCAGGAACAGATCACTGGTAGCTCTGGAAAAGGTTCTAAAGTATCTAAAATATACTTTGAACCATGGCAAACTTTATACTAGATATCCAGCTGTATTGGAAGGATACAGTGATGCGAATTGGATATCGGACACTAAAGACTCCAAATCCACTAGTGGTTACGTGTTCACCATAGGTGGAGGAGCTGTGTCCTGGAAATCTTTCAAACAAACGTGCATAAATCTTCCAAACAAACGTGCATAGCTCGATCCACCATGGAGTCAGAGTTTATAGCACTAGATAAAGCTGGGGAAGAAGCTGAATGACTCAAAAACTTCCTAGAGGATATTCCTTGTTGGAACAAGCTTGTGCCTCCTGTATTGATACATTGTGATAGCATGTCAGCAATCGGGAGAGCACAAACAAACGTGTTCACCATAGGTGGAGGAGCTGTGTCCTGGAAATCTTTCAAACAAACGTGCATAAATCTTCCAAACAAACGTGCATAGCTCGATCCACCATGGAGTCAGAGTTTATAGCACTAGATAAAGCTGGGGAAGAAGCTGAATGACTCAGAAACTTCCTAGAGGATATTCCTTGTTGGAACAAGCTTGTGCCTCCTGTATTGATACATTGTGATAGCATGTCAGCAATCGGGAGAGCACAAAGTACTATGTACAATGGTAAGTCTCGACACATCCGGAGGAGACATAACACCGTTAGATAACTGATCTCTGGTGGTATAATTACCATTAGTTATGTGAAGTCCAAGGACAATATAGCTGATCCTTTAACAAAAGACATCAACAGAGACCAAACGTATAATGCAATAAGGGGAATGGGGTTAAAACCCATACATTAAAAAATATTCATTGTGGTAACTCAACCATGATGAGTGGAAATCCCATAAACTTGGTTCAATGAGACAACTAAGTTATGGATGGTTAAGATGATTACTTGGAACCCATCCTATTCTTAGAAGCTACCCAAGTACGAACCTACAGAGGTGTGGTTAGGTTAAGCTTCTACGCTTTCAATAATTCCTATACCAGATAAGGGTGGAGTATGGCAGGATACTCCTAATAGGAGATCACCTATATAAGTGTGAAGTGAGGTCACTTCAAATACAAAAATACTTATGAATCCAAGATATGGTCCATGGCCGAAACAGACAAAATGTGAGAACCAAAAAATATTAGAGATATCATTGTGTAAATATTATTGTCTTTATTTACATAAAAAAGCTGACAGTTCAAGACATCGCGTTCACTGAGCAGCAAGTAAATTCGATAATATCTTACTAGAGAAGGTTCAAAGCCGTAAGCTACCTATCTCGATGTATTAATAACTCGTCGAAACTTTTCTTAAAAGTGTCAACATGCATTAAATCATCATTCATGTGGGAGATTGTTAGAATTGAATGAAAATTCAATGTAAAGGCCCAAGGTGGAAGGCCCAAAGTGGGAGGCCCAAGATTGGAATGGGAAAGGGCATACCACATCAAAAAATGTAACAAAGTTTTCCAAGTATATAAGGAGATGCTCCTTGTTAGCTAGGAACTAAGTTGATTTGGAAAGGCAACTCGGATATGCTACGAGGATGGTGCGTAGCACTATCTGAACACGAGCACGAGCATGCGCACGCACACGTGCGTGTGCACATGGCGCATTGGACGCAGGTTGCAATGGGCGCTTTGAGGTGTACTTTGCACGTACGCATTGTCGCAAGGAGCCGGATGAATTTTGAAGTTTTGCCAAAACTCGGAGACCACCCGTACACCTTCGGGGGCCTGCGTAGGGACACGAGGAGGTGCGAAAGGCTGGACAATTTTGGAAGACTCCAGATTGCTCGAACGAAGGGGTGCCTCACTGAAGAGCCACGAACTGCCTGGCAAAGGGGCTTGTCCAGAATGCCCACCGAAGAGCCACGAGCAAACTGGCTGGCCGAAGAGGTGCCTAAAGGGCAGCCTGCCTGCTGGACGAAATGGTGCGTCTCCTCGGAATTGCCTTGTGCCCCCTCGGAAGTGGCTGCCTCCTCCCATCCAGAGCCTATAAATAGGTCTCTCCCCGTCATTTGTAACTCACTCCACTACTCATTGCATAACATCTCTTTTTAGCAATAGTAGTTTTCCTCTCTCTGTGAAAAGTTTTGAGTATCCAGCGGTTCGCCGAAGCTTCGAGAATCGTTGTGCTACGATCTTGGAAGCAACTAGCGTTGTATCTTGGGGACGATTGTCGTAGCCTGTAAACACTGAATATGGGACAATCTCGTCTTACGGAGAAAGAGTGAAACTCTTGCCTCGACCTAGATCCTAATCAAGTATACCATCATCCAGACAACTTTGTGAAACTCTTTCCTATTTGGCACTATCCTATTTGGCACTAGACCCATGTGTGTGCCCTTTTTTTTTGCCATGTAATTATCATTATTTACAACTTTGTCATTAGGGTCACCCCCTTCTCTTTGGTTTGTACGGTGCGTTTTGAGCCTTTGTGTGTACCCAATGTGACCCCACCTTCTCTTGTTAGATGATTATAGAGAAATTTTATATTGATCCTTCTACACCAAGTAACTTGATGATTTAGTAAATACCCATCAATTCAAGAATGACAATTGGATTTGGTATCAATTAATTAATTAATTATGGAAACAAAATTAAGATATTATTGTAACATATAATACAAATAAATTACTTCATAATATTAAATATTTTATTTCAAGAAAATAGAACTATGCCATTAAGGAAAAGAATATATTAAGTCTTCTTATATTTAAAATTTCATAAAAAACTAAAACCAAACTTTATCTGTTAAGTTTAATAAAGAGCACCAAGCATGTTATTTTTTAAATATACTATATTTACCAAAGTCTGATTATCGATTCAGAGTGCATAGAATAGGTTGTGCTTCATTCAATTCATTCATAGAGTATCTTTATCTACACATTAAAAATAGAGATCTGACTGGCGGCCGACCGGTTAGACCGTTACCTGAGACTGGTTAGATCGTTATCTGAGATAATATTCAGTCGATTTATTTTAAAAATTGGAGGTCGATTCGCATTTAAATTTTCAGTCAAACTGTCTAGTCAGATCTTCCTTTTGACCCAATTCGCTCGGAATATAAAAAATTAATATTTATTTATTTATTTTATCTGATTTCATATAGAACTAACACCTCCACTTCCATAACGGTTCGTATACATCTTTTTTTTTGGAAATTGAAGAACAAGCCCCTATATATAGATAGAAATAAATATAAAAATTACATCCTAGTGAAACATCCTACCCAATGCCCAAAGACCTACCTAGTTGTCCCTCGAGCTCATCATTAACTGGTCCCAAATTCACTTGTCATTCGCGAATTGGTGGGTACATCCCAAGTTACTACCAAACTAAAACTTCTCGCTAATTAGGAGAAAAAAAATACTACGAGCCCCTAATTTATTTCCTTTAATGTAAATATTTTACACCATGATTACAATTGTGTGAGTTTGAACTGTGGACCTCATTGAATTTGTAGATGTCTTATACCGTTAGGCTAAATGACATTTGGCTAATTTAATTTGTTTCCTTTTAAAGTCAAATGAATGGGCTATTTCGGTCCATTGTGAAATTTTAGTTATAAATCTTTATAGGTTAAAGTCAACAACATAAACCAATATTATGTGCTTTATTTCAGATCAAATGTTGAATTTTTTTTCCCGATCGACTACTAAATTACACCCGCTTAAGTGAATGGTTTTACAGTGGATAAGTTAGACACTCGTTAGGCTTATCATCTTCCACTGTCCGCTAAATGATTTCCATAAACAATCAAGCTAGCGTATACATATATTTTAAAATGGGCCAACCAAACTTTTTGGCTTACATCGTCATCGTTTAATTTTCTATTTTAAGTGACGTATCGCACTAGCTTCTGCGTTTGCCCCTCTCATGCTTCAGTTGTGGGCTTACGCAGAAACTGACGCAACAAAAAACCATCAATATAATAAAAGCATGTTCATTATACTTCATAGTACTACAACAAACAAATTATTTGGACCGAAACAAAAGTTTTTAAATAGCATTTTTTAGAAATAGCTCGAATTCTTGATCTTGAAATGTGAATCTCAAATAATCATTTTCATTCTTTACCACTTGAATAAGACGTGAGTTTGGTTATAAGTGTAAAAAATTCACTTACTTATAGCCTTTTTTTTGTTGGATATGGTGATTATAACATATTAACAAAGATTTACGTCTCAATCCCTAACAGGTGTAATGAATGAAAACGATGGAGACTCTTAATGTTTCGAGTTAGATATTGTGATTCTGTTGGGAGTGGCGAGAAACCATGGCAGGATGGTGCATGCTGTACCCCTGGTGCATGCCAGGTCGTCCGAGTTTTTGGGACCTGGCGGTAGCCAGGGTCTTGGCGCCAGTCAGGTCGTGCTGCGGCAGAATTTTCTGTTTTATTTGGACTCTTATTTTGGACTCCTTTGATGACCTATGTAGATTATGTGGCTTGCTAAGGTTCGTCTGTACATATGATGGGATGTTACCATAGGTTGTATGACTTTGTGGCTTGGTACTCATCAATAAAAAGATCTTCTTCTCTCTGTGGACGTAGGTGGTAGGCCGAACCACATTATATATTGTGTCAAATTTGTGTTATTGTTTTCTTAATTTTCTAACAACTGGTATCAGAGTCTAGGGAGAGGATGGCGAATCACGGCACGAAGTTTGGCTTGGTGAAGTTTGATGGATCATCGAATTTTATGTTATGGCAAAGGCGTGTCAAAGATCTGCTGATGCAAGAAGGGATGATCAATGCGCTCTGGGAGAATAAGTATGAAAAGATGGAGGAGAAAGAGTGGAAAGAGTTGGAGGCCAAGCCGGTGGTGACGAATCGCTTGTGCTTGGTGTTGGAGGATGTCACTAGTACTCTACTAGAGTTTCATCAAAGAAAGAAAGTCAACTATGAACAAGGAGAAGGGATTCTTGTGAGGGGAAACTATGATCTTATAGGAAAAAAAGGTGGAAAAGGATCTGAGTTGGGTCAAGGAGGTTCACTAAAAATTGCTTCAAGTGCGGAGGATGGGGACACATGAAGAATGATTGTCCATGAAGAACTAGGGATCATGACAGATCGGGATCCATGAATATGGCCTCATATTCGGATGGGTCGGATGGTGATTGTTTTTCTGTCTTATCAAGTCAAAAGCATCTTGTTGATTTCGGGCATTTGGATGGCGCGTCATCTTTTCACATGACACCTAATAGGGATTGGTTCGACACTTACAAGTTCGTTAATCAGGTATGGTGACTATGAGTGATGTTTCTACTTGTAGAATTGCTGGCATATGGGAGATACGAATTAAGATGTGGGATGGTCTCGTGAGAAAGCTGTGTATGTTAGACATGTTCCATAGTTAGAAAGAAATTTGATCTCATTAGAAGTCCTGAATTATAGTAGGTATGGTTATAAGATTGAAGGTAGTCTAATGGAGGTAGAGCAGGATGCTGTGGTGGTGATGAAGTGTGAAAGGGATGTTAGGAATACTTACATGTTAGTGGAGAATAGTGTTATGGTGGAATTACTCAATGGGGTCTGATGGAGGAGGGAAAGCTCTTAGAATATGAGGTTAGATCGTATGAAGGAGCAATGTCTTGGCATGAATGATTTGACTAAGAGGATTCTTGGATTGGGGATTAGCAACAACAAGGTTAGTAGGAAGCTATGGTTGTTTCATAGAGACACGGTTAGCAAAAAGTTATTATTGTCTCGAAGAAGCATGGGTATCAATACAAAGGTGTCCAAAGGCAGCTGCAATACAAAGGTGTTAGGAAGGTTTGGTATTGAGAATGAAAAACCGTTAGAAACACCACATGCGTTAGTCGATACGAGCAGTAGTATTTTACTAGGTAGAACAAAAGGCTGCCCAATGTATGTTATGGCTTATAGCATTGGTTTGGGCAAAAAGAAAAAGGTCCAACAATGAAGCAGTTAGAGGTTGCGAAGCATAAGGATGACCGAAAAAGTAGAGGAGAATCTGTTGGTCACAAGGTTGCTTCAGCATGTGAACTTGCATGTTGGGTTCAATAGAGGTCGGAGAGAATGCATCAGGCAAGCTAGCGAGGTGCTCTAGTTTGGGAGACGTCTCCAAGCGATTGAACAAAGGTGGAGAGAAGTGAGGACGGTCTTGATGAGGATGGAAGGATCTAAGGTCCAAGATCGAGTCGGCAGAGTCAGTTTAGTTTCACATGACTTCATGTTTCTCCAAGGGGCAGGTTCTCGCCAAGGTGGAGATTGTTAGGAGTGACGAGAAATCATAGAAGGTTGGCGCACACCAGGGGTGGGCTTTAGATTGTTCGAGTTTTGGACTTGGCGATAGCTTGGTTCTTGGCTCTAGCCATGTCGTACTGCGGTATAATTTTTTGTTTTGTTCGGAATCTTGTTTTGAACTCCTTCGATGACCTATATAGATTCCTTGGATTGCTATGGTTTGTCTATATATCTGAGGGCATGTTATCCTAAGTTGTATGGCTTTGTGGCTCGGTACTCATCAATAAAAAAATTTTCTTCTCTCTGTGGACGTAGGCGGTTGGCCGAACCACGTTATCTCTTGTGTCGTATTTGCGTTATTATTTTCTTGATTTTCTAACAGATTCTAACAACTAAGGGCATTTGACCTTATGACATAGACAAATTGACGAAGTTTTAAGGCGCACATCGCACGTTGGCGAAGTTCAAGCCCGTAGATTTACACTTGCTAGAAGTTGAATCTTGAAGCTTCATAAATTCGTCAACGTCAACACCTTGTGCTATTAAGTCAAATGTCCTTCGTTAGAAGTGGTACGTTGAGATTATCACATCGCTAATTGTGACTGTTATTAGGGATGGCAATGGGTAGGGTCGGGTAGGGTATTGGTAGGACCCAACCCATACCCTAGTTTTTGGAGTTAGACCCATACCCTACCCTCGACCCTACAAATTTTTTATTGTTCGACCCATACCCTACCATCCAGGAGACCCAGGGTTTATAGGGTCTGCAGGGTCCGACCCTTTAACATTCTATCTTTTGATAATTACTTTACAAGATACTTTTATTATTTCAATATAATCCAAATAAAGAAAAAATCAAAGTCTATGTAATAAAATAATAATCTCAAATTAAAGTTGAGAGTAAACTATAAACTAACTGGTTCAACATAAAATAAAACACATACGACTATCTCGTCAATAAGAAACTAAAACTTATAAGTGTTCTTGTATAATATAAAGTTTCAACTTTAAAATAATTTCTTTCTAAATTTTCAAGCGACTTTTGAACACATTTTCTCGATCATCTTCTTGCTCTTGTAATCTAACTATTCTCGATAGCTTCTGTGTCTAACCAAAAAGTTTAATTACTTAATTAGTCATATACTATTTGAAATTTTAAATTAAAAAATAGTATTATATTAGGTTTTTTTTTGTGTGCGCTTATTCTTTTTGCGGCTGTATTATAATTATCTTAGCAATATAATAAATATGGATCTAAGTCGGATCTAATTAGGGTCTAACTAGGGTTGGGTCTAATTAGTGGGTCTATGGGTAGGGTCTGGGTCTGGGTTTATATAGATCTTATCCAGACCCGGACCCTATCTAAATCTATAGACCCAAACCCAAACCCTACCCAAGACCCATAGACCCTAAGATCCACGGGGTATGGTAAGGGTCTGATCCACTGGGTCTGGGTCTTTTTGCCATCCCTAATTGTTATGAAATTGTTTACAAAAATAAAAAATTCATCTTTCTACAATTCTAAAATTTTAAATTGGATATAAAATTTTAACGAAGAATCAATAGTATCCAGATTTTCGTCCAATTGTGCCCAAAAGTCAATATTATAGGCAAATTGTGGGTGCTGTGTCATTGTGGATCCCATTCGAAAATGAGATCCCAAATATCGGGAGGTTACGATAATTGAGGTGCCGATGCCAGTGTGATTCCAATATGTATTCCTCTATGTTTTAGTGTTAGGCAAGAGAGAAGCGAAGAGAATAATGATAATAATATGAATACAGGAATAAAGTTAGATGGTTAGTTGGGTGACGGATGACTCAAATCCGAATTTCACCAATTAGGGCAGAGCTGAAATACGTTTTGAGTGGGAATTTGTCTGATCACGGCTAAACATAGTACTGTACACGTCCTAAATTGGATGTGTTAGATTTTCCACTACCAGCTACTTGCCTCCTAGGTGAGAACAACTTGGGATACTTTATGTTTTTTTAAATAACAAAGTTAAATATTGTCGGACCCTATCTAATGACGGTTTTGTTAATGGTATTTTTTATATTTATAAGATTTAAACTCAAAACATAGTTTCGTTTATTGAAACTCATTATTACCATCTGTACAAGTTCTCAATCAAGGTCACGGTCGATCTCATCACTCACGTCAATATCGTCCTTAAAATCGATATCTTTGTCCACAGCTTCATCCAATCATCCATACTTATATAAATAAGAAACTAATTAGACTTATTGCTCACGAACTTGCTCAGAAATAGTGTAATGAATTACTCATTGTTGAGATACTTTTGATGTTTCAGAATCACAAGTTGAAGTTCTTGGAAGACAATTGCATTCCTTTGCGCCAAATTGTTGGGATTCTTGTGATAGTATATATCTGTGCTGGTCCTATACTTTTGAATTCACTTAGCAAGTGAATTCAAAAGTATAGGACCAGCACAGATATATACTATCACATATATATACAGTAAATAAATTACTTAAATTATTTCATCGTACGACAAAGTGTGTAGATCAACTTTTCCAAAAAAATGTATAGGAATTGGTACATAATTGTTGTATGTTAATATTACTATTATATATATATATATATATATTGGAGCAATATTATTTTATGCACCATCCAAAAAGGGCATTTAGTGACACCAAAGAAGTTTCGTAATCGAAGGAACGATAAAAAATTTCCTAATTAACTATTTACATCTCGGCCGTCCCGTATACTTATCGGTGTGACGGCTTCCATTGTTTAGGTGGGAGTGGATTGGGTACGGAGTGAAGAAATTACTCCGAACGGTTTGGAGTGAAGAGGAGTTCGCGCTGGCAAACGTAGTTATGTCATAATGGCATGCGCAGTTATGTCATAATGGCATGCGCACTTATGTGATAATGGCATGTGTATTTGCGACAGCGGCAAGTCCCGTTTATGATAATGGCGCGCGTGACTTTTTCATTTTGGTCCTCATATTTTAGCATTTTTGCAAAAAAATCATACTGGCATGCGCAGTTATGTGATACTGGCATGCACTGTTATGTGATACTGGCATGCGCAGTTATGTCATAATGGTATTTGTTTCAGGCCTTTGTTTGCGCGTGGTTTTTTTATTTTGGTCCCCATATTTTTGCATTTTTGCAAAAAAATCCCGCGTGTCTTCATTCCGAACGGTTCGGAATCTGGACATTCCGTACCCAATCCATACCCTGTTTAGGTACACAGTAGAAAATTCTGCTCATCATTAAAGCAAATATATACGAAAACACGATGTTCCCGAGTATATTTTTTATTTTTGGGAATGCAATTGAGTTAAAATATGTTAGGAAATTCTGCTACAATCTTGTAATAATAACCGAATCAAATATAATTTAGTATATAAATATTTTGTAAAAAAATAATGATTTTGGAGGATTAATTCTCTGGTCTGTTTCAAAGATGACCACATCCGCACAAAAAAGAAAAGAAGAGCCGTGACAAATGTTATAGTTGAGTGCATCATCATCAGTTACAGCATCATCAGCACTGAGCATTGATGACTATTGAATGTCTAGTTAGCAGTAACTAAAAATGGTTAATTGCCTCCCATAGGCGTTTTAAATTGTTTCTGAGATTTGGAATACTGACCACTCTTAAGACACGTGTTCGTAAGGAAGGAAAAAGAGTGAGGAATTATATTGGAATGAAGAAAAAATAAGTTATAAAATTGGTTTAAAAACTTGGGTGAGTTCAGAATAAAGAAAATGAATGTGGCTACAAACCAGGGGTACATAATTTTTTTCCTGAATATTGGAATTCATTATCAACAATTTTATGTAAATGTTCAATTATAATATTCGGACACACATTAAAGTTACATACTTAAAATTTATTGTGGCGTAACATCAAATTTATACTAGAAAAAATAAAGCTAAAATATCATTGGTATTTTTGGAAGGTAATACAATTTTAATTATTAAAAATATAAAGATAAAATATCAACAAACACTTCTATTGCCAAAGGCCATTTAGCCTAGCAACATAGACGTCGGAAGATTTGACGGAGGTCCAAGGTTCAAACATTGGCATAGACGTGTATTTTTAGTGTAATTTATCTTCAAAAAAAAACACTTCTATTGAAGTTGTACTAACCTAATCAAGAGGTCTCGAATTTGAAACTTTGGGAATAAAACATTGTTAAATATTACTTAGAACAACTTTGAAACCTTTGAGATCTAATTCGAACTTAAATTAGTCAGTGCAGTTGTGTCATTGTACCTAGTGGTATAACAAAAAAATAAAGCTATAATAATTGAAAATAGAAAAATGGAATTTCTTCAAAGTGGATCCTAAATTTATTATTTCTCACCATCAAAATTCAAAACCAAAGATATCCTAGTTTAGGGTTAAAAGTATATATTTTTTTCGAAACATTAATCATTTCAGAATCTCAAGATTCTCTTACATTTCATCTACGACACCGGCACAAGATACCCTATATAATATTCTTCCCCAACCTCCCACCTTCCTCGAACCTTCCCCTCGCTCCCCACTTCAACTAGTTCCCAACCCAAAACGATGGCGTTTCGGAGACTACTACTCTCTAAACGTCTCTCTATCAACAGCGGCAACGGTCACCGAATTTCCTCACAGGCTGTAACCTTAGAACACAAACAACATTCCATCTCCACTCGGGACCACTCGCCGGACCACGCCTCAGAAACGGGGTTATTCCGGCGGTTCATCCTCCCGGAGTTCCTCTCCCTCCCAGTCGGCGAGAAGCTCCGGGAGCGGCTCAGGGGGCTCAACGAGGACGTCGCCGGAGGGGACCACCGCCGGATGAGACCGGATCCGGCGAAGGGGGAGCTGGAGGGATTCGGGGTGACGGTGGAGGACGCGAGGAAGCTGATGAGGGTGGCTCAGGTGGAGAGGGTCAAAGAGAGGGTGAAAGAGGAAGGGAAGGCTACGGCGTCGTATTCGGAGTTTGTGAGGATGTGCCGTGATTGCTGCGGTGGGAGTGAGGCCCATGCCCATGAGTTCGCCCAGTCGATGGATCGGGCCGGACACGTCATCGTTATGGGCCACGTCGTCTTCCTCCAGCCCGATCAGGTAAATAATGGAAATTTCGAGCATTTTTCGTCTCGCTTCAAAATCAAAATTACCGAAATTGGTGGTCTGAGTAAGGGTGACCATGACCATAAAAAAAGAGAGTAAGAGTTACCATGAATTAAATCCCGATCCGGATTTCAATTTAATTCGATTAGTTAAAAATTCGATTCGGATTCAAACTGGCTCAAACATATCTCAATTCGGATTCGTCCTTGAATAGATCGAATCCGAATCCATATATCCCATATTCATAAATTTGCGAATTATTCGGCAAATTATTGATTTTTTTTTAGGATATTGAAATTTTTTGAGAAAGAAAAAAATATGATCAAATTTAAAAAGAGGAAGATAATGGAGTAATTGAAATTTCAAAATTTTCTTCTACCTCGTTTCATTCTCCAAAATTAAAATAATTCAATATAATTTCTCTCTGACTTCATCTCTATAAATATTTTTAACAAAGTTTACTAATTAGTTATTTTCATCGTATTATTTCTTGCATAATTAGTCATATTATTAGTTACATAATTAATGATATTATTAGTAATATTATGGCATTGGGAGGAAAAACAAGCAAGGATAAGAAAACGTGTGAAATACCATAATTCTTTTTCAATCAAATTTTCTACCAATTTCCCCTTATCATAATTTGATCTCAATTCGTAGTCACCCCTAGTTCTGACCATTATTATTACAAATGTTTAACAGATGGCCAAGTCAATGGAGAGTCTAATATCTCAATCCATGGCGACTCCAAACGATCCAAGGAGGGAGAAGCTCAAGGAAATGGAGGAGGAGAAGTCCATGATCGATAAAAAGGCCAGGGCCCAAGTTAAGCGGGAGCTCTATTTTGGGCTGGGCTTTTTAACGGTCCAAACCCTTGGATTCATGAGGCTGACCTTCTGGGAGCTGAGCTGGGACGTCATGGAGCCCATATGTTTCTTCGTCACTTCCATTCACTTCGCGCTTGCCTACGGCTTTTTTCTCCGGACATCTACGGAGCCGACTTTTGAAGGGTACTTCCACAGCCGGTTTATAGCCAAGCAGAAAAAGCTCATGGAAGCCCATAAGTTTGACGCAGAGAAGTATAACGAGCTGAGGAAAGTGTTTTACCCTTCCTTGGGCCTGGACCATGGGCCGCAAAACTCGGAGCAGTTTAGCCCATTTTCCTATCACCAGGAGGGGTTTGGTAATTACCGCTATAATTAAATTGGCCCATTTTAGTTGATGATGATGATGAAAAATAGAGGAGTAAGAGATTTTTCTTTTTCTGTATAGACTTTGTGGTCTAGGCCAGGAGCTGGTGGCTTTTCCTCCATAAACTTTTTTTTCTTTCTCGAGTTATCGATATAATCCAAGGTTTTCTAGGGCGTGCAAGTTGATAACCACAATATGTAGTTTCAGTGACTAATTGAGCTTTTTGTAATCCCTGGGCTGAATTTTCCCTGTAAATTGATCCAAGATTTCTGTTTATGCAAACATCCTCCAATAGACCGGAAATTTCCCCCTACGGATTGTAGAAAGCTTATGCTATCGGACATTGGGAATGTCGCTTTTCCAAGGAATGTTGTAGTTAGAGATGGTGCATGGTCAAGTTTTGCAATATCAACGTGAAGGGAGGGTTTACCCTTTCAAGGTACTATTTTTTTACCACTGGTTTTTTCTACCGAATTTTCTCGTGGTAGGGTTTTGACGAAACCGACGATCGCAACCTCACAATAGACTGAAAGGGGAATATTTGGCCATTATAGGGGCAATTCCAACAACAAAAAAATAGACGAAATTTTTTCCATATGGTACCTTGCTAATGCCTTGACAAGAATTCGTGTTAAACATATGGGCCACGACCGCCATTTGCGAGTGTAAGAATTGAAGAACTAAAGTGATAATTTCCTAAAGTTTAAAGGAGCAATTGGCATGTCTTAACAAAATTAGGGGGCAAAAGGTAATTTTCCACAAACCCTAGCTGTGTTGGGGTAATCGGGGCTGATTAGGGTTTTTAGGCCCGAAAACTATGTTAAATAGACCCTTAGGCCGTCCATTCTGCCACATAGATAACAGCCACATATTTCTTCTCTTTGTAAAGGCGATGAGCGGAATCTGACTCGGGAGAAGGTGCTAGGAGAGGACAAAATCATCCAGGAATCATCGCACGAGAAGGGTAAGCTATTAACTCTATCTCCCACCTTGAATTCGAGTAACTTCTGTCCCAAGTCACGTATTCTGTCTTCTAAAAAGGTGGAGAGGACAAACTTACGGAGTTTTCGGAAGGATCGTCGGAGGTTTAAGAACCTAGGAACAACGTCAGGTAAGTGAAAATCGTAAATCGAGGATTATAGGATTCCGAACACATATGGCTCAATTTAGGGTCCTGATCTAATCTGATTTTTCTTACCTTAGTTCGGATTTGATTTTTGTGTTACATATGGACTCAATTTTAATTCTATCTTGGTACGAACTCGTTAATCTGTTTCTGTTCCTGCTTATGGATTTGATCCCGATTATGTTTGCTATGAAATTGATTCAGTTCCGTTCGGATTTGTGTATAAGTTTCGATATGGATATATTACTTATGTTCTGTTCAGACATGCGGGATTATTTCTGCACCTTTTGGGCCCTATAGTTCATGCGCATCGCTTCAAAAGGGCAACCGGGTAACCCTAGGTGCGTGTGATTAAATGGATAGGGAGTGTGGAAACTATCTGGGCTCGTGGGGATACCCTTCTGTCTTTTGGGCCCGCAACGAAGGGGTACTTTCTGGGCCCCCGAGAATCCCGTCGTGAATATGTTAGACTCCGGAGTCTGTATATGTTAGTCGGTTAGGAGATCCTTTCCGTTTTACATGGTCATTCGATGTACTTAGGCTCGTATTTTCTGTTGTGAATTATATTATTTTCGTTCCACTTACTGAGTTAATCAACTCACCTTAGTCGTATGTGTTTCAGATGGTTTAGCTGAGGCTCGGGATCGGGAGTAGAGGATTCAGCTTGCATGCATCATCACTATTTTCTTTGCAAAAAATAAAAGCGGTTGACCTTTCGACTGCGCGTATTTGGATTTAAAGACAATTATTTATTTTTCTATTTAATGGGTATTTCGGATGTTGGATTTTAAATGTTTAATAAAGTCGGATGCCTAACGGAGTATTTTAAACCTCGGGCATTGTCACTTCTATTTTCTGGTCGTGACAGCGAGACCACAAAAATTCACGTAGTTCTCACAATCCACACAAAAAAAAACCAGGCCACGTGTGAGCCCATAAAGCAGCCCGTAATAGATTTTTTTTAAGTGGACATATCATTATATTATATATTCACCTTTTAGAGCACACGTGGATACAAAATTTTGGAAATTAAATTTATAAAATCTTCTCTAATCTGTATACAAATTTTGTCTAATTTAAGAGTGGATTAATTTTGATCATTTTAATAATTTTGATCAAAATTATTAAATATGAGATATCGTAGTCACCGTTTATGGTTGAGCCTCAAATGAATATCAAGGGAAAATGACGCCTAACTTCTCTATAGATATCTTCTTTTTTCTGGGAAAATGATGGTTTTTTTAGAGTAACCAGGAAAAGGATGTTGCAACTCCAGCAGGTCATGGACCAGTGCAATGGAGTAGAAAGAAATTCTCATGAGGTGGCCCTAATGCTTTCTTTGAAAAGTTGTGTCTATCCACGACCAACAATGACCCACTGCCCACATGAAAACTATATATTTAAGTTTGTTTTTTCTCTCTTGCAAATGGCACTCTTTTTCATTTAATTAAAAAAAATCGAATTAGAAGTTTGGAGCATGCCATTGGATTTGTCCTGAATAATTTGATTCCGGTACCCATGGTCGTTGGTACATGATGTTGTGTTGAATTTTCAAAAGACTACATAAAAATTGTTCAACTCGAACTTCAATAGACATTTAATGACAATACACATAATATTTTTTATTGAGATTTTTAATGCTAATATCAATTCTGGACAGTATTACTTGTACCAAAATGGTCACAAAAGTATCCTAACCAAGAAGGATAATGCTAACCAACATTTTGTCCCAAGACTTGAAGATTGTTTAATTTTGCATCAGAAATTATTTGCTCAGCTGCAATTAATTTGAATGGACCAGGGGACAGATGCATAACAGTAATTATAATCATATTCAATGGATTGCGTAAGCGGTTGAATTCGTAAAGAAGTGGTTAGATCAACTAATCAACTAAGAAAATCCCAATTCAACTTATAAAAAAGAAAAAGAATTCAACCTGATGAGGTATCTCGACTACCTAACGCATATTGACGCTCCACTCATATTCGTTGTCCTATAATTTTCATCTAATCAAAATTTTATATTCCTTTCGTCACGATTTTAAAATAAATTAAATTTCTGTTGCGGCTTCAAATGAGGCCCAATACTTTTCTTGGAGGAAATGCATATTTAAGCCGCCAAGCCACGACAACGTCAAGGCACGTCTGTTCTTTTAGGCTTAACAATTTTTTTAAAGAAAATACAGGAGGTCGATCCCGAATTTTTCCATCCCCAGTCCAACCAAGAAATTTTTGAAGAAAGAATATACATTATTAATTATATGTAGTGTTAAAAATATAATTCAATCGCTTTTAATTTAATAAAATTCAAAAAACTTTTTGGTGAAAGGAGAGTTTTGAATGTTTTGTTTGGACCGATCAGATCAATTAGTTGAAGCTGATTATCAGTTGAATCACCATCCGGTTTTGAACATTGTCTTTTAAAGCCGGAATTAGCAGTTTTGACCAGAACACAAGCCAGCATTAAAAAACCTGACGTTTCCATGTAGTTGATTTTATCGCAGGTACGGGATTGGTTATCTCGCTGACCAAGTTTGACCATGCACATTGTAAGATTCAAACTAGATATTTATGTGACCCAATGAATTGATTGAAATGATAATAAATTTATATTTTCATTACAATTCTAAATTTGAATATGTAAATAGGAGGAATTTTTTCTGCAATAGGCAAAAAAGATACATATTTTTTCTAAATAGACAAAAACATATAATATTTTCAAAATAGGTTGAAAAAATTATTTAGTATTAAAAAAATGAAGAAGATGCCCTGACACACTTATATAAATAATTTATTTAATTTATAATTTTGAACGTACTATCGATACCGAATCTAATCTTTCTATAGTAAATTTATCTCAATACAGAATGATCTAAATTTATTGGTATATCATGATAACGATTAAATTCATCGATAAATACTTATCTCTACTAACAGTAGTATAACATAATACATATCGATAAATTTAATCGTTGTATCATAAATTTATCTGAAAACTGAATTATCTGAATTTATTATATTATATTAGTATAATGACAACGATTAAAATTCATCAATAAATATTAAGTCTAATATAATATATATCAATAAATTCATATCATTCAAGTATTGAGATAGATTTACGATACAATGATTAAATTTATTGATAAATATTATTTTAAACTAATGCGAGTAGAGATAAATATTTATCGATGAATTTAATCATTCTCATTTTAGTAATATAATATATCGATAAATTTAAATCATTCAGTATTGAGATAAATTTATCATACATTGATGCTATATCAATAAATTTACGTTCCGAATAAATAAATAAAATAAAATTATTTATTTAAGTGTGACAGGAGCACCTGCCACTTATTTATATTTTTATGTTTTTATTTGGAAGCGCCGTGCACAAGGATGCCTCCTCTATATATTATTTTTTAAATTATTTTTTAACCTATTTTGAAAATATGTATATATTTTTACCTATTTTGGAAAAATATCTAAGTTTTTTTACTTATTTAAAAAAATCCTAAATACGGTAGATAATACGAACTCCATCAAAGCTACTCGACGATAGACGTTGCCCTTGTATGAAAACATATACCAATTGATCATAGACCACATATCTCAACAATCATACGTTAATTTTCGGATCGAAGTAAGTCCAACCTATCACCTAATGAACAAGACTAGAAAAGATTCCATAAACTATGACCTCGTTGGTTTTGTTTTAAGGAAAATACGGAGCTACAAAAGTCAGATTGGATGACCAAACTACGATTTTCGAGCTCCGTAAATTAGATGGACATCGACGTGATCTTGTCCAGATTTCTGTTTCGAATAAAATTTAGTGTGCCCATTGGAAATTCGATCTATGGCCTTGCAAGTTATCATAACGTTACGTTGCGATCACGCAGCAGTAAATAGTACTTATCGAAATTTGCACGCAGTGGTAAATTATAACAAACCACGCCTTGATCTTACTAAATAAATTAAATGCGAGATCTTTTATTAAAAATAAAATAACTATTTCATCAATTTGATCTAACATGGTGAAAACATGGTTAGAAACCATTGTAACTAGCAATACTAGATCCAGGGTTTCTCTTTTGGCTTTTAGTTTTGTGGTTTTAATGGGGTTGACGTGGGATGGAGTCGTAGGACTATACACCGATCATGTTCGCTATTGGTTGGGATTGAGTGGGTAACTTTGTATAGTGTACTATCGAGATAATTTTTTTCTATTACTGTTCTCCTCGATCACGTTTATCGTTTCATTTCACGGGAGAAATTCGTGCCGATCTATGTTCACTGTAAATTCTTCTGGAAAAAAAAAATGTTCACAGTAAATCAACTCTCTCTGTTAAATATGGTCACCGGAGCAGCGACGGATTCACGGGATGAAAACGGAGAGACGATAGATTCTGGGGATGTTCATAGTGGCGACAAGATTAAGGTTCAAGCTAGGGCGGAATTTACCAAGAAGAAAGTACAAGTGAAAGAGAAAAAAGCCCAAACGTCACATAGATTGGCCACGTCATTATTTCCCCAGATAGGAGCAAGGAATAGGAAAGGTAGAATAGACACAAGCACACGTGTCTAATTTAATTATCAGAGTACACATGGCATATGCTAGGACCGCCAACATGGAATAAGTTTCCAACTTGTTCTAGGAGCTTCTAAGCTTAGCTCTTCTTAGTTCATTTTGTAGATAATAATTGTATCTGACTTGTGAATAACACGTATTGAGAAAAGCCTTAATAAAATAGTAACCGCCTCTCCTCTCCCAAATTTCCTCTTCTCCATTGTTTCAATCTCGTTGATTCTTGAAGCTCGGGTAGATCTTTGGACTAGATCTTCTAGTTTTCACATGGTATCAGAGCTCGGTTGAGCTTCGTTTGTAAGTTCTCTGAGTTTCTCTTCTTCGCAAGCTCATTTCTTCTCTTCGTGAAGCATATCTCTTCTCCGCGATGGATGTTAATGGCGGATTTGTTGAATCTACTGCTGTTGAGAATAATAGTCCGTATAATCTGCATTCAAGTGAAAATCTTGCTCTTGTGTTAGTGAAACCTTTGCTAAATAGAAACAACTAGCAATCTTGGAGTAGATCAATATTTTTAGTGTTGAGATCGAAGAACAAAGTTGGATTTATAGATGGATCTATTATCGCACCTTCAACTGATGATGCGATGTACATGAACTGAGAAAGATGCAATACTACAGTACTTAATTGGATAATGAATGTTGTGGAGATACCTATTGCACAAACCTTGTTGTGGTTTGAGACTGCATACGAGTTATGGATGGATCTGAAAGATAGATATGGCCGGGGAGATGTTATTAGGGTTAATAATCTTCGGGGAAAGATTTATTCACTAAGACAGGGAGGTTTGAATATCAGTGATTATTTTACCAATTTTAGGAACCTCTGGGATCAATATGTATAACATAGGCCTATTCTATACTATAAGTATAATCCTGAGATCACTGGTGATGGATGTGAATTGTACAAGCTTGTCAAACAATACAGGGAAAGTGATAAAGTGACTCTGTTCTTAAGAGGATTGAATGAAAGCTTTGATCATACCAAATCTCAGATCTTACTCATGGATCCTATTCCACCTATTAGCAGAGTCCTGTTCTTGGCTCTACAGCAAGAACGACAGATGACTAATAATAATGTTCCTATTATGATTAGCAATGTGAGTGACACAAGTGCAGGATCATCTATATTCGCTACAGGACAAGATTTTGGTAGAAATAGGAAGCCATGGAACAATGGCAAAAGACCTCAGTGAACTTTTTGTAATGCTCTTGGGCATATTGTTGAAAAGTGTTTCAAGAAACATGGATATCCACCTAATTGGAAATTCAGAACTCAAGAAGACAGGGGAAGTTATTCTGGAAATTCTGGATCATCTAGACCAATTTTTGGGAACATGAACAATGGAAGAATGATGCATTAAGCCAATCATATGGAGAATAATTTTCTAGCAACTGAATTTAGCAAGCTAAATTTGTCAACAGAGCAGTTTGATGGATTGCTCAACCTGGCTTAGCAGTTGTCACCTGGTAGCTCTTCATCTCATATGAATCTCAGGTCTGCATATCCTTTTTCTGCAGGTCCTCCTCTTTTTACAGGATTTTTTCCATCTGCAGGTCCTTGTTCCTCTATAGATTCTACACAACCTGCAGGTCTTTGCTCCTCTGTAGGTTCTTCATATGCTTCTGCCAACATGATTTTCAATCCTGCAAAAATCAACGATGATAAGTCAATAGGTAATCCTCATCTATCCTTCTCTGTCATTCACAGTCCAATTCATCATTACTGGATCTTAGATTCTGGTGCAACTGATCATGTAGCATGTTCTTTAGAGTCATTCACATCATATACTAGTATTTCTCCTATCATATTAGGACTCCCTAATGGGGGGAAAAGCCCAAGCCACTCACTGTGGTACTATCTAGCTCAACTCTCATCTATTTTTGTCAAATGTCCTCTTTTGTCCTAGTTTTCATGTCAATCTGATTTCAGTCAGCAAGTTAGTTCAATAATCTCCTTGTATCCCGAAATTTGAGGGGAGTATTTGTTCTATTCAGGAACCCCTCAGTTTGAGAATGATTGGTAAAGCCTCCTTACAACATGGACTTTACTTTGTTGAGGCATATCACAAGAAGGCTAGCACCACCAATACCATGTCTCCATACCCTACTGTCGTAAACCATATCTCCCTTACTACAAATAATCTGGACCTCTAGCACCACAGAGTAGGCCATGTTCCTCATGTAACCCTACCACATTTTAAGAACATATGTCCTGCTATTACCTTTTCAGCAAATAACCACTGTGTTGTATGCCATATGTCTAAACTGAAGAGATTATCATTTTCAATAAGTACCAACCAAGCTACATCTAAATTTGCCATCATACATGTTTACATTTGGGGTAAATATAATATGCCTTCGTACTCTAGTTTTCAGTAGTTCTTGACTATCCTAGATGACTACTCTAGATATACCTGGATCTATTTGATGAAGTCCAACAAGGAAGTTTCTACTCTTCTTCCTACCTTCTGTGCTTATGTAGAGACTCAATTTAGTAATAAAGTCAAGGTTGTTAGATCAGATCAAGGTCAAGAGTTTTCATTAGTAGACTTTTATAGACAAAAAGGTATTATCTATGAGATGTCTTATGTTCATACCCCACAACAAAATGGCCGTGTTGAACGAAAACACCAACATCTTCTTAGTGTTGCTAGAGCTCTCTTATTTCAGTCCCATATTCCCTTAGCTTTCTGGTCAGATTGCTTACTACATATTATTTTTCTCATTAACAGAACACCCTCACCTCTTCTTCACCACAAAACTCCTTTTGAGCTACTCTATAATCAGATTCCTAACCTTACTCACTTACGGGTCTTTGGTTATCTTTGCTATGCATCTACCATAGCACAAGGCCGAACCAAGTTTGACCCTAGATCAAGACCATGTCTTTTCTTGGGTCTTCCTTTTGGCATCAAAGGATACAAATTATATGACCTACAAAGTCATCAAGTTTTCTTCTCTAGAGATGTCTGTAAAACTCGTGGTGCTTAGAGTAAATAATTATAAATTAGAGGAGTGGGAAGTTATTTACCAATAACTACTTTCCTGAATTTTTACCATGCATCCACTCTCCTGACTATTCCTAACTTACAGGGAAGTGGGGTGGTATTAATTTAATAGGGTCCGTGCAATTAATAGGAGATAAATTTCACTATTTCTGAAACATCATTGTTGAGCATTTTTCTTCCTCTTATGCTCATACTCTCGCTCAAAATAATCATTCAGACCTTGGAGAACCCGGAAGTTACGAAGGAAGAGAGAGAGATGTCGGAGGATTAAATGAAGAAGGAAGCCGCGAAGATCAGACAACCTAGATAGTTAGGAATTGGAATTGAATATCAAGGTAAGTTGTTCATGCTTGCATTCGAAGTGCTTTTATCTCTATTTGGTTTTCCGTTTGGGCCAGGTATCAAAAATAATGTTAATTGTGTGGCTGCGTCATGAAGTGTGTGTTGGCTTCGATAATTGATTGTAGAATAGCTGTTTTGCGATGTTATTATTCAATACCGTACTATTTTTTTTACTGTGTTCGTGCTTGGAATGATAATCGTTGCTTAAGGTTTTATACATGTTGTTCTGAGCAGAAGTGCAACATTAATACAATATTCTGTGTTGGTATTGAGATCCCTGTTGGCATCTTGGTTTATTAATCCATGGCTATTGGGTGCAGATTGTGCGTAAGTGTGCTAGATGGTTAATGGCTAGGTTCTGTCGTATTTAAAAGCTATGTTCTATTGTGATTGAAATTGTTCAATGGTTCTGTTTTGTTCCGATGATCGGATATAGTGGGTACAAGTGTGTCTTGGACTGTTTGAATCATGTAGGTCTTGGTGAGGTTATTAATTGTTTTGGACCCATAAAAACGAGGGGTTATATCGTTTGGGACTCTGCCATTGGGGGTGATATGATGGTCCCCATAAAAACGAGGGGTTATATCGTTTAGGACCCTGCCATTGGGGGTGATACGATTGTTCCCATAAAAACGGGGGATTATACCGTTTGGGACCCTGCCATTGGGGGTGATTTGATGACATAGCCTCATTAGGAAGGTCTCCGGAGTTCCTGTCTTCATGCATCATCGAGTTACATATGTGTATTGAGTAGATTGGTTTGTTAACTGTGAACTTGTTAACTGTGTCTTGACTGTTTTGAAAATTACTTGGGCCTGGCTTCGGGTGGGAGATTGAGCAACTTCACTGAGTAGCGAAACTCACCAAAATTCGCAATTGTGGTTTCAGGAAATAAGGAAGGATCTCACAATCAATGATGAAGACCTATGAGAATGATTTCGATTATGTTGATCTTAGACTTTGTTTACATTTTAATAATAGAGGTGCTAAGAGCACGAACTATGGATGTAGTAGATGATGCTCTTTGTTACTTCCCATAAGTTTTATTTGAAGTTATTTGGAGCTTGAATGGTTTTGGATAAATTATTGGCTTAAAGATTTGTTACTTGAAATATTCAATTATTTTTGACATGAACCATCCTCTCAATTTGATCATCTTCGTGTTGCTTGAGAGCCCCGAGTTATGGATATTTGGGCTTGAACGAAAATGAGTTTATTTGTGCCTTGCGTGATCAAAAACTCACGCGGCGGTTGTCATAATTCGTAATCGGGTCGTGACAACTTAAGTGGTATCAGAGCCAGGTTTATTTAAATAATTGTTAAGGAATTAGTAGGATTTTTTTTTAGAGCGAGGAATGGGTAGAACTTACAATGTGATGTTGCGTGCTTAATTCCTGTAGGTTCATTATTTGTTGTGCATGAGATGTGTGAATATATGAATACTTGTTATAATTTGATGTTATTTCTTACTTAAACTAAACAATTATAACCATAATAAGGTCAACATCAACGAATAATAATACGAATAGTTGTAAGTGTAACCCCTCTGCCCCACCGAACTCGGCGCAACTTTAGAACAGAGTACCAGAATTTACTTGCATCTCTATTAGAGTTAGGCCACACCGTTTTGAAACCACACTTAACAAAACCCAGCCAACCTCAAGGACGATCAAGAACGTACCCATTCTCAATCGCACAACCAGGTTTGTGGGGACCCTTTTGTTTAGACTAGATTATTGATTAAGTTGGGCGTGTTTGTTTCTTGACGCTTTAAGGATGTTAGGAATTAAGGTGAGTTGTTGTTAGGAACACTAATTTAGGGTTAGATTGGATCAAATAGGCTATGACTTCAGAGAAGGAACCAACAGTTGAAATGCCGGAAACAGAGAAGGAATTTCGGGATCACTACATACCACCGTCGCTAAAAAGAGAGAAAGTAAGGGAATTCGAACAGTTAGTGCAGGGAAATATGACGGTTGCTGAATATGATCGAGAGTTTACTCGACTCTCTATGTTCGTGTCGGCAACTGCCATGGATGAAGAAATACGGGCAAGGAAGTTCGAAGAAGGATTAGCTGAAGAGGTTAGAAGTCATGTAGTGCCGTTCACGCTGAAGACATATGCAGAAATTTTGGAAAAAGCTCTAGGGGTTGAGCGCAATGAGAAAAGGAGGAAGGTGGAAAGAGAACCTCTGAAAAGGAAGGCAACCCAATTTACAAGCTCATCCGGAACTGGACAGGCTAAGAGGCCATTCACTTCAGTTGTCGGGAACACCTTAGCTAAAAGCTCTTGGTGCAAGAGGTGCAACATGCCTCACACGGACCAAGAATGTAGGTGGAATACTGGAGCATTTTTCAGCTGCGGAAAGGTGGGACATAGGGTAGCAGATTGTCCAGATGCAAAAGCTCTAGTACCAGTGGCTCCCAACCCTCTCCGGACTATAGCACCAGCAACCCAATCAAAATGTCCGGCGTCCAATAGAGCCACAGGTCGCATATTTGCACTCACTCAAGAGGAGGCAGAAATATCCGACAACGTAGTTACAGGTAAACTTTCAGTTGCCAAATTTTCCGCAATGACTCTTTTGATTCTGGAGCTTCGCATTCTTTTGTTGCTGCTGCTTTTGCTAGAAGATGTAAGTTAGTAGTCGAGGATAGTAAGAAAGATTTAGCAGTGAGTACACCGATTGGAGGAGTTTTGTGGTTAACAAGTGCTGCAAAGGTTGTGAGATTCAGATTGGACACCTCATCCTTCCAGCAGATTTGATGGTTTTGGAAATGAATGATTTTGACATTATATTAGGAATGGATTGGTTAAGTCGACACTATGCTTACATCAAATGTAGAGAGAAGGCAGTTCAATTCAAAATTCCAGGGGAAAAGGATTTCCAATTTGTGAATGAAGTTAGAAGAGCACCTCCCCGTATTATTTCGGCTTTAAAAGCTGCTAAATTAGTATGGAAAGGAGCTACTGGGTACATTGCATCTGTACAAGATCTGCGGAAGGAGATTAAAATCGAGGACATCCCAATAGTACGAGAATTTAGTGATGTGTTCCCGGAGGACATAATGGGGTTACCACCAGATAGAGAAGTGGAATTTTGCATAGACTTAATACCTAGAGCTGCACCGGTTTCAAAAGCACCGTATCGAATGGCTCCCGCGGAGCTAAAGGAGCTGAAATTACAACTGGAAGAATTGTTGGATAAAGGTTTCATCAGACCCAGCGTATCACCGTGGGGCGCGCCGGTGTTGTTTGTGAAAAAGAAAGATGGGTCGATGAGGATGTGCATAGATTATCGTGAGCTTAATAAACTCACAGTACGGAACAAGTATCCGTTGCCTCGGATTGACGACTTGTTTGACCAGCTGAGAGGAGCAGAAGTATTCTCTAAGATAGACCTGCGTTTCGGTTATCACCAGTTGAAAGTGAAACCCAAGGATGTCCCGGTCACAGCTTTTCGAACAAGATATGGACATTATGAATTTCTTGTGATGCCATTTGGGTTAACCAATGCCCCGGCCAGATTTATGGAAGCGATGAATAGGACGTTCCACCCATACTTGGATAAATTTGTGGTCATATTTATTGATGATATCCTAGTATACTCAAGGGGGAAGGAGGAACATGAGGAGCATTTAAAAGTTGTATTGCAAACCTTACGAGAAAATCAATACTACGCTAAGTGCAAGAAATGTGAGTTCTGGCTCGAAAAGGTATCTTTTTTAGGGCATGTGATATCTAAGGATGGTGTCTTTGTTGACCCGCAGAAAATAGAAGCGGTGAGTAACTGGAAACAGCCAACCAATGTATCTGAAATTAGGAGTTTCTTGGGATTGGCTGGTTATTATCGAAGATTTGTGGAAGGTTTTTCTAAAATATCATTACCACGTACTCAACTAACGCAGAAGGGAACCAAGTTGGTGTGGAATGAAGCATGTGAGACTAGCTTCCAAGAATTAAAGCAAAGATTGATTTCTCCTCCTATCCTTACCCTACCAGAAGAGGGAAAAGATTTTATTGTTTACAGTGATGCTTCGAAGTGTGGGTTAGGATGTGTTCTTATGCAAGGCGATCAGGTGATCTCTTATGCCTCACGACAACTCAAAACATATGAGAAGAACTACCCAACACATGATCTAGAATTGGCAGCAGTAGTCTTTGCTCTGAAAATATGGCGGCACTACCTATACGGGGTCAGATGTGAGATGTACGCAGACCATAAAAGTTTGAAGTATATATTCACTCAGAAGGAATTGAATATGAGGCAGAGACACTGGTTGGAATTGTTGAAGGATTACGATATAGGTATTCATTATCACCCTGGGAAGGCAAACGTTGTAGCTGATGCTTTAAGTCGAAAAGTTGTTCTAGCACCAGCAATACATATCACAGATCAACTACCCCTCTTAGAAGACTTTGACAAGTTGGAAATGGAAGTAGTAATTCAAAAGGAAAAGGATGATCAATTGGCAAGTCTTATAGTACAACCTACCTTGAAAAGTCGCATCCGAGAAGCACAAAGTGGGGACAGATACTTATAGAAGGCTAAGTCGTTGGCAGGTAAATGTGGCTTCATTGATTTTGCTCTTCAGGCAGATGGATGTCTTTATTATAAAGGTAGGATTTGTGTACCCAATGACATAGAGTTAAAGAAGGAGATTTTGTTCGAAGCTCACAACACCAAATACACTGCTCACCCAGGAAGCAACAAAATGTACCAAGATGTAAAACAGAATTTTTGGTGGAATGGAATGAAACGGGAAATTGCTGAATTTGTGACTAGTTGCATGATCTGTCACTAGAAATACCAGAATGGAAATGGGAGCATATCACAATGGATTTTGTGACAGGATTACCAAAGTCTTCAAGTGGAAAGGACGCGGTATGGGTAGTGGTTGACCGTTTGACAAAAACTGCACACTTTCTAGCTTATAAGGTGGGCATTACATTAGCACAAATGGAAAATTTGTACTTGAAGGAGATAGTTAGGTTGCATGGAATTCCTGTGAGCATTACTTCTGACAGGGACTCGTACTTCATGTCTAGATTTTGGAAAAGCTTGCATGAAGCTATAGGTACTAAGCTACAATTTAGCACGGCATTCCACCCTCAGACCGACGGACAATCAGAAAGAACGATTCAGATACTGGAGGATATGCTGAGGGCATGTGTGTTGGATTTTGGGGGTTCTTGGGAGGACTATTTGGTAATGGTGGAATTTACTTATAATAACAGCTTCCAGGTCAGTATAGGAATGGCACCATATGAGTTATTATATGGTAGGAGATGTCGCTCCCCGATAAATTGGGATGAAGTGGGAGAAAAGAGCATATGTGGTCCTGAGCTGGTTCGACAAATGAAAGAGAATGTACCAGTAATACGGGAACGGATTCGAGCAGCTCAAAGTAGGCAAAAGAGTTATGCAGATAGTAAAAGAAGGAAAGAAGAATTCAAGTTGGGAGACCATGTTTTTCTTAAAGTGTCTCCTACAAAAGGTGTTAGGAGATTTGGTGTAAAAGGTAAGTTAAGTCCACGCTATATAGGACCATTTGATATTATCGAACGGGTAGGTCAGGTGGCTTACAGGTTGGCACTACCTCCAAAACTAGCAGGGATACATCCGGTATTCCACGTGTCCATGCTTAAGAAGTATGTAGCTAGGCCAGGATATGTGGTACAAGAAGTTCCAACAGAGGTGAGATCGGATGTCACTTATCGGGAAGTGCCACTACGGATTATGGACAGGAAGTTGGAAGAACTTCGCAAAAGGAGTATCAAGTATATGAAAGTTCAATGGAGTAATCACACCGAACGAGAAGCTACTTGGGAACTGGAGGCAGTTATGAGGGAGAAATACCCTTTTCTCTTCAAGAATGCAAGTAAGTTTGGGGACCAAACTTCTCATTAGGGGGGGAGGATGTAAAACTCGTGGTGCTTAGAGTAAGTAATTATAAATTAGAGGAGTGGGAAGTTATTTACCAATAACTACTTTCCTGAATTTTCACCACGCATCCACTCTCCTGACTATTCCTAACTTACAAGGAAGTGGGGTGGTATTAATTTAATAGGGTCCGTGCAATTAATAGGAGATAAATTTCACTATTTCTGAAACATCATTGTTGAGCATTTTTCTTCCTCTTATGCTCATACTCTCGCTCAAAATAATCATTCAGACCTTGGAGAACCCGGAAGTTACGAAGGAAGAGAGAGGGATGTCGGAGGATTAAATGAAGAAGGAAGCCGCGAAGATCAGACAACCTAGATAGTTAGGAATTGGAATTGAATATCAAGGTAAGTTGTTCATGCTTGCATTCGAAGTGCTTTTATCTCTATTTGGTTTTCCGTTTGGGCCAGGTATCAAAAATAATGTTAATTGTGTGGCTGCGTCATGAAGTGTGCGTTGACTTCAATAATTGATTGTAGAATAGCTGTTTTGCGATGTTATTATTCAATACCGTACTGTTTTTTTTACTGTGTTCGTGCTTGGAATGATAATCGTTGCTTAAGGTTTTATACATGTTGTTCTGAGCAAAAGTGCAACATTAATACAATATTCTGTGTTGGTATTGAGATCCCTGTTGGCATCTTGGTTTATTAATCCATGGCTATTGGGTGCAGATTGTGTGTAAGTGTGCTAGATGGTTAATGGCTAGGTTCTGTCGTATTTAAAAGCTGTGTTCTATTGTGATTGAAATTGTTCAATGGTTCTGTTTTGTTCCGATGATCGGATATAGTGGGTACAAGTGTGTCTTGGACTGTTTGAATCATGTAGGTCTTGGTGAGGTTATTAATTGTTTTGGACCCATAAAAACGAGGGGTTATATCGTTTGGGACCCTGCCATTGGGGGTGATATGATGGTCCCCATAAAAATGAGGGGTTATATCGTTTAGGACCCTGCCATTGGGGGTGATACGATGGTTCCCATAAAAACGGGGGATTATACCGTTTGGGACCCTGCCATTGGGGGTGATTTGATGGCATAGCCTCATTAGGAAGGTCTCCGGAGTTCCTGTCTTCATGCATCATCGAGTTACATATGTGTATTGAGTAGATTGGTTTGTTAACTGTGAACTTGTTAACTGTGTCTTGACTGTTTTGAAAATTACTTGGGCCTGGCTTCGGGTGGGAGATTGAGCAACTTCACTGAGTAGCGAAACTCACCAAAATTCGCAATTGTGGTTTCAGGAAATAAGGAAGGATCTCACAATCAATGATGAAGACCTATGAGAATGATTTCGATTATGTTGATCTTAGACTTTGTTTACATTTTAATAATAGAGGTGCTAAGAGCACGAACTATGGATGTAGTAGATGATGCTCTTTGTTACTTCCCAGAAGTTTTATTTGAAGTTATTTGGAGCTTGAATGGTTTTGGATAAATTATTGGCTTAAAGATTTGTTACTTGAAATATTCAATTATTTTTTACATGAACCATCCTCTCAATTTGATCATCTTCGTGTTGCTTGAGAGCCCCGAGTTATGGATATTTGGGCTTGAACGAAAATGAGTTTATTTGTGCCTTGCGTGATCAAAAACTCACGCGGCGGTTGTCATAATTCATAATCGGGTCGTGACACACGAAGGCATATTTCCCTTTCAGAATGCATGTATATAGTCATACACCCTATTAACCTTATCAACCTACTGACCTGGTTTTACCATCTTACACTCCACTTAAAGACCTGCTACCTTCAGACCCAGATTCCCTTTCTATCCAACCTCCCAACTCACCTTCCAATTCACAAACACCATCCACTACTACAACTACTCCTACACCACAACATAACTCTCCTGTCCCACCTTCATATCCATCATCTGATCTGCCTCGACTACAGAGAACTAGACATCCACCACGCTATCTGGGTGATTATGTTTGTCATATGTCTTCTAATTCTGTGCCTTTTTGTTCAGCTTATCTGTCTTTTGATTCCCTATCTGCTCACCATAGAGCTTTTAGTTTTCAACTCCTAAACGCTATAGAGCCCTCTAAGTATCAGGATGCTATCAAGCATGGCTGCTGGGTCCAGGCCATGCAATCAGAATTAAATGCTCTAGCTGCTAACAATACTTGGGAGTTAGTCGAGTTGTCTGTAGGAAAGAGCACTATCGGGTGCAAATAGGTGTACAAGGTTAAATATAAGGCCGATGGCACTTTGGAGAGGCACAAAGCAAGGTTGGTTGCTAAAGGTTATACACAGGCTTGGGGTATGGATTTCCTAGACACATTTTTGCCCATTGCTAAACTTACGACAGTGAGGATAGTACTGGTTATGGCTATTTAGTCTAAGTGGCCCCTATTGCAACTAGATGTTAATAATGCCTTTTTGAATGGCGATTTAAAGGAGGAAGTCTACATGGACATACCTCCTGGCCTCACTGTCAAACCTACAGATCAGCATAAAGTATGTCGACTACGCAAATTCTTATACGACCTTAAGCAAGCTAGCCGCCAATGGTTTGCTAAGCTAACTCATGTTCTAGTGCAAGCTAGTTTCATTCAGTGTGTATCCGACTACTCCATATTTACTCTACAAATAGGTTCTGCTTTTGTTGCCATTTTAGTATATGTTGATGACATCGTACTTACAGGCAATGAAATCACCATTTTAAATCAACTCAAGGCCTATTACATTAATATTTTAAGCTAAAGGACTTGGGAACCTTAAAATACTTCCTGGGTATTGAAATAGCTCGAAGAGAAGATGGCTTACACTTATCCCATAAGAAGTATGTCCTCGAAATTCTCAGGGATGTTGGATATCTGGGTTGTCATCTTGCAGACATACCTATGAAGTCCAACTGTCACCTCAATTTTGAAGATGGCATCTTGCTTGATCATGGTCCTCCTATCTCCATCGATGATGATTATGAGCTTGACCCTGCCAAGCCTATAACATCATCTACTTATCGCCATCTTATGGGCAGGCTTATCTACCTCACGAACACTCTACCCGATATCTGCTATCGTGTTCAACAATTAAGTCAGTTCATAAGTGCCCCAACCGATTTACATTTGAAAGCTGCATATCGGCTTCTCCGCTGCCTTAAGGGAACACCTAGACATGGTCTATTCTACTCTACTGATTATTCTTTACAGATCAAGGCATATTGCGACAGTGATTATGGTAAATGTTCTGATACACGGCGGTGTGTTATGGGATACGCGGTTTACCTCAGTAACTCTCTGGTTTCTTGAAATTGCAAGAAACAGGGCACCGTGTCACTGTCGTCCGCAGAGGCTGAATATTGGGCCTTAGCTCACATCGCCCAAGAGATTCAGTGGGTTCGCTACATCCTCGATGCCCTCTCCGTCCCTAATCATGGCCCGGGATTGGTTTATTGCGACAACCGGTCTGCCATCTACATCGCTGAGAACCCAGTCTTCCATGAGCGGACAAAGTACATTGAAATCGACCTCCATTTTGTCCGGGAGCGAGTTCAATCTGGCTTGCTCCGTCTCTTTCAAGTTCCCACGGACACGCAGGTCACTGATATCTTCACCAAACCCCTCTCGACTTCAGCACATCGATCTCTTGTCTCCAAGCTTGGCATGTGGAATATCCACATTTTAGCTTGCCGGGGGGGGGGTGTTAAATATGGTCACCGGAGCAGCGACGAATTCACGGGATGAAGACGGAGCGGCGATGGATTCTGGGGATGTTCATAGTGGCGACAAGATTAAGGTTCAAGCTAGGGCAGAGTTTACCAAGAAGAAAGTACAAGTGAAAGAGAAGAGAGCCCAAAAGTCACATAGCTTGGCCACATCATTATTTCCCCATATAGGAGCAAGGAATAGGAAAAGTAGAATAGACACAAGCACACATGTCTAATGTAATTATCAGAGCACATATGGCGTATGCTAGGACTGCCAACATGGAATAAGTTCCCAACTTGTTCCAGGAGCTTCTAAGCTTAGCTCTTTTTAGTTCATTTTATAGATAATAACTGTACCTGACTTGTGAAGAACATGTATTGAGAAAAGCCTTAATAAAACAGTAACCGCCTCTCCTCTCCCAAATTCCACCCCGGTCGTCGGCATTAGTATTTTTTCGACCGTCCATCGCTCTCCCCCCTGTGCCACCCTGTTGTCATTGGACTGGCTTTCGTTGTCTGCTTAGTTTTCTTGTCTTTTGTCTTGTCTTTTTCTCTTTGATTCTGTAATTCGTTTTTAATCTAGGTTTCGCGCTACCTTCTGTAATTCGTTTCCTCTTCTCCATTGTTTCAATCTTGTTGATTCTTGAAGCTCGGGTAGATCTTTGGACTAGATCTTCTAGTTTTCACACTCTCCGGCGAAGCGCATTAATGCAAATTTATATCTCTGGGTTGAGCGGTTTTGCCCCTCGGTTATTAAATTTCTTACAATTAAGGAGATATAATAACAAAAAGAACTAGAAAAACCATGAATTTATTGACCAAGAAACGGGAAGTACGAGGAAAATTTCATCTTAAAAATTAAAAAGTACTATGGCTGTTTTTGAAAGGATTAGAATAGATCTATCTCTTCATGTAGCAAGACATGACCGGTGCCTGACCAGAGAAAAAGGGACAACCCCACCAAGTTCCTTTTCAATTAAAACATAGAGAAAGACGATAACACGTCGAAGCCAATCTATAATTTAGGGACACAAAATGTCCACCACATGCAAATTCAATAAAACGCATTCCCTACCCACGAGAATAATTCTCATGCGAAAGGCCCAACTCCAGGAAGCACAGCAACATCATGAATTATTACACTTCTCTATCTCTCGTGATTTTATTTTGTTTATAAGTAAAGTATTATTTCAGGTTAAAGGATCTTATCAAGTGATTACATTATTATTACTTTACTACATATACCAGATAAAATATATCAGTAAAAACAATGATATACAATATCTGAGTACATAATCTAAAACAACGTGAAAAGAGTATCAAAACTAAAAATACCCGATCTCTCTGGACTTTATTACACCGACATTTTTATATCAAATTTCTGAATTTATATTTGGTAATTTCCGTGTATAAATTATAAGGTAAATTCTCCACCGTCACTTTGGTGTGCCTATTAGACGACAGATGTATCTTAAAGTCGCGTCAGCGCTGATCATATTTGGTGCAGATGTTACTATCTAGTCAGCCTAGACTTTAATTATTTTTTCAAAAATAAAATTTTAAACCATAATTACAAATATTAGTGTTTAAATTTTAGACATTTTTAAATTTATACAAACTTTATAATGCTTTTTTTTAGGGATACAAACTTTATAATGCTAGACTAAATGTTTTTGGCGGCCTAGCCTTTTAAGACTACCCACATCAGCAACCCATCCAATCCAGATCACGGAATAAATTATTAATTTCTCTCTCTTCCATACCCAATTCCTATCCAATCCAATCTACTTACATATTTTTTACTCACATCAGCAACCCAGTTCACAGAATAAATTATTAATTTCTCTCTCATCCACATATTATCTACTCTCATTTGTTTAGATTAAAATTATATATTACGAAAATAATTATGTTTTCAATAACACGACATTAGTTTCCAAACTTTTGACACAACTTTTTATTTCTGAGTCCAATTGAGTTGATTCAAGTTGCTTTATGAAGGTGGGACATATATCTACAACTTTTTAGTTTATGACTTCTCCAAATTCGAAGTATAAGAACGTCAAAAATATATTTGAAGTCAATAGTCGAGCGAGTTACGAGTACGAGTTTCGATTTGGGAGCCACAACTTCTTATTCCGGAGTCCAATTGAGTTGATTCAAGTTGCTTTATGAAGGTGGGACATATATCTACAACTTTTTAGTTTATAATTTCTCCAAATTCGAAGTATAAGAATGTCAAAAATATATTTGAAGTCAATAGTCGAGCGAGTTACGAGTACGAGTTTCGATTTGGGAGCCACAACTTCTTATTCCGGAGTCCAATTGAGTTGATTCAAGTTGCTTTGTGAAGGTAGGACATATATCTACAACTTTTTAGTTTATGACTTCTCCAAATTCGAAGTATAAGAATGTCAAAAATATATTTGAAGTCAATAGTCGAGCGAGTTACGAGTACGAGTTTCGATTTGGGAGCCACAACTTCTTATTCCGGAGTCCAATTGAGTTGATTCAAGTTGCTTTGTGAAGGTGGGACATATATCTACAATTTTTTAGTTTATGACTTCTCCAAATTCGAAGTATAAGAATGTCAAAAATATGTTTGAAATTAATATTCGAACAATTTAGTTATGTCAAAAATTGGAATACAAATTGTGAATCAAAATATGTCAATATTTGGCTCTATTTTTTATAGATATTAAAAAAAAGAATTTTAATTTTGTTAAAGATAACTTCAATTTTTATAACTACACAAATCTTATCCAAATAAATCTATTTTTACGAATAATATTATACCAAGTGGAAATAATTAGATAGTTAGATTATTGAAAAAAAAAATTGACCAGTCAATCCGCTCGGGAGCGGGATTGGCTGGCCAATCCGCTCGGCCGAGCGTTCATCACTTCTTTTCTGTTTTTTTTAATAATAAAATATTCACCCGAGCGCTCGGGTGAATGGCTGCTGTACGTAGTCTAATTAGCTGGGTCTGTCTATGAACAGTTATGGTTTTAAAATACCACTACGAGGGTCAATCGGTCAGTATATGGGTCATTCGGTCCAATTGATCTGATCCTTGGATCAGATCGAAGATTTTTATATGTAAAACATATATTACTTATCAATTTAGAATTAAACAAACAAATTATTATCAATATTCTCAATTTTTATTGCAAAAGTTTAATTTCGAGATTTTTCAATGGAGTCAATTTGACGTTGTCAGTGTATGTGTTGTCCGGAAAGAAGAGGATTCAATGAGTATTCATTCGCTGGAACCAAAAGTACAATGTGCAATCATTCAAATCATAAGTAAATCACTTAAAAAGTTTAATATATATTTTTTCAAAAAAATATTTTTGGTTGGGCCAGTTGGTCAAATCGGATAAACTAGCCGGTCCGATCGGCTAAATCAGTAATCAACAATATTGACCGCTGATTGTACCAGAGGCTGAGTTTAGGGTAAAAAAATCGAAATTGACCTTAAATTACGGTCCAATCAGTCGGACCACCGGTCAAAATTTTTAAAAACCCATGTTAAAATATAGATATTCAAGTTTTTCTTATTTTTCTTTATTTTCCTGTACACCCAATTAGTGATATCAAAGTTTCTTTAAAAAAACAGTGATATCAAAAGAAACTCGACCTTAAAATTTATCATGATCGATATTCGACGGTTCAAAAATTTTATTAACTTTGACTAAGTATAGATATTCTACATGAATATTGATCCTGCTGACTAGGGGTGAGCAAGTCAATCGGACCGGACCAAACTGGAAAAACCTGGACCGGACCAGAACCAGAATTTCAGGAATATTGCGAACCAGACCGTACCCACTCCGGTCTGGTCCGACCAAAAATTGGACCAGATTACCAAAAATCGAACAAAAACTGGGTTTTGGACCGGACCAAACCGGACTGGATCGGACCGGGAACCGGATTTTGGATATTTTTACAAACCAGACCGGACATTTTTTACATTTGGTCTGGTTTTTTTTGTCCGGATTAGTCCTGTTTGACAATTTTCGATTTATTTACTCACCCCTACTGACATTACCAATTTACGCTTCACTGGTTAAAACATGTCTAATAGCCACTACCAAATAATTTATTTTGAATTGCATGGTACATACTATTATACCCAATTGCATGGCTATAGTACACTAAAGTGGATTTTTTTTTTTGAAACACAACACTAAAGTGGATCTTGATAGTCTCAAATTGGATACGACTGGATGGATAGAAGGGTCCCATTTCATATGTCATATTATAGTGCCGGTGGCACCATTTTGGTTAGGTTAAGTAGGTCACCAGAAAAAGTTTAATTTGCTAACCTAGGTAGATGAGCTGTACTCCCATTAATATTGAATATCCATTCACTGGAAAATTTAAAATAAATTAATAACATAAATTTACCACGACAAATATTTGATAGGTGATTGAGATAATTGAAAAAGGGAAAAGTTCACTTAGTTTTACACTTTTTATCTTAGTATTCCATGATTTTACTTTTTTTTAGGTAGCAGAAGTTTCCGAAAGTGACATATTTGGTGACAAATTTGTAACCAGAGTTAATTTTTCTAATCAGACCATATACATCAACGCCACATCATCTCTGTATCTTACTTTTCTATCCTAAATGACGAGATGACTGGCAAAATTACAAAACTCAATTTTTTTAACACTAATTAAAAAACCCATTGAACCCAATTTTGCAGGAGTGCAAAAGAGCATCAATGTGAGCTCTAGCCTTCCCGTGCGCAATCGGGTCAACATCAATCCCCACAAAGCACTCCAACTCCGGATGAGACTCGATTATCTGCAGCAAACATGAACCAAACAAGTTTAAAACTGAACCCAACAAAAAACCCTTTTTTGTTCTGAAAAGGACACACTTTAATCAAAGAAAACAAAAAGGGGAATTGACGGCAGAGGAGTGGTTGGCGACACCGAGGGTGTAGTCGACGAAGGAGCGCAGGGGCATGAGGAGGAGGAGAAGACGTCGACGACCTCGTCGAGCATGAATGCGGGCCCCACCATCTTCTTCGGGGGAGGAATAATATTTATCCGACCGGGTTCTCCTCTTCTCCTTGTCCCCTACCTTTCTGGCCGAGTCCCGCGCTTTCACTTTGGGGTTTTCCTTCCTGTGTCGGTGTTGGCGGCAGGTGAGGTGAAGGAGGCGGTGAGGGGAAGAGCGAGGCGGATGGCGAGGGGGTCGAGGGAGGGAGGCGGATGGCGAGGAGGTCAAAGGAGGGAGGAGGTGGTGGGCAAGAGAGAGAGAGGGGGGGAGGGTAGCAACTGCATCATTTTTTTTGGGTTGAATTGGTTTTTAATTAGGGTTAAATGGATTTTTTAATTAATGTTACAAAAATTGAGTTTTGTAATTTTGCCAAGCCATCTAGCCATTTGAGATAGAAAAGTATGATGCCAAGATGACGTGGCACTGATATGTATGATCTGGTTGGAAAAATTAATTCTAGTTTAAAATTTGTTACCAAATGTGTCACTTTTGAAAACCTCTTTCACCTAAAAAATAGTCAAACTATAGAATATTAAAGTAAAAAACGTGAAACTACATAGTACTTAAACGAATTTTTCTTTGAAAATTTTAATTGGATATTTTGGCCCGTGATGTTAGTTGGAGAAATGCCGAACTTAACCACCTGTCGTTAGTTAGTGCTGATACTATTCCAATTGCCGGGTACTTACCGGAGAGGACCCCAACCTAACAAAACAATCAATCATGGATGATTTTGATTATTAAAGTTTAATTATAGGTATCAGGTGTGGCAGAATAAAGATTCTAAAATCCAGTAGAGATGAATGTCATTTTTTTAGACTACCCACATCAGCAACCCATCCAATCCAGGTCACGGAATAAATTATTAATTTCTCTCTCTTCCATACCCAATTCCTACCCAATCCAATCCACTTACATATTTTCTACCCACATCAGCAACCCAGTTCACAGAATAAATTATTAATTTCTCTCTCATCCACATATTATCTACTCTGATTTATTTAGATTAAAATTATATATTACGAAAATAATTATATTTTCAATAACACGATTAAATATTGTGATTAAGTCATAAAATTACAAAAGTAAAAATTGAAATACTAAATTAGATAAAAATAATTTAAGGTACAAATGATAAATTACGAATATGAGAGGTATAAAATGGTGGAGAGTTGGAATACTCTCCAGAATTTAGATAAGATGAAGGATTATAAGATCCGAATGAGTGATAATTTGAAAAATTAGGATCATTTGGATCCATAATAGAAATAATATAATAGAGACAATTTATAAGAAGAGATTATGTAGTGAAAGAAGAGAGAATTTTAGATGGTATATGAAAATATGTTAACATTGGACTCTATTTATAGAGATACAAAATTTAATAATTTTTAAATTATTTTTTAAATTTATTACTAAAGATAAGCTAACCACAAAAATCTTATCCGAATAAATCTATTTTTACGAATAATATTATGCCAAGTGGAAATAACTAGATAGTTAGATTATTGAAAAAATAAAAAATAAACCAACCAATCCGCTCGGGAGCGGGATTGGCTGGCCAATCCGCTCGGCCGAGCGGGATTGGCTTGTAATCAATTTTTTTTTTTTTTTAATAATAAAATAATAGCCGAGCGCTCGGCGCTCGGCATTGCTGTGGATGGTCTAAACAAGTAGATTTTTACTGTGAATGTTTACGCTTTTACAAATTTGGTGTTAGATCTTCTTGTAAAAAGTTGTAACTGCAATCTCAATAAAATCCTACTTACGCTAGGGAAAGAGCTCCTACCGTATATTATTAAAAATCAAATTTAACATCCCAATACAATCCACCGGAAAAACAAAAAGACAGAGAAATTGAATGTGGGACAACCGGTGGACCGACCTTCTCCCACATTTGATCCCTGCTTGTTTGCCTCCGCCTGATGTCCGCCGAGAAGCCGAAATTGTCACTTTTTATGATCATGCCTAATCTAAATTTGGATTTGTTGAATTTCGTACAAATGAAACAAAGTTTTTTATTTTATTTTGCCGTCTTGTCTTGCCAATCTATCCTTGAAGTACCAAGTAAGAATTGTCCAAAAACCGACACGCCAATGCAAGAAACGTCCAAAATGCCTCATTTGTGTTTGTTATATATGCCGGGATGCATCCAGATGCCAAGTAAAGTACCTCTGCACTTCCTTTTTCGTTATTTCTGCTCTTTTCTCCGTTTAAATTTGCAAAACTTCCGAGAGTATTTACACACGAAATTCTAATTTGCATTTTGTTAGAGATGTCGAGAAATTAAAGAGGAAACGATTTGTGGGCTTGTTTTCTATTCTATTCGGACTAGCTTTTGGACTCCTAATTTGACCTAGATAGCTTACTTGATGTACAAGAGTTTGTCTCTATATAAAGGCACGTTACCCTAAGGTTTTGTATTGCTTTGTGACTCGGATCTATCAATAAAATTTCTCCTTTCTCACCGTGGACGTAGGCATTAGGCCGAACCACGTTATCTCTTGTGTCCGTGTTCTTTGTGCGATCTTGTTCTCTAGTTGCTGAATTCATAACAATTGGTATCAGAGCTTGGGTTGGAGGATGACGGACGGCGCGAAGCTTGCTCTTGTGAAGTTCGATGGTTCTTCGAATTTTGGGTTATGGCAAAGGCGTGTCAAGGATCTCCTCGTGCAACAAGAGATGGTCATCGCGCTCTCGGAGAAGAAGCCCGAGAAGATGGAGGAGCAAGAGTGGAAGGAGATGGGGGCCAAGGCGGTGGCGATAATTCGCTTGTGCTTGGCGGATGATGTGATGTATCACGTCATGGATGAGGAGTCACCAGCTGAGGTATTGAAGAAATTGGAGGCAAGGTATATGTCTAAGTCTTTGTCGAACAAGCTTTATCTTAAGCAAAGATTGTACGGGCTCAAGATGAAGGAGGGCTCGGATTTGAGCCAACACATTAATAGTTTCAGTCAACTTGTGAGCGACTTGAGAAAGGTTGATGTGAAGTTCGAGGAAGAAGATAAGGCATTGTTGCTGCTGAATTCTTTACCTGGCTCCTACGAAAATTTGGTTATAACTCTAACTTGGGGGAAGAAGTCCCTGGTGTTGGAAGATATCATAAGTACTCTGCTAGGGTTTCATCAAAGAAGGAAAATTGGTGATGAACAAGCAGAAGGGCTAGTTGTGAGGGGTAGCCATAGTGATCGTAGTGGGGCAAAAGACAGGAAGGGATTCAAGACGTGGTCAAGGAGGTTCAAGGGAAATTGCTTCGAGTGCGGAGAAAAAGGGCACGTGAAGAAGGATTGTCCAAAAAGAACTCGGGATCGCGAGGAAAAAGGATCAGGTTCCGTGAATGTGGCCTCACATTCGGACGGGTCAGATGGTGATCTTCTTTCTGTTTTGTCAAGTCCAAAGCATTCTGATTCCTGGATTTTGGATAGCGCTTGCTCTTTCCACATGACGCCCAAGAGAGGGTGGTTCGACACCTACAAGTTCGTTGATTCATGTATGGTGACTATGGGTGATGGTTCTACTTGCAGAATTGCTGGCATAGGTGATATCCAAATCAAGATGTGAGATGGTGTTGAGAGAAAATTGTGTGGGGTTAGGCATGTTCCGAAGTTGGAGAGAAATTTGATCTCGTTAGGAGCCTTGGATTATAGTGGGTACAACTATAATGTTGTAGGCGGGCTAATGGAGGTGGAGAAGGATGTTGTGGTGGTGATGAAGGGTGAAAGGAATGCTAGGAACACCTATAGGTTAGTGGGGAATACGGTTGTAGGTGGAGTCACATCGTTGAGTTCCGATAGAGGGGAGAAAAGCTCTTGTGTGATGGAGCGAAAGCTTGACATGAATGGTTTGAGTGGAGTTGGGATTCGCGGAGACAAAGTTAGCAAGTTCCCGCTATGGTTGTCTAAAGAGACGTGCACGTCAAAGGTGTTGGGTAGGTTTTGCATGGGGAATACGAAGTCGTTGGTAGCACCACGGACGAATCGGGTATCTCACTCAAGGCCGAACGGTGGAGTTCGTGGCATGTCGAGGGTTCTACTTGGTAGAACAAAAGGTTGTCCTTTGTATGCTATGTCATGTAGCATTGGTATGAGGCAAGAAGGTCCAGTAGAGAAGCAGTTCGAGGTTGTGGAGCATGGGGCTGACCGAAAAATAGAGGACGCGTCTATTGGTCGCAAGGTTGCTTCAGCAAGTGGACTTACTTGTTGGGTTCAATGGAGATTGGAGAGAATAGACCAAGCAAGCTCGAAAGCTCGAGCTTGAGGGCTGACTCTATGTGATTGAACAGAAAAAGGTGGTGAGAAAGTTGAGATGGTATTATTGATGGCGGTGTATCTATGGTCAAGGTAGAGCTGGTAGAGTCGGTTTGGTTTCTCAGGTTCTCATGGTTCTTCATGTGGCAGTATTTCATCAAGATGGAGTTTGTTGAAGTTCGGATGGAGCTTCATGGTTCGTCCACAGGATGATTTCTCGCCAAGGTAGAGATTGTTAGAGATGTCGAGAAATTAAAGAGGAAACGATTTGTGGGCTTGTTTCCTATTCTATTCGGACTAGCTCTTGGACTCCTAATGTGACCTAGATAACTTACTTGATGTACAAGGATTTGTCTCTATATAAAGGCATGTTACCCTAAGGTTTTGTATGGCTTTGTGGCTCGAAAACTCATCAATAAAATTTCTCCTTTCTCACTGTGGACGTAGGCATTAGGCCGAACCACGTTATCTCTTGTGTTCGTGTTCTTTGTGCGATCTTGTTATCTAGTTGCTGAATTCATAACACATTTAATATAGACGAGTGTAAACAATATTTTTAAAATCGACTCGAAGAGCGACCCGCTTTGCTCTCCAGTTCCAGTCTAAACTAATAATCTCGTAAAAAATATCATAGTTTAATTAAGAAATTTAATTTTAAATTCTCAGAAATTTAGTAATGTTTAATTGTTCGAGATCCATGTCAATATTCAATGGTCATACTGGATAATTTCGAAGTAATCTTAATAACCCTCGTAAACAGACATATCATCTGCTGCATTGGACAGGAAAACAATCCGTTAAAGGAATCAATTGTTAAGGGGTGCAACTATTTAATTAATTGGTTGGATAATAGCGCCAAGGTTTATTATTTTAAAAACTCCTACCCTACGGGTGACCCACGCCGTTGAACTTGGTAGAGCTACCAAATTTATAAAATAACCTAGTGGTTGCTTCGGTAACGCGAATCATTTAATTGGAAATAGCATCATTATTGCGCTAACCGATTTGTGTAAATTTCTTTAATTGTCCTCAATTTATTTTTGAGAATAAGATACATGTACCAAATATGACATGTTATACAAAATGAATAAAATATTATTAAGTGATGATTTTATAGTACAACTTTCAAATTTCAGTTTATCAACCTTAAATTATATTAAAATCAAATATTGATCGGACTAATATTATTTTTTTCTTTCAAGAGTCTCAAAATATATATATTTGTAGTTTCGAAGTGGGCCAATTGGTACCCCTCAAAAAAATTGGGCCAATAGGCCGACCAATACGATGGAGTACCGTATATATGGTATGGAATATGGTGGGACCGAAGAGCCATGACCGCGGTGAACCTGTCGTCCAAGTGGGACCCGTGAGCTCCCACGCGTTCAGAGCAGAGGAATTAATGCTCATCAAATTTATGATTTTTTTCTCCAAATTTTTTTTTATAATTTTGTTCCTCAAAATAAAAATGTATGATTTTGCAGGATCCATTAGAAATACGGTATTACGATTTATAAAATGTCAATAACTAAAAGCATAACGTACGTAGAGTACTGTTTGAGGAGTCAATAAGTTAATTCATGTAGATGTCTATTTGTCCGATTGTCCATTAAAATTAGGGATGATTATAGATGTTATAACAAAATTTAGTTAAAAATGGGTTATAACAAGTTATACGAGTGAAATTTTTCGGATGATATATGATATACGACAGAAAATTGTGCCCATAACGAACATCGACACAAATGATTTACGATTGACCGTGGCTCATAACAGTCCAAAACGAAAATTTAATTACTCTAACCCTATAGCTCTTGACAACGTAATAATCCAAATCGGGAAATTAATTATGAAATTTAATAGTTCTTAGTATAAAGGGTTTAAAAGTGCCACAGTAACGGTGTAAATCACGGTTTGGACTACTCGTCCCCTTGCTTGCAACTATTTTTTTTACATGCATTGAATCGAAAAAATTGTTCTCGGATTTGATTCAGATATTTCTGAAAAATTTTATGAAAAATCGGACCAAACCATAATTTTTTGAAATAAGGAAAAAAAAACTTATGTGTGCACTAACAACTAATTTACAATTTTCAACATCTATTTACCACAAGTTTAAATATCAAATATTGATTGACATCTCTCCTCTTGATCTCTTTACCATATGTCGTTATTTTACATCTCTGACTTGGAACTCTTTGTCATCTCTCGTCACCCTCCTTAAATTTATAATCACCAACTTTTTATTTTATTTATCAAATTATAGATTTTCATAACCGGACCAGACCAAAAAAATTGATTCGGTTCTGGTCGAGAACCAATGCACAAATAGTCTGGTTCAGATCTCATTTTTTTCTTAAAATGATTATAAATTCTTATAATTTGATCTAGATCAGTCCGATTCGAACCGTTTACTCACACCTACTCAAAACTACTAACGTACTTACCAAAAGAAAAAAAGACGGAACTAAAGCTAATTCTTGCCCGAAGATAGACCAAATGGCATTATTGCAATTTCGTACGAATACAATGGCAAACTGAAGAGCAGATCATGGATTGGACGTAATATTTTAACCCCAGAACCCGTTACTTTTTCCAATTAATTTTTTTACAGGCAAAGAAAACCAAAAATACCTACCATCATAGAAAAAGTAATCCAAAAAATTACACAAAATACAAGCACTCTCCACCCACCCCACCCAATCCATTTGATTTTATTCGGCTTCTTCTTTTTGGTGCTCACTCACCAGAAATTTCCTCCTCGAAACGGGAACCAAAAAGCCAAAAAAAAAAATACTGAAGCTTTGGATTGCAATACGGAACCAGTGTAGAGCCCTTGCATTTTTCGTTAAAGAGCTCAAATTATTTTTTGTGAATTTGTGATGTTAAAGGGGTGAGCTGGAATGCGGAGTGTACTGCAATTTTTCCGGGGGATCGGAAACTCGCCGGCGATTTGATGGGAACGGCGCCAATTAGTCGTCGTCTCCGAGCTGCTCGCATTTAATGGAGTTGTCGTTTCTAGCTTCCCCTAGCTCATGTCGTCTCACTCATAAGCTCAGATTCCCACTTCTACTCCAGGTAAAAAAAATTTGTTTTTTTTTCTTTCGTTTTTTCGCCATTCTGTTTTATGGGTTTTGGAAACTGGGAGGTGGAGTGAATTGGGTTTTCTGGGTTTGTTTAGCTTCTTTGAAAGTTTGGATCTTTTTGGTGGGAAGTCTTTTTGTGCTGTGTTTTTATTAGCTCACTGTTTATCCATTGGGGAGCCAAATTGAGAGGGACTAGGGTTTAATTTTCAGTTTTGGGAGAAGTTGAATCAGAAAACTTGACTGGATTTCATTTAATTAGTGGATTTCATCTCTTTCTTATTTCCTTTCTCTGGAAGATCTTCTCCTTTATCTTCCCCTGGCCCTTTAATTTCCCCTGCTTCATGCTCTCTTGTTTTATCAACGGCCTGTGTGAAGGAATTTTATTTTTTTCCTGTTGAGCAACTTATGATTTTGGTTGGGAAGATGAATCACTTTCTGGGTCCTTGCCTTGAGCCTCTGGGTTGAGGTTATCGAATTTAAAGTTTTCATCTTTGTTTGGTTAACTTTGATTGTACTGTTCTTGGAGCTGATAATTGACATCGCCTGCTGCATCTGTAATAATTACTTTTCTTAGGTTTACATGGGGTACGTGCAGATCCTTTCGGTGTTATTGTGCTTTCAAGTTTTGTGCGTGCACTCTCACGAGCATCAAGTCCAACGGGACGAGGTGGCTAGGGGCAGAGAAGGTATAGTGTCACATTCATGTATTCATGATCAGATAATAGAGCAGAGGAAGCGGCCTGGACGCAAGGTCTATTCTGTTACTCCCCAAGTGTACGATCAACATGGTGTCTCTGATGCCCTTCACCACCGAGGAAGGGCACTACTTGGAGTTCCAGAGTTGCACAAGCAACAAACAAGTGTAAAGCAACCTATTAGGATATTCCTAAATTATGATGCCGTTGGTCACTCATCTGACAGGGATTGTCGGAAAGTTGGTGATATTGTGAAGGTATGTAACATGGGTCTGTTGGCTATTTAAGCTATCGGAGCTTAGTTATTATTGGGTTTGGTTTTTATGCCTTGGATTTTGATGATCTCAATCAGCTTGGGGAGCCTCCATTCACGTCTTATATTGGGACTCCTTCGTGCAATCCTCATGGCACTCCTCCAATCCATGGCGACTGTTGGTACAACTGTACATTGGATGACATAGCTGGGGAGGACAAACGGCGGCGCCTTCGCAAGGTTTGTCAATCACCCTGTTTTTGTCTGCTTTCAGCAGTTGTATGATTGAATCGAGAAATGTGATTTTCAGAATGAAGCCGATTTTTGTATATTGATGCACTATTTCTCTCAGGCTTTAGAGCAGACTGCTGATTGGTTCAGGAGGGCATTGTCTGTTGAGCCTGTAAAGGGAAACTTGCGATTAAGCGGATATTCTGCATGTGGACAGGATGGTGGTGTGCCACTGCCTCACAAATACGTTGATGGTATTGTGAATCAAAGTTCCTGCTTATAGACAGAGTGTTCTTATGTTCTCTTTGTCATGCTTTAGCTTCTGCAAGATTTGATACTAGAATATTCTCTATGTTTTATTACAGTGGGTGTTGCTGATGCGGACTTGGTTCTGCTGGTGACTACGAGACCTACCACCGGAAACACCCTTGCCTGGGCTGTGGCGTGTGAACGTGATCAATGGGGACGTGCAATTGCCGGTGATTCTTTATTAACAATATGCTAGTCAATTCGGTTAATACCCATGATATGGATTACCAAATGGGGAGGCTTTTCTTGCAGGACATGTAAATGTGGCTCCTCGGCATCTAACTGCTGAAGCAGAGACCTTACTCTCGGCTACCCTCATTCATGAGGTTGTTTATTTAATTAATGTCATTGAAACATTTTGAATTGCAGTTTAGTTCCTTTTGTTAACTATTCTGATTGTCTATTTTGTGTGTTCCAGGTTATGCATGTTCTTGGTTTTGATCCTCATGCTTTTGCCCACTTTAGGGATGAGAGGAAAAGAAGGCGTAATCAGGTGCGCAGTGGAAAGCTTGTGATCTTTTAATCTTCTAAAATTGCACCATTCACGCCTGTGATTTTTGCATACAACTTCACATTTATCACTAAACTGGGATCCGACTACATCAAACACAGGTGACTGAACAAGTAATGGATGAAAAACTTGGGCGCACTGTTACACGCGTGGTTCTCCCACGTGTCGTAATGCATTCACGGCATCATTATGGGGTGAGCTCCTTGTTTGACCGGAAGGGTTTGAAGTTTCACTTTGATTAATCATTTATGTCGCAATGGTGGTTGTTCACTTGTCTTTTATGGTATTAATTACCTGCTATAACACATAAAACCTATGAAAGTACTGAAAGGCTTCTGCTTTGGCAGGCTTTTTCTGAGAACTTTACGGGTTTGGAACTTGAAGATGGTGGAGGACGTGGCACTTCAGGTGTTTCTACCTTTCCTATCCCCATTCAAAATTTTATTATGAGTATCTTCATGGTTATGAGGTTACTCATTGATGTTGGAGCTGCTGAAGTTTGGATGGCTTTGTTAATCATGTTTCTTTTATATGGAATTGTACACTTTGAGAGTTGCTATGTCATAGATGTCATGCTCTAATCTTTCTATTTGGTAATGGTCTGCTATATTTTTTGAGATGCAAGTTATAATTGGTGTTATGCACTATGATTGGTCTTTTAAACACACAAGATTGTCATGTTACTTATTTGCTGATTCTGCCGTAGGTTCACATTGGGAAAAAAGACTTCTGATGAACGAGATCATGACCGGCTCAGTGGATACAAGATCTGTTGTCTCTAAAATGACCCTGGCGTTATTAGAGGATAGTGGATGGTACCAGGCCAATTACAGTATGGCAGACCGTCTAGACTGGGGTCTAAATCAGGGGACTGAATTTGTCACCTCACCGTGCAATCACTGGAAAGGGGCATACCATTGCAACACAACTCAATTGTCAGGCTGTACATACAACAGGGAGGCAGAAGGTTACTGCCCAATTGTAAGTTATAGTGGAGACCTCCCTCAGTGGGCTCGCTACTTTCCCCAGGCAAACAAAGGTCCGTCATCAAGCATTCTGGCCATTGGTTTTCATCGTCACTTGTCGAACATGATTTCATGTAAATTCTGGCTTTTGGCATTCCGTTTCCACTTAGCATTGACGGAACGAAGATGAACAGTCAAGAAAATGACTGCCAATAACTATTTTACTTCAAAATTATCGAAGAAATATAGCTCCCAAATTTTTGTCGTATCATGTTTGCAATTTACTTTGCTTCCCTCATGGATGACATCTTGTTCTTTCATTTTTCTGTTCTTGTACTTGTTTGGTTCTTTATAGTTGAATATCTGAAGTTGGTATGATAGCTTGCCAGCTAAATATCCTAGCTGCATCGAGATTGTAGCTCATTTCTGATTCATTGATTTTTTTTCTTCTGAATGGTCTATCGCAGGAGGGCAGTCCTCATTGGCAGATTATTGCACCTACTTTGTGGCCTACTCCGATGGATCCTGTACGGACACTAACAGTGCACGTGCACCCGATAGGATGTTGGGGGAAGTGCGTGGGAGTAGCTCCAGGTAATGCTCGAAAATTTGGCTTTAATTTTTGCATGTGTCAACTGTAAGCTAATAGATTTTTTATGCAAAAATTGTTTGACGTAGGTGTATGGCCTCATCATTAGTTCGCACTGGGTTTGTGAGAGGTTCCGTGACACAAGGAAATGGATGCTATCAGCACAGATGTGTAAACAATTCGCTGGAGGCAAGGATTCGATCTTTCTTTTGTTGCTTTGATATAACCTCATGTCTCAGGCTGAAAATCTATTGCCTTCAAAGTAAAGTCTATCTGTAGATCCACGGGCGGCGATTGCTATAATTTCCAAGTCGAAAGAAAAATGACTGAAGTGGTTGTAGCTCACCATTAGCTCAACAGTTTTTAGTGTTACTTCTACACTGTTCTGAGACTTCGAATTAAAAACTTATGGCTTACTTGGATTTCCTAAGAAAATATGCCAACTTGATTGATATTGTTGCGTTCATGCAAAGTGACTCTGGTTTCATTCCTGTTTGTGGTAATGAACTGTTAAAAGATTGTTGATTTTAGGTTGCTGTGGATGGTATTTGGAAACCGTGCCCCGACACTGGTGGACCAGTTCAGTTCCCTAATTTTAATGGTAACTGCAGGCTTCCCGCTAACTGATTGTATCATGTTGAAATATATGTTTATGGTGAAACCTTTTCAACTCTTTCCCCTTTTTCTTTGTAGGTGAACTGATCTGTCCAGCTTACCATGAACTTTGTAGCACGGCCTCGGTTCCTGTAACTGGGCAGTGCCCTAGTTCATGCAACTTCAATGGAGACTGTGTTGATGGAAAATGTCAATGTTTCCTTGGCTTTCACGGTCAAGATTGCAGCGAACGTGAGCTCTTACCTAACCTTTTGTTTGATTCCTGTAGTTTTGCTAAATTACATCGTGCCCATTAATTCTGAAATTGCAAATTCTGCATCTGCTTTACTTGTGTAATTCAAATGTTCTATCTTCTCACGTGCAGGATCCTGCCCCGGTGGCTGCAACGGCCATGGCAAGTGCCTCTCAAACGGGGTCTGCAAATGCGATAACAGTTACACCGGCGTTGACTGCTCGACTGGTAATGATATATTTGTTGGAGAGAATCCCACATTGGAAGTTGCAAGTGGGTTGGGCCTGTTTATAAGTCTGGATGATCCACCTACTCACCACCTTAAGGTTTTGGGTAGGATATGGAAATTCCTATATGGTATCAGAGCCAATTGCTCTAACGAGCCCATGGCCCGTTGTGCTCGCGCGGCCCGCCTTTGAAAGCATGAGAGGCAATGTGAAGCCCGTGCAAATTTCAGCCCGATGGGCTTTATTTGAGGGGGCGTGTTGGAGAGAATCCCACATTGGAAGTTGCAAGTGGGTTGGGCCTGTTTATAAGTCTGGATGATCCACCTACTCACCACCTTAAGGTTTTGGGTAGGATATGGAAACTCCTATAATATTTTGCTACACGGGCCTGTTATCCCTGGCTATATTTTGAATTGTTGTACTTTAGAGACACTGGGAATCATTTAGTTTCTTCAGGTTTTAATGCCACGCTACGATTTTTACGATGCTGCTCCAATATTGAAAAAGTTGTATCAGTGGTTCCCTGTAAATACTATTTGGATCTGTTCCCATGTTCCATAATTATTCATCTATTTTCTCTGCTCCATCTTAATTACGTTTCTTCTCATTTCGCAGCTGTTTGCGATGAACAATGCAGCCTCCATGGCGGTGTATGCGATAACGGGGTCTGTGAATTCCGCTGCTCTGACTATGCGGGGTATACTTGTCAAAACAGCTCCACCTTGATCTCCAATCTTTCAGTTTGCAAAAATGTGCTGGAGAGCGATCTGTCCGGCCAACACTGTGCACCGAGTGAGCCAAGCATCCTGCAACAGCTTGAAGAAGTCGTTGTCATGCCCAACTACCACAGATTGTTCCCCGGGGGTGCGCGGAAGTTATTTAACATCTTTGGCAGCAGTTACTGCGATGCAGCAGCTAAGCGTCTCGCCTGCTGGGTAAGTCGACTCTCCTCACAACTACTCACAAACTCGTGGTTCTAGCTATTCTTTGTACACGATGAGAATTCCGTCGTAATGATTCAGATCTCCATCCAAAAATGCGACAAGGACGCCGACAACAGGCTAAGGGTGTGCCATTCCGCGTGCCAGTCATACAATTCGGCTTGCGGAGCTTCACTTGATTGCTCTGATCAAACGCTATTCAGCAGCGAGGAAGAAGGCGATGGCCACTGCACGGGCTCGGGCGAGATGAGAGTATCGTGGTTCAATCGATTGCGGACCAGCTTATTCTCGGGCAACTCTTCTTCTTCTTCAGCAAAAGGAATGTAAAGTATAGGCAGGTGTTAGGCTTTTTCTTCCTTGGTCCCCCCTTCCTTTTTTCTCTCTTAATTTTGTGTTTGTAATTTTTCTAGGGCTAGTAAAGGGTGGCACGCAGTCCACGTGCCCTAGGTGTAGTTCCCATTTTGCCCCTGCCCAAAAGGCCGTTTAAGAAAATTGGGCGGGCGTTGACTTTCGAAGATGAAAGTCGCTTGTAGAGATAGTTTTAGGGAGTGTAACGAGAAAAGTAACAAAAAATGAAGAAAGCTGTGTTATTGAAATGTGAAATGTTCGGCCGAAGGGCCCTTAATGAAGAAAAAGATTATCGAACCAAATCCTTATCAGATCTTATTTAGAGATAATTTTGGAAGTTGAAATCACTTCCGGAAATTAAAATGTCTTATAAGAGTATAGTTCATTACAATACTAAAGCGTAACGAAGTGATTAAAATCATCAAATGCTAGTCATCATCCGGACCCATTGGGGCAGAATGTGATCAGGTAATCCGACCCGGAACAAGTGCACGTGCTTGATGCATCGTCGTAAGCGTAGCTATAGGCCGACGGGCAGGCGTTCTTGAACAACTCCGAGTACTGCGTCGGGGAGCAAGTGTCCGGCGTGGCGTGGTCGCCGGTGCAACAGAACTCCGGTGCGTTGAACGCCTCGCATGCGCTCTTGCAAGCCACGACCGAACCCGAGTCCATGACCCGGAGCTCGTCCGGACAGTTAGCGTTTAGATCCGTAACACAACCAGCATACTGGCAATCCCCGGTTCCACCGAGTGCCTTGACGCCCAAGGCAACGTTGTATCCGTCCACTAAGCTGACGTCATAGAAGTCCTTGTCACTAGGGCTTGAGGCAATGGTGAACTCCACCAGGCTGACCGGTGGTGCACCGCCGAGGTTGCACTTCAGGCCGCCGCCACAGTCGCCGGTGACGCATTTCCCGGCACCAGAGTCGTCGAATGTACAACCTGTTCTGGCCCAAAACCTACCGGACCAGCCAGGTGGAGCTTGCACTTGGACTGATGACTTCTGTGACAAAGCGAAACCGCCGTTGCCCAGCACGGCGGCGCCGTTGCCGGAGAGAGTCCCCGGCCATACCATGAAGTCGCAAAGATTCTGTAGCGTGAACATCGTGGCATTGGCTACATTGCCTGAAAATAAAGAGATTGTTCTAGTTTAATCTGGAGATTTGAAGTTCGAACTCTTAAGAACGGAACAATATTAAATACTAGTTGAACAATATTGATACAATTCAAAGCTTATATGCAACTAGAATATGGATTTGTCGACCCGATAGGTATTCGAATACTAGGTAGTATCAAAAAAAATTATTGCAAGTGAGGAGAGAGAGAGATGTACCGAGGGAGAAGACAAGCAACAGAAGACAGAACCAGGAGTTATTGTTCCCCATTTGCAGTTTCTTGTGTACGGACTTGATGAGTTAAATGTCTGTCCTATGATCTGAGATGTGGTGAGTTTATATATAAGTCTTGTTCGAACTATAGATTTTAAGACTTAATGGAGGATTAGAGTGGGGGTAGTTGGGGTCGTGGAAGTTATTTCGAGTATAGACTGGTTCCGAATTGGTAATAGAGAAGGTTTTCCGCATTAAAATTATCTTTCTAAGCGGCAGTTTTACTGTTTTAGTTGTGTTCCGATCTTTGCATGATGAGATTTTTTTTAATTGTCTAAAGCAATGTAGCCTAACTCACTCGTCTGTACAATTTTAGCGATGTCCAGGATTCAAAGATTTGTATGTATAATTATAGTTTAAAATTTTATCTTTGAAAAAATAAAATTTATCAAACACTTACCAAACTGATTAATATAATTTCAAATTTAATAAGATTTTTGATATAAGACAATTTTTTCTAAAAAAATATTTAAGTATGAGATCCAGAGAATAATGGGCCGTTACCTTTTAAGACGCCCCACTATTACTTTTTCCTTTCTTTCTTTTCGTGGTCGTGGTAAGACCTGGTTTGTGGTTGCACCTGCACGTCTTGACTCTCCATCCCAAATGAATCGATTGCTCAAAAGAACTATTTGATGTTAGTTTACCGAATTCATGATCTTTTTGCCTCGTTAACCAAGAATTAAAATCTCGAGTTTCTTTGAATCCTGGGAACGCTATTAAATAATTGTTGGGAGAGCTTTGTCACCTTTCAAAAGTTCTACCCGGCTCGAACTTAGATTAATCGGCCCAGTGGGCCGGATACCAAGTGGTTCAAAACCCAAAAAAATCACGTTTCTTTTTTTCTTTTCATTCTCAAAGAATTTTAAAAAATAATTAAATTTGTATTGCTCATGTCGAACAATATATCGTAACCAATCATAAAATTACTCGGATAAATAATCTCAGACAAAACATTCGTGATTATGATCATCAATCGGTCATGAGATCTGCAGACCAAATGTTTTGTAGTTGACCCAATCCACGCCGTACCCTTGTCTTATTTTGGACATTTAAGAGCGCTTAATCTTACGTTTGGTCACTTTAATGTCACGCAAACCGCGTTTCGGCTCAACTGTTTCTGGTCCTATTATTAAGGACAAGCCACAAAAAGACCGGCACAGGGGCTTCACACTTCTTGCTCTACCGGAAAAAAAAGTAAGCATTACTTGCTAAAGATTGAATTTCCATATGGAAGTCCATCCTTCCTGATGTAATTTCTGTCTCTAAGTCGTGCTTAGCAGTGAGTAAATTAAGCATTACTATAAAGGGTGGTTACAAAGTTCGGTACATGCGAGACTAATTTATATTGGAACCAAATAAAATTATAAACAATGATGATAAAGCTCTAACTTATTACTAATACGTTTTGAAGTAGTTGCATTTTTATATTTCATACTCGAAAAATATGATCCAAGTTAGAATAATTTTCGGATACTCATAACCAGATGGAAGATAGTGTGCCATAGTCTCATGAAGAACACGTCAAACATGCATACATATGGTTCTGCACCTATCAGGTTAAATCAAATTTTTTGGGTTTTATGATCTGGTATTTAAATCTACTCGACCGTCTAATATAGATTTAAATCAAATACGACCTTTAAAAGATGATCAAATTTTTCTAATAATTATTTAACTTCCGATACACACAAATAAGAACTTAGATCCGTATGCTTAATTTGGAATCACACCGAAAACCTAATGCACGAAAGAGAGGCGGTTGAGATAAGGTTTAGTAATACCGGTTCCAACCACATTATTCGGATTTACCGAACACTAAAACGTCATTCAGGTGGTTTATATGAACCACTTCCCTTCCTACGTTCTCGGATCCATTACTCTTTTTTTATTAATTTTTTTAATAAGAATCCATTACTCTTATGCTTGCACCATCATGTTCTAGCTTTTTTTTCCTTTTCAAGTTTCCCTAAAAATATATAAATTAGTTCTGAATGATATGGGCCAGATTCAACGACGGATGGGCCTTTGTTTTGGCGAATGTATCAGACTCGGAGCAGAGCTGAATTGTCCTATCCAATTGACTGTCAGCATCTCGGCCCATTGATTAGTATATATCAGTTGATGGTCGTTGTCGAATTCTATTTAAGGGTGTATCCTCCAATGGTGGTCTCATCTGTTCGTAAAATTCGAACTCGGTATCTCCTTCCTCAAGAACGAGACCACATTTAACATCAGATGCGTGTGATCTGACTGAATAGAGACATCTACATGTCCCTTGTCTACGACAAGAAGACACAAGATCGTATGGTTGTGCACATAAGACACTAAGACCACTATCTTGTAAGAAGCTGGACATGAGATGTGGTGCTTCAAGAGAATTAGTTTCAACACAGACCCCACTTGTTTCATCGACAAGGATTTGGTTGGTGTACAAAAACATGCTCCGGCAACCGACTCGCTCCTCGCCATCCCGAATCATCTTTGGTGGGGAAGACATCTTCCATCGCATCACGGATCAAGGAATGGTGGCACATATACCAGCTTAGCTGCCTCAGGTGTAGCACATATACCACGAAAGTTCAACAGAAATGCAGCGGGCATAGAATTGGCACATGTTCCGCGACGAAAGTGATGAACACCCGAGTGTCCGCTGTCGAAATACTTTCTAACCATTAGAAGAAACTCATAAAATTAAGCATAAAGAAGATTGGAAATGTAATTGTTGGGATGGCGAGAAATAGGAAAGACTTATTTCCTATTCCTATTCTGACTAGATTCTGGACTCCTAATTAGACCTAGATAGGTTACTTGTACACCAAGGGTTTGTCTCTATATAAAGACATGTTACCCTAAGGTTTTGTATAGCTTTTGTGACTCGGATCCATCAATAAAATTTCTCCTTTCTCACCGTGGACGTAGGCATTAGGCCGAACCACATAATTCTCTTGTTCCGTGTTCTTTGTGCGATCTTGTTCTCTAGTTGCTGAATTCTTAACAATTGGTATCAGAGCTTGGGTTGGAGGATGACGGACGGCGCGAAGTTTGCTCTTGTGAAGTTCGATGGTTCTTCGAATTTTGGGTTATGGCAAAGGCGTGTCAAGGATCTCCTCGTGCAACAAGGGATGGTCATCGCGCTCTCGGAGAAGAAGCCCGAGAAGATGGAGGAGCAAGAGTGGAAGGAGATGGGGGCCAAGGCGATGGCGACAATTCGCTTGTGCTTGGCGGATGATGTGATGTATCACGTCATGGATGAGGAGTCACCAGCTGAGGTATGGAAGAAATTGGAAGCAAGGTATATGTCTAAATCTTTGTCGAACAAGCTTTATCTTAAGCAAAGATTGTACGGGCTCAAGATGAAGGAGGGCTCGGATTTGAGCCAACACATTAATGGTTTCAGTCAACTTGTGAGCGACTTGAGAAAGGTTGATGTGAAGTTCGAGGAAGAAGACAAGGCATTGTTGCTGCTGAATTCTTTACCTGGCTCCTACGAAAATTTGGTTACAACTCTAACTTGGGGGAAGGAGTCCCTGGTGTTGGAAGATATCACAAGTGCTCTGCTAGGGTTTCATCAAAGAAGGAAAATTGACGATGAACAAGCGGAAGGGCTAGTTGTGAGGGATAGCCATTGTGATCGTAGTGGGGCAAAAGACAGGAAGGGATCCAAGTCGTGGTCAAGGAGGTTCAAGGGAAATTGCTTCGAGTGCGGAGAAAAAGGGCACGTGAAGAAGGATTGTCCAAAAAGAAATCGGGATCGCGAGGAAAAAGGATCAGGTTCCGTGAATGTGGCCTCACATTCGGACGAGTCAGATGGTGATCTTCTTTCTGTTTTGTCAAGTCCAAAGCATTCTGATTCCTGAATTTTGGATAGCGCTTGCTCTTTCCACATGACGCCCAAGAGAGGGTGGTTCGACACCTACAAGTTCGTTGATTCAGGTATGGTGACTATGGGTGATGGTTCTGCTTGCAGAATTGCTGGCATAGGTGATATCCAAATCAAGATGTAGGATGGTGTTGAGAGAAAATTGTGTGGGGTTAGGCATGTTCCGAAGTTGGAGAGGAATTTGATCTCGTTAGGAGCCTTGGATTATAGTGGGTACAACTATAATGTTGTAGGCGGGCTAATGGAGGTGGAGAAGGATGCTATGGTGGTGATGAAAGGTGAAAGGAATGCTAGGAACACCTATAGGTTAGTGGGGAACACTGTTGTAGGTGGAGTCACATCGTTGGGTTCCGATAGAGGGGAGAAAAGATCTTGTGTGATGGAGCGAAAGCTTGACATGAATGGTTTGAGTGGAGTTGGGATTCGCGGAGACAAAGTTAGCAAGTTCCTGCTATGGTTGTCTAAAAAGACGTGCACGTCAACGGTGTTGGGTAGGTTTTGCATGGGGAATGCGAAGCCGTTGGTAGCACCACGGGCGAATCGGGTATCTCACTCAAGGCCGAACAGTGGAGTTCGTGGCATGTCAAAGGTTCTACTTGGTAGAACAAAAGGTTGTCCTTTGTATGCTATGGCATGTAGCATTGGTATGAGGCAAGAAGGTCCAGCGGAGAAGCAGTTCGAGGTTGCGGAGCATGGGGTTGACCGAAAAATAGAGAGCGCATCTATTGGTCACAAGTTTGCTTCAGCAAGTGGACTTGCTAGTTGGGGTTCAATGGAGATTGGAGGGAATAGGCTAAGCAAGCTCAGAAGCTCGAGTTTGGGGGCTGGCTCCAAGTGATTTAACAAAAGGTGAAGAGAAAGTTGAGATGGTCTTATTGATGCAGTTATCTATGGTCCGAGATGGAGTCGGTGGAGTTGGATTGGTTTTGCAAGATCTCATGGTTCTTCATGGGGCGGTGTTTTGTCAAGGTGGAGTTTGTTGAAGTTCGGGTGGAGCTTCATGGTTCTTCCACGAGATGATTTCTCGCCAAGGTGGAGATTGTTGGGATGGCGAGAAATAGGAAAGACTTATTTCCTATTCCTATTCCTATTCCTATTCCTATTCCTATTCTGACTAGATTCTGGACTCCTAATTAGACCTAGATAGGTTACTTGTACACCAAGAGTTTGTCTCTATATAAAGACATGTTACCTAAGGTTTTGTATAGCTTTTATGACTCGGATCCATCAATAAAATTTCTCCTTTCTCACCGTGGACGTTGGCATTAGGCCGAACCACATAATTATCTTGTTTCGTGTTCTTTGTGCGATCTTGTTCTCTAGTTGCTGAATTCTTAACAGTAATAATAGCACAAGCATGTTGAAAACAGGAAATGTCAGTCTGTTGAGAAGAGTAGATTTCTGTGCTTACCTTCAAGCCTTTCCCAGGAGAACCTTGAATATTAGAGTAGCCCTTTCAGTGTTCTTCCATTTGTTTCTCCTGATCCATTCTCAAAGTTCAAATCTAAACTTTACAATCATATAGCCGGAAATTGACAGGAGAGAGATGAGCCAATTAAATTTGACTGTTGTATATTCAAACAATGTTCATGTCTTGCTGTTCCGTTGAGCTAACAATGCTTCAACAGAGTCTCGAATTGGGAAAAGCTGAATATCAAAGTAAGTAGCTGAAGCAAGGTATGCACATGCTAAAGTTACATAAATCTTGAAAAAAATAAATGAGAAGGTAAGATGGATAAACAAAGCAGTCAAGACTATTATTAACAGAAAGTTCAGCACGCATCTGAGAGTCGAGAGTTCATCTTCAGTTCCTCCATTAGGGAATTGACCTTGGGCTTTGAAGTCTGTAAGCAACTGATCCTTAAGCTTGAATGTTTTTAATAGCCAAGAGCTGGACTCGCTCTCTGAGTTCGGGATATCTTTCATGGGAATTCGACGGACATGCATGTGAACTTCCGAGGGATTAACACCGAAGACATTGTCCATGAAGGTAGGACGGCAGTTCTTGTAGGCAATTGTCACATCATAAACTGCAGTAGCAAAATGCAAAAAAAAAAATACAATCAGCGTAACATGGAGGATGCATAAGAGGTAAAAATGATGACAAAGAAATGGGTCGTGCATCACTTAACGAGTTCACGGAATGATATGTGTCCAATGTTGATAAATTCATTCACCGTAACATGAAAAAGGAGTAACATATTGAAGCTCCCGAACCTACATCTGCATGCTAAGTGATAGTTTCCAGTTCAATCCAAAGTTCACTATAAAACTATCATGTACCCTGAAGAGTGACAGAAAATGAGACTCTTCGTATAGTTATTCAGGTCATCCTTTCATTTTGACGTGATAGTTTTCTATTCAATTGGTCCACCACCGGGCAAGAATATGTAGACCAAAGAGAATGAATAAGAGCAGCGGCTGTGCTTCGGCAATGTGCATGCATATGCAAGTCAGAGAGATGAGAAGAACCTGCATCTAAGGACCCTCGAAGGACTTGCAAGCAGACAGAAAAACCCCTCGTCTTCGGAAGCAAGACATTTGTCATCACAGGGAGTCCAACTTCGGCTGCAAATTTGTTACTCTTCTGGCATTTCTCTTCTCTGTTGAGAATAAAGAGGGAAAAACAAGTTACAAGAGTCCAACACATGCAAGGGAGGACCAAAAGCTCGGGGAACTCAGAAGACGACAACCAGAGCGGCTAGGCAGTTGAACATTTTAACTGGCTGAAGAAGTCGTAAACACTAGGAGAAATGATGACATGATCCTAATGCAAAAGAAAATTTGAGGGGGAGAACAGAAGAGTACGTGAAATCAGTTCCTTCGGGGAATAGAGCAAGCCACAAGGGATCTCGAGGATTCTGAAAAGTTGACAACTTCACCCGCAACACAGGTTCATCAACTTCCCACCTGCGCTCCACTGAAATAAACTCCAAAATGTGGAATCCCCAACCAAATACCGGTAGTTTCATTAAGCTGCTCTTTAGGATATACTTGATGTGGCCAATACAACCCTTCCTCAAGGCTAGATCCCACAAGTACATCCAATCAACCTCGGTCCTGTGATTTGCGATAATCAGTACCCGCTCCTTGGCGGGGACAGAATCTCCAGAGAACACGACCTTAGTTCCGTTGATCTTCTCAAACAAAAAGGGCCATAGGGATAGCCAGAGACCAAAGAGGAACGCAGATGATTTCCTAGCGTAATGCAGGCTAGCGAGCCGAGTGGCGACAGCTGCAGGGGGCCCGAAGAACACCAAGAACATGAAAGCAGTGGAAAGAAACACAACCAGACACAACACACCTCTTATTAACCGAAAAGGTGTTAAAGTGCGCTGATTGAGATCATCATCATCATCCATCACGCTGGCCTCGCTCCCTTCCCCGTCTTAACCTGCAAATCAATTCAACACCTCCCTCCAATTAGCTACCCGGTTAGTTTCCATCAAATACATTACCAAACGGGTAACAGTAACAGCACAACCACCAACCACTTAACCTAACAATATAGTTAGTATCCACTACGTATCCATTTCTCTTTTATTTATTTATTTACAAGGAATGAAGGGACATACATAGTGCACCTAATTTTTATTGAATTTTTAACATTTCTATGTTTGGTCGAGTTTCGACATCTTCTTGTTAAACTAGCTAGAACTATCTTAAATCGGTTAATTTGGTGGTGGTACATCCACTCTCCTCCACACAAGTTCAGTTCTTTCCTATAATAATGAAATTGCCAACAGCCCCGTCTTTCCAAATTTAGAAATCTATCAAAGAACCAAAGAAGGCGGTTCAATAAATCTCAATTTCCCTAATTTATTTTTCTACTACTAATCACTGATCCAGCAGGAAGCAAAGAAAGAAAGAAAGAGAGAAACTGAGTCATGATCGGATCTTACCTGGAGAGAGAGAGGCAACAGCCAGAAACTGTGAGATGGTTCAGAATGCAACTGGGATAAAACAAAAAAAAGAGAGAGGAGATGTTAAGGTGCGAATTGCAATTAAAGGAAAGATGGGGAAGGGTGTGTGTGGACCGGAGGGCAAGAGAGATATGATGGGCGATAAAAGGTGTGGTGGTGGGTTGGGAATTTTCCGATTCCGGATCTACGATTCCCAACGACAAATTTAAAAGGTTGGCCTTGCCGGTCTGTTTCTACTTTCTGTCGCTCGCTTGAGCTAGACGACGCCAATGGGTCGGATCAAGAAATTAATTTGCGGAGGGTTTCTTTCCTTTCTATTAGGCCCCTATTATTATTATTTTTTTTAAACTTCAATATGTAGAGTTTTGTTACAATTTAATTATCTGATTTGAGTCAGATGAAAATTAGGATGTTAATGGAAAAGATTTAAAGAAAACTGGATCTTCCATTCTTTTTAGAGGAGATCTGGATTAGTAGAAAAATAAATAGTTGAGTTGGATTATATTGTATTGTATTTAAATGGAAGAAAAGTTAATTATTTTTTTTGTGAACCGGTTATATTATTAGTTCGCGACCGTGGTAGCCTAAGACTATCAGCATCCTCAACCTGCCCCAACCTAGGTCATGTAATAAATAATTAATTTCTCTCTCATCCACATCAGCACAACTCAATTATCCATTATTCTACCCACATCCGCAACCTGCCTCAATCGAAGAATAAATAATTAATTTCTCTCTCATTCACATGTTATCTACTTTTATTTTTTTATATACAAATTTTATTAAATATATGTAAATATTTATTCCGTAATTAAGATAATAATAATTTTTTTTGGCCAAAGTAAAAAAAATTATTTTTCTCGAAGTGGGAATACAAAATTAGAGAAAAATAATTAGAGATACATAGAGATGTCTTAAATTATATATTACAAATACGGAAGATGCAAATTACATAATACATAATTAATTACGATTGACAAATTTTTGCCAAATATGTTCAATCAAGTCACTTTTGAGAGCGTTATGAGCTTCTCTACTGCAAAGGTTTTCCCTAGCAGTCATATAGGTGGATAGGCTTCCGATGCGTTCAGTAGAGAACTAAAAAGGTTCTTCTTGTTCTTCATTCAGGAATTCTATTTGTTGCCGGGCACATCGTGAGCCAAATTTTGTGGGCTACGGTGTTCATATATCAGAATTTGGGAAAATTTGGCGACAACTGGGAGTAAAAAAAGATTGAGAGTTCAGATTGTGTTCGGAAATTAGAAAAGATGAAGGATTATAAGATCCAAATGGTTAAAAACTTGGAAAATTAGGATCATTTGGATCCATAATAGAAATAATATAACACGAAAAATTAAGAATATAGTATATAGTAAAAGAAGAGAGAATTTAAGATTGTGTGTGAAAATATGTTAATGTTTGACTCTATTTATTGAGATTTAAAAATTGCAAAATTTTTATATAAATTGTTTGTGCTTCGGTCTCCACATCGGCCATGCTCATTCTGCTCTTTTTCCGACTATATGCTTCCCTGTATGCACCAATCCACTTTTGTGCACTTGCATTAAGTCGTTTGTAACGACCTTTCATAAATTTCGTGTTTCTTTCGTGCATCTGTTCTGGATTTTCTGTTTGAGCTTGATGGTACAAAGCACTCACTCGTGCCCAGAGCGAGGCACCCTTCTGATTTTTGCCTCGCTCCCTATCTTCGCTAACATAGACGAAAGATGAAATTAAGACAGTGTCTTCCTTAACACTCCAAATAGTTGACGGTCATTTTCCAAGTTTTTTGTTGCCGGGCACATCGTGAGCCAAATTTTGTGGGCTACGGTGTTCATATATCAGAATTTGGAAAAAATTTAGCGACAACTGGGAGTAAAAAAAGATTGAGAGTTCAGATTGTGTTCAAAAATTGGAAAAGATGAAGGATTATAAGATCCAAATGGTTAAAAATTTGGGAAATTAGGATCATTTGGATCCATAATAGAAATAATATAACAAGAAAAATCAAGAATATAGTATATAGTAAAAGAAGAGAGAATTTGAGATTGTGTGTGAAAATATGTTAATGTTTGACCCTATTTATAGAGATTTAAAAATTGTAAATTTTTTATATAAATTGTTTGTGCTTCGGTCTCCACATCGGCCATGCTCATTCTGCTCTTTTTCCGACTATATGCTTCCCCGTATGCACCAATCCACTTTTGTGCACTTGCATTAAGTCGTTTGTAACGACCTTTCATAAATTTCACGTTTCTTTCGTGCATCTGTTCTGAATTTTCTGTTTGAGCTTGATGGTACAAAGCACTCACTCGTGCCCAGAGCGAGGCACCCTTCTGATTTTTGCCTCGCTCCCTATCTTCTCTAACATAGACGAAAAATAAAATTAAGACAGTGTCTTCCTTAACACTCCAAATAGTTGACGGCCATTTTCCAAGTTTTTTGTTGCCGGGCACATCGTGAGCTAAATTTTGTGGACTACGGTGTTCATATATCAGAATTTGGGAAAAATTTGGCGACAACTGGGAGTAAAAAAAGATTGAGAGTGCAGATTGTGTTCGAAAATTAGAAAAGATGAAGGATTATAAGATCCAAATGGTTAAAAATTTGGGAAATTATGATGATTTGGATCCATAATAGAAATAATATAACAAGAAAAATTAAGAATATAGTATATAGTAAAAGAAGAGAGAATTTGAGATTGTGTGTGAAAATATGTTAATGTTTGACTCTATTTATAGAGATTTGAAAATTGCAAATGTTTTATATAAATTATTTGTGCTTCGGTCTCCACAGCGGCCATGCTCATTCTGCTCCTTTTCCGACTATATGCTTCCCTGTATGCACCAACCCACTTTTGTGCACTTGCATTAAGTCGTTTGTAACGACCTTTCATAAATTCCACGTTTCTTTCGTGCATCTGTTCTGGATTTTCTGTTTGAGTTTGATGGTACAAAGCACTCACTCGTGCCCAGAGCGAGGCACCCTTCTGATTTTTGCCTCGCTCCCTATCTTCTCTAACATAGACGAAAGATAAAATTAAGACAGTGTCTTCCTTAACACTCCAAATAGTTGACGGCCATTTTCTAAGTTTTTTGTTGCCGGGCACATCGTGAGCCAAATTTTGTGGGCTACGGTGTTCATATATCGGAATTTGAGAAAAATTTGGCGACAACTGGGAGTAAAAAAAGATTGAGAGTTCAGATTGTGTTCGGAAATTAAAAAAGATGAAGGATTATAAGATCCAAATGGTTAAAAATTTGGTAAATTAGGATCATTTGGATCCATAATAGAAATAATATAACAAGAAAAATTAAGAAGATAGTATATAGTTAAAGAAGAGAGAATTTGAGATTGTGTGTGAAAATATGTTAATGTTTGACTCTATTTATAAAGATTTGAAAATTGCAAATTTTTATATAAATTATTATTATTTTTTATCACAGATAATTCTAAATTTTTTTAACCACACAAATCATATCCGAAAAAATATATTTGTACAAATAATATTGTGTCAAATATAACTAAGTAGATAGTTTAGGAAACAAAAAAAATCGACGTAGCAAGGGTCCCCCCGCGTGTCAGGCGAAGCAAGACGCGCCTCCCAGACACCTTTTTCACCTTTTTTTTTCTTTCTTATTGGTTCCACGCGCTAGATCGAAGGCACAAGAAGGCACGAATGCAAATGGTCTAAGAAAAAAACTGGACCGCCGATATGAGAAGTTTGTCTCGATTTTATTAGTATACAATTCATCCGCTTCTGGAAGGAATAGTTGATAAGATAGACGGGTTAATTGGGAAGTCAATATCATAGGTTGGCTTCGCCAAAAAATTACATATAATAGGAAACGGAAGTCCTGGACCTAAAACCTAGACTTCGCTATTTAGGAAAGTAGAAAATTATATTGGGGCTGCTGGGACTTGTCGGTCTAAGTTGGATATTTGGATTATATGTTTGCAAAAATTAATTGATCAGAATAATTTAGTATTATTTAGTCTTTGATATTTCTTAAATCAAGTGATTAATCCTAGATCCAAAAATATTATTTAAATTGCCAGAAATACCCCTAAGGAAAGTAGGGGCCTTTCTCCTTGGCCGCGGCGCCGCCGCAAGCATCAGACGCTCCCCCAGTCTTGCCACCGCGAAGTTTCTCATCGCCAAAGGTTTAATCATTATCCTCCTCCTTCCCTCCGCCTGCCATGCGCGATCCTAGTTCGGGTTGATGTACGCCCCGAGCCGTGGACTCGCGGGTTACCCCGCGCCAGAGCAATTTTTTGATGACGAATATGATTGCAACTTTGAGAGCTACGCGGTTGGTGCCAATCTCACCAATTTAGGGTTTCGATTTTCAAGTTAAAGCCCCAATTTTATGACTTCCGTTTCTTTTATGTTTGGGTTTATTTGTATTTTTCTAAGGCGTCGTCCACGGTGGCTAATATTGACGAGTGGAAATGGAAGCTCTGGATGCTGAAATGAAGCGAAACAAATCGAGAGATTGTGTATTGGGACAGGAAAGATAGGAGGGACTATGAGCATATTTCGAATCTTGGGAGAAGGATGATTTTTTACAGAAGAGTGTAATCTTAAGTGCTATGTTTTCTTGATAGAGTGAAGGGTATTTTCGACAATTTAAATAATATTTTTTGGTTTAGAGACTAATCAATTGATTTAACAAATATCAGGGACTAGATAATACTTTACTATCCTGATCAATTAATTTTGGAATAAAGATCAAATAAACCCTTCTACATACACAAAAAATCCAATTAACACTCTTTACTCAAAATAGGTCCACTTAGCACCCTCTACTTAGCAAAACGGATCAGTTAAAACCCCGAGACCAATTTTTCGGTGACCATTGACACATTAGCATATTACGTGGCGTCCAACTCAACAATTTATAAGAGGAGTCTATTTTTTTCCAACCTTCTCATCTTCTTCTCCTCTCCACCCCCTCTGGAATTTCTCTATTAGGTAGAATAATTTCACCCTCCATAACACCATTAAATTATTACAGCAAAAAGAGAAGAAAATCTAAGATACAGAAAATACAAGAGAACAAACCGGTAAAAATAGAAACTCAACTCCGAGACTAAACCCTTAAAAAATTAAAATAAAGTTTTTCTCAAGTGATAGTGATATTCTAATAAAAATGCGTAAACTTTAAAATTATGAATGATGGATTGCTTTCCTCCTCTTCAAATGCACATAGGGTTGTTGTTTGGAGAGACCAGGGACGAAATTAGAGATGGCCTAGACAAGCTGCAGCGGTGAGGGCGGCACAAAAATTTACGATTTTTTGGTTTTCTTAATTTAATTTTAAAATGGTATAATTATAACTTTTAATTTTTTCTTACAAAATGATGTGGACTATTCTGATGACATGGACTATCTCAATGATGTGTCATATGATGACTTGTCTCCGATCACTGGAAAATTGACGTCAAGGGATTAATTGCCCTATTTAAGAAAGTACAAGGGGTTAATTGGTCTAATTTAGAGTAGAGGGTGTTAATTGTCTTTTTTGAGTAAGTACAAAGTGGGAAGTGATCTTTATTCCATTAATTTTTGCAAACAACAGAGATCTATGTCTATCTTGCCCTTATATAGGGATGGCAATGAACATGATCCGGGCAGGATCTATAGTACCCAGATCCTTACCCTCTTTTTAAATGGTGGACTCAGATCCTTACCCTTATCCTCTTTAAACATAAGGATTCGGGCACGATCTGGGTCCTAAAAAATCGGGCAGGATCAAGGCGACCCGCGGGTCCTTATTTTTTTAAATATATTTAATTTTAAAAAATTAAATTATCTTTTGATAGTTTTCGCAATGTGACATTTTCATTCATTAAACATATCAATACAAAGAAACTAAAAAAATAAATCAAAAAAAAGTTGAAGTTGGGTAAGTTAAAATTGAGAATTTGGTTTGTAATTTTTGCTGCTATTACTTGGGGCATGTGGCTGCTTCGTAATGATATTATCTTCAATGAGGCGAGGTACGATAATGAGCTTCTCTTGTATTTTGTGCTCTTTCATATCCAAGAGTGGATCCTTTGGATGGATGCCTAGATCATTCACAATCAATCGCTGCTCACTTTCTTGATTGCTTACAAGAATTTATAGGTCCCTCTTCTTTTACCTTTTGAGGTTGAGGAAATGTTTTGGTCGGGGTGGGATTATAACTGATGTAAATATCAGGCCCCTTTATCTTGTCTTTCTTTTTGCGCTTCCTCTGTTTTGAACTTTTTTTTTAATAAAAAATATTTACCTACCAACAAAATTGAGAAATTGTATTATGTCTAATAATTAATATACATGTATATTATTTTAATATTAATTTAAAAATTCGGGTAGGATCAGGGCAGGATCCTATAGATCCATACACATGCCCTTATCTTTTTAAAATATCAGGATCTGGGCAGGATTTGGGTCTAAATCCGGTCAAAATCAACGGATCTTGGACCCTTCGAGTCTGGATCAGGGTAGACCCTCAGGGTAAGGGTCTAATTGCCATCCCTACCATCTCCAGGAGATACATCACCATGACGATGGATGGCTACAAGCAGTAACGCACCCAAAACCAACAGAAAGATTACAATTGCCAATGTAAGAAAAAAAAATTGGTTGACAATTCATCCATGTAAGAAAAAAAAGCCGTGATATAAACGGATGAATAACTTAAATAGTAACTAACGAGTTCTTCTTAGTTAGTTAGGAGGTTTGGTTTGAACAATAGAAAGCATAATTATAAGAAATAATTATTCTCAGATTCATGTATTTGACACATTTGTTTCTCACCTCATATTTTTCAACAATCGATTAAAAACTCTTCGAAGTTTAGTTTTATTATACTTTCAGACCTTTCGCTGATGTCACCAAAATTATTTTTTTACTTTTTTGTTATAGAAATGACAAAAATACCCTCGGAGGAAAAAAAAACCGAACACCTCTTCGCCCCTTTTCCCATCCTCGTCCTGATGATGAGCAACCAAACCCAATTTAATCAAAACTCAATTCAATCAAACAAAATTGAGTCTCCTTCCTCAGCCGCTCGTTCTCCTCTACAAGCTCCGTGTTCGGTGTTGCCGTCGCCAATCCGCTTTCCCATGTCGGGAGATGCGCCGCGGTGGCCGTCCTCGATGGTGACGAGTTGCAGCAGACCACACAGACCTCTGCCTGTGTGTTTTCCCTCTCGCCGTCGATCGACCAAGGAGGACTCGCCGGCGACCGTCGTTGGGCTTCATGGCGGCGGACAGGATAGAGGGGTGGACGAGATGGGCTTCGTGGCGGTGGACGGGATGGAGATTCGTCGTTCCGAACAGAGGAGAGGACGAAGCCGTTCCGAACAGCGAGGGGGCCGTCGAGGCTGGATCCGATGAGCCCGTCGTCGAGCCGAAGAGGGAGCCGCCTCCGAATAAGGAGGACCCAGTGCTTGGCGCAGCAGAGGGAGGCGTTTCGAATAGGGAGGAGCCAGCGGCGTCAGCGGTTGAGCCGAAGAGGGAGGGCACGGAAGAGAAGCTGGACCCGCTGAAGCCGTTGTTGGCGTCGTCGTTAGGGCTGAATAAGATAAAGACTCAGTCTGGGCCGTTGCCTCAGGAGAGCTTCATTTCCTCACGCCGGGTTTCTGTGTTTCGACCTTAATTAAGAAAACCCATATCCGCCCAGGAAAATGAAATTGCGGGTTTCTAGGTTTCTACCTTAATTAAAATCTGGTTTACGAAGAAGATGACGGGGTTATGAAATAAAATCGCGGTTAAAGTTTCAATCGAGTTTGGTTAAAGATTCAACTGGATGTTATTAGCGATTTTTGTTGATTTTTGGGTTTGGTTCTTGTATTCATAGTTAGAGGTTGAATAAGGCATTTTTTTCAAGGTTATTTTTGTCATTTCCAAAACAAAAAATAAAAAAATATATGCTGTCATCAGCGAAGGGCATGTGAGTATAATAAAATTAAATTATGGGGAGTTTTTAATCGATTGTCGAAAGATAGGGGGTGAGAGACGAATATGCCAAACACCAGAAGTTTGAGAGTAATTATTTCTAATCATAATAATAATTGTTAGAAAATTTTAAACACTATTAAAAAAATGTATCCAACTCGAAATTGAATTAATCAATTTGGTTACATGATTTCAATAAAGATCAAGTGCTAATGTCTCTTTTTTCCTATTCTTTTTATTTTTTTCGAACTTACTCGTATATTTCTTTGGGTGTATGTTCTACTAATATTCGAAATCGAGACAGGTTTGTATTTATGGATCGATTACATTAATAGTAAGTATTCTATTTTCCCGATTAAAATTTGATATCTAGCTGAGAATATAATATGATTGATGTCGGGGAGGTACCTTAAACTCCATTTGCGACCAAAGGTTCCAAAGGTACCTGCTTTTATGTCTCAAAAAGGCGTGACTGCAAATTCATTTCTTTTATTTCACAAAAAAAAAATCATTTCTTTTCGTCTGTCATTTCATCTCCTTCGATTCAGACAAGAATGGCAGCCGAAATAATGGAAGCGACCCCAAAAAAATAAGAAGCTTCCTACCAAGGAACGGGCGAAGGGCCTCAATGACCAAGTCTCTTCGCCAATCAAACGATGGTGCGACCGGTCGTCAATTTTGATATCATAAATGAATAGCTGAAACGATGAAAGTTCGAATGTTTTTGTTATATATTGATAAAATCTATGTATCAAACTCAAAATTTTAAAACAATATGGTTATGTATTTTTAACACTTGTACCGAATTTATTAAACCCTAAACTCTAAACCTTAAATTCTAAATTTACCATATTTGCAACTAGTGACACGGGTTTTGATCACCAACGTGCAATGAAAAAAAAATTACGTAAATACAATAATGAGCACGATATCAATTTACTTTGATGACTTAGAATTTATATAGTCAACCCAAAATTTTAAGGTTATATATTGATTGATTTTAAACATATATAAAAAAGTCTACCAAAATTTTAAATTCCGCACATTATGTAAATAAATAAACACCAAAATCAAAAGTCATTGAAGAAAATCTCCAATGTTAAACAAATGGGAATACGAATCTCCGACGTCAGGCAATTCTTTTTTCTTTGGGTAATGGCGGCGGACAACATTTGAAGAATTACTTTTGATGCTACCTTTCTTTAATTCCAGGCGTGGACCGATGAAAATAAAATAGGGAAAAGTCCACATAAGTACCATGTGGTATTCGCGATTATCACTTGAGTACCTTGTGGTTTAAAAACGATAGAATCGGTCCAACTTTTTTTAATTTTTCTCACTTAAGTCTACCCAACCCGGTTCACCCATTTTTGTCAAAACGACGTCGTTCAGACGCTTAGGTGGACTGCCACGTGTCTTTGATTCGGACTAAGTTGTTGCTGACTTGGCAATGGATAAATTACCATATTAGTACCTAATTTATTTATAATTTTTCTAAAAACCCTTATGTTCTCCTCCTTCAATTCCTCCTCCCCCCCTCTCTCTCTCTCTCTCTCTCTCGCTCTCATACTTCTTCTTCCACCGTCCACATTTCTCATTAAACAAAGAAGCAACACATACTTGGAGCAAATCATTAACATGAGATACACCAAAAAAGACACAACCACCTCAAATTAGAACATTACTGACACAAAATTCAACCCTAAAATTTTCAATTCCACCTCTAAATTACAAGCCTTTAACTTGCAAATCGAGCCCAGAAATCAAAATTAACCAAGTTATCGATCGCCCATTTGAGATCCCCTATTCTTTCCCATCTCCCCGTAAAGGCGTTGCTCATTTTGGCCACCATTTCGGGCCTCGCGACCTCCCTTGCGGTGGCAACAATGAGTCCGGGTTTGGTGGCACCCTCCCCTGGTCCAGACGGATCCAGTTTCACCGCATCAACATCACGACTTGAGGAGGAGCCCATCCCTCTACCTTGTTATCCTTTGTCTCAAATTGGGCACCCACGGATTTCAGGTTCTTACCATAGAAGAGGAGTTGCTCGTACTTGGCCTTGGACTAGGAAACGAACTGGAAGGGAAGAGGGTGGAGGGGATGAAAAATGAACTTGGCCTTCGGGGGAAGATGGGAGGGTTGGAGTTTGAGTTTTATGGGTGTTGTTGTTGGTGGGATTGGAGATTGGTTTGAAGAAGGGTGAAGAGGAAGGGAAGAGGCTGATGTGGCGATGGATTCTCCATCTTTTCAAGTTGGATTCTTCCAAATCCAATCTAATACCGTGGGTCTCCAAGCTAGGGTTTGTGGGAATTGCATTCTTTTGGATTTTTGTTTTGGGGTGGTGTTTATTTGGGTTCCGTTGTTGATGTTTGGTTGAAAATTGGAAAGATGGGAGTTGAAGATGAACATGGAAGAAGAAGAGAGAGAGATGGGAGGATAATAGATTTTTTTAAAAAATAATAAACTAATTTGGTACTAATATGGTAATTTACCCATTGCCAAGTCAGCAACAACTTAGTCCGAATCAAAGACATGTGGCAGTCCACTTAAGCGTCTGAACGACGTCGTTTTGACAAAAACGGGTGAACCGGGTTGGGTAGACTTAAGTGAGAAAAATTGAAAAAAGTTGGACCGGTTCTATCGTTTTTAAACTACAGGGTACTCAAGTGATAATCGCGGATACTACAGGGTACTTATGTGAACTTTTCCCAATAAAATAACAGAAGTCAGCTGTTTCTAGAGTACGTCGTGGAGAAGAGAGGGTGCTTCTAAAATTAAAACACGATTTCTCACGTTCTTACATAAAATGAATAACAAACAACTATATTAACTACAGAAAATTATTTTAATTTAAACAAAATACTTCTAGTTCGAGTATTTTGAATTATACCATGGAAGAGTTTTGACAATTTTAAAGTCCAGATGCACTGTTATAAAACAAAAAACATTAAATGAAAAAACTGTCCACAACAATTCGTCTGCTTAATTTATTATTCTGTATTTCACATTTCCTGTACTAATTTACACTCTCTTTTCTTTTCTTCTCTTCTCTTCACTATACATACGAAAGCCAAAAAAGGTACAATTAACACCTCAAATAATTAATCCCAGGAACAACAATTCTCGAGTCCCGGAATCCAGGTGCCAATATATTATAAATTCTAATCTAATAAATAAAATAAAGTAATTCAAAAATGGGGAAGAATAAAAGAAAAAAGGAAAAAAGAAGAAGAAAGAAGAGGTCAAAGTCAACAACCTCAACTCAATCTTCCTTCTTCCCGCGGCGGAACAACTGCATCTTCTCGACGTAGAACTTACCCACGAGCAATAGAAGGACGCCGTTAAGGACGGAGTTAAACCCCCACGCGCCGATCCCGTTGCACCCGCCGGTGAGCAAGTGAAACCCGAGGACCCCGAGGTGGCAGACCAAGTTGCACCCGAGGACAACCACCTGGCAGTTGACCACGAAGGGGAACCGCGCGTGGGGGAGCCCAAGCGAGGTCCAGACCCGGTATCCCGAAACCACTGCGTAAAGCGACGTCGTTAGGAGGATCGCCACCACCTGGAACGACTGCGAGAATTCGAGCCAGAGGAAGGAGGTGAAGAGGAGGATCGACTGGTTGAACAGCGTGAAGAAGGTCAAACGGCCGCGTTTTAGGATGGTGAAGTAGGTCCGGGGAAGGTGGAGGATGAAGCGGGAGAGGTAGTAGGCGTTGGACCAGAAGAACACGCGCCCAGCGGGGCGCGTCCCGAGGGGGAAGCAGAGGAGCCAGTGGATCGGCGTGGAGGTCCCCGTGCGGCGCCACAGCCAGCGTGTCTCGTGGATCTCCTCCGCGGCGGAGAGGAGGGTCCCGAGGAAAATGACGGCGGAGGCGAGCGCGGTGGCGAGGCTGTGGAGGGCCGGGATGGGGCCGAGGGGGACGCGGAGGCCGGGGCGGAGGCGGCGGAGGAGGGAGAGGGAGGAGTGGAGGAAGACGGCGGAGAGGACGTAGACGGAGATGGAGAAGATGAGGAAGGACCAGGTCGAGACGTAGGATTGGGTCGGGCTCCACCGGAAGTTGACGATCGTCGGGTGGTTCGATAGGGTTTTTTTTATTTCGTGGAATATTCTCATGTTTGCGGGGTTCGAGGAATTTTTTTTGTGGAGGGAGAGCTTGTAAGAGAATGGGGGAAGGCTAAAATTGGGAGAAGTGAGTTGGCGCGACTTGGTTAATGAGCTATTTGATTTGGACCTTTTTAACGGCGCCCGGCAATCTGGGGCAAACAGACAGATTGGCAATGGAAGGTTCTTAGGGACGACGACCATTTGCAGAATTATTGTGACGGTTGTCTTTTATTTTTATTGATATTACTTATAATCGATGACTCGATTATTATGATTTTCGCTCTGTCAAACCATAAAAAAGTATACATTTTTAACACGATTATTTTTCCGAAATTAGAATTCTAGAATCCTTGTTAAATTAGAACGCCAATTTGGTTTACTTATTTGATGGCGGCTGGTTTTACACGTGTTAAATGACTGCTATGGATGATAGTCTAGTTTTCCTTGATAAATGTGGTGACGGTGGCGTAATTTGTAAACCTCGAAGTGATTGGCTTTGAGATGTTTAAAGTCCTATTGGCGCCTTGAAAAAAAAAGTCCTATTGGCGTCGGCGATGGCGTATGAGAACACCAGGAGGACTTCGCACTTTGGTCACGGGCGTCACTTTACATTGTCAAAATTGACCTATTGTGTTAATTTTGTATATATCTCTAGTCCGAGCATTTGGTACTAATCTGCCCTTTGTGACTTTGTTGTTACTTCCAAACTATTAATTTCCTTTCCTTTCCTACTTCCTCAAATTCGTTGCCCTTTGCAAACTTATTTGGTTTCCTATTATCCTGAAATTTATTTCGATTCCCAAATTTGATTAGATCGAGTCAAGTACGTGAAGCGTCAACAATGAAATTATTATAGCTGAACAAAGAACGTTAATCATTTCAATAAGAACCTATTCAAATAATTGTGAATCTCGTATTATTTACTAGACATAATGAAATTAAAATATGATATTAGAGTAATTTGATCCACGTAATACACATGGACTTACATTATAACATGTATTAGATATGAAACTTTATTTCACAATACTTTATGATATGCATGACAAAATATTTAAACATATACCAAAATGTGATGCCCTATGATACCTTCCTTCTCTATTAGGAGTTATTGGGCCGTGGGCCACATAAGTTAGTCAAACCTCAAACGTGAGCCGTCAATCTAGAATGATCGTCTTTCTTTTCCAAAATAAATGTTGGGCCCGTTGCTATGGACGTAGATATGGTGACTTGACTGACTTCCTTTTCTCCGCCCACTCCTTATCCTTCAAAAAGAATACATTTTTGCTTATTGAGGGAGAAACTATTTAATCATATTTTTCTTGGCAATGGAATAGAATAATAAATAAAAATGCTGTAGATGTTGCACGACGAGAGAAAATAAGGTCGATATAAAAGTTTCACAGATCTAAAATATGTCCGGAATCAACTACATCATCCTAAGACGACAATATATATATATATATATATATATATATATATATATATATATATATATATATATATATATATATATATATATACACATTGGCCTTCATCTACGACTAAAATAATAAAATATAGAGGTGAACATTTGGAATTGTATTAAATATTTAGAGAGTGGATTGAGTCATTCCCCTGATACGGTGAAAGGAACTATAATAGTCGTTAGATGGTAGAAGGTTTGATTGTCGTTGTTTAGAGCGATTAGATTATGTCGAAACTGACTTATTTTCCAAGGCGAACAATTTAATCTGGAACTTCTTATACATTCTATCACTACTCGGGTTGGTGAATGAATTTGGTGGGACGAATGGAGCAACCATTTGGCAAGTCCGGAATTATTGCTTTTCTTGGATTCGCTGGGACCAAGCTAGTTCTAGATCTATTTTGGAGCAAGGTGATAGAGAATTGTATTAGTGTGGAATTGCATTTTGTGATTATCTGCCTAAGTAAGTTGTATATATTAATTTTACCATTAATAAAATCTTCACTTATAAAAAAAAAAGTCGTTGGATGACAATCTCATCACCAATCTTAAAAAAATTTCTATGGCTAGTCAATAATTTTGTTAATAAAAACAAAAACCAGCAACTTAACTAATTATTTAAGACAGCAAATTCCGAAAATGTTGTTACCCGCCAGATTGTCGCCACGTGTACAGATCTCCGTTTCCGTACAAGAAAAACGCACCGACGAAAACAAACCCAAAGCTTATTTTTTTACGCGCTCGCTAAACATAGGAAAAATGGTAAAGAAAACAGAGGAACGGAGATGAAGAAGGGAAGAAAGGAATCCCCATCTTGAAAAATTATTAAAAAATACAGGGAAAGTTCTAGATCCTTCTGATCTCTTCTTCCTCAGAGAGTTATCCCCTCCATTTGTCAATCTCCGATCCGGTTCGCAAATCGGTCGGTCTGACTTTTTAGTTCATCGTTATCTTGACACAATCGAAGGTCAGTCTTTTTTTTTTATATATAAATTATTTTTAATACTCGAGAGCTTCGTTTGACTATTAGCGCTCACAATCGAAGACCTAGGGGGTTGATATGTTTCGAGATTGGTCAATTCTCGCGTGTCATGTTAGGGTTTGAATTTTCCCCAATGTTGACGTTTTTCACATGTCGTGTGGGTATGATTTTGGTTACAGAAATTGATTGGGGGGATTGGTGGTTTTGGGGAGAGAGATGGCAGGTGGGTTTGGGGAATCGACGAACTGGCGGCCGCCCCAAACCCCATCGTTCTCGAGCAGCTCGAACGGGGATGCGGGTAATTTCGAGTGTAATATCTGCTTTGACTTGGCTCAGGACCCTATTGTGACTCTGTGCGGCCATCTCTTTTGTTGGCCTTGTCTCTACAAGTGGCTGCATTTTCACTCTCAGTCCACGGAATGCCCGGTTTGTAAGGCGTTGGTTGAAGAGGAGAAGTTGGTTCCTTTGTATGGTAGGGGGAAGACATCGGCTGACCCGAGATCAAAGTCCATTCCCGGAGTTAACATTCCTAACCGTCCGGCGGGGCAGAGACCCGAGACAGCTCCTCCTCCTCCTCCTCCTGCCCCGGAGCCGAATTTTGCTCCTCATGGGTTTGGATTTATGGGGGGTTTTGGTGGCTTCGGAGGATTTGCACCGATTGCATCTGCTAGGTTTGGGAACTTTACTTTCTCTGCTGCTTTTGGTGGTCTCATTCCATCACTATTCAACCTACAGGTGCACGGATTCCCCGACCATGCTATGTATGGTGCAGCAACCGGGGTTCCATATGGGTTTTCTAATTCAGTTCATGGTGGTCGTGGACACGCATCTCCCCAATACCAGGGCCAAGGACAGCAGGATTATTACCTGAAAAGGTTGCTTTTCTTTATCATGTTCTGTGTTCTCCTTGCTCTCATATGGCAATAGATTGAGTAATCCCAATGTTGCTGACTGAGTTTTAGAGTTGTTAATCTCTGTAGATCTGTTAGAGAATTTCAAATGCCGTTTACATGCCTTATGCTTTGGTCAAGGAGTTTGTTTATAACATAAACTGTCAATTACATTAGTAATCTCTTGTTTGGCGTTGATGCCAACTAAGTGCTTCAGTCTGTGTATTTCAAGTTGTATCATTTTCTTCATGGTATGCTTCAGCCTCTTACAATGGATATATCCTGCCATTTGGTGTCCGCCCTGCTCGTTGAGTTTCTACTAGTATCAACACCCTAGTTATCACCATAGCCATGAAAACCAATTATACCACGCGATCATTTAATATATCTAGTCTTTATCGTATTATGTCTGGCATCTCTTTTTATTAGCTTCTTTTTTCATGTATTTGCTCCTCTGAGGCATCTGTTATGGTTATTTTGTTCCCCCTTTCTCTTTTCCTATGATTTTGCTTACTCTATCCGCAGCTGTCGCATTATAGAGAGGCCCTTAAAGCTGTTAGCGATGCTTCCTTTTCATTTTCCTTAGCTGTCTTTCATCTTATTAATGTAACACTTTTAAAGTCACAACCTTTTAAAAAAACACCTTACTTATCATGTTTGCTGCTTCATGTGAGCATTTTTTATAGGTAAATTGTTAGGAATTGAACTATTGACCTCCGTCATTCTTCTGTGCCTTGTGCTATTAGGCTAATTGTCCTTTGGCTCATGTGAGTCCTGATGAGTATCATGTGGCAGCTGCTTTTGTTTCCTGCAGAGAATAATTCCTCTGGAATTAGTGAGTCGACTTTATGTGATTACGACTTTTCGATCAAGATTTTTTTGAGGAATGCTTTTCAATCAAGATGGAAGTTTCTCATTTCTTAGGGTAATTGTTTTGTACCTATAGCAGGTCATCAAGTTGATTGGTCTTGTGTCTGCAACAGTTACAGATCTTTAATCTGGTTCTTAATTTTTTGATACCAGTGCTTTGTCGATCAGCATGTTTAAGACTTCTTTATAGGTGAGTCGCTTCTAATTGCCACGGCTGAACTTTGGCTGGCAGTCTGTTTGTTGAATAGTTTTGTTCTTTCTTCAGGCATTTTTACACCATATTATATCTGTGAAGAATTGATCTCTAAACTTCTGTCAATTAATGTTTACGCCTTGTGTTGGAGTAAGTGCACTTTGCTTATTGATCTGTTATAGTATAGCCTTCTGGGTTTTAGAGTTTTAGAATTTTTTAAATGAGCTTTGTCCTCTTCAACTCTTGAGGAAATTTAAATCCAAGATTATGCGTGCTGTACATGCGACGGTCGCTATTCAATTCAATGTACCTTTTCAGAAAAAAAATCATCTGCTGTATTTCCTATTTTCTCCATGAAATTAATGATTTTTGGAGTGATTTCTTCTTGTGGTGATTTGATTTTGCATCCACTAGCTCAAAGATATTTCTAAACCAGGTGGGTCCTCTGCTCCGAAAGGGCATTCCGGGCACATGGGTAAGACCCCAAGCTGCCTTTTATTAGAGGCAACTTAAGGAGGGAAAACGTTTTCCAAATCTTGTCAGGCTGCCAGTCTCGTACACTCGTCATTATTTCCTGACCAATAATGAATGCATCGTCGAAAAATTGTCTTCTTATGATAATAGAGTATTTATTAAGTATGTTGATCGTAAACATAATATCAACACTAATACAACGGATGCTATGTGCATCAGAATTATGAAGTTAAAAGTAGTACTAAAATGGGTAATCTCCCAATAAGTTTTGAGTTGCATCGCTCTCTTTCAAAGTGATATTATCTTATTTATCAATAAGTACTTAGATCAACTGGTGAGAGAATTGAGAGAATTTAACCAAGGTTTCGGGTTCAAGTCATTGGAAATGCAACAGTGTTAAATACTTGTTGAGAGAGTTTTGCCACATTTCAAAAGTCCTACCCGACTCGAACTTGGATTAGTCGGCCCAGTAGGTTGGATACCAAGTGGTTATAAATTTTTTTTTGATATTATCTTATTTGAGAAGGTGAATTTTATTTTATTTCTTCCGAAAGAGCTAACATGGCACACATATATTTCTCAATAAAAAAATTGGTGCAATCTCTCTTATTATAGAAATAGCTACGCTCACTTTACAATGCAAAAGTTATAGCGGGGATTAACCCACTCCGCACTTGATCAGCACGATGACCAAGTTGAATTTCTTGATCAGCCGTTATTTTTCAAGCTTAGGACTATGTTCTCGTCTCGTTTGTTGGAAAAATATGTAGTCATAAACTTAAGAAAGATTATCAACTTCTTCTCCCCGGCACCCATCCAGAGTCCAAGGCTGACTTATGCTATCGAGAATCCGAGTGTCGTACTTATAATCATCTCACCCATATAGAATCTATGATTGACTTGTGCTATCGAGAATCGGAGTGTCGAACTTATAATCATCCCGTTACCTGTGTAGGAAAGTTATTGAAAAGCATCATCTCAGCCGAAACATCTTATTTTCATCTCCATTACTCACTGCATTAATCATCCCAACCACCATATTTATATTTAGGGATTTGAAATATTCGTCTCACCTTTTATTTTTTGACAATCGATTAAATTTTTTTCATAATTTAGTTTTATTATACTCTCATGTCTCTCGCTGACATCATCAATCGATTTATTATTATTTTAATTATAAAAAGACTAATTTACCCTCGGGTTTCATCTTCAATTTCAATTCATCTTCGAATCTTCGAACCTCTCTAAAACGGCCAATTAAAATTCAAATGCAAAAATTGAACAGCCTGTCAGCGAACCTGCTCTCCCGGAAGCACGTGCGCTCCTAGATCTGCGACAATTATGGCTCCGAGTCTGTCTCCGTTCGCTGCGCCATCGACAACCTCGAACTGTGCCAGGACTGCTACTATGAAGCCCACGGGAGCTGCTTGGCCTCCGTCTCGCACGACCGGTTGCCCGTTGAGGGGTTCTCCGGATGCTCGTCGCCCGTGGAGCTACGTCCCTCTAGAGATTTGAATTGGAGGCGGTGGACGAGGAAGAGAAGAGGACGAAGCGGCAGCTGGAATCGCTCCTCAGTGGGCCCGGGTACACCGACGCCCAACGCGGCCGCCGCAGCCCGTCTGATGGGGATGGTGGTGGTGGGCCCCGCAATTTTGGGTGGGAAGTAAAAGCAGGCAATGTACAAGCAGCTTGTGGAGTTGTATAAGCTGAGCTTGGGGGCCCGATGAGGAGGAGATTCCACCTGGAGTTCCTATTCTTTTTATCGTCGTCGTCGTCTGTTTCCTGTGGAGATTCCACCGTCGTCGTGGCTAGGAATTGGAATGGGGGAGGAAGAGAAAGTGCGGGAACGACGCCGGAACATGAGATATTTATTATTATTATTTTAATTGATTTCTGTAAGGGCATATTAGTCATTTTACAAGAAAAAATAGTTACCGACGTTAGCGAGGGAACCTAGAGTATAATTTTGCCAAACTATGGGGAATTTTTAATCGATTGTCGAAAGACAAGAGAGTGAGAGACGAATATGCCAAACACTAGAGACCTAACAATATCCTTATATTTATTGTTCCACCAGATTTTTTTGGATAGAGCTAAGTACAATCTCAGAAACCGTGGAGGAGAAGATGAGCGCAGTGGAATGGGGTATACACCTTGGTCCATTTCCTAGGTGGAAATGGAAGGTCAAGCACTTTATATATAAATATAAAATATGATTACATTCTATTTAGTGCAAAACTCTCTTTCGCGAGGTTGTAACCGCTTGTCTCATTTTGGATCATTGTCATTTTGTTGTTAAAGAATGGGATCCTTCAGTGTACTGGACGGATGTAGAAGAGAAGGGCAGAAGGTTATGGAACTAGAAGAAAATTAGCGTATTGGTTGTACAAAACAACATCCTCGGAATCGACAGTCACATGGGGAGTTCTATCAAATAATAAATAATATGGGTATTTCGAAATTATGAAACTTTAGAGAATCTAGCATCAAATCATTCCATAAATGACCAAATGCACTTCACAAATTTATTGAATTTTAACCTATCACTTGAAGGTACAATAACCCACTCCCCCTATCGTTACATGACAAATGGGAGGAGCTGCATTTTTCGACCATCTGAAGACTTTATTTTATATGATTTTGACTCGAAAATATTCAGTCAGGCGACGGGAGAGTTTGGACTCCCTTCTTTTTAATACAGCGACCGACAATTTAATGTGGACTTGTAATTTTTTTATCAAATTTATTAGACAGATTAATCTAAATTCGAATCGAATTTAAATTTTAAAATATAAAAATATTTTATTTTTAATAACTCGAACTCCACTTAAACATTCATAGCTCTCTCACATCAAAATGCTATTTCGTACTTGGACTTGTAATTTAGAGTAGAACTTGGAGTGACATGTTTATTTAAAGAAGAGAAGAATGTGGACACGGGAAATACGAAATGAGCATGTGCTACTCATTTATCACCTCACATTTATTAAAGCCTTATGACCCACGTAACTTCATGGCTGTGGGTCCCCTGCCGGTGAGGTGTCCATCCATGATATTGATAAGGGAGGAGAACCTTTTTATCAATTTGAAACCCTAAAATCACGGGCCCCTCGTATTGGACGTGGCATATGCCAAACATATGGAAATTAATGCTGGGGCTATTACCAAATATTTGAATTTATAGTTACTATTTTTTTAATAGATTGATAATAGTTGGAATTATGATCTAGGGTTTCAACACATTGGGTGTGATACTAGATTTTCAGGTATTAAAGATTTGAGATCTAACATGGTAATCGTAAGTACAGATTGAGATGCGAAAGACATTGGCATTAATTACCACGTACTGTTCAAGTAATGGACACTTTCTTATCACCCAAAAAAAGTAATGGCCACTTTCTATTTGTCTTAAAATCATGATTAATCAGTTTATCGAGTATTTAATTATTTTTATAGTACATATTAGTATTAAATTATACTGATCTGTCAATAAAAATTGGTATAAGTAATAAGAAATTTAAATTTATTTTAAAAAAATGAAATTCAAGAGTCACAAATATATAAAAATTATTAAAAGAGTGACACCTAAAACAAATCTTCTCGTAACAAAATATTAGGGGGGAAGTTCATACTGACCGAGGAACAACAATACGGTAATGGCAGTCTGTAATCATACGGTAGTACTTCCAAAAAGATGTCTACATTTGCGGCATGTTTTCGAGTTATGGATCGGTTATATACGCTTGCGAAGTTGCGATGACACGGCTGTTTTTTCTTTTTCCTAACTACGTGCCATTCAAGCACCCATCATGCAGATAGATCTAATTAAATCGGAGTTAACTTTTGAAGTTGAATATTGATGGCGGTTCAGCAAACAATCCTGATTTGTCAGGTTCTTGGATTTCGAGTTTTGCCAAAGGTATCAAACATTGCAAGTCTTTGGCAGTAGAGCTTTGAGCACAGGTAATGGAATTTGAGCTGACATGGAGCGTAATTTTTTACGGTTAGATTATTGAGGTCGATTATTTCCCAACTCTATTATTTTTTGAATGAAATAAAAGAAAGTAAATTTTTTAAAGCCTACCATAAAATTACCTTTGATAATGACTCAAAATTGGGAGACCGACACCCGCTAATGTTGACAAGCAACTACAAGGATTATGTTTTAGACTTAATTGTATGACCTTAAATATTGTAGTAGACTTCTAATAGTTAATCTATAAATATTTGAGGCTACCCTATATACTCACAAAACACAACTCAACAATAAGATACTTCATTCTCATTCTCCGTGGACATAGACAATTTGTTGAATTCGCAAATCTCTTGTATAATTATTTTGTTGATTAGACCTAATTATTTCTGCTGTGTATTTATATCACAGATATTGTTTTTTCCAACAATTACCATTGATAAAATCTTAACTATTTGAACCATGTAAAATTTTCGTCATCAGAAGCTAAAGTAATAATGGGATCAAAATTGTTAGGATATTGCCCACAAGAGAACAACAACGTGCAAAGAACACAGACATAAGATATGACGTGGTTCGACCTAATGCCTACATTCACGAGAAGAAATGGAAATTTTTATTGATGAGTAGCCACAAAGCCTTACATGAACTAGGGTAACATATTTTTATATAAAAAACAAATCATTGTACACCAAGAAGGGATTTTTTTCTGAAATCAGCAATAAACATACATATTTTTTCTAAATAGGTAATAAGTTATACATATTTTCTAAATAGATTAAATAATTATTTAATATTAAAAATTTTAAACGTTGGACCTATCCAATCATGTTGGTGCCTCCAATTTAAAATGTAAAAAAAGTGGCAGGCTACAATTAAATATCAAACTTATTTTATTATTATTTTTGGACATATACCAAATTTAATCATTGTATCGTAAATTTGTCCCAATAATAAAAGATCATTTTTCAAACCTACTTGCTCCTATCGATATATTATTAATATATTGACGATGATTAAATTCATCAATAAATATTTATCTCTACTCGCATTAGTCTAAAATTATATATATCGATAAATTTAATCATTGTATCGTAAATTTATCCCAGTGCAAAATGATATGAATTTATCGATATACTAATATTAACACCTATGAATATTTTGTCTAATTTTTTTATATTTTGACCATAATAAAAGATGATATTATGCGCCGAAGATTTTTTTGTTTCCTTACATCGATAATTTTTTATTCAGATTATTTAGTACTCGGATAAATTTATTGATACAACGATTAAATTTATAGATATATATAATTTTAGAATAATGCGAGTAGAGATAAATATTTATCGATAAATTTAATCATTGTCAATATACTAATAATATATCGATAAATTCAGATCATTTATTATTGAAATAAATTTACGATACAACGATTAAATTTGATATATGTCCAGAAAATAATAATAAAATAAGTTCAGTATTTAATTGTGGCATAAGCCTGGCACTTTTTTTACATTTTAAATTGGGAGGCGCCAACCCCTTATACAATTTAATCACTTATATATATATATAAATTTATATATTTATACACTTTTTCCTTCTTCTCCGGACATGATTGGATAGGTGTACTGGAGGTGCCATTTTGGGAGGGCGTCTTCTTCAATTTTTTTAATATTAAATAATTTTTTAACCTATTTAGAGAATATGTATAACTTATTGCCTATTTAGAAAAAATATATACGTTTATTATCTATTTTAGAAAAATTCTCACAAAAAACCTATTTAGATCATCCTAAAAATTCAAAACAATGAGCTAAACAGAAAAAATTGTCGCGTGGAACCTGGCGCCTAGGCTCTAGCGTCCGCGAGCCAAAAGTTACTGCCCACCATTAACGGCAGCCAATATGTTGGCGTGCGCCAACTTCAACTTGGCTTTTGCAAACTTCCCAACAAAAGTCGATGCATGTAACAAAATTATCTACTGACTCTGGGTTATCAAATATTAAAGGCTCCAGCCATTGGAATAAGAATAAGAACTCGAGTCATGACCAGTGGGATTGTTACATTACGTACACTAAATAAATTAATTATTCTCCCTATCAAATATTCGATCTCGCGAAGACTTAAAGACTCAGTGTGTGGCTTGTATGCTCAAGCATGATTTTCTTCGAGTGCGATGGTTCAACATAACTGAGGGAATTTATTGAATCAACGACCAAATTACTCCGATATTTTTTTGAGAAATTTGGTGATTTATAAATATAAAAATTTATAAATTATAACGATCGAATGTACAAATGTACATATAAGAGTAACATTTTATTCTTACAAAAGTCAAAAACACACATTTTTCGTGTAATTATAGTTGAAGTCTCCATATAATGAATTTTATATAATGAATTTTTTTTAAAGTGTACACTAATTTTTAAATATTTTATAAAAATTTAACGGTTACCCTGTTACTGTTGTTATGAAGTCCCACTACACATCATAGCAATAGTTAGAGTATATATAACTCAGCTGCTTCTTAAAAAATTGTAACTTGGAAAATGACAAGCTACCTGTAATTTTTCAATAAAGAATAAATACCCGACCACTGGAGTAATCTATTTATTTCAGTAGAAAAATTGAATTAATATGGATTTTATAAGCACCTACATATGGATTCCATCAAAATTCTCATAACCTATCAACTTTGATACTTCATGTCCAAAATTTCCTTGCATGTGTTAAAAATGGTGTTAATTGAATAAATGTGACTCCAAAATACTAACAAACAAGAAACTGTTAATTGTAATTTCGAACTAACAATAGACAATGCAGTAGCTTTACTCCGAAGGAAATTTTGCTCGTTGCGAAAATTAACCCGCGAAGCATTTCCCCGGGAAAGAAGGAATAAGGGGAAAATACAAATTGAAAATTGTGAGATTTCATTTTCAATCCACCTCCAAAGCAAAAATCAAAGGCGAGCAAAGGAAGTAATGGTAGAGACAAGAGAGAGAGATGGAGGACCTCACCACACCTCATGGACTTGAGCCCCACCTCTCAAAAGCGAGAAATAAGGCAATTCTTTTCGAAAGAAGACAAAAAATAGGACTAAACCATCATAAAACTTTGATTTTTTAAATTATATAATATTTTGATATTTATTAAATAGACTAATACATATTCGTGAAGAACAAAAATACTAAGTTATTAAACGGAGACAAAACTCTGCCATCAAATAATCGAATTTCATTCTAAAAAAAATCAAATTTCAAAAAATAATAAATCTATACAAAATAATTACGTATTTACAAAAAACTGTCTTAATTTATCCTCTTATATAAACTACTGAACCTACAAAAATAAAGATCCATCCCCCAATGTGGACTCAACTAACTCCAAATTTGAAAAGTATTGACCAAGCTCCGATTGGCAGACCATCCAGCTATAATACCCCCCAGCAGCTCCTCCCCCTTTTTCCAAAAAAAAAAAAACACCAAAACCGCGTTCAAAACTTCAAAGCAACATTATACAATAAAACCCACCGTCCTTCCACCGGGACCAGAACCTTATAACATAGAATAAAGATCCAATAAAGATCCCCAATCTTCTTCCTCCTCCTCGAAACCTAAACATGTCTCCCCCTACGAAAAGTGCCCTAAGAATAAGAAGACTTCCCTCATTATTATTACCAGTTCTCTTGTTATTATTATGTTCTTTAGTGTTCCTTCGGACCAATGCCAACGCCAATCCCCAACAGCAGCTGTTCAAAGAGGCCCCGCAGTTCTACAACTCCCCGGACTGCCCTCGCCTCTCTCGAGACGCCGCCGTAGAGGACGGCGCCATCTGCTCGGATGACACTGTCCACGTGGCAATGACGCTGGACGCCGCCTACCTCCGCGGCTCCATGGCCGCGATCCTGTCCGTTCTCCAGCACACGTCCTGCCCGGAGCACGTGGCTTTCCACTTCGTCGCCACGTCGGCCGCCAACAAGACCGCCCTCTCCGCCGCCGTCTCGTCCTCATTTCCCTACCTGAACTTCCGGATCTACCCCTTCGACGCGTCCGCCGTCTCCCGGCTCATCTCCACCTCCATCCGCTCCGCACTGGACTGCCCCCTCAACTACGCCCGGTCCTACCTCGCCGTCCTCCTCCCGGCCTGCGTCCGCCGCGCCGTCTACCTCGACTCCGACCTCATCCTCGTCGACGACATTCGGAAGCTCTACGCCACCGACCTGGGGCCCACCTCCGTCCTGGCGGCGCCGGAGTACTGTTACGCCAACTTCACATCCTACTTCACCCCTTCCTTCTGGGCCAACCCTTCCCTCTCCCTCACCTTCTCCGACCGCCGAGCCTGCTACTTCAACACCGGCGTCATGGTCATCGACCTCGCCCGGTGGCGCGCCGGCGACTACACTCGCCGGATCGAGGAGTGGATGGAGCTCCAGAAGCGGATGAGAATCTACGAGCTCGGCTCGCTGCCGCCGTTCCTTCTCGTATTTGCCGGGAGGATCGTCCCCGTCGATCACCGGTGGAACCAGCACGGCCTCGGCGGTGACAACTTCCGGGGACTCTGCCGGGACCTCCATCCGGGGCCGGTGAGCCTCCTCCACTGGAGCGGCAAGGGCAAGCCGTGGGTCCGGCTCGACGCCGGCCGGCCTTGCCCCTTGGACGCGCTCTGGGCTCCTTACGACCTCCTCCAAACTCCCTTCGCCTTGGATTAATTAAACAAAATCATATCCAATGCCCTTCTATTTGTATATTATTACGCTAATGCCACTATATACACACATCGATCACCTGGTGAGGAGATCTGAAGAAGGTATCCCCGGCCGTATACGGTTCATATACGGTACGCATACGTATACTGGCGGCGACGACCGAGGAGATCGGGGGTCATTAATTACGAGATTTGCCACTTCGGAGTCGTGGATCGTAATTTTTTGTTTACTTTTACTTTTATTGTTGTTATTATTGTTAGTTTAGGTTTATTTTGTTATGTATAGAATGTGTCTATACATGTATAATTAAAATCGATTTTTGTTTCGGAAGAAAAGAAATTAATAAAGGGGAAAACCCGTAAGGAGGGATTCATAGTGAAGCTTCGGCGTCATCCATGTTCAGGCATTTTGTCGGTGAGTAGAGGAATTATGTATAGGGAAAACAGCTGTCTTTGGGTGGATACTCTATATCATGAACCTAATCATCCGTTTGTTAATGGAATTTACAGTTTAATCCATTTTAATACTGTAAATATTTTTTTTTCTATAAGTAATTTTTTGTGTGTCGCATATCTAATTCTCTGCCCCTTAGTACTGTGCAAATATTTTCCTCAATTTTCAAACATGAGTACGATATCATATAAGAAATTTAATATGAAACTCAAAATTTTAAAATAATAAGTATATAATTTTTTCTTCATTCTAAATGAATTAAATATTTATTTAATTATTAATGTGGTAATAAAAAAAAAGTTTGTGACTATTTGCGAATTATGGCTCCAACGAAATACTAGCTACTTTGATTTTTTTCTTTGAAAAAAAAAAAATTCAGCTACTCTAGTATATTTCTCCATTAGGCTACCCGTAGCAGCGGTTTGCCCGATCGATCGGGCCATTTGTTTATTATTAAAAAAAAACACAAATGATAATATGGAGCGAGCGGCCGATCGGTTCGCTTGCCCGATCGCTGCTCGCGAACGGAAAACGGCCACTTGGCCTTTTTTTTTCTTTTCTTATTTATCTATTTAGTTCCACTTGGCATAATATTATTCGTTAAAAATAGATATTTTGAGATAATATTTTCGTGGTTATCTAAACAGACCTTATCTTTAGCAAAACTAAAAAAATATATAAAAATTATTATTTTTCAAATCTCTATAAATAGAGTTCAATGTTAACATATTTTCATACACCATCTAAATTTCTATCTTCTTTCACTACATAATATTTTCTTTTTAAATTTTCTCTGTTATATTATTTCTACTATGGATCCAAATGATCCTAATTTCTTAAATTTTCAATCATTTAAATCTTATAATTAATTATGTAATTTAAAATTTATGTATTTATAATTTAAATTTTCGTATTCGTAATTTATTATTTCTGACTTCCATTTGTACCTCGAGTATTTTTATCTAATTTAGTATTCCAAAAAATGATAGTAGATAATATGTGGATGAGAGAGAAATTAATTATTTATTCTGTGAACTAGTTTGCTACTGTTGGTAGAAAACTATGTAATTGGATTGGATTGGGTTAGATTGGGTGTAGACGAGAGAAAAATTAATTGTTTATTCCGTGAACTGGTTTGGATGGTTTCCTGATGTGGGTGGTCTTATGGTATTCGATCTAGTTGGATTTTCTCCTTTGAAAAATATCGAAATATCAATCATGACATACACTTGGTTTGGTCCCTTCCGCTATAAAAGCAAGTGCTAAATTTGAGTGCAATTTTTTTTTGATAAGTTGAGAATTTTATTACTACCATAACTCTAAAAGTGAATCCCCAATATTGAAAACCCCCATCCCCATAACACCACAGCGTTTGGCGATGCATTCAACCAAAATGCACAAATGTAACCTCAAACAAGCGAGTAAGAGAGACAAATTTGAGTGCAAATTTCTGAAAATCAAGTTTATATTGTCATGTCCTTTCACAAAAGAGCTTATATGTCATTTTTTAAATCTGTCTTCGATATTAATGATAGTGATTAGTGAGTGCCCTGTTTTGAAAGTGATGGGTTTTTTTTAAAGAAGAAGACCGGGTACATAATTTTTTTTAATTTCTATCTAGTTGTCATAGATAGAAATATATAAATAGATACGATATACTTGTAGCAGACTGGTTAATAATGTCCAATTGCATACGTATCTAGATTTCAGGTTTTTATTAAGCAAGTGGAGCTAACTCGAAGGAAAAGAACAAAATCATAGTAAGATTATTTACACATAAAATAGTTTTCCCTAATTAATATTAAATGTACTTTAACCACGTCAATTGCATACATATCTCGATCCATTTAATCAACATCCCTATCTTATATTTTATAATTTTGAAAGCTTCACCTAAGACTAACGAGAGTACTATTCCCTAATTATTAATATATTCCGGACACGGAGAAAAACTTTAAAAGATAAAATAAAAACTATAATTGATGTGGTCCAGTATTGCATTGATAGACCCCTCAAAAAAAAAGTATTGTATTGATAGTACTAGTCAAACATACATAGCATAAGTTATCAACTAAGGCGACGAAAGGTCAAGTGTGCAAACTGGTTGCCGGTGCTTTCGCTGTCAATCATTCCTCTCTTACCTGACCATAAAAAATCATTCCTCTCTTATAAAATTACCGTGATAGACTTTAGTATATAATTATATATTTTAACAGATTCGATTTAGCTCCGGTGATAATTTTTTTAAGAAATTTGACCTGACCCTCAAGGATGTACTGCATATCCCGGACATCCGCAAGAACTTAGTTTTCGGCTCACTGTTAAGCAAAGTCGGTCTTAAGCTTGTATTTGAGGCTGATAAGTTTATACTGACCAAAGCAGGTCAATTCATAGGAAATGGTTATCTAGAGAGGGGGCTGTTTAAGATGAATGTAATACCTATACATCGCATCTTTAACGGTGAAAATAAAGTTAACGCTTTTTCTTACTTGGCCGAGTGTTCTAATTTATGGCATGGTAAATTTAAACTCGCTGAGAAAGTTAGTAAGTTTAAATTTATTACCGAATTTAGAGTTTAACCCATCCGATAAATGTGAAGTATGTGTGGAGGCTCAAATGACCAAAGCACCTTTCTATTCGGTGGAAAGAAGTACTACGCCTTTAGAGTTAATTCATACGGACAATTGCGATATGAAACACGTGCAAACTAAAGGCGGGAAGAAATACTTCATCACGTTTATCGATGATTGCACGAGATACTGTTACGTATATCTCCTAAAGGGCAAAGACGAAGCTCTTGATGCCTTTAAGAGATATAAGAATGAGGTTATAAATAAAAAATATATAAGCTCGATTCCATAAATAGTCTTTTCTTCTATTATTAATTGCAGCCCCATAAATTTTTTTTCGTCTGTATTTTCTATTTAACAGATTATTCTCTTAATAATATTTTTATAATGGTAAAATTTAAATTCAAAGACTTTCTTAATAAATTTATTTCCGTTAACCAACTTGGGATAAGTAATCCCATAAATTCTTTGACAACTTCAGTCTGCATAATTTTAGCCGCCTCGATCGCCATTATTATATATCAACGATTCAGTAGTTTTACGTCACTATTGATGCCGATGTCTAAAACTATTGATTAGAAGATCATCTTATGCCAGAGTTTTTGTTGATTACATATTGACGGATTCGACGCGTAATTAACGAGTAATTACGTGTTAAACTTGTTTAATTAATAAATTAATTTGTTAATAATAAATTACTTACTTGTTGAAGCAAGAGGTCCACATGCTCGGGTCCGCAACGTCTTCGTGCTATTCGAATTACGATCACGTTTGAACGGATTCGTAATTGATTTTCACGAGATTTCCTCTATTGAAAATCTGATCAAAATTCAGGAACTAATCCAGAATTTTCCTTTCTTATTGAGTGGTTGTGGGCAAAGTTACTCATAGGTCCAGCCGGATTTCCCTTTTTATAGGGAAATCCGGACAACCAAAATGCACCACGTGGCACTTTAGACCGCATGTCCGCCACGTGGCACTTCAGACCGCATGTCCGCCACGTGTCACGCCACGCGGTACTTCGGACCGCATGTCCGTCACGTGGCACGACACATGGCAAGGCTACCCCTAGCTTTGCCACGTGGTGCCACGCGGGTGCGCCACGTGGACTGCCACATATGACGTCACCACCACGTCACGCTGATGTGGCGCTTGCGTGGCATCGGGCCGGTTAGCTCGGGTTAACCGGCCCATCCAACCCAACTTTTTGGGCCTGATGGGCCTGGGCCCAATCAGGCACAATAATAATTGCCTGATGGGCCCAAGGTCCAACATCTCCCACTCAATTATTATTGACCTTGATCAACAGTTATCAGATTTCTTTAAAGGATTTTGTGCGACCAGCATACGTCGAGTATGTTAAGCCAAATTCAAGAGCATAGACACTCAGGCTACTTGAATAGTAGCATCTCGACTACCTTCTTGTATAATGTATGCTATTACCCCAGGACTCATGTCACATTCCATTGTTCACATCAGTGATTTCAAACAATTATATTCGCGTTCACTATTGTACTTTTCAATACAATTGGTGCACCTGAACCACGAAACTCAAAATGTGATGAACATAGTTCCTTCTCCCTTAACTATATTCTTTTCATAATGATACAGCCTACTTTTCTAGTCAGCCCTGCCAGGTCGAATCGCTATGCCATAACCTTTTCATGAACTTTCCAAGCTAGCAGCACTAGATCATACTTCTAGAATACGTTTAGGATCTTAAGGGTAGGTTTCGGGAATCACAGTTCTCAAAAATTGGTCTCACACCAGGGATTGTGAAATCACTCAACATTTTCATCCCATCCAGTGGTCGAGTAGCACACATGATACTAATCACGTGTTACGGTGTATTTTCCTTTTTTAAAGGAACACATGTCATTTAACACCATACTAGAGTATCAGCCTTAGCTTAACTCCAGGCTAATAGGACAGACAGTATGATAAGTTCCACTTATATCTTATCATATGGATTGTAGAAAATCCAAATGCAGCAACTTATTCCTGTATCCCATAAGGAAACTTGCTCTTGAGCAAGACGGCATTCCGTCATAGGACATGCACTTATGTATGTCCAATAACTGCCGCATCTCATCTAGGAATCAACTTCTTGACTCCCACTGAGGTAAACACCCGTGTGAGTGGGCTACTTCTCTGTCCGACATGTTTCACATTTAACTCATATTGCCAAATAAAAATTCTTTATTCCAACTAATTGGATTACAAATAAAACTGTCATAAACCCAGTGACTTAACATGTTTCTCGAACACTTCTCAAGGTAATGCTTTAGTCATTGGATATGCGGCCATATCTCGTGTAGATATGTGTTTCATACACAGTTCTTTATATTTTATTAAATTTCTAACAAAGTGAAATTTAATATCTATATGCTTAGCTCTGCTATGGAATCTAGGATCCTTAGCATATGCTATAGCTGCCTGGTTGTCACAGAATAAACTTACGGGCTCCGTCGAGTTGATCAGGGAGAGATGGCTTAAGAATCTCTTCAACTATACCGCTTCTTGTACAGCATGAGCTGAAGCTACATATTCTGCTTCCATTGTTGACAGGGATACACATGTTTGCTTCTTACTGCTCTATGAGATAGTACCCCCGTTCAACAAGAAAATAAATCCAGATGTAGACTTTTTCTTGTCCACGTCGCCTCCCCAATCAGTATCAGTATAGCCACTCAATATCAGGTCACGACCTTGATAGCACAAGGAGTATTCTGCAGTAGTGTTCAAATATTTCAAAATCCCTTTGACAGCCTTCCAATGAGCACTGCCTGGATCAGACTGATATCTACTTGCTATTCCCACAGCATAGCAAATATCAGGTCTAGTACACAACATTGCGTACATCAGGCATCCAACTGCATTGGCATAAGGAATCTTCTCCATGTCCCTACGTTGTTTAGCTATTTTTGGGCACATGTCCTTACACAAATTATGACCTTTAACCAATGGGACATACTTTGGGTTACTGTGATCACAATTGAAATGTTCTACTACTTTACGAATATATGTCTCTTGTGAAAGAGACACTATTCTCTTCGAACGATTCCTTGAAATCTTAACTCCGAGTATGTAATCCGCTTCACCCATATCTTTCATTTCAAAGTTAGAAGATAACCAATCTTTGATTTCTACAAAAAATCACATGTCATTTCCAGCTAAAAGTATGTCATCAACATATAAAGTGATGATAACAAACTTCTTCCCTGATCGCTTAACTTACACGCAGTGATCTTCGTCTATCATTATAAAATCATGCTGCATGATCGTATTATGAAAGCGAATATACCACTGTCTAGACGACTGCTTAAGGCCATAAATTGATCTATTCAATTTGCAAACTTTGTGTTCGCAGCCTTTTTGAATGTAGCCCTCAGGCTGAACCATGTAGATTTCTTCATCCAATTCTCCATGGAGAAAAGCAGTCTTTACATCTATTTGATGTAATTCTAGATTCATGTTAGCAACCATAGCTAAAATGACCCTAATTGACGTAAATCTAACAACAGGTGCAAAAGTCTCCTCATAGTCTATTTCAGCCTGTTGTTTAAGCCCTTGGGCAACCAAACGCGCTTTGTATCTTTCGATACTGCCATCTGCATTGCGCTTGATTTTGAGAATCCACTTATTCCCAATTGCCCTACATCCCTTAGGTAGGTTAACCAGATCCCAAATCTGGTTTTTGATCATAGAAGACATTTCTTCTTCCATTGCATTCATCCATTCAGTTTGTTTTGGAGATGACAAAGCTCCAGATACATTCTTTGGTTCATCTTCATCCTGCAGGATGGCCAGAAGAATTTTACTTGGACCACCAAATTTTTTTAGTGATACCAAGAATGCATTAGCCTCGCCTTCGATGTCAAATCATCGGCGTGGTATGCTAGTTCTGCTAGACCTACGGTATTCCCAGTTTTGATAAACATCTCTCATATATTCATCACATCCAGGAATCGTACTCCCACTGGGTAGAAATACCGTACTCCCACTGGAATAAGGAATTACCTCCCTTTCAGGACTCAGATCACGACCTTCCGGATCATTTTGAGTTAAAAAATCTCTATCTTCCTCCTCAATTCTCCCACTCGGAAGAAGTGATCCAGATGATTTTGGTTCATTTATCTCACAAAGGGTAAGGTCACTACTAACCTCCCCCAACTTTGGAAATTTATTTTCCAAAAATGTGACATCACGTGATTCAAATTCTGTTACATGTCCATTGTCCAGTTCATCCACGAACACGTACCCTTTAGATACCTCTGGGTATCTTATAAAGATACTTTTTCTACCTCTCGGTCCTAATTTACCGAAAGCACTTGAGGTAGAATAGGCATATGACGCACACCCCCATGACTTAAAATAGGATAAATCGGGATTTCGATCTGTCCACATTTCATAAGGAGTGGCTGTAACAGACTTAGAGGGAACAGGTTTAGAACGTATGCGGCAGTCAGGAGCGCATCTCCATAGAATGATATAGGCAAACTTGCCTCTGCCATCATCGATCTAACCATATCCAGAAGGGTTCTATTCCTTCTTTCAGCAACTCCGTTTTGCTGTGGTGTATAAGGAATGGACAACTGATGTTCAATTCCTTTTTCAATGCATAGAGCTTTGAACTCATCAGAAAGATATTCACGGCTACGATCAGTTCGTAAGGCCTTTATCTTTCTGTCCTTCTGATTCTCAACAAAACTCATGTATGTCATGAAGCAGTTTAAGGCTTCAGACTCGTGAGAAATCAGGTATATCAGACCATATCTAGTATAGTCGTCAATAAAGGTGATGAAGTAATATGCTCCATGCCTTGCCCTCACGTTCATTGGACCACATATGTCAGAATAGACTAATTGTAGTGGAAATTTGGCTCTAGCCCCAGTACCGAAAGGTTTTCTAGTGCTTTTCCCTTCTAGACAGGATACGCAACTAGGTAATATAGATTTCTCTATATTGCCCAACCGTCCTGCCTTAGCTAGACGGTTTAAACGATCCTGACCGATATGGCCAAGTCTAGAATGCCATAGTTTAATATCATCCTCTGATGAGTTTGAACTAGTGACAAAGGAAAAACTTTCACAAGGATCAATATCCAGAATCAAAAAACCTTCCGATATATATCCAAGGCCAAAATAGGCATCATCCAAAAATAATCTAACAGTGTCGTTCTCAAATGACAACCGAAAACCTAAAGACATTAAGGCCGAAACTGAGATCAGGTTCTATCGTATGTCTGGAGCAAACAACACGTCATGTAAAAGAAGAGCACGACCACCACGAAGGTGTAATCTACAAGTGCCCAGGCCTTTCACATCCACGCACGAGTTGTTACCGACAAAAATGGTTTTTGCTCCAGCCGACAACCGCCTGTACTCAACGAACGAACAACGGTCTCTAGCTATGTGGTCTGTCGCTCCTGAATCAATCACCCATATAGAATGTGACTCAGTTAGAAGGGTACAAGAGGATACATACAACTTACTCACACTTGAGTTTAGATGTACCTGCTTGGGCATCTTGCAATCTTTTGCAAAATGTCCCTTCTGTTGACAGTTAAAATATTTCACTTTTGAAATGTTAAACCGCTTGTTCTTTTTATCCTTGGAGCCATCCAACTTAGTTCCAAGGTTTTCAGCCTTTGGAGTTTGTTTACACTTACCCTTCCCTTTATCTTTCTTCTTTTTCCCACCACTCCCAGTCGAACAAATCGAATGGGCTTCAGGGTAGAATTTCATAGCTAGGAGGCGATCTTCCTCCAGCTCAAGGTGTCTGGCAACATCACCAAATGATCAGAATGGGTAAGATTCATCTTCATCTGTTCCCAACTTGGTGGTAGAGAACGGATGACAGCTTGAATCTGCTGCTCGTTGCTGAGTATGTGACTAGCCTCTGCCAGTTCACTGATCATATTGGACATTACTCTCAAGTATTTTCTCATGGAAACCTCCGGACGCTTTTTAAAGGTGTCAAACCTTATGGTCAAAGCACGTAGCTTCGACACTGAAAGCTTTCCAAATTTTTGTTTGAGAGCATCCCATAACTCTTTCGCGTTGTCATGCACGCAAAATTATTTGGTGATATCATCCATCATTGAACTCAACAAGATCAATCGAGTAGTAGTATTTTTTCTCTTCCAAATAACATAAGCTTCCTAATATCGCTTATGTTAAGCAGTTGTGCTTTCTTCAGGCTCATCCATTATCACATGTATGTGCTCCAGAACCTCTTGTTCTTCAAGCACATATTAGATTTTCATGCTCCAATTATCATAGTTTTCACCGTTGAGTTTTAACTCACGGTTTAGCTCAGCTATGATAGATCTAGAGGCGACTGACATCTCTATAGGGATTTTTAATATGAGAACATATTAGAAATTTGATTTGGCAATATGATTCAATTTACTAATCACTCATAACTTTTAACGATATGGAGTTCTTGATTAATCTCAAAATCGAAGTGGGTTGCGGGCATGCTTCCCCTCACCATTCAAGTATTAATCTTAAACTTCAACCGTTTAAAGTTCATCGATAGTAAATTCAAGTGGAAGTAAATAAACACACATTTTTATTTAATTACATGCATTTGTACATTCTGAGCTTATACACACATGTACAAAAAACTCAGACAAGGTCTCAACCTATTGTACAAAAATCCCCCAAAAAACAACATATGTACATGGGGACAGTTAAACATAACATGTAATCACACAGGGATCGAATGTCCAGGCGATCCGGTAGGAGAATCCAGATACATATCTGGATCCGGGTCCAAGGACGATCCTGTGGGGACCGGGTGCGAGGACGATCCGGCGAGAAGTTCCAGGGTACTTGCCGGAACTGGAATTGAATCCATGATCCAGATGATCAGGAGCGGAGGAAAACTGTAATGGTATTCCTTAGCGAGGTAGCGGTTCAAGATCAAACCGCTTCGCAGCTCCAGAACATGAGAAGGTATCATTTCTCTGAGAAGACCCCTCTCCTCGAGATAGTGAATCAAACCATAGAGAGCATCTCTATGGGTATTAAACTCAGGTGCCGAGAAGATACTCATATCTTCTTGGATTTTTAGCGTGACTAGGAGGTCTCGAAACATAGAGGGCCAGTCCTCTCCATGATCGTAACCTCCGGCCCAGATGCATTCTTGCATCTCACGGTGAACAGCCTCAATATGCTCAACGATGACATACATGTCATCTTGAGGCACACGCAGCGGTAAACGGCGCTTCAGAATCTTCTGTCGAAGTTCTGTTGCACAGAAGTTCAAATACCTGTCTCCAGTAGCCATCAAATCTTGCAACAATTGCAATTCAATTTCGGGTTAATTCTCATATTCTCCCAAAATAGGATTGAAAAACTCATTTTTCAATCTTTTGATGATCATATTATGGATCAATTTATGTGATTTTAGTTTAACTTTAGCATATCTCGGAACTCGTTTCAAAATATTTTTAAGTTTATTAAAATATCGTCATAATTTTAATAAAACCTAATTGACAAAAATTTCTCAAAATTTTTATCAATTTATTAGATTTTAATTGAATAAAAACTAATTTTATCCAATTAAAAGAGAAAAAACTCAATATTTAAGTCCAAATCGGGTTGGGTCGAACCAAGAAACCAGGCCAATCCGTCCTGTTTTTTGATTTTCTTGACCCGGGTATAAATATTTTTGGGAAAAAATTGTGAAATTACGATTTTGCCCCTCGCATATTTCCCCTTTCTCTTTCTCTCTCACCGACTGCGAAGGCGAAATCGCCACCGCATCGCCCTCCTACGACCGCCGCGTAACGGCGGCGAACCAACGGCCGAGACCGGTCGCAATCGACTCGTCTCGGCCTCGCGAGCACGGCCGTATCAGCCTCGCGGGCCGTCGTCCAGCCGTTCTCCGTCACGAACATCTTCTCCGTTCTGCGCCTCTCCGCTGTTGTCGTCTTTGATCTCGCGATTCCGGTGACGTCGATCCACAAACGTGGTATCGGGACGTCGGGGAGAAGCCGGAGAATCGACTATCGTCGATCTACGGCGTCGAAATCGTCGAGTTTCTAACGAAATCGACGGAATTTGATTTGGGGATAAATCGCCCCCAAATCGCCTGATTAGGGTTCTGTCGATTTGAGGATTTTTGGATAAATTTCTAATTAATCCCCAAGTTTTTTGAATATTGCACCGAAGTCCATGACACGCAGGTGCCACGTAAGTGGTCAAATTTCAGATTGATACCTTAAGGTTTTGCGCGTGCACAAATTTGCCCGCACGGTTAGGCAAAATTTAATTTAGTCCCGCTGGTTCCAAATTAATTATTTAAGTCCAACAGATTATGATTTTCAATAAAATCATAATTAATATAATTTTAACCCAAAAAATCACATAATTATTTGAATTAAAACATCATATTATCATCAAAATATGGTTTCAACCATGCTATGATACCAATTGACGGATTCGACTCGTAATTAATGAGTAATTACGTATTAAAATCGTTTAATTAACAAACTAATTCGTTAATAATAAATCACTTACTTGTTGAAGCAAGAGGTCCACAGGCTCGGGTCCGCAACGTCTTCGTGCTAGTCCAATTACGATCACGTTTGAACGGATTCGTAATTGATTTTTACGAGATTTTCTCTATTAAAAATCTGATCAAAATTCAGGAACTAATCCAGAATTTTCCTTTCTTATTGAGTGGTTGTGGGCAAAGTTACTCATTGGTCCAGCCAGATTTTCCTTTTTATAGGGAAATACGGACAACCAAAATACGCCACGTGGCACGCCACGTGTCGCGCATGGCCGCCGCGCGGCACTTTGGACCGCATGTCCGCCACGTGGCAAGGCTACCCCTAGCTTTGCCACGTGGCACAGCCTTGCCACGTGGCGCCACTTGGGTGCGCCACGTGGACTGTCACATATGACGTCAGCGCCACGTCACGCTGACGTGGCATCGGGCTGGTCAACTCGGGTTGACTGGCCCATCCAACCCAACTTTTTGGACCTGATGGACCCAAGGTCCAACACATATTAATGTTAACATATAGCTTCAATTTAAATCATATCTCGACCGTGGTTAATATTAACAATGAAGATTATTCAAATATTGATCTGTCCATAATTTCAACAGTCTGCCACCTTGAACGTAATTTCCTTTATATTTCCTTACCTTTGCCTCTTAGCAATTATTGGGCCATTATTACACAAATCTATTTAGTGATATATATGGTCACTTTTTTAATGAAAGGTTGGATATTCATTGAGTGGTTCTATTTTAGGAGATGATTTTTGTTATAGTTTTTGACGTCAAAATTTCAATTCAAGATATTCTTAATTAAATTAAGTAATTTATCACTAAACTAATTCTAATAGGTTATTATCTTTTTGATTTATATTAACAGATAAGATAATTGAACAATCATTAGATTAGTTCGAATCACGTGAGACATTCAAAAATTGAGAAAATTGTCTCAATAAATATTATATAATTTCTATTAACTCTCTTATGTTTGAAAAATTATTTTGCAGTCCCATTTTTTGGTTAAATGTTAGTCTTCCATCCATCTCTGTTTCTAATTGACAATTTGAACGAACACTAAAGACTCGATGCCATATAATATGAAGAGCAAGGGGTGTAGAGTGTCGGTCGGACAATATGAACCAATGGGAAACTGTAAATAGGAGGAGGGCGTGTCAGGTTGCGAAAAGTAACCACGTGTCTAAGCATATGTTAATGAGGGAGCAAAGCGATTGTCGCACGGCACATGACCCGGCTTAGAATTATGAAGAGGTCTTTAATGTTGTGGTACTCCCTTTTTCGAGCTTCTGTCTCATTTTCTCACTGCTTTATAAGTTTTTTTAAGATATGATTTACAAGACTTTCATTAAGGTAAAAGATGGACATATCAATATAATCAATGAGCGATTGTTCTAACAGGATTTGACTTTGATTCACCGTGATTCAAAACACTAAATTTGTAACAAATTGTATAAATTTTGCACTTACAAAATTATTATAGCTTAATCAAATATTATGAATTCAAAATTTAGCAAGTATATGCATATATACTGGCTAGATTTGTTCGTCCCTCTACCAGCCACCAAGTAGAGGGACGGACAAAACACCTATCACTGATAAGTGAATGACAATGATACGAGATAAATCTCAAATTCGATCAATTGAAAATACATTAACGTTAAATGCTTATTAAAATAATTTTTGAGGGGGGCGGGGCTTATTAAAATAATTTTCGGATAGATCACATTTATGTACAATATAAATTATTTGGTATAATAGTGTCCGGATATAATCCGGTATAAAAGAACATGACACGAACTAAGAATTTATTTCAAAAGGTTGGCACTTGGGCAGAGTCTTCGAGCACACAGAAGTAGAAGAAAAGGATTCAGTTTCAAACGCACGAGTTCATGACGCGGGGCGGGAGAGCAGAAATCAACAATTTCACCTAATTTATTTCTGGTGTGGGACAACTTTGCCTAATTTAACGTGTGAATGTATTAATAATTTAACGTGTGAATGTATTAACACATGACAATTAGTTAGCGCTAGGGGACCAAACACGAGTTTTCCGTATGCAACCAGGAAGCTTCCTCAAGTACTTGACATTTCGTACAACAAAAAAAAAGTACTTGACATTTCTCGTACATGCTGCTTTGACCGGCACAGAAGCCGCCTTCCGATTTTTGATTGAGACGGCTAAGTGCACGAAACGACGCAGTTTCGGCATTTGAAACCAAACTGGTCGTGCATGTTTAGTAAGTGCATTACACGATTATTTGTGATAAATTTTAAAGGAAAACATTATGAAAAGAAAATCAGTATGGATTGGATTGGTTGTACTGCTCAAAATTTTTTGTTATCTGATATCTAGTATGAGATTTTACGTGAAATAACTCTGCCAATATATATATATTTTACATTTGAAAAAATTGGAACTCAAGATTAGTTGAGATCACTATATGGCTAGTTGTTTGTGTGATGAACTTCATCTATAAGTAAAGAAAATTTATCGACCCGAAAAAAATTATGAGTTGAATATGAAAATTTTAATATGGTATAAGAGCGTGTTGATCATGTGTTCATTGTTATTTTCCCACGAATCTATTTCATCGTGCAGCATGATGGGTCTTGTTTCACATCGCTAGATATGAGTGTAGTGAGTCCGTGTTATAAATGATGTTCTAATAAAATTAACTTAATTAAACCAACTTCAATTAAAAAAAAGTACTGTACTTGATTCTCACGGGGAAATCGAGGAGCTCTTGTGTTGACTTTGATAGTCTTCGTTCCGACAACTAACCAGTCGTGAGTCGTGACGCCATGTAGATGTAGTGTAGCTAGCAATGAGAACAACGCGTCTGTCGTAGTTTGTATTCTCTTTTTGGGTGGGGTCGTTTCTATTTCGTAGTAGATAACAAGATTGTTTGAAATTTTCCAGAATTATACGTTACGGACAAAAAATAATAAGTATGTTATGCTTGCCAGCTGGTCAATGGATTCTTCCGGCCATCCCTGTTGTTGTCTAATACATAGGAGCTAGCTTAGGGATCCATCTCTACACAAAACTAAACAAATCCAAACTACACCAAATATACTAAAAATTACTTAGATAAACTATTTTCTAGTTTAATAAGGTTTCTAATTTGATTCATTGAAAATAGGAGAGTGTTAAATATTTTTTGATAGAATTTTACATGTCAAATAGATTAATCGATCTAATAAATTTAAATGTTAGATAGTATAAAAAAAACATGCATTAATATCGCAAAACAAGATTCTTGGTTTCCTAAGATACGGACAAAGACATCAACTATGCAAGCTGAATTCACTAGTGCGTGCCCCCAACGACATTCATCTTCGAAAGCTGTAACTAGAGATGGAGTTGGTCTCTTTTGGAGCTGCTTATTAATATAGTTTTTGAAAATATTACTTTCAAGTCCCTCGAGTTTACTTAAATATACTCAAAAATTCTTCCTGTTCGCAAAATACATTCTCACCCTCTAGTTTATTTTTATTATACTTTCGGGTCCCTAAATGAGTTTTTTTTGTCATTGAAATGACGAAAATACCCTTAGAACAAAAAAAAATTACTTATGTCATATCTTCTTCTACCCCGTGAAAAAACCCATTTGTTTCCATTAAAATCTAATCAAGCTTCCACCTTAAATCAATCCTTCTTCATTTTTCTCATCAAAGGTGGGAAAGAGCTCTCGAGCATCTGGTTCGAATCCCCAAATCAGACAACGGCCATTGGAATCGACGAGTGTTTGAAATAGTGGAGGATGGTGGAAAGCTCGCGGGGCTTGTCAGTGGATGTTTCGTGGACGGCGGCGAGGTACTCGAGAAATACCTGCGGAGAAGCCACCCTCAACATTAGTGCCCTCGGGGGCGGCGACTAGGAAGGCAGTGGTGCAGGGAAGAAGAAGAATAAACAGCAGGCAACAATGATGAGGAAGGCAGTGCTGCGGGCCCCGAAGCCGAGGCCGAGGCCGAGCAAGAGAAGATGCTGGAGTTGGCGGTAGAGCTCGCCAAGAAAGGAGCCGCCGCTCTCAAAGATAATGGCTGCCGATTAGGGGTCGGGTCGATTGGGTCTATGGAGACGGTGACGGCGGTTATGGATTTGCAGTGACGGTGATGGCATTTTAGGTTTAAGTTACCGGTGGGTAGTTGGCGGTGACGGCGTGCGAGGCTATATGACGTTTCGGCCGTGAATCTTTGATGAGAGACTGAACTTGTGAGGTTTGATTTTGGCGACCGTGTTTATGAGGTTCGATTTTGGTCGGTTGAGGAGGAAGGGGATTAGATCTGATGGTGACGTAATTGATGGTGTTTATAAGGTTCGATTTGATGTAATTGAAGGTGGAAAGAGATGATGATGTCACTTGCTAGAAGTAGAAGAAGAGGTGATGATGTCACTAGCTAGAGGAAGAAGAAGAGACGATGTCAAAATTTTTTTTACTTTTTTGTTCTAGGGATATTTTTATTATTTAATGATAAAAATGAAAAAAAGTGTTACTAACGTGCGTCAGGGACCCGAAAGTATAATAAAATCAAACAAGAGAGACGTAGGAATGTATTTTATGAACATGAAAAACTTTTAAGTATATTTAAACAAATCAGAAGAACTTGAGAGTAATTTTCCCTAGTTTTTTTCTTCAACTCAGCCATTTGCCACTAGAATAGGATTTCTTAACTCGAGGCAATTACATATCATGACATATACTATATATCTTGGGATATGGTCAGCCGACTATGTATCGTAGATTCTAATTGCCAAATGGCAAGCCAGTTATTGTAAATAAATAACCAACTTCAGTTTGAATCAGATCAGTTATGTAGCCTTAATTATGTTAATTGATGTGCAAATCAAGTTGTAGATGCTCTCGAACTATACTACGAAATTATCGTACAATCCATTATATGTAGTATCAATTATATATTTGGCCGAACTTTACAAGAATTTTTTTTGGTAGGTAAAATTGCTTTATTAGAAAGAAGGGACGAGGAAAGTACAAGAAAAATAAACCAAGAAAAAACCTACAGAGAACTACCCAGACCTAACGAAGAGCTACATCCCCCCAAACTCATAAACCCCCTACCCGTAAGACCCACTCCCCCACCGAGAGACGACAACCACCATAAAATTGTACAAATATTGCACTCGAGAATTCCGCTTTGGTTTTGTGAGAACTTTACAAGAACTTAACATTTCTTTTCATGTTATTAAACGGAGAGTCGTTTACATTTCCTTTTGACCGACCACATGTTGAATAGAATGCACTAGAAATTAGACGGAAGAATGTAAACATTATTGTCAAACAATATTTGACCTAATAGCACAAAGCGTACCATAAAATACAGACGTAATATTGTATTATTTGAAGATCGTTAACAACCCTATATAAATGGGTAAATATCTAATACCAAGTAGACGATATGATCATTTCAACAACAAATTTTTTTTGACGAAATGCATGAAAATGCCCTGGCCCAAATTACAAAGGCATCGTCGTACTGCGACATGTTAGTGGTCCAGTTTTGGTGCCTGAATCTATCGCTTAGACAGTAGAACAACTTGTGGGCGCATCTTTTGCTTTAGATTCCGACTTAATTGTATTTTTTAATTGTTGGAGAATTAGATTTTTAATCTAACTATGAGATGGTCCAACAAAAATTTATGTTGGGTTTGAGTCTAAAGGATTAATTAGAAAAAAAATTTTAATTAAATATAAGACGGATAATAAGAGTTTAAGAACACGCGATTTGTTGTGCCCTCGTCAAAGATGAAATCCGAAGCCCTTAATTTGAAAAAGATGATATTTTACACTTTGCTCAAAGTGTGTTATAAGCCATCTCTTGCCCTACTATATTATATTACTTATGATATATATATATATATATATATATATATATATTCAAACCATATATTTACTAATATTTTTCCAATATTAATCTCCTTGAGAATTGTGAAATTTTATTTAGAACGTGTTCTTACGATGATTTTTTTAAATTTAAGATTTTTAAGTGAATTCAAAATTTTTAATTATCTGATAATCTAATATTGTATTACAATTAACGCATTGACCCCTTAACCGAGGACTTTGAGCTAGCAAACAAAAAAAAATCTTCCACCAATATGACTTTTAATTTATGGTCCTTGTTGCTCTCGATTCAATTTCCTTAACTAATTATGTGTACATCAACTGAAAGGTACACTCGATCTGCTCTGTGTATTTGTTTTCGATATTGCGTGTTTTGAATCCAATTGAGAAACTGTAGAAAAATAGGGGAGATATCAGCCAACTTGACATTTTCCTGTATGCACCAACTCCCTCAATAAATTCTTTGAAGCTACTGATATGAAAATTATGGGTAACCTTAAAGTAAAAATGACAGGTTCTGATGGGTCGTCCTTGCTTGGAAATTAAGAAGCGAATGCTGCTTCTCCAGGCATAAAGTCGCCCGTATATATTTTTCGAAATTATTTGATATATCCGTACCTAATAAATTAAATAATTTAAATTAAAATCAGACATAATTTCAGTTATTAATATAGCTTTTATAATCAAACTTTAACGTGATATATTTTCAAAATTCGAACTCAAATTTTTTGAATCGGGTCGTACATACATTTATATCTTAACATGTCATGAACACTTTGATTGGCTTCCTTGAAAGGAAGCCATCGACTGAGATGAACCTCTGGTTTCACTGATACCTGAATGTTGAAGGAATCTTGAAGTTAGATGAGGCATACCTTTCAAGAAACATACCTATTTGACATAATAATAAAAGACGTAATATAAATTACCAAAGATTAGAGAAAACATAATATAAATTACACCTTCTCCAATCTTTGGACCAAAAAAAAGAAGCTTAGGATCAACAACCCACTTGAGATCCAAACTGAAATTACCTGAGTAAAACCCATTACTAGATCCCATTTATTACTGTCTACTATCTAAAAACCAACCACAAAAAAGAATGGAAGAAAGAAACAGAAGACAACCATTTTAAGCTGCCACTCTCTTGAACTGGAAGAAACAAAAGAAAACTCAGAAAGCTTCAAGTCAAGATATATTCAAAGATTCAACCCTAAGTGGAGGGGTTCGAGGGAGCGGTAGTGGGGTTTGAGGGAATCTGAATAGGTTGGGGTTTTTTAATTAGGGTTAGAAGATTATTTTTTTTTGTCACATCTTCGCCACTTAGGATAGAAAAATACGATGTGGAGTTGACGTGGCGTTGATGTGTATGGTTTGGTTGAAAAAATTAATCCTAATTAAAAATTTGTCACTAAATGTGTCACTTTCGAAAACCTCTGTCACCTAAAAAAACAAAGTCAAACCACAGGTTACTAAGGTAGAAATTACAAAACTACAGGGTACTTAAACGAACTTTTTCTATTTTCTTCATATTCACTTGAATCACCGACAGAGGAGGAGCTTGCCTTTGGATTGGGCGCGGTCATCGGCGGGCCCGCAGCAGGGCTGCGTTTTTGACACGTGGCCCGCGCGTCAGGCATTTTTTAATTTTTTTTAAACGTGGTAAATTTCACTTTGGTATCTAATATTTTTACGTAATTTTATTTTCGTACATTTTAATTTTCTTATTTTTGCCGACAATTTTTTAAAAGTTTTTAGGACTATAACTATTAAAATTTCGACGGACCATAACTTTTGACTCGTTTGAATTTTTTACTATTATAATATATTTTCAAAAAGAGAAATTAACGATCTACACGAATTACAGTTTTGCTTTTTGAAAATAGAATGTGACATTATGATTGTGTGCCGTTGAAAATTTTGATGTGCCATTGGGAAACCTGATTTGTCATTGAAAATTTTGATGTGCTATTAAAAATTATGATGTGCCGTTGTGATTTTTGCGTTGAAAAATCTCGGTGTGCGTTAAAAAATTTGATGTACTGTTGAAAAATTTGATGTGCCGTTGAAAATTGATGTGCCGTTGTGATTTTTTCCATTGAAAAACTTGATGTGCCGTTGAAATAAGACTTCAACGATAATTAAAATGTACGAAAATAAAATCGTATAAAAATATTCAGTATCAAAATGAAGTTTAGCCATACCTGGAAAAAAATAAAATATACAAAAATAAAATCGCGTAAAAAATTTCAGTACCAAATAAAATGTAGCCATCACTAAAAAAATTAAAAATGTACAAAAATAAAATTGCATATAAATATCAGGTACTAAAGTAAAATTTAGCCAAAAAATAGAAGGGCTGGATCGGGCCTTTTAGTTATCAGATTGGTGTTGCTGGTAATCCAACCCGGAGGTGCTTGACGATTTGTGTTCGGCTACATGTTATAATATTTGGGGGCCAGGATCTGAGCCGTTTATTTTTTCCAAGCCATTAGATGGCCCAGGCTACTACTTCAATGCACAAATTTCATTCTCTAACCCAAACGGCTTAATGAGCCTGTGTAGGCCATTTTTGCAATGATTTTAACTGGCACTTTTGAATTCGATTCTAATTGTTTGGCTATTTTACTATTTAGTATATTCGACGACGGTTAGGATATCGCTCATTTTCAAGCTAAATTTGCAAGTCTTGTGGTGAAATTGACGTGAGTAGGGAAAATCATCTCATTATCATCATTCCAAATGGGCCGGAGGAGAATATTTGAAGTTTAATGCACTTAATATGGGCTGGCCCAATAATTAAACTCGACTCTTTCTGGGCCCAAACTAATGTGGGCCTTAGTGGAACGGTAGCTCGTGATTTGGTAAATTGGTTTGAGGCCACGAGCTAAAAAACAATGTAACCCTAAAATTAAGAGTTCTGTTGAAACTTGAAAGTTATTTGGAGAGAGAGTATTAAATCGTACGTATCACATAATTAGATTGATTTTCTTCACGTGGAAACGATAATAATATTTTGACCAATTCCACGTCAATACCGTATGATATCAGACGGTGCTTCAAATTTTATGTATTTAGAATCAGAATATAATAACTTGATAAAAAACTAAAGGCAAGAACCAGAATTTCCGATTATTTTGACCCAATTTTTCATTTAAAGAAAGCACCTCGTAGCTTCCTGTTCGGGGCTCACAGGCCATGCTGGTTTTTATTTTTATTAATTAACAATTATATTTATAAACTATTTAGTGTTATGCAATAGTCAATGTCAGTAAAATTCTATCACAATAAAATCCAGTCAGAAAAAATCGTGACAGAGAAAGAATCTTTCGATGATGAGTAAACACCATCTTTAACATTAAAATTGTTGGATTAAATTCTGCATCATCGCACACCAACTAGATACATAAACCCCTAAATGCCACCCCCTCCCGCATAACTAAACCAACATGAAACAGCCCAAATGAATTCAAAATTGCTGAAATAATACCACTTGAAGTGGCCATGCGGGTTTAGATGCAGATACCTTGAAAATTAGCTTCTGAAAATTTTGGGATGCGTAGAGATTGACTTAATTAAAAATTCCCTAATGACGCATAAGAGTTGAATTTATCAATTCAGGCGAGGTCCTTGAGGTCATGCTGCCTTTTAAGCGAGTATCGCGGGCCAGCTAATATTTAATCAATTAACACTATATAAAAAGCATAACATCTAATAATTTCCGAATAAGTTACAGTATGTCTTTAACAAATTTATAGACGCCGGTTTAGAGCAAGAATAGTCTTAATTTCACAGCACTGATAGTTACTCTTCAAATTGTAAATAAAATTTTAAATCAATGATAATAGTTGGTAGATTAAAAATTTGTACTTACCCAAAAAAATAAAATATTAGCAGTAATGTACTATATCTCATGAAAACTGAAAACTATGAATAAGTTTGGGCGAGAATATTTCTAAGATGGCAGAGAAGTATTCTTGTTGCACATTTGTCTTAAAACTCAACCAAATTTACTCTTTTACACAAATAAAATAAATTCACATGGGTTGCAAGGATACTAACGCGAACGCACCAGATCCTATTAGAATTTCTAAACTAAACGTGTTTGGACAAGAGTAGTATAAAATGGATGACCTCTTGGGAAATTCTCGTGGTGTACTATTCTCTTTTTTATACCAATAAAATAAAATAAAAATAAATTCACAGTCATAAGAAAAAAGGAAAAAAAAAGGAAAAAGAGATCAAGTCAAAAACACCGTTCTTGCTTAGTCCTCTGTTTTAAAATATTGCACCAAGTGGGTTTTGGCTAATGAAATTTGCGCGTTTAGGACTCCATTTTCAGACAAAAATATAAAATTTGTGTAAGCTACCTGAAACAAAACCAAGTTTCCTGGAACACATCCTTAAAATTCTGAAAAACCATTTCTAAGATAGAATCCAAACCATAGAGCCAAAATGCTCTCCAAGCACAAGATCCTGTTCCTGAGTTTACTTGTACTAAAATTCTTCACTCCTGTGACCAGCAAAGCTCAACAAAACTACTCAGCAAACTCAGCTCTAGACTGTGACGTGGAGGACTCATCAGGACCAAATCCTGCATTTCTCTACACTTGCAATGGCCAATCCAACACCTGCAAGGCCTTCCTCATCTTCAAGTCTCAACCATCGTTCGACTCGGTCCCTGCGATCGCCTCCACGACATCCTCGGACCAACAGGAGATGGCTGTGATCAACGAGGTCGCGGGGATGGCCAAGTTACCGAACGGCACGGAGGTGATTGTCCCTGTGGAGTGCTCCTGCCTTGGCAAGTACTACCAGGCTAACACCACATTCCAGGTCACAAGTGAATACCATACCTACTATTCCATTGCTCAGGATGCCTTCGAGGGGCTCGCCACTTGCGCTTCGCTTCTCCGGGAGAACGCGTATGGCGAGCTCGATCTCAAGGATGGCATGGAACTGAGAGTGCCTCTCAGATGTGCTTGTCCTACTGGAACACAGATCGCGGACGGGACGAGGTACATGCTGACTTACCTTGTTAACGTGCATGATGACATCCCAAGTATTGCAGTGAGGTTCAATGTAAGTGTAGAGAGCCTAGTTGAGGCCAACGGGTTGGACCAGAGTCTCGTTCTTTATCCAGACACAACTATTCTGATACCTCTACCGGCTCAGCCTACGAGTTCAATGACCGAAATTCATGATTCCCCGCCTCCTCCTCGACCTTATGAAATCAAAAGGTCGAAGCGGAAACTCTACGAGATTGCTGGAGTAGCTGCAGGTTGTTCACTGCTAGTTCTTGGTGCTATCTTGGCTCTGGTCCTTCGGATTCTTCGGAGAAGCAACAAGTTCATGGGAAACCGCGGAAAGAATACGACGGTGATTTCCAAGAATCTTCTGATTGAAATCGCAAGCTTCGAGAAGGTCTTGAAACTGTATAAGATCGACGAGGTTAAGAAAGCAACAGATAACTTCAGTCCCCTGAAAAGAATCAAGGGGTCAGTGTATTCAGGAAATTTTGGTGGAGAAGTCTTGGTTGTAAAGAGGATAAGCCAGGATGTATCCAAAGAGGTCAACATTCTAAAGAACACCAACCATTTCAACCTCATCAAGCTGCACGGTGTCTGCGAATTTCGCGGGTGCTTCTTTCTGCTCTTCGAGTACGTGGAGAACGGATCTCTACGGGAATGGCTGGCAAATCAGACCTGCAAAGAGAAGGGAAGCTGGCGTAAGCGGGTCCAGATCGCCTTGGACATTGCTAATGGACTTCATTACCTCCACAGCTTCACTAAACCTTCACATGTCCACAAGGACATCAGAAGCAGCAATGTACTCCTAACAAGAGATCTCCGTGCCAAGATCTCGAACTTCAGCCACGCAAGAGCGGCAGAATGGCAAGCAACAGATGACAGCCTGACAAACCAGGTGACTGGGACGCTCGGCTACATGGCACCGGAATACATTCAGTCGGGAGATGTCACCCTGAAGATTGATGTTTACGCTTTCGGAGTAGTCCTACTGGAGCTGATCACAGGGAGAGACGTCGTCTTCAAAAAGGACGGGAAGGATGTTCTTCTGCCGGTCACAGTAGTCGCAACACTGGAAAAGGAGAATGCAGAAGCCGAGCTAGCTTCTATAATCGATGACAGTCTCAGGAAAGGCAACTACAAGAAGGAAACAGCGGTGCGCTTGGCGAAGCTGAGCGTAGCCTGCTTGAACAAGGACCCGGGTAGGAGACCGAGCATGGAGGAAGCTGTGTCGGCTCTTGTGAAGATACAAGCAGATCTACCTGTATCAGAGTTGACCATTATCGATGTACATCCTCAAGGAGTTCCTTTCTGGCCCCCATCACCAGGGGAACCTGATTGATTTACTATATTAGAAACCAAATTGCTAGCTAGTTTTTTTTTCTTTTTTGTCTTTCTTGTGTTGTGTTGGGAACAATGGTATTAAGAGCTGTAGAAATTGTGAGAGAAGTGATTAGTCGTTATCGGTGTTCAACTCTCGATCGGCAGATATGGTCACATATACCAAAGAAAAAGAATGGAACTATGCATTGATCAGACCGAGTATCCAATGGAGGCACACCTACAAGGCATTAAAATCAGCCTCGAGGGAGCCAATGTACATAAAATCCAATCTCCTATGCGCTCTGGCTATCGGGTCTCAAACAAAAAAGGCGAAACTTTAACTGTGCAATGGTGGAGAAATCTAACTCAGAACATAAAAGAATCATGGTGAATAATGGCTTCAGTAGGGGAACCTCCCCGTCATTCGAATATGTTCAAGGGTCCTCGGAAGGCCGTAGTTTTGCACTGCTAGCATGCCGGCTCGGAATCCGTCTCCGTATATGGGAGAAGTATCTGATTCAATCTGATGCTTGAAGAACTCCCCAAGTTTTTTGTCAAATGGAGATCTTTTACCCGTTTTCGATGTCCTGGAAGCAGAGGACGAGGAAGCCGCGTTGTTGAGCTCGGACTCCAACCACAAATGCGCCAAGACCTGACAGATACCCTCTTCGACATCTTGATTGAGAGTTTGGAAACCTAAGAACAAGAGGGCATCAAGTGTCAGCATCAACCTTCCTCTTGCACAAGTTTCCAATCAATGATATAAGAAAACGACATTAGAACGGTCGGCAGACAGCACCGAATAAAACTCGCACCTTTAAGTCGCATCCATGCATGCATCATCTCGTGAGCTAGGATTGATCCAGTAAGCAATCTGCATGGTTATAAATCTCGAGCCATAAGAGACCAAGCCAACAAATACGAAATGACCAAGACGATGACAATTTAAGTAGGAAGACTGCATCCTAACAATACATAGAGACTACTGAAAAAAAAGTCGTCCAACAGTTATATTCATGAGGTGTTTGGTTAGGCATGTCTTCAATGAAATATGCATAAAATAGACAAACAATACCTTGGGAGGCCATAAAGAATCAGAATCGCGGTAACCTCACAATGACGAGTCAGCTTGTACGGCTCTGTAATCATGTCCGCGGCTCGGTTACCTGCCCCAAATCTCGGCCGCCTTGATACCTGGTTATTCATGGCCATCCAGATAAACCATTAGCCTCTAGTCCTTTGAAAAACGTTCAATGAATCTTCCACGAAAAAAGAATCCAAAGTTTTCAAATAGTTCTTACAGTGCTGATTGTTTGTTCCTCAGAAAGGCAAAGTCCTCTAGTTTCTGGCATGTGATAATGACCCTGTTCAGGAGACAAGGAAATCAGTGGATCAATTATTACATTCCCGAATTCCTCCAAAGATAGTGGAATCCACATGATTCAGGGGAAACAAACTATCAATGAAAAATCCTCGGTCGTAAGTTATGTCGACATTCTTATCTTACATGTTTTTCTCCCTCCCTGGCATCATTTAGTGCTTGTCTCTCAACCAAGAGTAAGGGAACGTCCTGCTCGACTTTCATATCTAAAAACTCATAAAATCTTTGTATATCCTGATAAAGGGGTTGACATTCACGGGTATCCATGACAGCAGAATCCAAGCACTCTAAGCACAGCTTCCTACCATCGTTAACTGCAACGTATCCTGTGTCACGGGGCTTCCAGAAGAAAACATAGGTTAGTTGGCAACCAGAAAAACATATCAAAGTTAATTGGGGAGTTCAAAGTGCGTAAAACTCAAGTCACTAACCTCCATTCTCTCACAACTGCAGCACCGAGGAGTGCCGTCGTGCTCGTGAGAAGGGCAGTATTTCTGGATCCAAAATGGATGTGCCCTATATTCGATAAGACCGGCAGGATTCGTTGGTATCTGTCAATAAACATGAATCAAAACAAAAACATGATTATGATCCTCTAACTTCAATCAGTAGAAAAATAGAATTTAATATTTTCTTTCTTCCTCTTTTTCTTCATGGGCAGAGTACTTACAAAATGCTTGCAAACATCACATTTTGGGTGGTAGTTCTCCTTGTAACAAGATTTGTGATATGGGAAATTCCCAGACATCGAGAACTACAAAAACACATAATATAAAAATTTAGACATCGGACATTTGTCAGACTAGAATTCAGGAGCTAAGGATTGCTGATTTTGTATCAGCCATGAACACGTGGAAGAATAGCCTTGCACAAAGAATGCACCTCGTAATCAGAAATAGGATGGTTACAACCATGGCAACGGAAACATTCTGGATGCCAAAATGCATTGAGACAATTGAGGAATCTCCCATGACCAATCTCAGAATGGCAACCAGCACAAATCCTGCAAACAATGAAAGAATCGTAAGAGAAAGAGACGAATGGTTAGGTTTGATGTCTTTGAAAGATAAAGTGTATAGAAAATAAACGTAGAAAATAAAAAGAAAAGTTCCAGCCAAAGTCCTACACGAGATATAGAATGTCAACCAAAGCCCTTACTTTACAAAGATACTATTAGGCAATAAGACAAGACTCTCATTTGCATGAGGGGTGTGAATACAAGTGATTAATAACAAACATGCAATTCAGGGCTACTACAAGTTGATGTATAAACACTACGAAACGCGGATTTGAAGATAGTGCAATATACAATGGAGCAAAGACCATATTTATGCAGCACAACAAAGGACTAAACGAGGTCACTTGGTCCTTTAGATATTCAAGTTACCTGTATCCCATGGGAAAGTGAACTGGAATAGGTTGATACACACTCCCTTGATATGGATTACCATTCACATTCCCATAACGAGGAGGAGACTCAACAGTTAAGCTTTCTTGTAATGCTCTAGCAAGTTGTTCATCTTCTTTCAGTTGACTCTCCTTATCTGACCAAAGATTATAGAAGCTTACATGATCAGATTATATCAGATGCATAAAAAGCAGCATACTTTTAACTTCTAAAGAGAGAAGGAACATAGAAATGAAGAGTACTTGTGAGCAATAAGATCAACAAACTCAATGATAATGGAACTGAAAGAATTAGATGATTGTTACTTCCTTTTTTTTATTATGGAGATGGGAACTCGGATTTTCTAATAATCTTTCTGAGATAGTCTTACATGATAACGTGGTGCGAGTAAACCGCGTCTACATAATATCATAGCACGTAATATATGAACCAACGTTTTTGAAGCAATTAACAGTGTACTTCAAATCAACCGATTACATGTTACTTGCACGGAGCAGAAATCAGTACAGCTAGAAGACCTCACATTTCGCAACAAAAAACTGGGTGTCATGAGCAGAGCATCACCACTTACCGATGACAATTTTCTTTTTCTGGCTTTCCTCCAAGAGTGATAATGCAAGAGCGCGTTCAACATCTTCATTTTCCTGCTCTAGCCAAGGGTCCTAAAATAAAGAACAAAGGCTGTCAAGGGTGGAAAAATGATTCAACCAAGGATTAAAAACTCTTGAGCACCACACAGCATCTGCTAACTCGAGAACACCAGCACCATCATTGTCTTGTTGGGGGTTTTGTGGCCAGGACTTGGCTCAATGCAAGTGCAAACACTAAAACCCAACCCAATCTAGATCATTGTGAACTAATGGCCCTGAAGTAGCTGACAGATAGGTTTGGGATCTTATCCACAACTGCCATGACAATGGATTGGTTTATGGACATGATATGGCTTCATGTAAGTCCCACCCCTATAACTAACCCAACAGAAGTCATCAATCTAAATAAGTGTAAACCAATACCCCTGAAGTAGAAGGAGAATAAGGATTGGGATCCTCTCCGTAATTGCCATGATATTGGCTTGTAGAAATATTATTGCTGGAGCCTTTGAAAATTTTGCTAAGCCAACCCATGACTCCCGTACTTATCTGCTCCTGGTCGTGACAGTACTAACCTGCGATTATAGAACCCGTCAAACAAGAAAATGGAAAAAAGATACCGCTCCGGCCAGATGTCAAGCAAAATCGAATATGAATATCTGCAAAAGAAAAGGCGAAGGACCAGATGCATTGCAAGCTGCAGCCAGCTACAGCTAAACCCTTCGGATTTATGCAGAACGCGATAGTACAAAAGGAAAGGCAGTATAGAGTAACTCATGCTAAGTCCAACCCCAGTCCAGAAGCAAACCTGAACTAAAGCATTCCAAAACAACCAACAACTATCAATGCAACCGCTCGAACGCGACTTGAAGCTGGATTAGTCGTCTAAGTGGGTATCCCGGGTGGTATAAGCCAAAAAAAAAACTACCAATTGCCTAAAAAGTATCACCACAATCAAGTGATCAAGCTCTCACAGGTACTGCATTCCAAAACCAAACAATCAGCAACATCATCTAACCCATAGAATGCCTAACTCCTAACAGATAACTTTCTAGGCTACCGTTAAAAAGCAAACAAAAAGGAAAAACTGAAGATGATCAATTACTGGTGGAATAATGACTCACCTACCTCTGACAAATTAACCAACTTTGCAGGAATGGCGAAAGGGAAACCGACCCAGATCAGATTCGATCACCCTCAGCTAATAAAGCCGCAAAATTTGGAGTCCCTGGCTCCTTCCTTGAAGTGGGTACGAAACAAAAAGAAGGAAATTAATTAGGCTCCTCCTTGGACCAGGGAAGAGATAGGGAGGAGGAGTACTTCAGGGTTTAGGATTTAATGAGAGGGATCATTAAAAGTGGAATTTTGGAAGAGACCTATTACGCTAAGAAATGGTAGGGAGGGGGAGCTTCTTGGATTCTACGGAATTCCAAAAGTCAAATTCGGAAATTAATTTTTTTTTCTTTTCCAAAGCGACTTTTCTTCGTCTTCCCTTCGATTTTTTAATTCCTCGTCATCACCTAAACCGGAGCTTCGAAGAGGATTTGAAACTCCAATGTGGGGTATTTGACTGGGTTTGTTTTAGGTGGTGGTTTTTTTGGTGGGGCCATCTCGGAGGCAAAGTATTTCGTCCCCGAGAAGACGACGACCCTCCAAGGAAGATTTCTTTCGAAAAAGGGCTCTTTTTTCCTAAATAAGAGAGAGGTTGAAAAATATAATAATAAAAAGAAAAAGGGCGTCGAGGTCTTCGTTGAAGAAAAGAAAAGTGAAGAATTTTCAAACTAATATTTTCGTTTCTGCTTCTAAAAAAAACAGAAACGAAAATATTTATTACGTTTGGTTGTGAGAAAAGAAAAGTGAAGAATTTTCAAATAAATATTTTCGTTTCTGTTTTTCTTATTGGTTGTTAGAACAAGTGCAAGTTGTTATTATACGACACGAAGTAGTTTACTTCTTCAGCGTATGTTCAACGCGAGGTACCAGGTTCTCAAAGTACAAACCGTGTCTTTAGTCTTTACCCAAAAAAAAGGGTACAAAGCGTGTTAGAATTCGTTACAAATAAAATATATTATTCATAGAATCATTCTTGAATAGAATATTGTTGGTAACAGGAAACTACTTTTTCTTTCTTTCGAGGATGTCTTTTTTATCCAATATTAAGGGTAAAAATATTTTCGCCAAATTTATCTCATATCTCTTAATTACTAAGTTTACGTGGAATAATTTGCACATAAAAAATATTTACATTATTAATAAAATAGCCGAAGATATTTTATACAAACTTTTTTGGGATAATAACAAAATTTTGTTTATGTAATTATGTAGTATCTAAGAAATAAATCACGACATGAAAATTCAAAGCTTTTAAAAAGGTAGATTTTTTACACCATGACAATGTTAGGATTTAAATTCTGGACTTTCAAGATATTTATAACGCCTTCTGCCATTAGACTACAAGCCTTTTGACATATTCAAAGCTATTGAGACCACCTTTAAGCGATCACCACTACAGGACAAGGGAGAAATTAAAAAAAAGAAATAGAAAAGGGATGCATTTTGGCCGATCCGCTTCGCCAGCCGAGCATCGCTCGCGAGCGATTTTTTTTATCTTAATCTAATCCTAATAATATGTGGCACAATTGTAAAGACCAAGAAACTAAAAAAGGGAAATTCAAAACTGGTGGGGGATTAGATTGCAATTTGCCAGGCACCATTCTGTAATTTGTCAAACAAGAAATCCTAGGGCTTAGCCTATATAAGGAGGGCTGACAAAACCCTACGACCACCAGAATCTAAAATTTATTGTTTTTGCCTCCTATTAGGCGGAGAGACTGATGGAGTCAAGAGACGAGGGCGACTTTGACTTTGCAACTCTAAATATGAGGGTAAGCCATCCTTCTTGATTGGTGTTTTTCCATTGAAGATTAGTAGGCCGACATTGTTAATTCGTCTGGACCTGTAGAAATCCGGAAAAAATATTGGAGAATAGTAGATATCTAGATTAAAGGAGCAGGAGGCGAGCTCGAATCTTGTCTTATCGTATGATTGTTCGGGAATCCATATGTGATCCGTTCTATTTTAATTTCGTAAAAATATGCGATGAAACTACCGTCTACGATAATGGCTACGGTGTAGTATGTGATGCGTTCTATTATAATATTGTATTAACTTAATGTTCAAGTGAATTTCCGTGGCTACCTACTGTGTGATGTATGGATTTATAATTTATTATTAAAATACCTACATTTATATGTTAGTGCACAACAGAGTCTCATGCGAAGTGATTTTCATCCTGATTTGTCAATTGTATGTCTTATCGAAGTTATTGCCTTGCTATACTAGATACGATGAATCAATCTTTTGGTCTAGGAAACTAATCGATGATGTTCGAACAATTTGTGTAAGTCGAAACTCTGTCCGAAAATGTTATCTACTCGTCTGTGTCTAGACCGAGAGGTCAAATTTCAGATAGAGCTAATACTCGGTGCCAATCCAGTTTCTAAGGCACCGTAGCTTATGGCACCGACAGAGTTAAAGGAACTAAATGTACAACTGGAAGAACTTCTAGATAAAAGTTTCATCCGCCCAAGTGTATCCTCATGGGAAGCACCGGTGCTATTTGTCAAGAAGAAAGATGGATCAATGAGGATGTGCGTGGACTACCGAGAGCTTAATAAGCTAACTATCAAGAATCGCTACCCCCTGCCACGCATCGAAGATTTGTTTGACTAGCTCAGAGGGGCACACGTGTTTTCTAAGATTGATCTGCGATCAGGATATCATCAGATGAGAGTCAGGGAGGGGGATGTACTGCTGACTGCGTTTCGTACGCACAATAGGCATTATGAATTTGTAGTTATGTCATTCGGCTTGACCTGCCCCTGCCAAATTTATGGACCTCATGAACCAGATTTTTTGACCCTATCTGGACAAATTTGTGGTGGTATTCATCGATGATATCCTGGTATACTCGTCTAGTAAGGAAAGCCATAAAGAGCATTTGAGGACCGTGTTACAAACTCTGAGGACGAGACAATTATACGCGAAGTTCAAAAAGTGTGAATTTTGGCTCAAAAAATTGGCTTCCCTTGGGCACGTGATATCCAAAGAAGGAGTGTCTGTGGACTCTGGCAAGATTGAGGCAGTGATGAATTGGAGACAACTTAACAATGTGTCTGATGTACGAAGCTTCCTCGGACTGGCAAGTTATTACCGAAAGTTTATGGAAACATTCTCGAAGATAGTACTACCTTTAACTCAGTTGACCCAGAAAGGGGTTAAGTTCGCATGGGACAGGGAATGTGAGAAAAGTTTTCAAAAGCTGAAACAACGACTGGTATCCGCCCCAATTCTGACTCTACCAAGCGAGGGGATAGATTTTGTGGTCTACAGTGATGCCTCAAATAGGGGTCTGGGATGTGTGCTCATGCAAGACGACAAAGTTATTGCTTATACCTCCAGGCAGCTAAAATCTTACGAGAAGAATGACCCCACTCATGACCTGGAACTAGCTACAGTGGTTAATGCCCTAAAGGTATGGCGGCATTACTTGTATGGGGTATAGTGTGAAATATATACCGATCATAAGAGCCTCAAGTACATATTTACGCAGAAAGAGTTGAACATGAGGCAAAGACGATGGTTAGAATTGATCAAGGATTACGACATTGGAATTCACTACCACCCAGACTCCTGCTGTCATGGTTATAAGGCTCGCTGGTATAAATAATGACTATTTTCTTTCCATTCACCGGTGCTAATGTTGTAGCAGATGCCTTGAGCAGGAAAGGCTCCTACACTGCAGCTTATGAAACAACCGAATAGGAGGAGCTAGTGGGGGAGTTAAAAAGACTGGGAATAGAAGACAGTGGACCAACTGTAAGGTTATTGGCAAGCCTAGTGGTGGAACCCACCTTGCGAAGGGTATTGGGGGAGGGGCAACTAAGGGATGTCACCCTCTCTGCCATTCGACGCCGGATCAAATAGGGAGAGTTAACCGAGGATTTTCATATCGGAGCTGATTCGTATCTTTACTTTCGGAACATGCTCTGTGTACCAGCAGTAAAAGAGATAAAGAATATGATACTTGAGGAGGCTCATACTGCCCGATATACTGGCCATACGGGGAAAACCAAAATGTATCAAGGAATTTTGGTGGTCAGGAATGAAGAAGGAAATAGTAGATTATGTGGCTAGCTGCATAGTATGCCAGCTTGTAAAAGCAGAGCATCAACGACCGGCGGGACCCCTACAACCACTAGACATTCTAGAGTGGAAGTGGGAGAAGATCACTATAGATTTCGTGACCGGACTTCCGAGGAGTTCACATGGGAAGGATGCTGTATGGGTAATAGTAGATCGACTGACCAAGGGAGCTCATTTTCTAACTTACAAGATGGGTATGACTATGGATCATATGGAAGAACTCTACATAAGAGAGGTGGTGTGACTACACGGGATTCCGGTGAGTATCACCTCTGATCGGGATACAAGATTCATGTCAAAATTTTGGAAGAGTCTTCAGGAGTCAATAGGGACAAAGTTAGAGTTTAGTACGGCCTTCTATTCACAGACAGATGGACAGTCTGAGTGGACCATACAGACCCTAGAGAACATGCTACAGGCATGCGTGTTGGACTTTGGAGGAAATTAGGAAAGCCACCTACCTTTGATAGAGTTTACTTACAACAATAGTTTCCAAGCAATCATTGGGATGGCCCCCTTATGAAGCTCTATATGGAAGAAAATGTAGGTCCCCTATTAGCTGGAATAAAGTGGGTGAGAAAAGGATAATTAGACCAGCGATGTTCTAGGAATTGACTGAAAAGGTACCAATAATCCGAGGGAGGATCTAGGCAGTCCAGGACCGACAGAAAAAGTTTGCAGACTGCTACAGAAGAGAGCTGGAATTCGGAGTTGGGATCACGTATTCTTGAAAATTTCACCCAGCCGGGGCGTGAAAAGATTTGGGGTGAAGGAAAAGCTTAGTCTACGGTATTTTGGGCCATATGATATCATAGAACAGATTGAAAAGTTGGCATATCGTCTAGCTCTGCTACCCAGTCTAGCCAGAATCCATAATGTGTTTCACGTGTCTATGCTACTTAAATATGTTCCAAGAGAAGGGCAATTGGTACAGGAAATTTCAACAGTGCTACGACCTGATGCCAGCTATGAGGAAGTCCCGTTAAGAATAGTTGATGTAAAGATCCAGAAGCTGCGTCAGAGGATAATTTGTTATGTCAAAGTGCAGTGGAGCAACTATACTGAGAGAGAAGCACATGGGAACTATAGACAGAAATTCAGAGCAAATATCTGTTCTTGTTCGACCAATCTGGTAAGTTATTCTAATTAAGTTTGAGGTCAAACTTCATTTAAGGGGGAGAGAGTGTAAAGACCAAGAAACTAAAAAAGGAAAATTCAAAACTGGTGGGAGATTGGATTAAAATTTGCCAGGTACCATTTTGTAATTTGTCAAACAAGAAATCCTAGGGCCTAGCCTATATAAGGAGGGCCGACAAAATCCTACGACCACCTGAATCTATATTTCATTTCTTTTGCCTCCTACTAGGCGGAGAGACTGATCCGGGCGAGCCAAAGGACGGGGGCCACTTTGACTTTGCAACTCAAGACATTAGGGTAAGCCGTCCTTCCTGATTGGTATTTTTCTGTTTAAGATTAGTAGGCCGACATTGTTAATCCGTCTGGATCTATAAGAATCCGAAAAAAATATTGGAGAATAGTAAATATCTAAATTAAAGGAGCGGGAGGCGAGGTAAGCTCGAATCTTGTCTTATCGTATGATTATTCGGGAATCCATATGTGATCCGTTCTGTTTTGATTTCGTAAAAATATGCGATGAAACTACCGTCTACGATAATGGCTACGGTGTAGTATGTGATGCGTTCTATTATAATATTGTATTAACTTAATGTTCAAGTGAATTTCCGTGGCTACCTACTGTGTGATGTATGGATTTATAATTTATTATTAAAATACTTACATTTATATGTTAGTGCACAGCAGGGTCTCATGCGAAGTGATTTTCATCCTGATTTGTCAATTGCCTGTCTTATCGAAGTTATTGCCTTGCTATACTGAATACGATGAATCAATCTTTTGATCTAGGAAACTAATCGATGATGTTCCTCTATTTGTGTAAGTCGAATCCTATCCAAAAATGTTATCTACTCGTCCGTGTCTAGGTTGGGTAATCCTGTATATGTCGTTAATATGATTGTATGTTGTTATGATCTTGGGACTAAATAGCAATAATAGGAGTTCTTAGGTGACTGAATTGTAATAGGCCTATGAGGTATAAATAGGATAAGACAGAACTCTTAGGGATCATTCTGATATTTTGTAATCAAACTCTTAGAAACGTTCTGTTTCACCTTCTTACCCCCTTTCTCTCTATCTTCTTCCCCAATTTCTATCAATTAGGGTTCTTATCCCTTTTCTTAATCAAGATCATTACAAGTGGTATTAGAGCTATCAATCCTCGGAATTGCTAGCTAATAACAAGGTGGGCAATTATGGTGAATCAATTTCGAAGCCTAGAGGAGAATCGGTCTTCGCAGATTTTTCCCTCAAAGAGAGGCGAGCTCCGGAAGACTGGAGATGACATTCGCTGGAGTTCGGAGGAGTTCCATAAGGACTCGAAGGGGTTCAACAGAGAAGCCTTGGCCGCACACATTCGAGGTGAGGAATCGTCCCTTTTTCTTCAAGAACGATACCAAGAAGTGAAGAAAACCCATCACGGGCCGGAGCACAATTCGTGTGCACTGGAGAGGCACCTAGCATTCTTGGGTCGTAACTACGGAATAGAGCCTTGCCAGAGTCAGTACTTGGACGAGTTATTGGATGAGTGGGCCTCGGAAATCCATGAGAATAAGGTAAACCTCATCTTGGCTCGAATGGGTTTTCCTTGTCTCCCTTCTTTTTTGGGTGTTAACCCGTATGATTGGGTTGAGATTTGTGAGGAATTCTTTGAGATTAACCCATCTTTGGAAGCCTACAAATATAGTTTAGTAGTCGACTTATTGACGGGTAAGGCGAGAGAGTGGTTTTGACATGGAGTTTGAGCAGTGATGAGGCAGATTGGGATGAATTCGTCGATGCATTGTATATACGCTTTGAGGATGAAGAGGAGGTAAGGTTTGACATTTCTGATGGAGATCATGAGAAAGTAGATGAATGTGTTGTGGAAAGTTGTGTTGTTGAGGATTACTGTGAAATTGAAGGTGAATCCAACAAGGATTCTGATTCTGATACTGCTGTGAAATTCGAGGCGATTCAAGAAGTGCACTCAAGGCATGAGGGCACAAAGAGTTCACAAATTATCTGTTAAGAATCTGGTAAACAATGCAGTAAAGAACAAAAAGTTGCTTCTGAATTTTATGAAGAAATTCATGTTTGTGAAGCTAAGACAAAAGCTTTTATGGTCAAGGATCACAAGTGTTTGAAGGTTTTGTGTGTGGATGCGTTAGAAAATAGGACTAAAGCTTGGTTTTTGTTGTTGATGGTGAACCACTAGGATGTGAATTGCGGTGAGTTGAATGAGTTATATTCTATTTCTGAAGATGCAGGTTATGAATCAGTGAAACAAGTGAGCATGGTTAAGAAATATGTGCAAAAATTTGAGAAACTGAAGATGTCTCATTTCTGCTTGGACGTTGGCAGTTCGGAGTGCGGCTTTATAAACTTTATTACAGTCTTGGAGAGAGACAGGAGGAAGCTTGAAGCACAGGTTGCACAACTCGTATTGATGAGATTCTCTCAGAGGCATTCGCTACTGATTTTACAGCTTCAAGACATGGTGTCTAATGCTTTTGACAATGCATATTCTGGTGCCTTTCGAGGTCTTGTACCGGTTGAGGGAGTGAACACGTACACATCTATTTTTCATGATATTCATGGTAATGTTGAGGGTGAAGCTGCATCTACAGTTTTGGTTTCAACAGGTGAATGTTCTGGTTGTATTGGGTTAAAGATCGATGTGGTTCTTGGTCATAAGATGCAACATTTGAGGGTTATTGTTGTCCCTATGGAGAGTGCAGCCCTTTGGCACCAGTTATGTGCTTTTGAAGATAAAATTACATGTTTTTATGTAGAGATGAAGATAATTAGTCCCAAAGCGATGTTCGTGTGTTTACCACAGCGAAGGCTATTGAATGTGAATCATGGGGACACAAGCTGGGGTAAGTCTATGAATGATTGGTGTTCCATGTTCAATGATAAGGGCTATATATTGATGAGGAGAGTCATTGTGCTGCTTGTTTTGGATGTTTTCAAAAACATATATGTTATTGTTGGATGTGAAGACTTGGTTTTTATGCACTGCCACCAGCTGCTGGATTTCTTGGTGAATACAAAAGCATATGTAGTTGAAGATGTCTTTTGGGTGAAGAAAGAAGTACATGAACTTGTGCGAGAAGAGATGAAAGAACAAGTTTTTGACAACTTCCATATCAAGTTTTCAGTGTACTTACAGAAGCTATGGGGAAAGTTTTATGCAGATTCAAAGTCTGCAATGCCTGCTGCAGATTCAAAGCCTGCTGCAGGTGGAATGTATGCAAGGTCTGCTGTATTTTTACAGCCACATGTTACTGCAATTTTGCTGCAGATTGCAGCAGATTCAACCGTTACTGCAAAAGTACAACTTTTTGTAGCTTCAATGCAACTTATGACAACAACAATGTTGCACTATGCAACAGGTCTCCTAACTTCTGTAAGTGCGTTTGTTATACTTGGATCGCAGCTGCAAATGGGAAATTGTGCCAATATGCAGGACTGTGAGTTGCTACAGAAGCTGCTACCATCTGAAAAAATTACAACGCTTTGGACAGTAGTTATCTGCAGGCTATGCTACCAACTGCAACTTTCTTTCAATGAGAGTGCATTAGCTTCTACTCTTGCAAGTTTTTCTTTCGCTTTTGGTGAGCAGCAGCTGTTGGCAGATTTTAGTTGGCAGCCGCTATGGACACCATATGTAACTGCAGGTGCAGGTGTTGGCACTGCATTCAGATTGGTGGCTGCAAGTGATGAACGATTGCCTGCAAAAGATGCAAATTTGCCTGACCAAGGAGGTAAGAAGATCACGGTACATGTCTTGAAGTCGGGGTACAATTTGGATTCAGCTAAAGTACTACGGGAATCTATGATCCAGAGACGAGTTCGACATTCTGATTTTGATGTTCCTTGAACCTTGAGGACAAGGTTCTTAGAAGGAGGGAGTTGTTATGATCTTGGGACTAAATAGCAATAATAGGAGTTCTTAGGTGACTGAATTCTAATAGGCCTATGAGGTATAAATAGGATAAGACAGAACTCTTAGGGATCATTCTGATATTTTGTAATCAAACTCTTAGAAACGTTCTGTTTCACCTTCTTACCCCCTTTCTCTCTATCTTCTTCCCCAATTTCTATCAATTAGGGTTCTTATCCCTTTTCTTAATCAAGATCATTACATATGTGTATTTATGTACTGTGTGATTGAGTCTGACCATATAGTACTTTGTCCGTATTATTTCGAATATTGAACACCGAATATTAAATACCGATTATTGAATACTGAATACCATATACTGAATATTGTACCAGATCTATCTACTGTGCATCGTTTAGGGTGATTCCATACAATTGATGTGAACGTATTTTCTAATGTTTGGCTTACTGAGTTGCGTATCTCATCAAAATACGTATTTTGTTTCAGATACTATGCGGGCGAGTCAGGATTGAGGATTCGAGGCGAGGACATGCATCCCTAGACATTTATGTCATTATATTTTATTTTACATTGAACCATATATTTTTCAATTGAACTTGAGTTTATTATGTTTTGGATTTGGACCTAATTGAATTTTGAGAAATAAAGTGGCTTTACGGGAAATTTGACCCGTGGTGGTTGACATGCCTACTTTTTGGGACGTGACAACAATATTATTCTTTGAAATAGATACTAGTGTATATTATTTGTTTCGTTATCATAATTAATATTATCTTTTGATAAAAATCAAAATTTAAAATATACAAATTTTTAATTTTTAATTCTCTATAAATAGAACCAAATATTGACATATTTTGATACACAATCTAAACTTCACTCCTTTCTCACTGCATAATCTCTTTATATTGCTTAGTTATATTATTTCTATTATGGATCTGAATAATCCTAACTCCCTAAATTATCCACCATTTTAATCTACTGAACGCATTGAAGACCTATCCAATTATATGACTAATAGAGAACAACTCTCGAATAGAAAAGTACATAATACTCTTAAAAATGATTTGTTGAGCATATATATATGGCAAAAATTCTGCACTAGTAATTAAATATGTAATTTGTATTTTCTGAATTTGTAATTTATCATTTCAGGCATCTATTTGTGGCTCAATTTTTTTATTTCTAATTATGTATTCTAACTTTTGTAATCTTAATTTTATTATTTTAGTTTAATTTTTTCTTTGTTATAATTATAGATGCATAATTTTATATTAATTGCAATTTATATATTTTTTTGGTAGATAAATTTTCTTTATTAATAACAAGTAATATTTACAATAGTATTTTGCCTACCTCCAACTGAAAACACAAAGCGAACAAACTCATTTTTTACATTAAACCTATGGCAAGGATTGACCCAATTAGAGCTTTCTGCGGCAATTAAACCAAAAGGGGTATTTGCAATTTATATGTAAATATAAATTAAATTATAGATAATATGTGGATAAAAGAAAATTTAATTATTTATTTGGTGAGCGGATTGGATGAGATGACTAATAAAAATAGTAAAAGATTCGGTTAGATTGGATAGTAATTTAACGGAAGAGAAATTAATTATTTATTTAATGAACGGATTGTATCCGCTCACCAATAAACAAATTCAGAGTACACAACAGACGATAACAATTGCATCTTTTCAGAAATTATGTTCGTTGATATGGCTGCAAATGAGGATAAACATTTATTTTGAAGTAATTTTTTCTTGGTTCCTATCACTTGGTATTCTAATATAGTTGTGTTTATTAATCTAAATTTAAATATAGTAAGAAAAAAAATTATTCTAATAATTATTTAAATACGATGTTAAGACCTCTTATTAAGATAAAACAATAACCATATTTAAGTGCTTGTTGTTGATGTGCGTGTTTACGTATTAATAAAGTATTTTCCTGATGCGGAGAATAAAAATGTAACGGCCGAAAATACATCCAGAGGAAATAATCTGTGATTGATTTTACATGTCCTCTATTGCGACATTTGGCAGCTCCATGATTTTTTTAATATTTCGTTGGACGAAGCATAAGATAAATCTGACTTTTAGAAGTTATAACCAACACGAAAAGAAATTGACTGGATTAATCACGTTTAGGGGATTCGATTAATCTCGTTTCTCCGCGTCAGGATTATTGACTCACTTATAAATAAAATTCCTGTAGGCTTAACAGTTAATTTCTGAAATAACATTGTTTGATCAATTGCTTTATGTGTTCGACATTTTGAGATTAGTTATAAAAACATATTATTGAGGTGTATCGTATTTTTCGAAAATCTAATTTGGTTGGTGAGATTTTGTATGGTACACATGATATCGTAGATATATTCATATTTTAAGATCAGCCTTGATCATAAGCTTAATTATAAATATTAAAACTAATGGAACTAAGATAAAACTAATCATGATTATAAATTTGTCCGCAAAAATATTTAATTTAGAAACTCACAAGAGTGCAAAAAATTAAGCCTCATAATACTTATTTGAAAATGTGTGCAACCACATGATACTTAAATGAACTTATCACTCATATATATAAGGTAAATTACTCTCATATATAATTTAGTTTTAAATTAGAATTTTTGAAAAGAGTTAAAACTTTTTTAAAATATATTTAACATTGTTAAGTTGTTAAATATTTGAACTCAAAATATAATTAAACAACAACTCCGTATGTAGTTGACTTTTTTGATAGGTAAAAAATTCTATTCACCCGAATTGTTAAGATTTACATATTTGTTGAAATTTTTGTACTAGTATAAAATTGTAGCTCACAAACCTCATAAAAATCTTAGCATAATAAAATTTGATAGAAACCCTACGATAGGAAAAGATTACAAGGTCTAGTTACTTGTTGTTGGTAACTCGACGCTTACTAGTGGCGTGGGTTCAAGTCTATTGACTAAGCTCTTTTGACTTGGTGTGGGTTACAAGGGGGTGGAATGTCGGAGAAGGTCTGGTAGTCTTTGTTTGGAGCAACACTATAGAGTATTTGGTTGCATCGAAACAAAGTCATCTTTGATGAGAAACAATGTGATCGTAAGTTTCTCAAACATTCCATCTATCTTCGAACGCATGAATGGCTTTGGTGGTCTCGCTCCCTTCGTGATATCGGCAATCAAGACCTTAACTTATTTTGGTACTACTTAAAGGTTATATAAGTTGGTGTTTCTCATCCCGGACCCGTTTAGGTTCATTGTTCTTAGCGAGTTTGTTCACTAATAGTTGTAGATCTTTGTTTAGTCTGGGTTGTTCTCTGTTTGCTTTTCTTTCCTGGTTAATCTTGTTCTCTCCTCCCCCTTTTCTAATACAGAAATTTTACTTACCAAAAAAAAAACTCGACCCTTGCTAGTTATTTCCCTTCGATCATTATGAAAATTGGAACAATCTACTTTCCCGCTCGATTAATTTTTTTGCGGGTCGATTACTTTTTCTGATTGAAGAAAATAGCAACAATAATGTTTTGTTATACCGTTTCTATCTTTCCCGCTCAATAATATTCCTTATACTTTTTGGGTGGAAATTATATATTATATATTGTGGGTTTTTAAAAATATAAGCTATTAAATATCAAAAACAGAGGGCAAATTGCCCTCCGTCCTTGGTGGAAGAATATGGTTTAATTGTAGGGGTGTTTGGCCTGTGCGTTGTGTGAATTTTACTGTTGATTCGTTTCGTTACGTAGGAGCTTCGGATTGACGACCAGCGAAATACTTGCTGTCTGGTCGACCTTATTGGAATATTGTTTGAATTCTTTGTGGGGCGGTGGAAGCTGGTCTGTGCTCGTTCTTTTTTTTTTCCGATTCTTTTCTAGTATTTGTGGTTATCTTCGAGTTAGTTGGTTTCCTCGCGAGATGTCAGTATGATTTGTTGATTTCCTTTGTTCAGAAATCTTTCAGAAGCAAGGAAAAGCCCCCAAGGTGGAGTTGGACAGATCAAGTGTTTTGCCAGGTTGCATCACGGATCTTTCAGATTTTGTCTCTGTTGCCGATTAGTGATGCAGTTAGAACCAGTGTCTTGTCGAGAAAGTGGAGGTTTAGGTGGTATGAAGTTCCACATCTTGTCTTCGATAACAACTGTGTCTCCACTGCTACGTCATCAAGAATAAGCTTGTCAGCATTGTAGATCATGTGCTCTTAACGGCCCGATTCACAAGTTCAAGCTTGCTCACACAGATCTTCCCGGCATTAGTGATATTGACCGTTGGATCCGGCATCTCTCCAGGTGTTCTATCAAGGAATTCGTACTTGAAACATGGAAGGGACAGCGGTATAAGCTGCCTTCTTGTTTGTTCTCTTTCGAGAATTTGATTCACTTGGAGCTGTTAAACTGCTTGCTAAAGCCACATCCAACATTCAAAGGCTTCGGGAGATTGAAGAGCCTCGACCTTCAACGCATTACCATTGCTCAAGACGTGTTTGAAACTATCATCTCTAGCTGCCTTCTGTTAGAGAGATTGACATTGATCGATTTTGATGGTTTCACTCATCTTAACATCTGTGCTCCAAACCTCCAATTCATTGATGTTGGTGGTGTTTTAGATGATATTAGTTTTCAGAATATGTGTCAGCTAAATATTGTCTCCATTCGTTTGTATGAAACTGTGAAAAATGAAGAAAGCGCGTTCCCAAAGAGTTCCAGTAAGTTGCTCAGATTTCTTGTTAATCTCCCTCATATACGGAGGCTGGAAGTCCAGGATTACTTTCTAAAGGTAATGTTAACCGATCTCCATTGTAAAGCTGAAGATTTCTGCCCACATAGTGTGGATTAAGATTTGGGGTTATGTGGTTCTTCTTGATTAAATACTGACAGGATCAATTTTTACTTATTGTAGTATTTGGCCATTGGAAACGCTTCAAGCAGACTTCCACAACCATGTCTTGATTTGAATTACCTCTCCGTACGGATAAACTTCAATGATTTGAAAGAGAATTTAAGAAGTGTGCCAAACATGCAAGAACTAGAGATTTCCTTTCCAACATTTTGTCGATTTGTGAACATGTGACATAGACAACTCTTGCACTACGCTAATGCATGCTGAAATTTTCTTTTGCCATCTTGTTGCAGGCCTTTTCAAAGGAACCGACTATTGTGAGAGGGGCAAGTTGCTGTTGGGAAGACGATTACGGGAGCAACCTATTCGAGCAACTGCGAATCGTTAGACTTATTGACATCTGTGGCATTGGATCAGAACTGGATTTCATCAACTTCATGCTCTCCAACTCCCCTGCGTTGGAGAAGATGATTGTTGAACCCGCTTCCAATATCGGGTCGTCAGAATTGATGAAGGAGCTCCTGCGTTTCCGACGGGCTTCTGCACAATCATATACGTTGACCCATGAATAACACTCATCTGGTTCGACAAATCATTTGTACATGGTTAACTTTCACTACCCTTTTTCTGGTTCGACATCGCCCTTCGAATCTAATTTGAACTGTGACATTTTTGTACCTCTATCCTGAAGATCTATATGACATCAGCTAGTGGCTATTTTGTTTTCCTGACCCATTGGAATATCGCAGAGTGAATGTATATATCAATTGATTGGTGTTCTTGCGGCTGCATGTTAAATCGATTTTTTTACTCGCTCCATGGAAGAGAAATTGTTGGCAGGCTACAATAACATTTTTTTTAGGGTAGGCTACAATAATACTTAGTCCAAATAATAACAGATTTGGATAGACTTGTGAATGAAAAAGACACATATTAAATATACATCTTTTTAATAGAGTTCGATAATGAATATTTGATAATCACTGGAAAATGCTGGTAGCCAAGTGAAGTAACAGCTTGAGATGGACTTGATAGCCTTCACCTTTAGTTGGTGGACTAAATAAATTATTTTAGGCAAAAATTGAAAAGCGGACTATATAATTGATTTTATTGCTTATTATTGGCCATAAATCTGGATGGGTCCAATCTGCTATAACTTCAGCTATATTGATATGACATCGTAGATATATTTAAATTTGAAGACCGGTGGGAGTTTGTTTTTTTATGGGCCTTAAGTTGGGCCTTCGTATCCCCCTATTTGTTATGGTGGCTATGTCCAACCCAAATCTTTAAGCCAACGAGGTTGGTGGATTTTTTACACTTATAAATTTGCTCCCACTCATTTTTTAATCGATGTGAGATTTTCAACACGCCTCTTCAAACGAGACCCACTTTGGGTCAAAGATTGCACTGGCTTGACTTCACTCAAGTGCGAGAAATAGAGGTCGTGTGAATTCAACAATGGGCATGAAATCGACCTTCTCTGATACCATGTTGGAATCTCCATATCCAACCCAAAACATTAAGGCAATGGGTTGGTAAATTTTTCACACTTATAAACTTGACCCCACTCATATTTTAACCGATGTAAAATTCTCAACACTAACAGAATAATGAGAATTTTTTTTGGGCAAATTACCCTCACATCCCTGAGGTTTGGTCACCCTCCCCCTAGGGTCCCTAACTTTTGGAAAAAGATTGTCCCGTCCTTAAGTTTTGACGATAATAGACTCTCGGGTCCCTGGCTGACGTCATCGACTCTTTTTTACATTTTTGGCCATGGAAATGACCAAAATACCCTTTTAAAAAATGTTAAAAGATGGAGACCATCTCGGAGGCGATGGCTCGCCGTTGGGACTCTGCGGCTTTGATTTGCTTCGGGCAGAAGAGGTGGGCGGCCGCGATTCTCCTCAGAGTGTGCCAATACACCCCATAAGGGGCGAACCCGATCGTTCTATTGAACATGAGGCTGTACGCCGATTCCTTGACCGGCCAGTCCGCGAAGGCCGAGCTGTTGAGTATCTCTTTGGCTACGTCCGGCTTGGAGGCGACGACCATTCGGGTGTCGCCCAGGCTGAGGGTCATAAGGCATTGGGCGTTGCATGAGACTGCGGCGGCGGTGGGAGCGGGCGGTGGGAGCGGGCGGGAGCGGGGGGGGGAGGAGGGGGGGAAGCGGGCGGGAGGAGGGGGGAGCGGGAGGGAGCGGGCGGGAGCGTGGGGGGGAGGAGGGGGGAGAGCGGGAGGGAGCGGGCGGGAGCGTGGGGGGGAGGAGGGGGGAGAGCGGGAGGGAGCGGGCGGGAGCAGGGGGGAGCGGGCGGGAGCCACCCAGTATACAAATGGAACCTAACCATACATGGCCTCCAATTAGATCTTCCAAATCGTCCACACTAACAATCCACCCTTCTCCCCCAAAGGGAGATTTGAGTAAATAACCAAAAATAACGCTTGGACTAAGGGTCAAGTTGGTCATTTTTCTTACATCTCCACCCCCCGGAGCCCAGGTATCATATACGCCCCCAAAATAAAGAGCCTTAAATACTAATAGAACGGGGGGGAGGAGGGGGGGAGCGGGAGGGAGCGGGCGGGAGGAGGGGGGAGAGCGGGAGGGAGCGGGCGGGAGCGGAGGGGAGCGGGCGGGAGCGGGCGGGAGGAGGGGGGTGCGGGAGGGAGCGGGCGGGAGCGGGAGGGGGGGAGGAGGGGGGGAGCAGGAGGGAGTGGGCGGGAGGAGGGGGGAGAGCGGGAGGGAGCGGGCGGGAGCGGGGGGGGGGGGGGAGCGGGCGGGAGGCGGGAGGGGAGCGGGAGGGAGCGGGCGGGAGCGGGGGGGGAGGAGGGGGGGAGCGGGAGGGAGCGGGCGGGAGCGGGGTGGAGGAGGGGGGGAGCGGGAGGGAGCGGGCGGGAGGAGGGGGGGAGTGGGCGGGAGCGGGGGGGGGGGGGGGAGGAGGGGGGAGCGGGAGCGGGAGCGGGAGCGGGAGGGGGAGCGGGAGCGGGAGAGGGAGGGAGCGGGAGGGGGAGAGGGCGGAGGAGCGGGAGCGGGAGCGGGAGGGGGGGGGAGGGGGGGGGAGGGGGGTAAAAGGTTGAAGAAGGTAAAAAAATTTATTTTTTGTTTAAGGGTATTTTGGTCATTTCCTTGACCAAAAATGAAAAAAAGAGCCGATGACGTCAGCTGGGGACCCGAGAGTCTATTATCATTAAAACTTAGGGACGGGACAATCTTTTTCCAAAAGTCAGGGACCCTCGGGGGAGGGTGACCAAACCTCAGGGATGTGAGAGTAATTTGCCCTTTTTTTTTTGGGGAGCAAAGCAGGGTAATGAGAATTGAGATGCACTTGACTTATTATTGGCCGTAAATCTGGATGGGTCCAATCTGCTTTATTGGTCAGGTAGTTTATCTTCGTGCTACCATAACAAAATTGCACCTAGTGGAGCTTTCACAAAGCTGGGCCCTCAGATGCCGTACCGGGCCCAAAATAAGGCCTAACTTTGGGCTTCCTCTTGTGTCACTAGTCACCTTTAATATTATTACACCAAAATTAACTAACTTTTAAGAATTATTATTTTAAACAGATGAAATACTTTTAAATAGTTGTAGCAATGATATGTTTTTTTTTGCATTACACCTTGCATCCGGACAATAATTAAAAAAACTAATTTTAATTCGAATTCAATAATTTTGTTGAGAGGCATTAAAATTCTCTCAATCAATCAAAAATCCGGATTTAAGCCAACAGAATATTATAGCTATTAAATACCAAATACAAGAAAGAAAAAGAAACTAAAGACAGTCACCGCATGGCTTCCCCACTCCACGTAGACGACCCAGACCCAACTCCTCCTTCCCTTCACTCCGCTCGCACTCTCTCGGGCGATTGGGGGGGCATTCCACATTCTCCCGTTGAAGTGATTAATCTTAGTCCAGTGTCTCCTTGGTTCTTCTGCCTCGGAATTACTGGAGCGTCTCTTTGGTTCCTCACCATGTGTGGTAACTGCTGCAGAATGTAAAAAGTCTCTTGCTACTTGTATCTGGGAGAACTAGAATTTTTCGTTAACTATATTAGTCGATTATTTGGTATATCTTCACCAATTTATAAAAAACATGTGGAGTCGTGAGATAAAGACATTAACCAAATGACTGCTATGACTTATTATTATGGAATAAAATCTTGTAATAAATGTGGCTGGGCTAATACAGAAATTTTGTATTGAAAAAGGAAATTCAATTCTTAACCAAATAATGGTGAGGAGAGATGTAACAAGTTATTTCCACTTATTCAATTCTCATCTTCATATTCATCGACCACCGTCCCTTCGTCTCCTGTAATCCCTCCTAAAAGTTGTTGGAGCCGACAATATGGTAAACTGCTGCCCCTAAATTTCGTACAACTAGAAGCATCTCTTGTTTTTGTGGATATTTGTTAAAATTCTCTCAAGGGTTTGGTAGTGATTTGTATTCTCTATCTGTGTGGTTGATGGGGCCAAATGTTATTTGTTTGGTGTGTCTCTAATTTAGATTGCACTGTTTATTTATTTTATTTTTTTTAAAGATAAATTTTTACACTATGCGAAGGCTTGAATCTTAGACCTCCTTGAAATTTACAACGCCTTGTGTCGCTAGACTATATGCCTTTGGCAGATTGCACTGTTCATTGGGTCAATTCGCTATGGAATATAGGTGATGATGTCAGGGTGGGGCTCCGAGGGTGCTGCTGCTCCCTAGGAGGGACCAATGTGGTTTAATTATAGGGGTGTTTGGTCTGTGCACTGTGTGAGTTGTACCATTGATTCGTTAGTAGAACTCCCGAGGGTTATTTGTTTGTTTGGTGTTACTGTTGGTAGTTTTTTGTGAAAAAAGTGTTCGAATATAAAGTATTGCGGATGTAGTGTCCACGTGGCACGGACGAAAAAAAAAGTCGGATCTTGGACCAAGATCCGACTTTTTTAGTCGGATAACCAAGATCCGACAAAAAAATTCGGATGACCAAGATCCGACATAAAAAGTCGGATCTTGGTAAAAGAGACATGACACGCGTTTGGCCTTGGTGGTAGAAGATGCCACTTTTTACTTAAATAAATTAAATTGTAAAAATTAGACAAGTTATTCTTGATAGCCAAATTGGTTTACATTGTGGTCTTTGGACCTAAGGTCATAGGTTCAATACTTAATTTTGACAATTTTTTTATCACTTCGTTTTACTAAATCATTCACCATAATTTTTTATCACTTCGTATTCAGTAATATTTCAACACCGATCATTCACGAAGTGATTTAATATTCACCATAATTTTTAATATTCATCAATTTCGTTTTAATATTAATGAATGATTTAATATTCACCATATTTAATTTTAAAAAATTATTTTAATATTAGCGAATTATTTAGTAAAACAAAGTGATAAAAAAATTCTCAAAGTCAAGTATTGAACTTGTGACCTTAAGGTCAAAGACCACAACTTAAACCAATTTGCCTATCAAGAATTACTTACCTAATTATTACAATTTAATTTATTTAATATAATATTTATGTTGGATAATAAAAATTAAAAGCAAGATTGCAAGAAGTTGGAATCGAACTTTTGACCATCAAGTAAAAAGTGACACCTCCTACCACCAAGACCAAACACATGTCATGTCTTTTTTACCAAGATCCGACTTTTTATGTCGGATCTTGGTCATCCGACTTTTTTTGTCGGATCTTGGTCATCCAACTAAAAAAGTCGGATCTTGGTAATCCGACTAAAAAAGTCAGATTTTGGTCCAAAATCCGACTTTTTTTTTCGTCCGTGCCACATGGACACCACATCCGTAATACTTTATATTCGAACACTTTTTTCACAAAAAACTACCAACAGTAACACCAAACAGACAAAAAACCCACTCCCGATTGATGCTTGATGTTGACCAGTGAAGTTACTTTCTGTCTGGGTGACCCTATATTGGATGTGTTGTCTATGAAATTTTTGTTGGACACTGGAAGATGGCTCGTGCATGTTCTTTTTCCTGATTCCTGTGTATTGGTTTTGGTTAACTTTGAGTTAGTTGGTTATTATCTCACGGGATGATTTTTGATTTCCTTTGTTCTAAAATCTTTCAGAATCAACTAGAAGCTCCCAAGTCTCCATGTGAATCTGAGATGGATTTGGACAGAATAAGCATTTTACCAGGTCATATCACGGATCAGATTTTGTCTCTGTTGCCGATTAGGGATGCAGTTAGAACCAGTGTTTTGTCAAGAAAGTGGAGGTTTATGTGGTCAAAAATTCCGAATCTTGTCTTCGATGATAACTGTTTCTCCAGTGCTACAAAAGATCAAGCCATCATCAAGAGAAAGCTTGTCAACATTGTAGATCATGTGCTCTTACTGCATCTCTTCAGGGTTTCTGTTAAGGAATTTATTCTTGATATATGGGTGGGACAAGGATATAAGCTACCGTCTTCTTTGTTTTATTTTGAAAATTTGATTCATTTGGAGCTGCTGAACTGCTTGCTAATACCGCCTCCAACATTCAAAGGCTTCCGCAACTTGAAGAGCCTCAACCTTCAGGAAATTACCATGACTCAAGACGCATTTGAAACTATTATCTCTAACTGCCTTCTGCTGCAAAAGTTGACATTGACTGATTTGGATGGTTTCACTCATTTCAACATTTGTGCTCCAAATCTCCGATTCTTTGAAGTTCGTGGTGTTTTTAATGATCTTAGTTTTCAGAATACGTTTCAGTTAAATAAAGTCTTCATTGATTTGGATGCGAATGTGAAAAGTGAACAAAGTGCACTCTTTGGGAGTTCGAATAAGGTTCTCAGATTCATATCCGGAGTCTCAAAGTCCAGGGTTACTTTCTAAAGGTAATATCTCCATTGTAAAACTCACAACTGAAGATTTGCTTAGTGTGTGGATTAAGATTTGGGGTTATGTGGTTATTGATTTTTATTACTGATAAAATCATGTTTTCTTGTTGTAGTATTTGACTATTGGAAACACTCTAAGCAGACTACCAAAACCATGTCTCGATCTAAAGTACCTCTCCCTAAGTATAAACTTCAATGATTTGAAAGAGAACTCGGCAGCATTATGTCTTTTAAGACGTGTGCCAAACATGCAAGAAATTGAGATGGTGGCAAAGGTACTACTACTTTTGTGTCGCTTCATTTTCTTCCAACATTTTGTCGATTTTGTAAACCTCGGCTCTGGCATGTGACATAGAGAACTCTAATGCACAACCCGAGTGCATTCTGAAATTTTGTTTTGCCATCTTGTCGCAGGCGCGCCCAAAGGAACAGACTCTTGCGGGAGGGGTGAGCAACAATTGGGAAGACTATTATTGGAGTAACCTATTTGGGCAACTGCGAATTGTTAGAATTGCAGGCATCTCTGTCAGTAGATCCGAACTAGACTTCATCTACTTCATGCTCTCCAACTCCTCTGTGCTGGAGAAGATGACCGTTAAACCTGCTTCCAATGATGGGTCATCAAAATTGACGAAGGAGCTTATGCGTTTCCGACGGGCTTCTGCACGAGCGGAAATCATATACATGGACCCATGAATATCACTCATCTGGTTCGGCAAATCATTTGTCCATCCTAATATTTCACTATCCTGTTTCGGGTTCATCGAATTTGAATCTAGTTTTAATTGTGGCTATTTTGTTTTCTTGACCCATTGGAATACTACAGAAGGAATGCATATCAATTCATAGATCGATTTTTCTACCCGCTCCATGAAAGAGAAATTGATGGCCGGCTACAATGAAATATAGTCCAAGTAATAAGAAATTTGATACGGATAGCGGATAGTTTTGAGAGTGAAAAATACACACAATAAAATCACCCTTTAATAAAGTTCGAAAATATTCGATAATGAATATCGAAGATTCACCAGAAAATGCTGGTAGCTATGTGAAGTAACAGGATAATGAGATGCACTTGATGACCTTCCCCTTTTGGTTGAACTATATAATTGATTTTTTTGGGTTTAATGTGAGGGGCTAAACCCCTTGAATTGATTAATTAAGTAGTTTTTTTAATAAATAAATTTGTATTAAAATTGCCAAAAAGTAATTACATGGTAATTACATCCAATTGTACGATGCGTACAACTCCCAAGAATCTAAGGGACTAGATAGACGTGCATCTAAGGTAAATGCAAAGATAAACGCTATCTAGTACAAGTCCTAAATGTGAGTCCACCAAAAGTACCACAACCCTCTAATTACACCCAAGTAAGAATCCAAAATAGTGAGGATCGAAAAGTGAGAATCGATCGAACCCTCGAGCCACGGCCTTTAACACGAGTAGGGTAGACGAGGCATCTTCCTCCCAGAAAATGCCCATAAGAATCGCCAAATGCCAATCCTCTGCCGTGATATCCTCATAAGAGCATCGGTCTCCTTGACTGCAAAAAGCGAGCTAAGACTTGGCTCATCTGGAGGTGACAACATAGGAGTAAAAATAACATACCTCAATGGTGGCATCTTGAGAGCCGCCGCCTTGGCCGTGAACTTCCTAACCTGACAACTAGATCTTATCAGAGTCAACAAAATTGACTTCCCCTTGTTGGATTTCTTGATCGCATTAGAAGGCTGCACCACAATAGGAGTGGGTCGCACCTCTAAAAATGAAACATAGGCCTCACCCACGGGAGGAGAAGGCGGCAAGTTTATCACACCAACTGCAGCCATGAACTGCAAATCGTCCAATCAAACTTGGGCTGCACAGCAAGAGTCTTCACTTCAGCACAAACGCGCAACGGGGAAGCTGCAGCACCATCTCCCAACGGGAGAGAAGACACGCCAACTTCGACCAAGCTTTCAGAAGTGGGCAGCTGCACAACAGGATCCAAAATAGCGACAATGTGATGCGCAATCAGCTCCATAGCAGTAGCAACCGAACTCTCGAAAGCAGACCCGGACTACACTACAGTCACTAAATCTGAAGGCCCCGAAAGTGCAAGTAGAACAGCAGCACCAGTCACGTCCAAAGCACAACTTGGTCCAGGAACAACCCCTTCCGATCTAGGAACAGCTACATTGATGATATCCTTGAGCAATAACAATCTAAGGTCCTCTGGGGGATTACAAAAGTGTGAAGCCCTATAAGTAGTGTAAAGCCCAAATTGGCTAACCAATCCGCACTGAGTTAGCTCCGTGCTGAATTTTCACCATCCATGGCCTCGAAAGCATGTTTCTAATGTCAATGAGTATGGAAGAGTAATTAGAATTGGGAGTATTCGCGGACAAGAGAGTTGAACTATATAATTGACTTTATTACTATTAATGGGGACCGGATTTGGTCCTGGAATACTGTTTCCAGGATCGTACTGGACCCAACCACCATTGTATCATAATTGGCCGACCCATTGTATCATAATTGAGCAAACTATTGTATCATAACTGGGCGAACTATTGTATCATAACTGGGCGAACCATTACATAATAACTGGGTGAACCATTACATCATAACTGGACGAACCAGCGCGTGTTCCGAAAAAATTAGGACCACTTCGGGCAAACCATTCTATCATAACTCATCGAACCATTGCATCATAACTGAGCGAACCATTACATCATAACTAAGTGATGAGTGTATAAACTCTCATATTTTGTCATATGTTTCGTGCGTGTTTAGTCATGATTTAAGTTATTCTCACCATGTCATGTCAATTCTTATGACGCCAAGTCCGTTACAGAAAGTTCAGTTGGCGGGCGCCAACTCCATTGGCGGGCGCCAGGTCCTCAACGACAGATTTTCTGAACTTCCTTTTTAAGATGGGAACTCGATTTATTTCAGTTATATTCGACTTTTGGCCTTCTGTTTTGACCTTAGGACTTAAGTTATATTATTTTATATTATTACTTGGTACGAAAGATTTCTAGTTTAGGTTAAACCTCCTCTAGGTTTTTCTATTTTCGTGTTAGACTTTTGGCTATATATAGGCCTTAGTCTCTTAGGTTTTTAAAAAGAGATATTTTTACTACAACTTTGACACAGCCTTTGGAGCTTAATAAAGCCACGATTTCAGTTAGCACGAGGAAGGAATTGGCAAGGCTTGATCATCACGACTAAGCTTTCTCTATCTCTACTTTTATGTTAATTGCTATCATATTCTTTGTTAATCTATTGTACTTTGTTAACATGCTTAGCGAGTAGTTCTCTTGTGAGTGCGATACCCTAATTATGTGATTACTCTTCTATGTTAGCTATGGTTTAATTATCTTTCGTAGTAGTTGTCAATTGATGATCTTAATGCCTAATCTAACTTGATCACTTAGGTTATGATTTTAGTTGATAATAATGGACCGAAAGGTATTAGAATCAACGGAAGAGTCAATTGACATGTCTTAAGGTATTAATGAGGAATCTTGATACTAAGGGATAACCAGCTAGGAGTTAACATCATAATTGAGTTTAGTTTAATTCTTAGTCTAATTAATGAGTGGAAGCGTTGATTAGTAATCATGAACTACTCTAGCTTAGTTTTGTCATCCTAATGAGCGGAAGCGTTAGGGAGATATATTAGAATACTCTGGGTACTAGTTAGAACTTCATAAAAACCATAGTCTCGACATAGATGGGTAGTCCATAAGGGTATTGTGCTCGTTTATCTCCATTGATTTACAACTCGTCTTTTATTTGTATTTTTCATCTCGTTTGTTTGCTTGCAACCTTTCACAACCTTATAAAACTTTAATTTCCCCGCTTCACATAATTACTTGCTTTGATTTCGTGTTCAACCCTCAGTTCTAAGAACCTTACTTATCACTATACTATTTGCTTGTGCGTTTAATTATTCACAATTTTGTGTACATCAAATTGGCGCCGTCGACACGGAACTGAGATTTTAGGACATAGAATAAAAAATAATTAGTTTTGTGTAGCAAACTTGCTGAGTTCGTGTGATCTCTTTTTCAGGATTCTGTAGTACATGCCAAGAATTCGGAGTGAAGGACTAGACCTTGACACAGACACTGTGCTTGAGGTTGACATCAGAATACTCGAAAGGGTAATTAGGTGTGAAAAGAGGGACCAAGCGAGATCGATGGCACACAATCAGGAAGATGGAGCGCTCCAAGCTGTAGGAGACGTGCCACGCAGAAGGATGCTACTAGAATTATCTGTTCCTATATGGAATGAGAATCCTAATAGTTTACGACAACCACCTGTAGGTCCTAACACTTTTCAGATTCCAGCAGCAGTTGTAGAAATATTGTAAAACTCGGTCCAATTTGGCAGTTTGCCAAGTGAAGATCCTCAAGACCATCTCTCCCAATTTGAGAACATCTGCAACATCATGAAATTCCAAGGGGTCAATGATGATGTTTTGAAGCTGCGTCTCTTCCACTTTTCTCTGAAGGACCGAGCTCGCACTTGGTACAATAAGCTAAAAGGAGAGACGATTCAGAGTTAGAATGATTTGGCCCATGCTTTTCTTCGAAATTTCTTCTCGATGGCCAAGTCAGCCAAGCTCTTGCGAGACATAAATACTTTTATACAAGCTGATGGAAAAAGCATCTATGAGGCTTGGGAGTGATTCACCAATCTCCAAAGTTCATTCCCTCAACATGGCATAACTCAGGATAACCTCATAAACAATGGGTTAGATGGCCCATCCCGTGATCATATTGATGCCTCATCTCTGAGAAAGACTGCTGATGAAGCTGCTCGCTTAATGGAAGAGATGGTTGAAGTCAATGGTATGTGGCCAAAAGAGCGTGCCAGGCAACCCCGTAAGGAAGCCACTTGGGGGGTACTTGAAGTGGATGCCAACATGAGGCTTGAAGCTAAAGTTGAGACACTTACCAAAAGACTTGAAGAATTAACCAAAGGCAAGGAAAAGGCAGCTGCAGTACAAGATACATGTAAAATTTGCAAAGAGTCACATCATACTGATGACTGTCCTCAGTTGGTGGAGGCTCAGGCTATTGCTGATAGAATGCCACCAGGTCTGGGCTACTCTAAGCAAACTAACCATCAGCCAAACTTCTCTCGATTTGGCCAGCAAGCGAATAACACTGGTGGACAGCAAGAACCCAGGAAGCCATATCTGGGAGATCAAGTTAAAGCAATGGGTGACAAGATCGATCAATTGGTAGGAGTGGCCCAGCAGTCCATCTAACAACAAAGTATTACTGTGCAGCGGATGGATCGTTGTAAAGCGTGTCAATAAGAGTTTGAGACATACCTAAAGGGGCAGGCCACACAACTAAAGAAGATGGAGATCGAACTCGGAAATTTGGCTGTAGCAAACACTCAAAGGGAAATAGGTGCTCTACCCAGCAACATCGAGTCAAACCCGCGAGGATAGGTGATGGCCATCACAGTGAGGAGTGTGGACGAGGATGATGAACCATATATTCCTCCACCACCTTATGTCCCTCCACCTCCATTCCCGCAAAGACTCCGGAGAAAGCCACCACTTAAGAACAAACCCACTTCAAAAGAATGTGCTAAACTGAACAAGCCAGCCATAGAGGATGAGGCAGTTACTAAGAAGAAGGAGCAACCAGCCTATTTCAATGTAAAAAAAGATTCTTATGTTCCTCCACCATCACCTCAACAAGTCAAGAAAGCAGCAGTGATCGATGAGAAGGCCCTTGAATTCATAGAGACAATGGAAGAAATTCAAAGCCATGTCTCTTTCTTGGAGATGTTAGATAAAAGGCCACAATATGCATAGTTTCTGAAGGAAATTATTGCAAGGAAGAAGAGGCGAAATGATGGCAAGACGACCCCTTTGGTAAAAAATGACATACCGCAAAATCTAAAAGATCCAGGGAGTTTTACGATTCCTTGCACTATTGATGGTGTTCAGTTTCTATATTATTTATGTGATTTGGGTACCAATATTAATCTTATACCTTTGGCTACTTTCAAGAAACTCAATTTAGGAGATATCAAACCTACATCTATGATGATAGAGCTTGTAGATCATACTAAGAAGAAACCACATAGAATTGTGGAAGATGTGCTAATCAAAGTCGACAAGTCTCTTATACACGTAGACTTTGTAGTGCTGGACTACATTGTAGATGCAAGTTGTCTATTAATTCTAGGACGTCCATTCCTCAACACTTGTCATGCAATGGTAGATGTTCACAATAGCAAGCTACTTCTTCGCATAGGCCTAGATGAAATAGAGTTTCAAGTAACCGATAAGCGCCTTCGTCCACCATAGTGCCAAAGGGAGTAACACAGTCAAGCTATCGACTCTAAATTAGCACGTTTAGTATTTAATTTTTCTTTATGTTTGTATTTGCTTCAGTATTATTATTTTGATTCAGTATTTTAATGGTCTTAGCAGGAGGTTCAGAACAGAGAAAAATCGAGCTGCAGTAGAATTCGCCAGTCTATACACAAACTTTATTGCGCAAAAAGGTAGTTAGAGCAAAACTCCACCAACCTTTCCCACCGCCTCCCACCGATGATTGACCGGCACTACCAATCTCTTCCCTTTCTTATTGTCTGTTATCGTAGTGTCTGTTATATCCTTGTGGTCTTTATTTCTATGCTGTGCTGTTTGCTTGTGTCCTCTACATTGAGAACAATGTGTTTAATAAGTGTGGAAGGGTCAACGTGCATTTTCATTTCAGTTTGGCATATGTGATCGAGTCTAGATCTGAATTTAGGATTGTGTTTGTTTGTGTTTGTGAATGAAGTGTTGTCAAAAGCAGATGATGAATCTCCCCCCTCGAATTTTGAACTTTTGTTAGAAGTTAAATACCATACCTTGTTAGGAATCAAGCCTGAGTACGATGAGTAGGAACGTGTAGGAACAACACCCTTGGTTGTTTAGGTTAGTGATTGCATTTGGTAGATTATACTAGCGGCATTGATAAGTGACCTTGTGAGATTTTAGAGCCGAAGGAGGAGACAACCGTCTTCGCATAGCATGAGGTGCCTATATTGTTCTGGTCATCGAGTTTCATGCCATTACTTGGTACCGTTTTGGTGGTGTGGGTGTAAATGAGAGGACGGGGGCCATCTTTGATTTTGAGCCTAGAACCTTAGAGCTGAAAACCCTATATATCCTTTGTTTAAACCTGTTGAGCTTGAACTTTTTTTTTGAAATATTATATGTAAGCCAATATAAGCCCTATATCTACAATCTTATCCACCTTTGATCACTTTGGTCCGAGGACGCATTAGGTTTTTATCTTTGGGGTATAATTGTAAGGGTTCATTTGGTAGAATAGCTCGGGAATGAACAATGGAAAATGGGTAGAAATGAGGCCAACAAAGAAGCCGAGACCAGTTGTCTTTGATGTGTAATGTGATGAATGGATGTGATTGAGGAAGGTTGTGAAAAGTGAAGAAGAAAAAAAGGAAAAAAAGAAAGGAGAAAAAAAGCGAGAAGTGAAGGAAAAGACGTGAAAAAAGAGAGTAAAAAAGTGATGAAAAGGGAATTGAAAAGTTAGAAATGGAACAAACATTGACTGATGGAAAGTGAAAAGTTCGGAAAGAGGTTAGAAAGTGAATAAATGGCACGGCTCGAGCTAAGTGGTCAATAGGATTTGGGTGTAATCTTGGGGTGAGTGCATATTAGATATAGTGTGAGGTATTTAGAGTAGACGAGAGCTAGAATATTTTTGTGAGCTCCTCGGCTGGGTGGTTTAGCTACTTCCCACATATATTATCCTCACCTGACCCTAACCCCATTATAACCCAATGAAAAGTTCCCTTGATCATGAGCCCCATATTTATCGAGGCACCACTGGGTGAGATGTATGAAACTTTGAGACCCCGGACGTGTACGCGAGTGATAGGTAGTTGACTACTCATATATGTGAGCTTAAATTTTCGAACCTCTGAGTGGTCAACTCTCTAGTGTAATCTACTAAGTGTAAAAATTGGGTTAAACCATCAAGGATGCGGTGTCTACACGTTCTTACTCCTTGTGCTCAGGTAAGTGAACTACTTAGTTGTGGGGTGGTCTTTTGATAAGAGTTTGAAAGTTCGGGGTGTATCTGATGCACCTTTCTTGAGGACAAGCAAGGAAATAAGTGTGGGGGTGTGATGAGTGTGTAAACGCTCATATTTTGTCATATATTTCGTGCGTGTTTAGTCATGATTTAAGTTATTCTCACCATGTCATGTCAATTCTTATGATTATTTTCGTATATTTGTGTTTGGGAATAGATTTCTACCCATTATCACATTTTGTAGGAAAATGGAGCTCAATGAAGACCGTTGGAGGGGTAATTTCGAGAGACTATATTACAAGAGCCATAACTTTCTGCTCAAGTATTCGAATGCATCAAATGAGATACCGTTGGATAGCTTGAAGAAAGATCTATATTTTATCTTTTATAGTCAGAGCCAAATTCGAAGTAAAAAAGGATCAAAATTGCAAAATACGAAGATACAACGAAGCTGATGAGCGACCCGGTGAGCACCAAATACTTGGCGGACGACAAGTCCGTTACAGAAAGTTCAGTTGGCGGGCGCCAACTCCATTGGCGGGCGCCAGGTCCTCAACGATAGATTTTCCAGACTTCCTTTTTAAGATGGGAACTCGATTTGTTTCAGTTATATTCGACTTTTGGCCTCCTGTTTTGGCCTTAGGACTTAAGTTATATTATTTTATATTATTACTTGGTACGAAAGGCTTCTAGTTTAGGTTAAACCTCCTCTAGGTTTTCCTATTTTCGTGTTAGACTTTTGGCTATATATAGGCCTTAGTCTTTTAGGTTTTTAAAAATGGACATTTTTACTGCAACTTTGACACAGCCTTTGGAGCTTAATAAAGCCACGATTTCAGTTAGCACGAGGAAGAGATTGGCAAGGCTTGATCATCACGACTAAACTTTCTCTATTTCTACCTTTATGTTAATTGCTATCATGTTCTTCGTTAATCTATTGTACTTTGTTAATATGCTTAGCGAGTAGTTCTCTTGTGAGTGCGATGCCCTAATTATGTGATTACTCGTCTATGCCCTGATTATCTTTCATAGTAGTTGTCAATTGATGATCTTAATGTCTAATCTAACTTGATTACTTAGGTTATGATTTTAGTTGATAATAATGGACCGAAAGGCATTAGAATCAACGGAAGAGTCAATTGACATGTCTTAAGGTATTAATGAAGAATCTTGATACTAAGAGATAACCCGCTATGAGTTAACATCATAATTGAGTTTAGTTCTTGGTCTAATTAATGAGCGAAAGCATTGATTAATAATCATGAACTACTCTAGCTTAGTTTTGTCATCCTAATGAGCAGAAGCATTAGGGAGATGCATTAGAACACTCCGGGTACTAGTTAGAACTTCATAAAAACCATAGTCTCGACATAGATGGGTAGTCCATAAGGGTATCGTGCTCATTTATCTCCATTGATTTACAACTCGTCTTTTATTTGCATTTTCGATCTCGTTTATTTACTTGCAACCTTTCACAACCTTATAAAACTTTAATTTTCCCACTTCACATAATTACTTGCCTTGATTTCGTGTTCAACCCTCAGTTCTAAGAACCTTACTTACCACTATACTATTTGCTTGTGCATTTAATTGTTCACAATTTTGCGTACATCACTAAGCGAACCCGTGCGTGTTCCGAAAAAATTAGGACAGCTGCTGAGCAAACCATCATATCATAACTAAGCGAAGCATCAGATCATAACTAACCAACCCAGCGCGTGTGCCAGGACGTTCCTGGACAAAAATTCGTGTACCAGGACCAAATCTGACCCCCTATTATTGGCCATAAATCTGGATGGCTCCAATATGTTATGTAGGCCATGTGGTTATGTTCAACCATAATGCATTTGCACCTAGTGAGGCTTGCATCAAGCTTAGGGCTGTGGAAATCTTATTCGATATGCGGTATTTTCGGTATATATTCAATATTTGGTATTTCGGGATCGATATTTTGTTATTCAGAATTTAATTCGGTAGAATTTTTTTGAAAAATTCAGTGAATTTTGATATTCGGTAAAATTTTGGTATATAAAGAAATACCAAATATACCAAAATTTATATATATATAAACAGAATGCAAACCGACGAGATAAACAAAATGCCACCACCAAGGTAAGTTTTCTAGTGGGATGATTTAGGGTTCTCGACTAGGAAAAGAGAAGTTGATTGTTCTTGATGATGTGTGGTCGCTCCCACATCTTGAACAACTTGTCCATTCTAGTTTGGGAAGGAAGGAAAAAAAAGGTTTTTGAATATAAAATTGGGGGTTTTGTAAAAAATAGTTTGCCCATTAAAGATTCTGAGAGAAAGAACATTTGAGGTTTGAGGAACGCGGGTCGGTGTTTATCTGCTCGTTGCATCAAGAATCCAATCTTTACGGGTGGTCGGAGAAAGAGGAAGAAGGAGGAGAGATGAATGTCTTTAAAAGGTTTTTTGAAAAATAATAAAGTAGTCTGAGGTTATTTTGATAATGTGTACTACGACACGTCAGCAACTAAGGGGTTAATTTTTTTTCCGAGCTGGCATGCCACGTATGTTACTAAACAACGTCGTTTGAATTTCGGGTAGAGGAAAATTACACGTGAGGTCTTTTTGAAATCTTAGAAACACGTTCAATACGTTTTGAACCACGTGGTTGTAATAAGTGTTAAATGATTATATCATAAGATACTAAAATGAAATTTTCTGTTAATTTAATTACTACGTGCAAAATTTCGACTCTATAGGCCGGATGGCGGCTGGGACATCAAGGATAAGACGTAATATGTAAGAGTAAGCCACTGCCACCTGTATCGAGTATCAACTAGGGAATCGGACAATTTTGTTTAGTTAATAAATTTAAATCCACGTTGCGTAAGACCCATTTGACTAGCTGTAGAATGAGGAGGAGGTTCCGTGTTAAATTTCCATTACGTATACTCCTTTTGTTCAATAAAAGAGAGAAGCGGCGATGATGGTTGATTTAATTGTTAAAAAAATTAGATTTAATTAAAAATTAAAAATTAATTTTTAGCAATATTGTGAGAGCTTCCTAGATTTAAAAAATAAAAGGATCATAACAAAACAAAACTCGTATTATCTTCCTCGAGGTTAGTTATATTCTATGAAAATGACAGGCACTTAAACGTCTGGCGGCCTAACAACTTTTCAACCTTTAAACACCCGGTTTAAAAGTAGAGTCCATACCGACCCGGTCAGACAAGAACCACGGCTCTTCAAAAACCCAAAGAAGATTATTACAAAACTTAAGGAACTAAAAATCCAAAACCTAAGCCAACCAGAGTATTACTAGGAGCGCTGAAGTGAGACAGAAATGGCGGCGGAGGCTCCACTTCTTCGAGGCCATGGAAACGGCGGCGGGAGGAAGACGGAGACGGAGAGGGGGGCTGGGTTTGTTAAGGAGTTCGGGTACGAGTCGAAGAGGCTGTGGCGAATAGCGGGGCCCGCGATATTCACTTCCATTTGCCAGTACTCGCTTGGCGCGCTGACCCAGACTTTCGCCGGTCTGGTTAGCGAGCTCGACTTGGCCGCCGTCGCCGTCGCCGTCGAAAACTCCGTCGTTGCTGGTCTCGCCTTTGGCGTCATGGTGTGTGTCATCATCGCTTACTTTTTTATGTTTCATATTTACGAACAACAACTAATTCGCGATGGGGAGAACCTCCTCGTCGTTTATTTTTGTGCAGTTGGGAATGGGTAGTGCACTGGAGACGCTGTGCGGGCAAGCTCAGGATGTTGGGGATATACATGCAGAGATCATGGGTCATTTTGACCACAACGGCCTGCTTGATGGTCCCACTGTATGTGTGGTCCCCACCACCCATATTGGAAGCCTTCGGGGAGACCACCGAGATCTCTCGAGCAGCTGGTTAGTCACCTTGTTTCTTTTTATACATGTACGGCGACATACATTCTTTTTGCAGTACATTCTCGAAATTTTAAAATATGTTCAATTCTAAAAATGTAGAGAAAAAAAAACCCAAAAAAATCATAGCACCAAAGTCTAATTTACTATCTAACCACTAAGCCACCAGATGTATTTTTTTCAATATGAACATTATAAGGAGCCTAAATAATAATTAAAATTCTTAAATTGTGATGTGCATTTCAGTGGTACAATTTTGACTATGACATGAGGATTCTTGAAATGGTTTATCTCTTCACTTAACTATCTTTCCAGTGCTTTTCCAATGAATGACATGGGACACCTGGACATTTTCTTCTCCCATTTATTGATCATATTCTAAATGAAAAAACTCAAATTAGACATGATTTTAGTAAAGTTCACAGTCACAATCTTATATTTATGCGAGGGAATTCAACAGCATAAAATATACATATATAAATATTTACGATGGAATAAAATTCACTTATAAAAAAAAACCCAACAGAAAGCTAGATGATGGTAGAACTTACAAAAATAAGTTAGGTGATGCTAGGTGGAGGGGTCACAATCACATCATTACATGCATCATTTTGGCTGGCTTGGAAGGGTTTTCTACTTGGGCTTTGGCCCATTTAGACATGTGTCAGTTGAGTCCATATGCTGGCCCATTTTCCATACGTTGGGCCGTCCCTAGAGCCGTGGGCAATTGAACCGAACTTTGGCGCCAGAAGAATTTGTTAACTACCATGAAGCTGAGTCTCCACTGCACTGTTGTTAACTTGTTATGTGACAGGAAAATTCGCGATATGGATGATCCCGCAGCTGTTCGCCTACGCGTTGAACTTCCCCATACAGAAGTTCTTGCAAGCGCAGCGGAAAGTGTACGTGATGGCCTGGATTTCGGCGGTGGTGTTGGTGTTACATGTCTTCTTTAGCTGGTTGCTGATATTTAAGCTCGGCTGGGCTCTAGTTGGGGCAGCCGTTACTCTGAACACGTCGTGGTGGCTTATAGTAATAGGCCAACTACTTTACATTTTTATCACCAAGTCCGATGGCGCTTGGAGCGGGTTCTCTTGGCTGGCATTTTCCGACTTGTGGGGATTCGTCAAGCTTTCCTTGGCCTCAGCTGTTATGTTGTGGTAAATAATACTATTCACCCAATAACTGGAATTCTCGTTTCTTGACTAATCTGGTTTAGGAGCAGCTCCTTATTCTGACCCTTGAATGTTTGAACACGAAATGCAGCTTGGAATTTTGGTACTTGATGATTTTGGTGGTTGTTAGGGATTGTTCTAAATTCCTAATTAGAGTAGGGCTCTATTTCCTGATCAGAATAGAGTACTAGTCTCCTATATATATACGGCCTATGCCTAGGTCTTATTTGTACTAGTTGAGAGTTGTGAGGTAGAGAGAACCCTCACGGAGGCCTTGTAACCGATTGGACTCACATAGTGGACGACTCTCCTTTGCCCGTGGTTTTCTCCCCGTTTTGGGGTTTCCACGTAATTCTTGTGTCTCGTGTTTTACTCGTTTCGATCTTATTTCTCAACAATTGGTATCAGAGCCGAATCTGAATTTCAAGTATTCGAGTATTGAAAAAAAAATGTGAACAGTAACCGATTTGGGGAAAAATCGGGATTTAGAGTTTTGAAACCCTTGGAGTCACCGCCGCTCGCGTTCCGACCACCCCTTGGAGCCGCCACCACCGAACCCGTCGCCGCGGAGGAGGAGGAAAGGGTCAGCCGCCGCCTGTGAGAGATTTGGGTTGAAAAACCCTAATTTTCGAATTGACCAAAAGTCAACTGTTTGACTGGTTGACCAAAAGTCAACTGTTTTGGCTGATTTTAGTTTTCTAACCAATTTTGGGCTGATTTTTTGGTTCGAGGAGCTTCAGGATGACTTCCATGAAGTATGAAATCCCTCAATTGACGAGGAAAACTAATTTTTCCTTGTGGCAGGTGAAGATGCGTGCTATTTTGACACATCTAGAGCTGGATGAGACTCTTCTTGATGAGAAGTCGATGCCTTCGAGTTGGGACGCTGCGATGAAGGCGTCAAAGAATCGTAAGGCTGTGAGTCAGATCCAGTTGCATCTGTCAGGTGATATTTTGTGGGACGTGTTGAAGGAGACAACAACTTCCTCATTATGGGCAAAGCTTGAAAAGTTGTGCATGCCCACGAGTTTGACCAACAAACTGTGCTTGAAGCAACAACTGTTTTCTATCCGGATGCAAGAAGATAAGTCTGTTCATGACCACCTTAATGAATTTAAGGATATAGTGGCTGATCTTAGAACTCTAGATGTGAAGTATGATGATGAAGATCTTGCTTTATTGTTATTGTGCTCGTTGCCTGCTTCTTATCAGCAATTCAGAGATACCCTGTTGTTCAGCCATGATACTCTGAGTTGGGATAATGTTCATGATTCGCTCTTGGAGAAAGAGAGAATTGATAAGCACACTGTGAGTTCTTCTGAAAATAGCAAAGAGACTGGTTTGGTTATGAGAGGGAGGTCTGAAGAGAGGAATGCTAAGTCTGGTTCGAGGAAGAAGAGCAGAAGCAAATCAAGGTCAAGGCACAAGGATAAGACTTGTTTCAACTGTCATAAGGTTGGGCGTATTAAATGGTTCTGTTCGGAGTTGAAGAACAAGAAGAAGGGCGAAAAGTCCAGTGCTCCGAAAGGAGAAAGTTCTGATAGCGGCAGTGCTAGTGTTGTCACCACCACTCAGAAAGAAGAATCTGATAGAGACCTTTTGTCTGTGATTGATGGAAAGTCTAAAGTTGATGCTGCTTGGGTCCTTGATTCTGCTTGTACGTTTCATATGTGTCCCATCCGGGACTGGTTTTCAACATATGAACGTGCGGAGAGTAATGTTCTCATGGGAAATAATTTTGTCTGCAAGGTTATTGGTATTGGCACAGTGAAGATCAAGATGCATGATGGTGTCATTCGAAACTTGACGAATGTGAGACATATCCCTGATTTGAAGCGGAACTTGATTTCGCTAAGTACTCTTGATACATTGGGGTACAAGTATACCGGAGAAGGTGGAGTTCTTCGTGTGAGTAAGAACTCATTAGTGCATATGAAGGCCAAGAAAGAGGTTAGAAATCTGTACATTTTGCAGGGTTCTACAGTTACAGGGACTGCTGCTGCTGCATCTAGCTCGTTGACAGATTCTGAGAATATCTTATTGTGGCATATGCGACTTGGTCACATGAGTGAGAAAGGCATGACCGAGCTGAATAGGAGAGGATTATTATGTGGACAGGGTATTGGAAAGTTGGAATTTTGTGAGCACTGTGTGTTTGGCAAGCAGAAGAAAATCAGTTTTCAAAAAGGTGTGCACACTACAAAGAAAAAACTTGACTATGTTCATTCTGATCTTTGGGGACCGTCTCAGGTTGCAACAAAGAATGGTTCCAAGTATATGCTGACTATTATTGATGATTATTCGAGGAAGGTGTGAGCGTTCTTCTTGAAGAGTAAGGATTATGTCTTTGTCACTTTCAAGCAGTGGAAGACTATGATTGAGAAGCAGACTGGGAGAGATGTCAAGCATCTCTGCACAGACAATGGATTAGAGTTTTGCTCTAGTTGGTTTGATGAGTTCTGCAAGAATGAGGGTATTGTTAGGCATAAGACAATCCCGGGTACACCTCAACAGAATGGAGTCGCTGAAAGAATGAACAGAACTTTGTTGGAGAAAGTTCGTTGTATGCTGTCAAATGCTAGTTTTCCTAAGTCATTTTGGGCTGAGGCTGCTTCCACTGTCTGTCACCTTGTCAATCGTTCACCTCATGCATCACTTGATGGTAAGGTACCTGAAGAATTATGGTCTAGAAATCCTCCTAATTATGCTGTTTTGAAGATATTTGGGTGTCCTGCCTATACTCATGTGAATAATGGCAAGTTAGAGCCAAGATCTGTGAAGTGTATCTTCCTTGGCTATGCTTCTGGAGTGAAGGGATACAAGTTGTGATGTTCCGAGCTGTCTAAGGTCTTGTTGAGTAGGAATATTATTTTTAAAGAGACAGACATGCTGAGTAAGAGGGAGGATGTTTCTTCACCTGGTGTTCCGAGTGCTCCAAGTGTGGACTTGCAAAAGTCAAAAGTGCAAGTGGAGTTTGATGTTGATCCAGAAGCAAGTTCCTTCCGTGATGTTGATTGCCATGGTCCTACTCATGGTGGGTTGTCTGATGAAGCTGAGAATGTTGGCGCAGTAGAGAGGGAGCCAACATATTCTATTGCTAGAGACAGGCCCAGAAGAATTATCAGGCCTCCACAGAAGTTGGGTGAGGCTGATATTGTTGCTTTTGCCCTGAATGTGGCAGAAGAAGTTGATAGCTGTGAAGAACCGTCTAGTTACTCAGATGCTGTGAAGTCAAAAGACTCTGCTAGATGGTTGGTTGCTATGGAGGAAGAGATGGAATCTCTTCACAAGAACAAGACTTGGGAGATTACTAAGCTGCCTAAGGATAAGAAGGTTGTCAGCTGCAAGTGGGTATTCAAGAAGAAGGATGGTATACCTGGAGTTAAAGAGCCTAGATACAAGGCTAGGCTAGTGGTTATAGGATATAGTCAGATTCCTGGTGTGAACTTTAATAAGGTATTTTCACCAGTTGTGAAGCATACCTCGATTCATTCTCTTCTTGGTATTATTGCTATGGAGGATTTGGAGCTTGAACAGCTTGATGTGAAGACAGCTTTCTTGAATGGAGAGCTTGAGGAGCGGATTTATATGGCACAGCCTGAGGGTTTTTATGTTGAAGGCAAAGAAGACCATGTGTGCTTGTTGAAGAAGTTTTTGTATGGCCTTAAGCAGTCTCCGAGGTAGTGGTATAAAAGGTTTGATTCCTTTGTGATTTCTCATGGTTATGAGAGGAGCAAGTATGATAGTTGTGTTTACCTGAAAAGGCTACGCGATGATTCCCAAGTGTATTTGCTCCTGTATGTGGATGACATGTTAATTGCTGCAAGTGACAAAGGAGAGGTGAGAAAGCTCAAAGCTCTGTTGAGTAGCGAGTTTGAGATGAAAGATTTGGGTCCTGCTAAGAAGATTCTTGGCATGGAGATTGCCAGAGATAGAGGAGCAAGGAAATTATTTCTGAGTCAGGAGAGTTACATTGAAAAGGTACTTGACAGGTTTGATGTGACTGGTAAAATCCTGTGAGTACTCCTCTTGTTACACATTTTTAGCTTTCGTCTGCTTTATCTCCACAGTCAGCTGCTGAGGTCGATTACATGTCTGGTGTTCCATACTCCAATACTGTTGGTTCTCTGATGTATGCTATGGTTTGCACACGCCCAGATTTGGCCTATGCTGTGAGTGTCGTTAGCAGGTTTATGGCGAATCCTGGAGAAGGTCATTGGAGAGCAGTGGAGTGGATTATGAGGTACTTGAAGGGTACCAAGGGCGTGTGTCTACAGTTTGGAAGCACAAATGATGGAGTTGTTGGTTTCGTTGATTCAGATTATGCTGGAGACCTTGATAAGTCTAGGTCCTTGTCTGGATATGTCTTCACTCTTGGAGGATGTACTATCAATTGGAGAGCTTGTCTACAGGCCACAGTGGCGTTGTCTACCACTGAGGCGGAGTACATGGCTATAACTGAAGGTGTGAAGGAGGCTATCTGGTTGAAAGGTTTCTTCAGTGAAATCTGTGAGAAGCTGCAGGTCGGTACAGTGTACTGTGATAGTCAAAGTGCTATCCATCTCACGAGAGATGCTATGTATCATGAGAGGACAAAGCACATTAATGTGAGGTACCACTTCATTCGGGAGCATGTTGCTCAAGGTGACATTTTTGTGAGCAAGGTGGGTACAAAGGACAATCCTTCAGACATGTTGACGAAGCTGCTTTCTGGTACTAAGTTCGAGCATTGCTTGGACTTGGTAGGTGTTCATGCTTAATGCTGATTGCCCTTAGGGGCTGATGGTGAAGGTGGAGAAACGTTGAAGTTGGAGTCATAGAATTTGGTCCAAGGTGGAGATTTGTTAGGGATTGTTCCAAATTCCTAATTACAGTAGGGTTCTATTTCCTGATCAGAATAGAGTACTAGTCTCCTATATATATACGGCCTATGCCTAGGTCTTATTTGTACTAGTTGAGAGTTGTGAGGTAGAGAGAACCCTCACGGAGGCCTTGTAACCGATTGGACTCACATAGTGAACGACTCTCCTTTGCTCGTGGTTTTCTCCCCGTTTCGAGGTTTCCACGTAATTCTTGTGTCTCGTATTTTACTCGTTTCGATCTTATTTCTCAACAGTGGTGATAACCGGTCGTTTGCCTAATCCTCTTATTCCAGTAGATGCCATCTCGATTTGGTCCAAGGTGGAGATTTGTTAGGGATTGTTCCAAATTCCTAATTACAGTAGGGTTCTATTTCCTGATCAGAATAGAGTACTAGTCTCCTATATATATACGGCCTATGCCTAGGTCTTATTTGTACTAGTTGAGAGTTGTGAGGTACAGAGAACCCTCACGGAGGCCTTGTAACCGATTGGACTCACATAGTGAACGACTCTCCTTTGCTCGTGGTTTTCTCCCCGTTTTGAGGTTTCCACGTAATTCTTGTGTCTCGTGTTTTACTCGTTTCGATCTTATTTCTCAACAGTGGTGATAACCGGTCGTTTGCCTAATCCTCTTATTCCAGTAGATGCCATCTCGATTTGGTAATATTTCGTCTCATGCATTTTATTTCTTATTATTATTTGAGTTATCACTTTATCAATGTGGTGAAAAATGCAATTTCTACTTGATTGCAGCATGAACATTAACGGGTGGGACGCAATGATCGCTATCGGTTTCAATGCTGCTATTAGGTAATACTCCTACGAGTCAAACATTAATCTGATGTCAATGCACCATCTGTTCCGGTTAGGGAAGCAACTTGTTTTACGAGGGGCACATGAAACTAACATATGCTAACTGATGTTATTGACAGTGTGCGAGTATCGAACGAACTTGGAGCGGGCAATGCTAGACTTGCAAAGTTTTCGGTGTTGGTGGTTTCAATGACATCCGTTTCGATAGGTGTCATAGCAATGATTCTACTTTACACAACTAGAGACTACTTCCCTTACCTATTCACCAGCAGCGAGGCAGTTGCTGCTGAAACAACGAAGCTAGCCCTATTGCTTGGCATCACTGTACTCCTGAACAGCCTGCAACCTGTACTATCCGGTAAGCACCAATTTCCTTCAAAACTTTTGTAAACCAAGTTTTCCGCTATTTATCGTATCAAATACTCTCTCCTGGACTTGTAGGAGTTGCTGTCGGAGCCGAATGGCAGTCGCTTGTTGCTTACATCAACATAGGCTGCTACTACATTGTCAGATTGCCAGCCGGTATACTGTTGGGATTCACATTCTGGTTCGGAGCTGAGGTAAGTTGTTCGGAACCTCTCTCTCCCTGCTTGCGATAACGCGATCGCCTAGATTCCGTTTCAGCTCTAAACTAATATGATCACTTGCAGGGAATCTGGTCAGGAATGATCGGTGGCATTGCCTTGCAGACCATAATCTTGATCGTGTTGTTCCGGAGGGTTGGTGTACTTGATTAGGATCTTCGGCAGTCGAGACAAGTGTTGGACACTTTCTCCGTAAGACGAGATTGCCCCGTATATTTCAGTGCGGTACGGACTTCGGCAATCGTCCCCAAGATACAACGATTGTTTAGGGCATTTCCAAAAACGTTGCACACGTATCTCGAAACTTTCGGGCGAACCCTTATATACCCAGAACTTTCTGACTCTTTTCTAAGTGAAGAACTGGGGAAAGAAGAAGACAACAATGCTCGGAAATGCAATTGCTGCTGGGATGAGAATTATGGCAAGGGGGCAGGCCTATTTATAGGCTGGAGGAGGCAGGGAAACAGCCGCTTCGGTAGCTGCGCAGCTGCCTCCAGACCTGGGCAAAATACTTAAGGCTCCTCCAGCTCCTCGCGACGATGCGCACGTGCGAAGTGCCAAGTGCGCCACAAAGCATCCATTGCAACCTGCGTCCAATACGCCATGTGCACAAGCACGTGCGCGTGCGCATGCTCGTGCTCGTGCTCGTGCTTGGACGGTGCTTCGCACCGTCCTCGTAGCTAGCGCTGGGTCAGCCTTTAGGTAGTCAACCAAGTTTGAGAGGTGAGGAGGGAAATTCCTTATAAACAAGGAAATCCTCCTTGCTCTAATCAATGTGGTATTGCACTTTTCCATTTCCCTTTTGGGCCTCCACTTTGGGCCTTACCATTTTGGGCCAAATGCATTAAAAATGCATTCAACCCAACAATCCCCCACATGAATGATGATTAATGCATGCAAACTCTAATTGAAAGTTCTGACGTGTTATTATTGCATTGAGACAGGTAGCTTGCGGCTTTGAACCTTCTCTAGTAATATGTTATCGGATTTACTCGCTGCTCGGTGAACGTGATGTCTTGAACCGTCAGCTTTTGGTGTAAACCAAGACAATAACATTTACACAATAATAACCCTAGTATATTTGGGTTCTCACGTTGTGTCCGTTTCGGCCATGGACCGTATCTTGGATTCATAAGTATTTTTTCCATTTGAAGTGGTCTCACTTCACACTTACATAGGTGATCTCCTATCAGGAGTATCCTGCCATACTCCACCTTAATCAAGGTATAGGAATTATTAAAAGCGTAATGCTTAACCTTACCACACCACTGCAGGCTAACACCTGGGCAGCTTCTGAGAATGAGATAGGTTCCAGGTGATTAACTGAACCCTCCATAACTTAGTTGTCTCATTGAACCAAGTTTGTGGGATCTCCACTCATCATGGTTGAGTTACCGCTATGGACGTTCTTTAGTGTGTGGATTTTAATCCCATTCTCCTTACTGCGTTGTACATTTGATCTCTATTGATTCCTTTTGTAAAAGGATCAGCTAAGTTGTCCTTGGACTTTATATAATTAATGGTGATCACCCCACTAGAGATCAACTGTCTAATGGTATTGTGTCTCCGACGGATATGTCGAGACTTTTCGTTGTACAATGTACTTTGTGCTCTCCCGATTGCAGATATGCTATCACAATGTATCAATACGGGAGGCACCGGTTTGCTCTAGCACGGAATATCCTCTAGGAAGTTTCTGAGCCATTCAGCTTCTTCCCCAGCTTTGTCTAGTGCTATAAATTCTGACTCCATGGTGGATCGAGCTATGCATGTTTGTTTAGAGGACTTCCAAGATACAGCTTCTCCTCCTATGGTGAATACATATCCACTCGTGGATTTGGAATCCTTAGTGTCCGATATCCAGTTTGCGTCACTGTATCCTTCTAATACAGCTGGATATTTAGCATAATGTATGCCATGGTTTGTGGGATGTTTTAAATAACGTAAAACCCTTTCCAGAGCTAGCCAGTGATCCTTCCCTGGATTACTTGTGAATCTACTAAGCTTACTAACTGAGTACGCAATATCGGGACGTGTGCAGTTTGTTAAATACATCAAGCTCCCGATAATTTGCGCATACTTCAGTTGAGATACTGGGTCCCCTCGATTCTTGGCTAAGTGTAGATTCAAATCCACTGGAGTCTTAACCGGAGGTTTGTCAAAAGCTTCAAATTTCTTGAGCACGCTTTCCACGTAGTGGGATTGCGTCAAGATAATTTCGTCAACTTTCCTAGAAATTTTTATTCCTAGTATGACGTCTGCCAGACCCATATCTTTCATGTCAAAGTGGTTCTTTAACATGTTCTTAGTTTTCACAATAACCTCTTTATTGCTTCTCGTAATTAGTAAGTCATCTACATAGAGACATAGAATTACGTAAGCTTCAGGTGTGCCTTTAATGTAAACACATTTATCGCACTCATTGATCTTAAATCCATTCGACAGCATTATTCTGTCAAATTTCTCGTGCCACTGTTTCGGCACTTGTTTTAGCCCGTATAGTGACTTGACTAGCCGACACACTTTATGCTCTTGACCGGGAGCCAAAAATCCTTCAGGTTGCTCCATGTATATCTCCTCTTCCAGTTCTCCATTTAGGAAAGCTATTTTTACATCCATTTGGTGGATCTCGAGGTTATAGAGTGCTGCAACAGCTATGAGTACTCTAATTGATGTGATTCTTGTGACCAGTGAATACGTGTCAAAGAAATCATATCCCTCCTTCTGTTTGAACCCCTTAACTACCAATCGAGCTTTGTACTTGTCGATTAATCCATCAGCTTTGTATTTCCTTTTTAGGATCCACCTGCATCCCAAAGGTTTGCAGCCCGGTGGGAGATCCACGATTTCCCACGTGTGGTTTTGCATAATAGATTCTATCTCACTATTGATAGCTTCCTTCCAGAGAGGAGCATCTGGACTGGACAATGCCTCTTGGATTATCCTGAGTTCATCTTCTAACGCATAGGTTAGATAATCCGGACCGAAAGATTTGGTTACCTTTATCCGTTTACTACGTCTAGGTTCATCATCTTTCTGATTTGACCCTTGCGTAGTCTCGTGAGCCATTTTCTTCGGACTTGCTTCCTTTCTTTCTTTATTAGGAAAGCTATCTTCAAAAAACGTTGCGTTCCTTGATTCTATGACCATTCCTGTGTTTATCTCAGGATTTTCAGATTTATGCACCAAGAATCGATAAGCACTACTATTTTGCGCATATCCGATAAAGATGCAATCAATGATCTTGGGTCCTATTCTCACCTGCTTAAGCTTAGGTACTTCGACCTTTGCTAGGCACCCCCACACTTTAAGGTAATCGTAGGAAGGCTTCCTTCCTTTTCATAGTTCATATGGGGTTTTATCCCTTTTCTTGTGTGGCAATTTATTTAGAATGTGGTTAGCTGAGAGCACAGCTTCCCCCCACATATTCTGGGGTAAGCCCGAGCTAATCAACATAGTGTTCATCATCTCCTTAAGAGTTTGATTTTTGCGTTCAGCTACGCCATTCGATTGAGGTGAGTATGGAGCAGTCATCTGATGAATAATGCCATGTTCTTGACAGAGTTCCTTAAACGGAGCTACATATTCTCCTCCTCGATCACTTCGGATCATTTTGATTTTCACGCTGAGTTGATTTTCAACCTCATTCTTATATCTCTTAAAAGCATCAAGAGCTTCGTCTTTGCCCTTTAGGAGATATACGTAACAGTATCTCGTGCAATTATCGATAAACGTGATGAAGTATTTCTTTCCACCTTTAGTTTGCACGTGTTTCATATCGCAAGTATCCGTATGAATTAACTCTAAAGGCGTAGTACTTCTTTCTACCGAATGGAAAGGTGCTTTGGTCATTTTAGCCTCCACACATACTTCACATTTATCGGATAGGTTGAACTCTAGATTCAGTAATAAATTTAAACTTACTAACTTTCTTAGCGAGTTTAGATTTACGTGTCCTAATCTACCATGCCATAAATTAGAACACTCGGCCAAGTAAGAAGAAGCGTTAACTTTATTTTCCCCGTTAAAGGTGCGATGTACAGTTATTACATTCATCTTAAACAGTCCCCTTTCTAGATAACCCTTTCCTATGAATTGACCCGCTTTGGTCAGTACAAACTTATCAGCCTCAAATACAAGCTTAAGACCGGCTTTGCTTAACAGTGAGCCGGAAACTAAGTTCTTGCGGATGTCTGGGACATGCAATACATCCTTGAGGGTCAGCTCCTTTCCTGAGGTCAGCTTCAGGACCACCTTACCCAGACCGACGATCTTGGATGTTGCAGAGTTTCTCATGAACAGCTTTCGACCGGTGATCGGAATATAGTTCGAGAACATCTCCTTGTCCGAGCAGACGTGGCGGATAGCTCCAGTGTCCACGAACCACTCTCTCGGATTGTCCACCAGGTTGGCTTCAAACACTACGGCTGACAGATTCATCTGGGATAAGTCTTCAGCCAGGTTAGCCTTTCCTTGGTCGTCCTTCTTCGGCTGGCGACAGTCCTTAGCCATGTGTCTGGGTTTTCCGCAGTTGTAGCAGTCGCCCTTGATCTTCTTTTTCTTCTTGGGCTCTTGCTTCTCCTGCTTATCCCCAGACTTCTTCCTCTTCTTGCTACCTTTTTCCTCGGCGAGGTGCATGGTGGTCTCAGAATTGGACTTTCAGTTGTCTTCCTCGATCCTAAGTCTCACGATCAGGTCTTCTAGGCTCATGTCCTTCCTCTTGTGCTTGAGGTAGCTCTTGAAGTCCTTCCAGAGCGGGGGGAGCTTCTCGATCATCGTAACTACTTGGAAGGACTCGCTGAGTTGCATCCCTTCGGCTTGGATCTTGTGAAGGATTGGTCGATGACCTTCTTGGAGTCCACCATCTTAAAGTCGAGGAATCGTCCGACGATGAATTTCTTTGTCCCAGCATCCTCCGTTTTGTACTTCTTCTCGAGTGAACTCCACAGCTCTTTAGCAGTTTTGGCTTTCGCGTAGACGTTGTAGAGCGTGTCGTCTAGTCCATTCAGGACGTAGTTCTGGCATAGGAAGTCGCTATGACTCCAAGCATCGAGGGCGGACGTTGTAGAGCGTGTCGTCTAGTCCATTCAGGACGTAGTTCTGGCATAGGAAGTCGCTATGACTCCAAGCATCGAGGGCGTTGATCTTCTGTTGATCTGCCTCATTTTTCGCTACCTTCGGAGCCTCTTCCTTCAAGAATCGGACCAGGTTGAGCGTCGTCAGGTAGAACAACATCTTCTGTTGCCACCTCTTGAACTCGGTACCGTTAAACTTGGCTGGCCTTTCGGCGTGGACAGTTCCCGGGACCGCTGGTGCTGAGCTTGTTGATGCCATCTTCAAGTACACAATCTCGTCTTACGCGCGCCCAAGCTGCGCTGGCGGCCCTTTAGCGATGGATCTCGCACCCCATTGCGACCTGCGTCCAATGCGCCATGCGCACACGCGCGTGCGCGTGCCGTCCTCACAGCTAGCGGTGGGTCAACCTTTAGGTAGTCAACCAAGTTTGAGAGGTGAGGAGGGGAATTTCTTATAAACAAGGAAATCCTCCTTGCTCTAATCAATGTGGTATTGCACTTTTCCATTTCCCTTTTGGGCCTCTACTTTGGGTCTTACCATTTTGGGCCAAATGCATTAAAAATGCATTCAACCCAACAGTTCGTAGTCACTTCGCTCGAACTTCGCTCACCAATTGGAACAGAGAAGTTAGTGCTCTTGCTCTAGAACTCATAGGTATCCATTTATTTAACCCCTGGTCCCCTACCTAGTTGTGCTTATGGTTATGTCATTGAATCGAATTGTAGGCCGATGAAGCGGAGAGTCGTGTGAAGAGATGGGGCGGATCGATCGCAGATCAGTGATATATTTAATCTCTGGTGAAGGACAAGTTCGAATTTTGGTTTAGCCAAGGCGATTCATTGGCAACAGAGAGAGGGCGGATCACCGGCTCGGACTTTAGGTTCTTGGGAAATCTGATCGTAGTCACTTGAGCTGTATTTTTTTTTTTAGGAATTTGATTCAGTTCGATGAATTTAACTTCGAGCTGAATTTTCAAGGACCGACAAGGTTGAATATGTTAATTAGAGATTTCGAATTCGAAGGATTTAATATTTATAAGAACGTCAAATGAAACGACGCAAAAGGTTTGGTTTTGGGAAATAAATTACTTTACCACTTGACATCATTAAATTTTTTCTTTTAGTTTTATTTGCTTAAAAAAATGAATTGACTTAATCCCAAAATTTTCTAACGTTCATAATTGGTTGAATTTATATGCCAAATTTATTTTATAAATTGAGTAGATTTCATTATAATTTTAACAAATTTCGGTAAAAGTAGTTGGAGTTTTGTAGTGAATTTCTTGAGGAACTTATTTGCAAATGACAAGATTCCAAATAAATTTACAGCAAAACATAGAGGATGGAGCAACCACCTCCTAGAAAGAAATTCCTACTCTTCTAGTCATACATGTAAGGCTAAAAGTCCAGACATTAAATTACAAATTCACTTCATTTACAAAATTTCTGAAGATACTTCAAACAAGTTCCTAATTTATTTTCCGAATATTGGTCTCTTATTTGATTACTCAATGTATTTACTTGTAAATATGGTTGTGAGTAAAATTAAGTTTTTTTTTTAAATTTGTCTACTAATTCAGATTCGAGTCGACGAGATTACAAATTCTACAAGTAGTGGTTGATTTTATACCAAAAGAAAAAGAAGCTGTTATTCCTGTGGGGCATTTCAGTCATTTCACAAAACATTATCCCAATTGGCAATCCCCCTCTTACCCGCTCTATCCACGCTCGCTATTTCCCCTCCTTTCCTCTCCCTTCCTCCCAGAAGAGGCCAACCCCTCGAAATCTCTCCAAAATGTCGGTCTCCATTTCCTCTCTAACCTCTTCCTTCACCTCCCTTTCTCTCTTCTCCTCCCATCCCCTCGCCGACAAGCCGACCTCCCTCCGTCTCTCCGTCTCCCGGAACCCGTCCGCCCTCCGCGCCGTCGCCTCCCCCGCGGAGGCCGATCCGTTTGCCGTCGAGAAGCTCGTCAAGTCCAGACTCCCCGGCGGGTTCGCCGCCCAGCCTATCCACGGCACCGGCCGCCGGAAGCGCGCCTCCGCCCGTGTCGTTCTCCAGGAAGGCACCGGCCAAGTATACATCAACTACCGGGAAGCCAAGGTTAATTAGATAGCCCTAATTTGAATCGAATCAATTTCTCTGGTCAATTGTGGACATTAATTTGCAATTAGGCTCCGTTTGTTTTAGGTTAGTTAGGGTTTAGGATTTGAGCCTTGGTTTAGTTATGTTGATGTATTTTTGGTTTTATAGGATTATCTGCAAGGGAATCCATTGTGGCTGCAATATGTGAAGGTGCCATTGGCGACTCTAGGGTACGAGAACACCTACGATGTTTTCGTGAAGGCGCAAGGGGGTGGCCTTGCTGGCCAGGCGCAGGCGATCACCCTTGGCGTGGCTCGTGCTCTGCTTAAGATTAGCCCGAGCCACAGGCCGCCGCTGAAGCAGCAAGGCCTCTTGACTAGAGATTCCAGGATTGTTGAGAGGAAGAAGGTTGGTCTCCACAAGGCCCGCAAGCGTCCTCAGTACTCCAAGCGTTGAGCCCGCCATTGTTGTTTTTTTAATCTGTAATGTACATCTTTACTACAATGTGTTGTAGGCGATTATATGCTTGTGTAAGTTCTTGCATTGCTGGTGGTTGTTGAATTGGGCGGATATTCTTCTCGCGAACTTGTTCGGAGATTTGCACCTGGTTGCAGCTTATTCCTGAGATTGGATGATGTTTTGCTTTGCAGTGGAACCATAAGGTCTGAATTTAGCTCAGGGGTAGAAGTTTGGTGTGAAAGTTTGAGGTTTTAGGTTTAGTTATAGGGAGTCGACGGGGATGAGAGTGAAGGGTTACCTCAGTTTTGGAACCCCTGAGGTTGTTAGGATTCTAATTCCTTGCCTACGAGAAAATTGATGTGGGGGAGAGCTTTTTGAGTTCATATTTCTTGGATGCTTGAAGGTTTCTGAGTTGGAAGTATGGAGGAAACTAGCATTGGAATATACCATTTGGTATCTGGCTCACTGGACCAGAGTGACAAATCTAAATTCGAGCCAGGTATGGTAAAGTTTAAGACTCAAACTCGAGACTTGATTAAGTAAGAAGGGTTGATATATTGAAGTTATTTTTTTGGGCAAATTATTCTCACGTCCCTGGCCTTTGGTCATCCTCCCCCTAGGGTCCCTGACTTTTGGAAAAAGATTATTCCGTCCCTAAGTTTTGATGATAATAGACTATTGGGTCCCTGGAGCCGGAATATTCCATATTCTCCGGTGAACTCCCACCTGAAATGACCACAATACCCTCCCACTTAAAAAAATTAATTTACCACCCTTCTCTCTCCCCCTCCTTCCTCCCCTTTTCTCTCTCCCCCTCCTCCATCTTCAACCACATCTTCATCTACAGCCCCCTTTCCAGAAAATCAATTAAACACCAAAAATCTCTATTAAACATCCAAAGAAGCAAACGGTCCTTTCTTCAGACGAGAAACCCCCTTACAGGTACTCCTACGTCGACCTCCGGCTCAGCCAAAAGGCTCACGTCGAGAAGCTTCTGGACGTTCTTGGGGCTCTCGTCCACGAACTGATCTTCCACGGTTGCGACGAGCTCTCGTCCTCCTCCGACTTGGCTTCTTCCTGCTTATCAGGGGCGACAACCGGTCGTCTAGCCGGCGGGGGAGGAAGCTTGTTAGACTTGGCGGCAAAGGAGTAGGAGGCGAAGGAGAAGCGGTGGAGGCGGACGGAGCGAGATCCGACCCGAGGAGGAGGATGGCGCTGGGGTTCTGGGTCATGGTCGGACACCGAGTCTGGGTCGGGGCGATAGGGTTGGGAGTTGTGGAGCTGCTTTACCGGCGGCCTGGACAACGTCGTACCAGGTGGTGAGGAGGGGGCTTTTGACGGAGTCCGATGGCACCACAACATGTACAAGGAATTCACAAATTCTCCCACCCCGAACAGCTTCTTCCGTTGGAATATGCGAGTACACTGAGATGGCTTCTTGTCACACTGGATTTGGCATTGTTTTATGATTAAAAAAAATTAACCTCCTCGTCGATAGAAGCTTCAATTAGGCGTTTCTCAATTAGGGTTCTTGGAACTTTTAACAAATTGGGGTTCAATTGGACAAGCATAATATGTTGTTGTTTATTTGAATGTATGTGCTGAGATTTTTGTTTTATTAAAATTAATTAGGGTTCTTCATGATTTGGCCTTTAAGGTGGGAGGTTGAAGATGAAGTGGGAGGAGGAAGAAGGTGGAAAGAAAGAGATTATTTATTTTTTTTAAGTGGGAGGGCATTTTAGTCTTTTCAAGTGGGGTATCGCCGGAGAATATGGAATATTCCGACTCTAGGGACGCGATAGTCTATTATCATCAAAACTTAGGGACGGGATAATCTTTTTCCAAAAGTCAGGGACCCTAGGGGGAGGATGACCAAAGGCCAGAGACGTGAGAGTAATTTGTCCTATTTTTTTTATCAGATGAGCTTTAAATATCGTGAAGTAGTTGATGTTAGTGTACCAATTTTGGCCATTTGCCTTGTCCTTGTGCTTTTCAACTTCCATATTCCCTTACTTAGGCCAAGTTCATTGTGATTAGACGCTTAGGTTATTTCATCATTTTTTTTGGGCTTTGGAAAACTCTTCCATCGATTTAATCCGTATCTAGATCAATTAATTTAGAGATAATTATTCTCAGGATCCCAGGGTATAGTGAAATAGACTCTGAGGACCCTGTAGTTTCCCTACTAATTACTGAGCCCCTGTAGTTTGGTTATTATTATACTTTCGAGTCCCTGGCTGATGTCATTAATCGATTTTTCTTAGAAATGACAGATATGCCCTTGCTCCGGTCAACTAAAATCACCGGTCATCTTCTCCGGCCATTTTTCCGGCCACTTCCTTTCTCCGGCCATTTTAGCTTCGCCGGTTGCTTACCCTTAGGCGACAACTCACGTACCTTCACTACACCTACGATGTCGCCAACGCCACCTTCTCCATCGCCTTCATCGCGGCTGGATCTCGTGGGCCATCAACCCAACAGCCCCCAAGATGGCTGGATCTCAAGCCCTCGTCGCCTACAAGGACTACATGAAGAAGAAGGCTTCGTCGTCCTATCGTTGGGAACCCAGGCCCTAGACGACAAGTACTCGCTGGGAAAATCGCTCACCAGCCGACAGCTCTCCCAGCTGAACCTTGCCGAGAGAGAGAGAGAGAGAGAACTCCGTTGGACGGCAGTGGGGGTGACGGGGAGGAAATTGGAATGCAGCCGTGAGGATGATCTCGTTAAGGTTCGACATGTTGCCGAGGCTCGCCGGAATGCAGCCGTGGAAGTTGTTGTTGGCGAGGACGATGACGGAGACCGGCGAGTTCCCGATGTTCTCGATGAAGACCGGTGAGTTCCCGATGTTCCTGATGACGCCGGCGTAGTACATGATTTTTTTAAAATTGTTTGTAAGGATATTAGAGTCATTTACTTGAGCCAGGAACCCGAAAGTATAATAATAACTAAATTATAGGGGCTCAGCAATTAGTAGGAAAATTACAGAGTCCTCATAATCTATTTGAGTATACCCTGGGTTCTGTATGTAATTATCTCATTAATTTATAATTCGCGAATTTAAATTAATCACGAAACAAGAAAGAGATTTTTTAAACGAATTGGGGATTCTATTTCGTTCGCAAACATCGAGAAAGCAAAAGACCCAAGCCCAAAGTTCATAGGCCCAAAGTTTCTACCGAAACCTGGTTAGATTTTCTTCTCGCAGATAAAAAAAGGAATTAAATTTGCAGAAAGGAATCTCCGACTAATCCCAACCCCCGCGGGAATGCCAAACAGCAACAGCGTCGCCATCGCGGTGTCGGACGACGACCCGGAAGAGCCGGGGCGGGTGCGGGCCCGGGTCAGGCGGAAGCGGAAGAAACCCCACGGCCAGCGCGGCGAGCTGACCCAGCGGGCCGTGAGGTTCCTGCTGCGGTACTGGGCGGTGATAGTCTTCCTTCCCGCCGCCGGGCTTCTCCTGTTCGAGGCCTCCAGGATCGGCGGGGCACGCGAGGGAGGAGCCGGGCCCGGCACACCGGCGAAGAAGCCCGAGAAGACGCTCTCCGATGGGAACCTCAACCGCCTCGACCCCACCACCCACGTTGTCGGTGGCGTCCGGGAACGTGAGTTGTAGTGTTTCTTTTCATTAGGAAGAACATTTTCTGTGCGAAACAAACAGAGCTTAATTGTTGATCCAGCTTAGGTCACATTGTGGATTAATTAGATTCTGATTCAGGTTGCTTGAAGATTCTGTCTCCGGAAGAGCTTGATCGTCTGGATGTTCCTATTCGCGGTGACGTTGGTGGACCGGTTAGAAGTGTGGTGTATGTGACGGGAGCAGGTGCGCAGGTGGGAGCTGAGAGCGGTCTCTCTGGACGGCTCTCAGGCGCTCCGCGGTTCAATTTGTTCACCGGTTACCAAACTTTCGAGGAGAGGGAGATGAGTTTTAAGGTTATAAGCTTGTTTCCTAGAGTTGAGTTTCATTGAAAGGGAAACCTCGTGTTGGGTTTTTGTTGGGTTCGTGGGCTTATACTGTCGTAGGTTCTTGCTTTTTAGGTGAAGGAAACAGCGAATGTACATTGCGGTTTCTATAGTGAAGCTGGGGGTTTTAGAATTTCTGAGGAGGACCGGCGTTACATGGAGTCTTGCACGGTTGTGGTCTCTACGTGTGCATTTGGTGGTGGTGATGACCTCTATCAACCAATCGGAATGACGGAGGCATCAGTAAGAAAGGTTAGCTTCAAAAGTTGATTTCTTCTTCATTCTCGCACTGGTCTTGCTTGAAAGCTCCTTTTAGGTTACCTGTTCTTTTCGATGGATATACGCTGTAGGTTTGCTATGCTGCATTCTGGGATGAAGTTACACTGGCAGCTCAGGAGTCTGCAGGACACAAAATTGAAGAGGATGGTTATATTGGGAAATGGCGGATCATCATTGTGAAGGATCTCCCATTTTCTGACCAAAGGTTAAATGGGAAAATCCCAAAGGTTAGGATTTTTTATACTGACATCTTCTTTAATGATACTTGTGAAATATACCCTATAGAAGTCATTTCAATGATTTTATAACTGTCAGTTGCTTTTTCTTCTGATGTTACACGTCGGAGTCTTGGCAACTTGACTTTTCTCTGTGCTCTTTTGAGTTGATAAAAGTCGATTTGAAGATCATCTAACGAAGTTCGAAAAGTTGCGAGTTGCATAATCTGATATAGGAATCAACATCATAGAAAAGTTGTGAGTTGCACAACCTGATCCCGAATGAAGGAGTTAATTTCTTCAATTTCTTGGCCTTCAGCCAGCATTATCTGTGTCATGTGTTGTTTACTCTTTGCGCTGTAGTTGTGTTTGGCAGCTTCTTATTCGATTATCATTTTTTTGAGGTCAGATGCTGGCACACCGCCTGTTTACTAAAGCCAAGTATTCAATTTGGGTAGACTCGAAGTCCCAATTTAGGAGAGATCCGCTAGGTGTTCTGGAAGCCCTTCTTTGGCGTACAGATTCGGTTCTGGCAATTTCAGAACATGGAGCACGCAGCAGCATATATGATGAGGCCAAGGCTGTTGTCAAGAAGCACAAAGCAACTCCAGAAGAAGTTGAGGTGCAACTGGGTCAGTATCGGCAAGATGGAATGCCAGAGGACAAGAGATTAAACGGAAAGAAAGGTGATTTTCTTTACTATTAATAGTGAAAGTATTTGCAGCATCTATTGATGTTTTAGTTTGACTCGAATGGCTGAAGAGCATAAATACTGATTGGCATAGATGTTGATCAATTCATAACATATCCTTGGGGTGATCTTGTGAAAGATTCATGTCCGCTCAAGTGTACTCGGGTTTCGCATCCTGTCCTCCTCACGAGGATTAACAAATGATTCGCTTGTGCAGCTTTGAACGAAGCGTCAGTCATCGTAAGGGAGCATACTCCGATGACGAATCTGTTCATGTGCCTGTGGTTCAACGAAGCAGTTCGGTTTACCTCCCGGGACCAACTGAGTTTCCCGTACGTCCTGTGGCGATTGAAAGGGCCAAAGAACATCAACATGTTCCCTGTTTGCACGCGAAAGGATCTGGTGAACAGCATGGGTCATCTGAGGAAGGCTAAACCGTTGGGCCAATGACTAATTCTTTTGTAACTAAAAGTAGTTTTTCTGAGCTGTGTTAAATATTTAGTTTGAGTCCGGATATTTGTTTATTCAATTTTAGGCGAGAGTTATTTATTCCACTATCATGTTTGCTTCACAATTTTGTTTCCTTTTCTCTTTTTTTTTAAGGTACTTCCTTTTCTCTTGTTGTAATTTGCAACAATGCAGTAATTTTGAAAACTGCCATTATATTTGTAATAATATCTCAAAACCAAAAAGGACAAGAAAATCATTCTCATAAAGAATGGAGAAATTTTTTTGTTGAGAATTCAGATGTACCGACTAAAAATTTTAAATAAATTCTTAGAACAATTTTTTAGTATGCATGCGAAACTTGATTGTAAGATGAACAGATTTTTGTTGTTGTTGGTGGAAGTGGTGAGGTTATGTCCCTATATAAATAAGAATAAGAAATAAGAATATACAGTATCAGACATAGTCAGTTAACCAGTATCGAGAGAAATCCTACTGGTCCTACTGGCCTCAGTGTCGAGATCCCCTCTTTCGAGGTTGCGGTCGCCGACCTCGTTAAAATCCTCCGGCGGTAAAAACCCAGTGGAAAAAGCCGCATCAGGAGGGAAGAAGTACCTCGGCAAGGTCGTAATGACCCGCCCTGACGTTGAAACTGCTATAACTGATCCTCTCAATTCATCACTGGCCATGCGGGTGCAGCGAGGAAGGTTAACACCGCGCAAATCATATAAATACAGCTACATACAACAGTCAATGGGTACATCGAGGATAGAAAGCTCGTATAAAATCTCTAGTGCATGCTTGGAGAGTGCATCCGCAACTCGGTTGCCCTCCCGCCAGGTGTGTTGAATGTCGATCTCCCAATCTCGAGCCAGTAGGTCCCTTGCTCTGAGGATCAAGGTAGCTAGGGGGTGAGTTCGGTCCACGTCTCAGCCAACACATAGGTTGGCCAAGGAAGAGTCTACCTCCACCTAGACCCTCTGGAAGCCCCTCTTCCACGTCAGCTCCAGCCCTAGTGCCAAGGCCCAGAACTCCGCAACTAAGGAGGTATAACTACCAATGCCCTTAGCGAAGCCGCAAACCCAAAACTTGCCTGAGTCGTGTAAGACACCTCTAGTACCCGTAGGCCCCGGGTTGCCCATCGAAGCTCCATCTGTATTGAGCTTGACGAAGCCCTCCTTAGGACGCTGCCAAGGTACCAGGATCTCACGACGTGGGGCAGTGGAGTAATCCGATCCGTCAGGACACGAGCATACTCTAGTGCTTGTGCAATGATGAGGGGGGGGGGGTGCCCCAAGAGAGTACCAGGACAGAAGGCAGAGTTGCATCGCCACTGCCAAAGCTACCAGCACGCTGTCACAAAGGTCGTCGCCCGGGGGGGCCGGTGGTGGGGATAGCTGTGGTCGAGATGTTGGCCCAGAGCCATCTGGGTGGGTCAATCTCTGTGTAGAAGTCCTTGGGTGGTTGTGGAAGGAGGGCTGCCCACACCTCCCTAGAGAACCTGCAATCACAAGACATATGCATCAGAGACTCAGAAAAGTACCACATCGAGGACACATACCGTCATCCGTGAGGTGATGTCGTGCTCGCTCTGTATTCATCATCAACCTGTCATGGCAGAAAAGCCAAGTGAATAGATGAATACGCTATGGTACTCGTAGGTCCTAAATCTGGCTCCAAATAGGGTCAGCTGATAGCATCTCTCCTTCCCTACATAGCACTCCATAAAGGGAGCGGGTAGAGAAGCGCTCATCCTGGGTAAGGCTCCAGGATATCGTGTCCTGCCAACCTGGTAGATCCTGCAAGAAAGTCAAAGTCAGAAAGCTAATAAGGTGAGGGGGCAGTAGGGGCTCCAACCGAGAGATATCCCACTCAGTCTTCGTTGACTAGTACTCCGCCACCCGCCTACTAGACTCCTCAGCAGGCAGATCTCTAAGGAGGTGATTCTGGAGCGGGGATGGAGAGAGCCACAGGTCATCCCAGAAAGAAGTCTGAAGTCCATTGCCCACATTTCGGCAGAGGCCGTGAGCCAAAGCCGAGCGGGCCTTAACCATGGCATGACAGGTAGGAGATGACTCCAACTTCGGCTGGAGTAAGTCAAGACCATTGCCATCTCCACCATACTTGCCCACCAGGATGCGTGCCCAGAAGGGATCCTGAGACTGGATAAATCTCCAGGACAGCTTCGCAAAAGATGCCATGTTAGCCTTCTGCATAGGCCGGAGATCGAGCCCTCCTACCTCATTGGGAGGCAGAGGGTGGCCCAACTGATCAGATGCATCCACTGGCTATCTGAATACTGGTGGGTGCCCCAAATAAAGTTACTGATGCAACTATCCATATCAAAACACACTGGTGGGGGTAGAAGATCTGACTGCATCATATAGGCTGGGATAGAAGATAGAATCGACCGGGCAAGCATCACGCGGCCTGCTCTGCTCAGCGTCCTCGCCTTCCAATCGGCCATCTTATTCTGCAGCCTCTCCAGAATATAATAGTGGATTTGTCGGCATCCTCTACGCAGGTGTTTCGGGACCCCAAGGTACTGACCTAAGTTCGTGGTTAGAGAAATACCGGCCACGTCGCTAAGATAGCTCGCGAGCTCCTGGTAGACGTTATGGGAAACCATGAACTTGGACTTGGGTAGGCTAACACGCTGCCCCAAACAGTCACAAAAGGTCGCCAGATGGTCTCGTACTATGACTGCTTGGTCAACCGTAGCCTTGCACATGAGAATCAGGTCGTCCGCAAACATCAGCTGAGATAGAGGGGGGGCCTGACGTGTCAGTCTGACAGGTTCCCATTTACCCTCTTGCACAAGTTGCTCTATGGCATGAGAGAGACGCTCTATGCAGATAACAAAAAGGTAGGATGAGATAGGGTCACCGTGGCTGATTATGCGGGATGGGGTAAACGGTGTCATCTTTCTCCCATTCTAGAGAACGCATCGAGGTAGTCCTGACACACTCCATGACCCAGCCAATATAAGTAGTCGGTAGGCCCGTCAAAGTAAGAGTCTCCTGGAGGAAGTCCCAACTGAGACGGTCATCAACTTTCTCTAGGTCAAGCTTAATGACCATCCAGCCAGTCTTTCCCCCCTTGTGAGCCATCGAGTGAATCATCTCCCGGAGGATGACTATGTTGTTCGACATACACCATCCAGGGATAAAGTTGGACTGCGTCGAACTGACAATAGTATCTAGGAGGGGTTTCACTCTGTTGAACAGAATCTTCGTAATAATCTTATAGAGCACACTGCACAGACTGATAGGCCAGAACTGAGTCAGCATCTCTGACGTAGGGACTTTAAAGATCAGCGTGATCAGTGTTGTGTTCAAGTTGGATGGGAGCCAACCGCTACGAAAGAACTCCTAGACCTGAGCACAAACTGAGTTGCCAACTACTCTCAACACCTCTGGAAGAAAATGACCTGTAAGCCATCCTCGCATGTGGCCTTATACAGGCCCATCTGGAATAAGCTATCCCAGATCTCTGCACGAGTAACAGGGCCGTTTAGGCCTGTAAGTCGACGAGCTTCCAAAGTCGGGAAGCCATTCCTATACAGAAATGTCGGGTGGCTCAGGTTCTCCTTAAAGTACAGTCTGTAGAAGTGGTCCATAGCCATGGTACAGAGGGAGTCCTGATCCCAGATCCAGTCGCCAGAGGGGGATAGAAGACTACCCACTTGGTTCCCATGCCGTCGGACGATGGTCGAGGTGTGGAAAAATTGAGTGTTTTGGTCCCCATCAGCTATCCAGTCCTCTATGGATTTCTGCATCCAGAATAGGGCCTCCTGATCTAGGATGCTCTCGAGCTCTGCAGAGCTTACTCTCCAGATGGAAAAGTCCCCTTGTAGTCTCAGCCTCCAAAGATCGTTGGACTTCGCTCATCCTAGCAATGCATATATCCTTGTGATGAAGGATATGACCGAACACATCACGGTTCCACTATTGCAGAGCCAGAGTAAGGGTCTCTAATGCACTACTGGCGGTAGAAGTCCTGGGCCACTAGGAGTCGAGGAAGGGCAGAAAGTCAGCATGGAGGAGCCAGGCAGCCTTGAAGCAGAATGGACTCTCTCTCATGTTCCCCTCCTCTCTTTGTTAGAGATTGAGGAAGATAGGAGAGTGATCAGATGCTAAGGATGGGAGATGCCTAACCACCGCCTCTAGCCATCCTAGGCGCCAATCCCCATTGCACATCACTTGGTCTAGACACTTAGACACCTGGGTGGAGGTCTCCTGACAACGGGACCATGTGAACCTCGGGCATATGTATCCGACATCAATAAGGCCGAGTGCATCAATGTCCTCTGTGAATCACAAGTCATGGTTCGTGAGGGTTTCAGAGCCACCGTGACGCTCATCTAGTGATATAATGTCATTGAAGTCTCCATCCAGGGCCATGTTATGGTATAGTTGAGCATTGTGAGTCGACTCCATAAGCCTCGTTGTTCCATAGCCCTGGGACTAGCATAAATTGCACTAAGCTGAAAGGTTGTCTCAGAGGATCAGACTTCCGCGTAGATAAACTGATCACCCCATATTAGGACAGATAATTGAACTTGGGGGGTGGTCCAGAGGAGCCAAATTTCGCTCCTACACCCCATCGCCTCGACATGTACAACTTTTGAGAAGCCCAAGTATTGGCAGACTGTTTTAGCCTTAGTTTCTGAGATTTGAGGTTCGAGAATGACAAGAACATCCGGTCTGTACTGATGCAGGAGGGTATGAGCAGCTTGCAAGAAACGAGGGCTACCTGCTCTGCAGCAGTTCTAAAACAAGTTAGAGATATCTGACATATCTAAATTAGGAAATAAAGATGAAGGAGAGGGATACAAACAGGAAGGGGGTCCAGATCATGTGGATATAGCGGTGGGGCCTGAGTCCACGTCATACTTATCGTCCACCTTGTCCTCCTCTTGGATCTTCTCTGGTCTGGTTGCTAGACCATGTGTCATCTGCTGGGCAGGCCGTGAGGAGCAGGCCGTGAGGCATCCCCTTAGTTTTGGGCTGGGTCGCTCCCCGAGTCCCAAAATTTGGAGCCCGTGGCTACCAAAGATTCATCGCTCAGCCCCTCGATATCGGTTTGGGCTGGTTCACTTCGGGCCTGAGCCATTGCCACACCATCAGCCTTATTCTAGGAGCGGGCCTTCTTTTTGGATGTCCGAAGGTCCACTTCTTCTCCACTATCTAGTTCAAAGTAATAATTGGCACGTTGGGAGAAGGGCATGGTCTGCTGGGCCTTGGCCTTCTGTAATACCCTAGTCCTTTAATTATATTTGTCTGACTTAAGTGAAGTATACTTAGTCGTAATGACATATTTGATTCGTATTTGGAGTAAGATTGCTATGTAAATAGAGTGCCAATGATAGTTGGAAAGAATGCATTTGATATCTCGAACTAACTCAGATATGCTGCGATAAATTGAACATAACTTCTTCATCCGGGTTCAAAGGAGATGATTCAAAATGGTATTTAAAGGTAAGATATGGATTTATAAGCTTTGAAAGACATTGACTTTGTCATGCTAGCAATTGGGATTAAGCCTAGCAAGTGGATAAACAACACATTGTGTTGTCGGTTCTTGAAGTGCTTCGGTTGGACTTTTCGGTCTCTATTTAAACAAGAATTTATGTCCTACACTTTTGTGAAGTGTATATAGACATAAGTTAGTCTTCTAAGGATTCTAGATCAATCTCAACAAAGCCTACATAAATAATTCTCAAGGGTTATGAAGTTAGTTAGTCAAGTTTGGACAGCATTGACACGTATTCGGTAAAATAGACATAACGGTCTCAATTTTTCTCCAAATGGTACAAGTAAATATGATCTAGAAACTAGACACATAGGCTTGAAAAGAAAACAAGTTTGGTTGAAAAATAAAGGAAGGTGGTGAAAAACATGACTCAATTTGCTGTCTCGTGATTGGACCACATGGGAGGTAGAACCAATCATCTTTCACCACTTGGAAACTTGTTAGAATTAGTTGAGAACGTGAGTCATACTGGATGGTAACTCACCTACACTATTTTAGGACTCATAAAATTAAAGGAAGAGGCAGGAGGCTCCAGAGATAAGCCATAAACCGTAAGTGAAGAGAAAGAGGAGAGAGAGCAAGAGGAAAGAGAAAGAAGCAGGTCAACAAAGAATGATTCAGTAAGTGGGTTTCTGATTTAATTTGAAATTTGCAGTCTTCTAAGCGATTGTAGAGGACTCAATGAGCTTTCTAACCGTATATTATATGTCCTATTTGGATTAAGGAATCAATGAAAAATTAGTTTTGAATGGCAGACGAATAACTGGAGTATACAAGTGAGCTTATAGACAAAGAGGTATTCGGTACATGTCCTTTGGCTTGGAATTGGACTTCCATGTCTTCATGATAATTGTAGAGGACTTCAAGAGCTTTCTAACCATATATGATTGGTTATAATTGGATAAAGGAATCGACCTGAAATATATTTTGAACTACAGACTATTTGTTAGAGTATACAGACAAGATGGTGGAAGAAGAAGTTCTTGGTACATATATTTGAACTCCGAATTGGACTTTGGTGCCTTCATATAGTTTGTAGATGACTTAAATACCTTTCTAATGATATATCATATGCTCTGTTTGGATCAAGGAATCATTGTCAAACCTTAGTTGAGCTACAGACTGACTTTCAAGTTTCAGAATTGAGGTGGTTCAAGAGTAACAACTTGGTAAGTAATTTCTTTGGACTTCTAAGTTGATTTTTGGACTCGGTGTAATCATGAAAGAATAGAGCAGTGGTATATTGATGAAGATATGTACTTGGTTTTGTGTGATATTGAGTTATAAAGGCTGCTTACCGAAGTTAGTGTGAATGGCCTTACCTTGTGATCGGTGTGTGTTTGGTTGGCCAAAACAGATCTTTTTATGAAATTATGATCACAAATAATTATTGTACATGATGGTAAGTTAATAATGGACCAGTGACTGAAAGAATGCAAGCGACATTGATGGACTTAAGTTATTACCGACGTTGGTTGTCGATTGTGCCAAAGTTAGTTATTTTCAAGTGTTGGAAATAATTTGCTTGGAGAAGTGAGGAGCTGACCTCACTTTGTGATTGAAAATTGTTATACAGAGTATGAGAAGCTTCCACAAGGTTCTTGGTGGAAGAAATAAACTTGGAAAGAAGGACTGGATGAAGATCCAAAGTGAAAGGAGAATTGAATAGAGAATGAGCATTTGCGGAGCGGTCTTCATTAGTGTAAGCATATAGACCATGGCAACTTTGGTTTGTTTGATACATGTGCATGTTTCAGACTTAAGTATGTGCGTCTCATGCATATGGATTTTGTTTATGAATTTATCTTGTTCATATGTGTTATGTTTGGTCTTACTTGGGTCAGATTTGTGAAATGTGTGGCATATGTGTATGGCCAGCTAGAAAATATGTGTTTCCTAGCTTGGGGCTACTTTGATATGTATGTGAATATGTGACCAATATGTTTTGGTCTATGTGAATTTTGGTATGTTTGGTACATTGTTTGTGGATGGCGGATGATGAGGTCTACCCGTGACCAACCGGGGCTGTTGGCATATGTGCACATATACTGAGGATACAAGGATTCTGATATGATATGATATGTTTGGCCGGCGGGTTAGTTTCTGATAGCGCCTTTAAGATATGGTATCCTCGTGTCGGCGTGGGAGTGACACTATCTAGACTAATCTGAAGTCCATCCGATATGTGTTATATGTTTGTGAAGGTCTATCTGAAATTTTGGTTATGTTTGATATGTGATTGCTTGATGATCTTATTTGTGAGATGGTCTTTTGTTGTCTTAGTTTTCGTATTGGTTAGGTTTGATGTGGGACATAGATAAGTTCTGTCTCTCCCATATGTATCTGACATAACTGATATGTTATATTCTATGTGCTTACGGAGTGTTTTAAAACACTCACCCTTCTCTCACCAGTTTTGCAGGTTCTTCGTCTAGCAGGTCCGTAGCCACCGAGTTTAATTGGATCCTGGGATAAATGTAAAGAATAATTGTATTTGAACGAGACTTTGTAAAGTCAAAATATATTTTGAGGCTGGCTAGACTTATTTAGTTTTGTAAATGGGTCAGGGTCTAGCGCCGGTCACCGATCCCGAATTTGGGTCGTGACACCTTCCCTGCCCATTTTTGGGCTGCTTAGACTTTGATTGGAACTCTGCAATATGCAGAACATGATTGAGATTAATGGACTTTTCAAACCTGAAGAATATCGAGTTAGGACCAGAGGTTATGGGCTTCAGAGTGGGTCAGAGATCTGGGCTTCAGTGAGTTGCCTGGCTGGATTCCAAGTTGCACAAAGCATGGGATGAGGAGGCTAGGTCTAGTATAGTGGCTGGCCCAATACTGGATGGGCTTGGGCGAGCATTTGGGCTAGGCCCGCAAGAGTTACGGCCTGAGGGATTCGCAGCAGAGATTTGGCCCCATTTTTTGGAAGATCTCTTGGATCGCGGGAAGTCCTGATGAGTGTGTAAATGCTCATATTTTGTCATATGTTGCCTGCGTATTTAGTCATGATTTAAGTTATTTTCATTATGTCATGTCAAGTACTATGATCATTTTAGTACATTTGTGTCCAGAAATAGATTTCTACCTATTGTCATATTTTGTAGGAAAATGAAGCTCAATGAAGGCCAATGGAGGGGTGATTTCAAGATACCTTATTGCAAGAGCCATAACTTTCTGCTCGAGTGTTCGAATGCATCAAATGAGATACCGTTGGAACGCTTGAAGAGAGATCTACATTTTGTCTTTTATAGTAAAAGCCAAATTCGAAGTGAAAGAGGGTTTAAAATGTAAAATGCGAAGATGCGACGAAGCTGATCAGCGACCCGGCGAGCGCCAAATACTTGGCGAGCGCCAAGTCCATTACAGAGAGTTCCATTGGCGGGTGCCAAGTCCATTACAAAGAGCTCCGATGTCAGTTTTTCTCGGACTTTCTTTTTAGATGGGAACTCGATCTATTTCAGTTTGCTACGATTTTTGGCCTCCTGTTTCGGCCCTAGGATTATAAATATATTATTTACTTCATTACTTGGCTAGCAAGTCTTCGAGTTTAGAGAAAACTCCTCTAGGTTTTCCTATTCTTTAGCTTAGTCGTTTGGCTATATATATGCCATAGTCTCTTAGGTTTAAGGAGACCTTCTACTGCGACATTGAGACTACTTTTAATCATTAATAAAGTCACAATTCCAGGTAACTACGTGGAGAAGATCGGCGAGGCTTGCTCGAACAACTAAGATTTCTCTATTTCTATCTTTTATGCTATTCGTTATTATACCTTTCATTAATATCATGTGCTTTATGATTATACTTAGCGAGTAGTTCTCTTGTGAGTGTGATGCCCTAATTATGTGATTACTTGTCTATGTTGGCTATGGTTTCACTATCTTTCGCAATAGTTATCAATTGGTGATTTTAATGCCTAATCTAACTTGATTAATTAGATTATGATGTTTAGTTGATAATAATAGACCGGGGGCATTAGAATCAACGGAAGAGTCAATTGACATGTTCTTAGGTATTAATGAGGAATCTTGATACTAAGGGATAACCCGCTAGGAGTTAACTTCATAATTGAGTTTAGCTTAGTTCTTGGTCTAATTAATGAGCAGAAGTGTTGATTAGTGATCATGAACTATTCTAGCTTAATTTTATCCTCCTAATGAGCGGAAGCGTTAAGAAGATGAATTAGAATATTCCGGGTATTAGTTAGAACTTCATAAAAACCATAGTCTCGACATAGATGGGTAATCCATAAGGGTATCGTGCTCGTTTATCTCAATTGATTTACAACTCGTCTTTTATTTGCGTTTCCGATCTCGTTTATTTACTTGCGACCTTTCACAATCTTATAAAACTTTAATTTCCCGCTTCACATAATTACTTGCCTTGATTTAATGTTCAACCCTCATTTCTAAAAATTTTACTTACCGCTATACCATTTACTTGTGCATTTAATTGTTCGCAATTTTGCGTACATCAAGTCCCACAAGTCCCACACGTGATTGGCACTTTCCAAAATTCTTCTCCGACGTGAGAATCTCGGGATTGACCATTGGGAGCGGATTCTTTCCCTTTTCAGAACTCCGGCCAGAGGGACCAGGGAGAGCACTTCTGGCCGGCGTAGTTTCTGACACCAAGGGCCCACCAACTTCCGACGACTCTAGGTCAACCAAGGAGGCGAACTTGTTCCCGGTGGACGTCGTTATTGCCGTAATGGGGCGTCTGTTCCTCCGGTCGACGACCATCCAAGGCTCGAGATTACCCTCGGGGTTAGTCGTCAGGTCCCTCCTATTATCATCCCGGTTGGGTTCCGGCAAGCTTGATGAGGCCGGCACGGACGTGGTAGGATATGCTTGCATCGGGCTTGAGGCAGTCGCTGGCGGGGGTGTATCCTTCTTCGGTCCGGAGGAGCACACCTTCGGTTGGTGTCCGTACATGCCGCAGCGAAGGCAAACCACGTGAAGTCCTTCATATTCCAGACGATGCCTTCGGCCGTTTACCAGTAAAATCCCCGGCAACGGCTTGCTCAGGTCAATCTCCAGGCACACACGTGCATAGCGCCCTCTGGTTCCACGTAGGGTGGTTTCGTCTACCAACCGCCGTAGCAATGGCCTCTAGCACATGCTTGTGGTAGAATATGAAATCAAGGCTCGATATTCCGGTCCAGACCGCGGTGGTCTTTATCTCCGCTTCTGCTGCGTTAATAGCCGGGGTCCACCTTCAGACAGTGATATAGTGCCCCATCGCTGTCCACGGAACTTCAAGGAAAGATTTGACTGAATAGCGAATCGGATAGCATAGAATCCATTCGGGAGATCCATTACCTCCATGGCAGCCACCAATTTCCATAGGCGACGAAGGTGTTTTTCCATGACCGGGGGCGGAGTTGTGTGCACGATTGGAGGCATAACTCTGCGTCTATGGGATAGGCAGGTTTTTGGCCATGTAAACCTGGAGATTGAGGAGGAGATTGGTTCGTTACAGGCTCTCCCACGCACAAGGGATAGACGGCAGCGGTTGCAACCGCTTGTTATCAAGAAAGGGAGAAGATATTGACTAGAGAAAACACCTTCCTATCCGAGTTGCACCCTTTGTAGTTTGTTCGATGGAGAAACACCTCTTTTAGCTTAGACAGGGAGCCTACATCGAACAAAGGGGTGCCAGCTCACGCCAAGGATTTGACAGCCAATCAAAAGCCAGCGCGTTGAAAGTCAAAAACTCACCGACTCAATCCCTTATAAATATACACCAACCCCCACCTGATTCCTCACTCTACGGTAGGAGCGGGTATTAGGATTCTGAGGCTCGTAACTTCTCCTGCCTTTATAGTATTCTGAAATTTATCTTCTCCTTTGAACAGACGATTGAGGGCTCCTCGATCTCGATATTTTTCCAGAATTATGATCGGTTTCGTGTTCATCGATCCGTTTTCTTCTCTGATCTTTTGGTTTCCGTTGGAGAAGTTTCTATCGAGCATATATCTCGTGCCTCGATCTTGATATTATTCCGGAAATATGATCGGTTTCGTGTTGCGGTGGATGGGATCATGGTTTTGTCCATCGGTTTTCTTCTCTGATCTTTTGGTTTCGAGAAGTTTCTATCAAGCATATATCTCGTGATATCGTGTTCATATCCTCCCCGACTATCTTGTCACAGGTTACGCTGACGAGGCAGCAGTGGACGAAGCCTCTTTTCGTTTCTGGAGCTTCATAAGTTTTATTTGGTGTTTTTTATTTGCGGATCTCCTCCATCAAGAACTTTCTAGTCGATCCTATCTGGTGTTGCATGGGGATTAGATTAGGGTTTCTCCGTTCTCATTTGTTTTCTCGTCTCGGATCTCTTGTTTCAACCTGCCTTATGTTGGGCTTCCTGTTATCTTCTTCCTCCGTGGACTGACTAACGGCTTTATTGCAATTTTTGTGGACCGGATGGGGGAGTGCTTGATGCAACATAACTGCTACTAAACGGTTATAGTTGATCTATGATCCTATATGGTTATCTAGTATTTCATATGGTCTACGAACATGCTGAAATTGTATGTGATGCAGAGTGTTCGGTTCTGACTGGATTTGATAAAGGGCGAAGAACATGCTTGTTGACGACGAAATGGTTTTGTCAATCTTTTCGTCACTTTGTTCAGCTGTTTGGTTATGAATGGTTTAGCATGCACTTGAATCATCTCCATCCTGTGTTTTCTTGCTGATTAGGTCCTGCAGAGGGCTTGTACTTGGTGTGCTTCATGGAGAATCACTAATGTGGATGAGAGAACAGTTTCTTTGCCCATTTTGCTTCGGTCTTTCATTTATTTCACCATCAGTTCCAGTTAGCTTGTCTTCTTCAGCTGACGGATCCTCTTAACTTGTTTAACTGTATTGTATGTTCTAGTCGGAGCTGGCAGTTTACGCTTGTTTCTGTTCTCTTGGAGTCGGATGGAGAAGGTTTCCTTGAACCACAAATGAGGACTTCTGGTGTTCTCTTGGACTTTTTTGCTAGCGCATTTTGTTTCGTCTTACCGTGGAGAGTTGTTTCCTTTGGTTGCATCTTATCATGCTTGTGACCATCTTGTCTCAGGTTTAGCTGATTTTTTGTAGTCTCTTTGAGGATTGTAGTAGTTGACACAACCCTTGTTTCACATTCAGTTTCCTCTCCTATTATCAACTAATTTCTGATCTCAACTTTTGGACTTGCAAGTGGACTTCCAATTACCTTTCGGGTCTTGGTTTCTATTCTCAGTGTCTCAAGTGGACTTGCAATGTGCTTCCCGACTATCTTGTAGCAGCTTCTGACGTGAAAAGTAATAGAGGAAGCCTTGGTTTCACAATAAGTTTCTCTTCTGTTGTCGGCCTACTTTCCTCTTCATTGAGTTTTAGATTCTCTGGACACGACGAACTTGTTTTTGTTTCTTATTGGATTTGCAGATCTCTTCTTCTATGGTGTGTGGTGTCTTTTTCTTTGATCTGTTCTGGTGTTGCAAGGGCATGGATTTACGGTTTCTAGTTCCAATTCCGTCCTTGACCTATCTTTCGAGTTTCAGATTTGTACTTTTGGCTTTAAGATTTGGTGTCTTATTGGCATTGCAGGTTTACCACCTGGATTTGCGAGTTGGTCTTCCTGTTATCTTCTTCCTTGGTTCTTCGGCACCCAATGTTCTCTGTGTTTAGTCTTCGATGCCCACATACTAAACGGTTTAGTTGGTCTATGATGTTCCTAGTTATATAGGATTTCATATGGTCTATGAACATGCTGAAATTGAGCTCTTTTCATGTATGTGATGCAGAGTGTTCAGTTCTGACTGGATTTGATACAGGGTGAACTGTATGATGGCTTTATTGCAATTTTTGTTGACTGACTGGATGGGGAGTGCTTGATGCCCACATAGCTGTTACTAAACTGGTCTATGATTCTATTTGTTCCTGGTTATCTAGGATTTCATATGGTCTGCGAACCTGCTGAAATTGAGCTCACATCAATTAATTTCTGATTCTCATGTATGTCATGCAGAGTGTTCGGTTCTGACTGGATTTAATAATGGGTGAAGCATGCTTGTTCACGGAACAGTTTTGTCAATCATTCCCTCACTCTGTTCAGCTGTTCGGTTCTGAATGGTTTAGCATGCACTTGAATCCTCTCCATCCTGTGTTTTCTTGCTGATTAGGTCCTGCAGAGGGAGGTGGCCGGCTTGTACTTGGTGTGCTTCATGGAGAATCATTAATGTGGATGAGACATTAGTTTCTTTGCCCATTTAGTTGCTGTCTTTCATTTATTTCACCGTCAATTCCAGTAAGCTTTGTCTTCTTCAGCTGACGGATTCTCTTAACTTGTTTAACTGTGCTGTATGTTCTAGTCGGAGCTTGCAATTTGCACTTGTTTTTCTGTTCTCTAGTCAGATGCCTGTCGGATGGACTAGGTTTCCTTTGAGCCACAGAAGAGGACTTGTGGTGTTCTCTTGGACTCTTTTGCTAGCGCATGCTGTTTTGTCTTACCATTGAGTTGTTTCTTTGGGTTCATCTTACCATGCTTTGGCCATCTTGTCTCAGGTTTAGCTGATTCGTAGTCTCTTGGAGTGTTGGAGTAGTTGACAAGACCCTTGTTTTGGAATAAGTTATCTCTTCTATTGTCGACTGGTTTCTGCAAGTTGACTGCCAATTACCTTTCGGGTCTTGGTATAGTTGTTGAATACTGGGTTTCTATTCAAAATGTCTCAAATTTTAGGGGATTCATAAATTCATTTCTCTTTTTCTGATTCAAACTGCAGAACTCTTCTGTGTTCTCTCGGGATATTTTCGAGAAGTCCCTGTCTAAGATAGATTTAGCATTCTGCGTCCATATCTTCCCCGACTATCTTGTAGCTGGTTCCAATGATTAGCAACGTGAAAAGTAATCAAGGAAGTATTGGTTTTGGATTAAGTTTCTCTTCTGATGTCGGCCTACTTTTTTCTTGATCGAGTCTCAGATCTCTGCTCCGGACAAAAATTTGTTTTTGTTTGTTATTGGATTCGCAGATCTCTTCTTCTATGGTGCTGGTGTCTTTATGTTTCATTGTTCCGGACCTTTCTTCGATCTGTTCTGGTGTTGCAAGGGCATGGGTTTACAGTTTCTAGTTCCAATTCTGTCCTCGACCTGTCTTTCGAGTTTCAGATATGTACATTTGGGTTTTGAGATTTGGTCTTATTGGAATTGCAGGTTTACCACCTGGATTTGCAAGTTGGGCATCCTGTTATCTTCTTGCTTGGTTCTTCTGCACCCAGCCTCTCTATGTTCTCTGTGTTTAGACTTTCATGGGAGGTGTTGTTGTGCCTTAAATGACTGCTGGTTTGTACAGGTGGACTGACATAACGGCTTTATTGCAATTTTTGTGGACTGGATGGGAGTGCTATATGCCTCATGCTGAATGGTTTAGTTAGTCTATGATGTTCCCATCTGTTAATGGTTATTTAGGGTTTCATATGGTCTACAAACATGCTGGAACTGAGCTCTCACTTAATTTCTGATTCTCATGTATGTGATGCAGAGTGTTCGGTTCTGACTGGATTTGATTTAAGGGTGAAGCATGCTTGTTGACGGAATGGTTTTGTCATCCTTTTCCTTTGTTGAGTTGTTTATTCTAGCATCCGTTCTAATTAATTTGAGTTGATCTTTGTCATGTTAAGCTTATGGTTAAGCATGCACTTAAATCCTCTTTCATTGGTCCCATTTTGTGATGGTTAAGAATGGTGGTCGTCTTGTGTGTTTTCTTACTGATTAGGTTTTCCAGAGGGAGGTGGGCCGGCCTGTACTTATGTGCTTCATGGAGAAGCATGGTTGTCTTTAATTTATTTTCAGTTTCACCATCAGTTCCAGTTAGATTTCTAATGGATCCTCTTAACTTGTAATGTCTGTGTTGTATGTTCTACTCGGCCTGGCTGTTTTCACGGATGGAAAAGTTATCCTACAGCCGCAGAAGAAGACTTGTGGTGTTCTCTTGGACTTTCTTGCTAACACATTCTTTTTCATCTTACCATGGAGTGTGGCTCCCTTTGGTTGATTCTTACCGCGCTCTGGCTATATTATCAGAAGTTTAAGTTGATTGGGTGTCTTTTCGAGGACTGAAGTAGTTGACAAGACCCTTGTTTCTGAATAAGTTCTCTCTTCTATTATGGAATGATTTCTGATCTCAAACTTTTGTATTTGCAAGTGGACTTCCAATTATCTATCTTCCTTGGATCCGACCTTTGGCTGCTTTTTGCTTTATGTATTCAGCCATTGTGGGAGGTCTGGTTGTGACTCGAACAACTGCCGTTTTATAAATGGAGGACGGACAAGTGTGTTGCAATTATTGAAGACTGGATGGGGAGTTGATCTCTACATGGTCCTACTTAAGTGCTACTATTCTATTTGGTTGGTTCACAATGTGCGTCTCTGCTCTGAGTTATGTAGGAATTTCCGATGGTTCAAGGATTTCAAGAAATAGAGTTTCTCCGGAATTTATTCGTGGTCTTCATCTGGTTGGTTGTGATTTTTTTCTCGAGCTTTCAAGTTGGACTATTGCTGTTCCATTTTTTCCTTGTTTCCCTTGCTTCGGCAGTTAGGGTGTAGTTATTCCTTGGTGTGTCCAGGCCCCAGGGTTGACAGACAAATGAAATGGCTTTTCTGGGAGTACGGGAAAGACTAGATGGCTGTGCTTGGTAGTGTGCTGCAGAATCACAGCTGCATGGTTTTCATTTGTTTTTATGATGTTCTCTTTGCTCTTGGTCATAAAATGATTTTAATTTGTACCTGGTTTAATCAATCTGTTGCAGAGTGCTATGTTTTGACTTAAATTTGGTAGAAGGAAGAATAATGCTTGATTAATTCTTTATGTGATAAGAGGAAGAAGAATGTTCGTTAAACTCGTCCCTTTTGTGTTTTGGTTGGATTCTATTGTATGAAAGCTTAGATCTCTCTACTTTTGGGTTCATATGATTCCTTTCTTCCTCATTCTATAGGTAGAAGAGCGGTATTAGGATTATGGGGGTTATTTCTCTCTGGTAGCGTCTCCTGCCTTTATAGGATTCTTAATTTCCCTTTGCTGATCTTGCACAGGCGATTCAAGACTCCTCGATCTCCATATTATTCCAGAATTACGATCGGTTTTGTTTTTCGGTTGATGGGATTATGGTTTGTCTATGGGTTTTCTTCTCTGATCTTTTTGGTTTTCTTTTGAGAAGTTTCTATCAAGCATGTATCTTGTGAGTTTGGGTTCATATCCTCCCCGACCATCTTGGCACAGGTTTCGCTGATGAGGCATCTCTTCTTCGAGGGTGAGAACTGGTGGACGGAGTCTTGGTTTGGGTTCAAGTTCCTCTGTGGCCTGTTCTTTTTGTTTATCAAGTTTCAGATCCCCACAAGTTTTTTTGGTGTTCTTCTTTCCTATTGGATTTGCAGATCTCCTCCATGGTGTCTTTGTCAACCAGCTGTGCTCGATCCTGTCTGGTGTTGCATGGGGATCGGATTAGGGTTTCTCGTTCCAATCCGTTCTCTTTTTTTTTCTCGTCTTGTATCTGTTGTTTCAACCTCCGATATGTTGGGCTTCCTGTTATCTTCTTCCTTGGTTCTTGACAACCAGCCTCTCTATGCGTTATGTATTTAGTCTTCACGGGAGATGTTATTGTGCCTTAAAAATGATTGCTAGTTTGTACAGGGTGGATGGGGGAGTGCTTGATGCAACATAACTGCTACTAAACGGTTTAGTTGGTCTATGATCCCCATCTGTTTATCTAGGATTTCATATGGTCTACGAACATGCTGAAATTGACCTCTCCTCAATTATTTCTGATTCTCGTGTATGTGATGCAGTGTGTTCGGTTCTGACTAAATTTGATAAAGGGTGGAGCATGCTTGTTGACGGAATTGTTTTATCAATCTTTTCCTCACTTTGCCCATTTTGCTCCTCTCTTTCATTTATTTCACCATGAGTTGTAAGATTTGTCTTCTTGATCTGACGGATTAACTTATTTAACCGTGTTGTATGTTCTAGTCGGAGCTGGCTGTTTTCACTTGTTTCTGTTCTCTTGGAGTCAGATGAAGAAGGTTTTCTTGAACTGCAGAAGAGGACGTGTGGTGATCTCTTGGACTTTATTGCTGGTGCATTCTGTTTAGTCTTACCATGGAGAGTTGTTTCTTTGGGTTCATTTACCATGCTTTGGCCATCTTGTCTCAGGTTTAGTTGATTCGTTGTCCCTTGGAGTGTTGTAGTTGACAAAACCCTTGTTTCGGAATAAGTTCTCTCTTCTATTCTGGACTGGTTTCTGATATCGACCTTTTAATTCACAAGTGGACTGGCAATTACCTTTCGGGTCTTGGTTTTGGTATAGTTGTGAATACTTGGTTTCTATTTAAAATGTATCGAATTTTAGGGGATTCATAAATTTGTTGTTCTCTTCTGATTCGAACTGCAGAATCTTCTATGTGCTCTTGGAATATTTTCGAGAAGTTTCTGTCGAGCATAGAACGTTCTGCGTCCATATCTTCCTCGACTATCTTGTAGCAGGTTCCAATTATTAGCTGCGTGAAAAGTTGTACCCGAAGCCTTGGTTTCGGGGTTTAAGGTTCTCTTCTGATGTTCTATTTTTTTTCTTGATTTGAGTTTCAGATCTCTGCTCCGGACACAAACTTGTTTTTGTTTCTTATTGGATTTGCAGATCTCTTCTTCTATGGTGTCTGGTGTCTTTATGGTTTCTCACTCTGGTGTTGCAAGGGCTTGGATTTACAGTTTCTAGTTCGAATTCTGTCATCAGTCTATCGAGTTTCAGATATGTACTTTTGGGTTTGAGATTTGGTGTCTTATCTGAATTGCAGGTTGACCACCTGGATTTGTGAGTTGGTTTCCTGTTATCTTCTTCCTTGGTTTTTTGGCACCCAGCCTCTCTGTGTTCTCTGTATGTAGACTTCATTGGTAGTTGGTGTTGTGCCTTGAATTTGACTGCTGGTTTGTACAGGGTTGACTGAAATAATGGCTTTATTGCAATTTTTGTGGACTGGATGGGGGAGAGTGCTTGATGTCCACATAACTGCTACTAAACGGTTTAGTTGGTCTATGATCCTATCTGTTCCTGGTTATCTAGGATTTCGTATGGTTTACGAACATGCTGAAAATGAGCTCTCCTCAATTAAATTCTGGTTCTGACTGGATTTGATACAGGGTGAACTGAATAATGGCTTTATTGCAATTTTTGTGGTCTGGAGCGGTTTAGTTGGTCTATGATGTTCCTTTCTGTTCCTGGTTATCTAGGATTTCGTATGGTCTAATTGAGCTCTCCTCAACGAATTTCTGATTCTCATGTGATGCAGAGTTGTCGATTCTGACTGGATTTGAAGCATGCTTGTTGACGGAATGGTTTTGTCAAACTTTTCCTCACTTTGTTGAGCTGTTTGGTTCTGAATGGTTTAGCATGCACTTGAATCCTCTCCATCCCGTGTTCTCTTGCTGATTAGGTCCTGCAGAGAGAGGTGGCCGGCTTGTCCTTGGTGTTCTTCATGGAGAATCACGTGAACGAGATCAATTTCTTTGCCCATTTTGCTTCTGTCATTTATTTCATGATCAGTTCCAATAAGATTTGTGTTCTTCAGCTGACGGATCCCCTTAACTTGTTTAACTATGTTGTATGTTCTGGTCGGAGCTGGCTGTTTTCACTTGTTTTTGTTCTCTTGGAGTCAGATGCCTGTCAGATGGAGAAGGTTTCCATGAACCACAGAAGAGGACTTGTGGTGTTCTCTTGGACTTTTTTGCTAGTGCTTTCTGTTTAATGAAAGGTCTTGGTTTTGGTATAGTTGTGCATACTTGGTTTCTATTCAAAATGTCTCGAATTTGATGGGATTCCTAAATTTTTTGCTCTCTGCATATTTTCGAGAAGTTTCTGTCAACCACAGATATATCTCGCGTTCTGCGTTCATATCTTCCCCGACTATCTTGTAGCAGGTTCCAATGATTAGCGCCGTGGGATGTAATCTAGGAAGCCTTGGTTTCAGATTGTGTTTCTCTTCTGTTGTCGGCCTACTTTTTTCATGATTTGAGTTTCAGATCTCTGCTCCGGACACAAACTTGTTTTTGTTTCTTACTGGATTTGCAGATCTCTTCTTCTATGATGTCTGGTGTCTTGATCGTTTCTCTTTCCGGATCTTTCTTATATCTGTTCTGGTGTTGCAAGCTTCTGGATTTACAGTGTCTAGTTCCAATTCCGTCCTTGATCTGTCTATCGTTTTTCAGATATGTACTTTTGGGTTTGAGATTTGGTGTCTTATTGGAATTGCAGGTTTACCACATGGATTTGCGAATTTTGCTCTCTGTTATCTTGTTCCTTGGTTCTTCTGCACCCAGCCTCTCTGTTTTCTCTGTATTTAGTCTTCATGGGAGGTGGTGTTGTGCCTTAAATGACTGCTGGTTTGTACAGGGTGGACTGAATAATGGCTTTATTGCAATTTTTGTGGATGGGGGAGTGCTTGATGCCACATAACTGCTACTAAACGGTTTAGTTGGTCTATGATCCTATCTGTTCCTGGTTATCTAGGATTTCATATTGTTTAAGAACTTGATGAAATTGAGCTTTCCTGAATTAATTTCTGATTTGCATGTTTGTGATGCAGAGTGCTTTTCATACTGGATTTGATAAAGGGTGAAGCATGCTTGTTGGTGGAATGATTTTGTTGTCCTTTTCCGTTCTAGTTAATTTTTGTTTATCTTTTTTGTGTTTAGCTTATGGTTTAGCATGCACTTGAATCCTATCACTTTGGGTTCATTTTGGGGTGATTTATGGATGGCGGTCTGCTGCTATGTTTTCTTACTGATTAGGTCTTGCAGAGTTAGTTGGGCTGGCTTGTACTTGATGTGCTTCATGGGGAAGCATTAATGTGGATGAAATATCAGTTTCCTTGCCGTATTATTGTACTTGGTATATTTCGGATTGTTCAAGGATTTGCAGAGATTGAGTTTCTCTTGAATTTATTCCTGGTTTGCTGTGTTCTTCCGTTTATCACAGTCTCTTTTTGCTTTGGTTGGAGGCTATGTCATGATGCTTTGATCTCTGCTTTTGTGTTCATATGTCCAGACTATCTTGTCACAGGTGTCTCCTCGATGGTGGGTAGTGGTTGACACAGTCCTTTGATTGTCTTGTTTTCTTTGCTTTGTTTTCTCTGTATAATGAGTTTCAGATATTTTCCATGTGAGTTTGATGCTTTCGTTTCCGATTGGTTTTATATTTTCTCAGAGGGAGAACTATGTTTGGGACCTTTGATAATGCCTATGCTGCTATTGGTAATATTGATTTTTCTGAAATTGACCTCGTCTGATTTTCTGGTCTGAATTTTATCTGATAATTTTATGCGTCGTCAACTGCCTTGTTTTGTGTGTTGTTTGTATCTTTCATATGATTTTCTAATTACTTGCTCCAAAACCAAGTAATCTGTGGATGCTCCAAAATATAGCACTGCACCAAGTTGCCTTAATCACAACCACCGAGAAATGCACTAGTGTCATTTTCAAATCCATATGTTCTTCATTCTTATACTGAAGTAACTTTTTCTTCAAACTGTACATATAAATTTGAAATTTATCCGAGAGATGTAGGCCTATTCCAGGTTGTTTTTGGTGGGTGCATGAGATTCAGATGTACAAAATGACTGCGAGTCGTGTTGCTTCTCTTGGTCTTGCATTGATGCTTCCGCTTTCAGGCTCCAAGTAATTTCCTTTGGCATCGTCACACTGCATTATGCCCGAGTTGCTGCTTTCTGTTAAGTGATCTTGTCATGAGTTGATTTCTCAGCAGTTCGGATGACAACGAATGTTATGTCGCCTGACTTTCTTAGAATTCCTGTGGGATGGGTTTGATTGTAGCTGCACGGGATTGTTCATGTCTTTCATTTCGCTTCACGATTATTCTTTAGTTTCATGTTAACTTTTTCTTCATTTGATTGTTTTCTTGTCATATGTTTGCTGGCCTGTCTGCCTTCAGCATGGGAAATAGTTGGGGACATCGTCAACATGATCAAATGCCAAGTCTTCAGTTTGTCTTCCGTTGTCTGCATTCGAGCTGCTGAATTCTTTGTTATGAAGCTTCACCTTGCTCTATGGAGAATCGGCATGGCTAGCCAGATCATCTAGTGAAATTAAGTGGTTTATGGAGTGGCTAAAATTTATTGGTATTTGTGTCGGGATTGAGGATAAATATGGTGATGGTTATCTTGCCCTAAGTCGACGCAATGAAATTAAGTTCTCTTCAGTAAGATTAAATCATGTTCACGCACATTGGTTGGAGTGATTTCTGGATAGAGATGTCTGCTATATTGGTATGAGTTTCCTCAGACTTGAAAAGGGCATGTTTTATCACCTTCAGGTAGAATTCGAATTTGAAGAATTGCAACTACTTTGAAGATCATGTACCACATGATTATTACTACTGGCATATTTGGGAATGCCGATGGTTTTTTCTGCTGAAGTGTTTTTTTTGGATATCTTTTGTCGGTATTTGTGTCGAGATTGAGGATGAAGATGGTGATGGTTATCTTGCCTGTGTCGGCTCAATGAAATTAAGTTCTCTTCAGGAAGATTAAATCATGTTTCTGCTTATGCATATTGGTTGGAGTGAATCCTGGATAAAGATATCTGCTGTGTGTATCCGAGTTTCCTTGGACATCAAAAGGGCAGGTTTTGTCACTTTCAGATAGAATTTGAATTTGAAGGAATGCAACCACTTTCAAGATCTTGTACCAAGGGATTGTTACTACTGGCATGTTCAGGAACGCCGATGTTTTTCTTTATAGTGAAGAGTGTTGTGTTTGATATCTTTGTTGGTAGGTGCCAAGTTAGAATATGTAGTTTTGCTGGCCGAATTGATGGTGATTGGAATAGTGCCCCGCATTTCTTCTCTCTTTCGACTAGTCGCATGTTATCTTTTGAAGGCTGTTTATCCGTTGAAAAGTGTGACACAGGGTTGGTTTCCGTTGATTATGTCCAAGGAGGTTCGTCCAGAGATGTCCGACGGATTGTGGGTGTTGGTGGAATGAAGTCTGGATATCATAACCTAGGTTGAAGTTTGGATACATGTCATATATTGTTGTCTTTATCTTCTTCAGACTTGCAAATACTTGTTGTGAAGTGTGATGGATGGTATTGGCATGTTGATGTTTTTCCTCGGGTGTTTGTTTGGATGTTTAATTCGTTTTTTCCCCAATGTTGAAACTCCGCCTGTGGCACACAGCCGGTCCCAAGCCCGGGTAAAAGGAGGAGGGGTCATTGAAAGTTGAACAAGCGTATCGTAGGTGATAATTCTGAGCTGAAGCTATAAAATGGTGAGACTATGCTTACCTAGGTCAACATGATAATGCCAATTCGAACAAAAAATTGTTGTGTGCAATCTTTGTGAGCTAGTAGACCCGTTTCCCTTTTTCCTCTGCTGCTAGGCAGCGTAAGCAATTTTCTACATCATCTAGGAGTGGCTATCCGAACGATCATGATATTTAATCTCTGAGGTCTTTTTTATTTTTCTAATTTGTGATGGAGTTGGTGCTTCGATCCCGCCGGTTTGGATAGACAAAAGTCAAAGCTACCAAGGGTTACAGTATAAACCCTATTGGTTGATGGTTAAACTGTTGCTCTTAATAAGTCGCAACAACTTGGTTAGCCATGTAACAACCAATGCTCGAGAGCCCCCACGCCTCGCCCGGCCGGATGTTGGGGTCTTCATCTTCCACCACAAGGTCATTGAGGGCCCCGAGAACATGTCGCGGATTTCATCCCGGTTGAAGATTGTTTCGCATGTTCCGCCTGCAACATCACTGACGTTTGGTACATTTGAGCTTCCGGGCAGCCTAATTGTGAAGGCGAATGCGCGGCGCGCGACAAGGAGCAGCAGGTAACCGTGGCTTGAGGAACAGGATCCTTTGCGTTTGTTCGTGGGCTGGCCATCTTTCGTTTATGAGTCGGACAATTCCTGGATGAGGCATGAAGTGTTCGGTTTCTGTAGCTTTTTAATTAATGTTCTGTGTACTTAGCATGCATAAATAATAATAAACTTCAGATTATGTGTGGTAATCTTCATTTGAATCCTTCATTTTTAAGTCAAATTAACAAACCAGTGTTTATCTATCTCTCAAACAAAAAATTTGAAATTTGAAATTTACGTATTAATGGTATGAGAAATTATCACGATTTATGATTCAATTATGTTCGAATCAGATTATAATATCGAATTAGTTCAGTTAAAAAAGAAATCAAGATCCAACAAGAACTTAACCAACACAGCTTAATTGCAGATAACTAAGATAACTTCACCATCAATGAAAAAGCTCTCTGATCACCAAATTTTCAATTTTGGAGCTTCGACTCTCGCGTGAAGTTCTTGAAAGGTATGATCGGACGTTAACCTATATACATATATAAGACGTTAACCTATATTAGTGGGTCAGATCAAAGAATTTATTGATTTCGATGGGCTCCGACGCGGCCCAATCTTAAAGCCCAATAACAAAGAGAAGCGGGCCAACCAGGCGCGAAACAATCTTTCTTAACCGCGGTAATAAATAATAGGGAAAAGTACTGTTTAGTATCCTATGCTTTCACCTTTTTTGCGATAGGACCGTGTAGTTTAAAAACCATCAATCAGGTCCAAGTTATTTCAAAAATTTTCAACCTACGGTCCCGACTTGGTTCGGGTTATTTCCTAACCTACTTGGACCGCCACGTCACCAAAACGACGCCGCTTCAGTCCGACGTGGCCTATGAATCATCATTAAAAAAAACCTAAATAATCCCATCTTTTTATAATATTTAAAAAAAATCCCAATATAATACTATATAAGAACTATCCTATCTAAGAAACCCTAAAATTTTCCTTCTCCCTCCTTGCAGCAAAATTTTCCTCTCCAAATACATTCAAAAATTTTCTCTCCAAGTTCCGTGCCCTTCATTTAGTAGCTGGGTAGAAGGTTGTAGCTCCCTCTCCAAGCTCAGTAGAAGGTTGTAGCGCTCTCTCCAAGCCCGGCAGTGGGTATCAGATTTTGAAGAAAGAGAGGGAGCGAGAATGGTGAGTAGCAGCTCTTCTCTATCTTCTGGTTCTCAGAAATCGAAGGTGAAGATGTGCAACTATGGAGTTCGCTCGCCTATACGAATGGCAAGAACATATTCAAATGTGGAAAGGCATTTTTATGGGTGTGGTAGATACAATGAGAATGGGCAAAAAAAGTGCAATTTTTTCCAATGGTGTGATCCGCTGACTTGTAAATGGGGATTAGAGGTGTTGCCAACTCTACTCGAATCTATTAAGCTCAAAAAGAAACATATTGAAGATCTCTCCATCCTTGTCGAGGAAATACAAGCTAATCTTCGAAAATCTAATGAAGATAAATGTGGGCATTGAACAAGATTGAGGAGAAGTGTCGTAGATATCACCGTTTCTTTGTAATTGTAATTTTAGTCGGCATGGCTTTAATATAGTTTGCTTAGTTAGTCGTTGTAATATTTGCATATTAACTTGATGCAAGCTTGTTCCCTAATTTATGTGTTGTAATGTAAGTTATAATGTTGTAAGTTTGTAAGCTATGAAACATGTCCAACACAATTGCAACAAAATATTTCCAAACTAGGTTCATACTTGTCCAAGGCAAGTGCCTAGAAACATGTCCAAAATAGGTTTATACTTGGCCAAAATATGGCAGCCGATCCAAAATATGTCCAAAACATGACAGCCTACAAACTATGCACTGTCAAACCAAACTAAACTAGTAGCCGATCCAAAGCATCTTCCTGTCCCTAAAATAAGTTGCATCCAATATCTTCAGACGTGCGAATTTTCTGATTGTTGACTTCCTAATGTCCTCTTTGTTTGCCTTGTTTGTCTCTACAATAATGGCACATATTAGTAAATGAACCAGTTTATGTAAATTGTACAAAATCAAAGTATTTGTCTGAAATTATCTTTGTAGAGGTCTGGCTGGTGCTGGCTGCAGCTTTGCTGGTGCTGGCCGAAGCTTTGCTAGTGCTGGCCGAAGCTTCAGAGTGTTGCACCTTCTTCTGTATGTTGAGTCTATGTCGCCTTTGCCATGGTGACTCACCTGTTACCTTGCAACCTCGGATGTTATGGCCAACCTGTTTGCAGTTACTACACCGCACATTTCCCCCAAGCCGAGTAATTTTTCGGTTATGATTTTTAGGTTCATCGACACCCCTTCTTCTCTTCTTCTTCGGACGATCAGTGGGCTTTCTTATCAAAGGCGGATGAACATCATCTCCTTCAGTCACTGGCCACTCATCTTGATTAGGAAGTGGCACAATATAGTGTTTATAAACTTACATGTATGTCTCTTTGGAATAACAGCTACCAACAAATGCAGCTGGATCCAAGCGACTCTCATGAAGGGCAGCAATAGCATGCTTACATGGAATTCCTTTAATTTCTCACATTCGACAAGTACATATCTTGGCATTAATATCAACAATGGTTGATGTTCCACCACATTCAACTTTGTACTTCAAACTACCAGCAGCACCAGCAAAACAATTACCTGATGCCATCTTATTTTGGTCCAAGACTTTTAAAATGTTAGGACAGATGCTTCCATTGTACTTTTCCATACTCGAGTACTTGATATGTATTCCATTCATTAATTTCCTCCTAATCCACTATAACATAGTCAAAATAGGCATCTTTCTACCATTGACTATTGCTGCATTGAACGACTCACTTATGTTATTCACGATAAGGTCTGTCTTGCAATGTGTACTAAAATGGCTTCTGGTCCAGCACCGTTGGTCATTTTTCATCAGAAATTTGACTGCCTCCTCCCCATTGGGTAATTTTTTTTATCTTTTTCAAGTAAAACTTCCACTTTTTTTTGCTTCCAGTTCCAGCAGCTAGCCATAGTAGTTCCTGTCAACAATATAAAAGTTAACCAACATCGTCTGAGTCACGTCGAATGTCCATCAATTCAATGTCACCGAAAATGATCGGGTCATCATCATCATTGTCAAGACCAACAATAGGTGTATCTACAATCTCAACTTCTCCCTCTTCATCTAAAACATCATCATCGTCATCTTCATCGTCTGCACTTTCCTCAGACGATGAGCTATCTTCGTCCATACCCTTATCAACATGCACAATACCTTCACTTTCGGCAGTCCACTCATCATCTGCCACTTGAGGATGCATCTCTTCATTTTGTAAATCATTATCAAACCTTAAGAAAACCTCCAACCTCGCCTTCAATATTTTAACATCTGCAACAACATCTCCTTGTTCTATTCCATAGACATCAGTCAAATTACAGTTCCTTTGGGTCTCATCCATTTGTAAAGCCTCCCTATCCTGAAAGATCTCCACTATTTTACCATTACCATTAATATCACCAATCTTGTACCACATCCAAAACTCGTTCATCTTTAACATGCTATGATAAAAACCATGAAGATTCTAGTAACCAAAGCTATCTACATCATAACCAACACTCATCTCAAACCTTTCTCTCCCAATATAGTTATTACCTCAGTTTTCATCCCATTGCCCGCCATAATTGTAGCGAATGCGTATCTGATGCGCATCCATTGCACAAGTGAAACCTGCAGAACAACACAAGCCATAGTTAGCAGACACCCAGAACTAAAGCCATATCAACAAGAACAAAACCCAGAACAAAAACCCTAATTGCACGATACCCTGAACAAAAACTTAGATGAAAAACCATAATCGAACAAAACCCAGACCAAAAACCATAATCGAACAAAACCCAGACCAAAAACCATAATCGAACAAACCCACAACAAAAACTCAGACCAAAAACTGCAATCGAACAAAACCCGATTTGAACAATAATGGAAAAAATGAGAATAACTAAAAAACGAACACCCAAACCCTAAATAAAAATACACAAAAACAAAAACAACCAAAACTATAGGCGATTTTTAAGATTTTCAATATATACCTTGACGTTGGGGAAAACCACAAAACGTGTAGGTCAGTCACTGACAAAGTCAAGTTTTAGGGTTTGCATTTGGGGCCACGACGAGGGAGCCGAGAAGGAAGGGAGAGGGAAGGATCGTGTGGGCGAGGAGATGGGAGGAGGCGATGGACGGGAGAGGGAGGTGAAAAGAAACAGCGAGGGACGGGAGAGAGAGAGTGGTTGTAGATTTTTTTGAGAGAGAGAGTGATTGTATGGAAATCCAGGTTAAATGAGAAAAGAGTGATTATTTAAATGGGGGGTTTTTGAAATAATATAAACAAAACTAGGATCATTTTAATAATTTTCCATTAAGTCGCCCGTTCATCGGCCACGTCGGACTGAAGCGGCGTCGTTTTGGTGACGTGGCAGTCCAAGTAGGTTCGGAAATAACCCGAACCAAGTCGGGACCGTAGGTTGAAAATTTTTGAAATAACTTGGACCTGATTGATGGTTTTTAAACTACACGGTCCTATCGCAAAAAAGGTGAAAGTACAGGGTACTAAACAGTACTTTTCCCTAAATAATAATCACTAATTAGGAAGGAATTGTCAATTCCAGAGAGAGAGAGAGAGAGAGAAGTTGGACCCGCACAAATGAAATAATAGCTTTCTGATCTCTTCTTCTTCTTCTTCTCCGAAGGAAGTCGGTCGCGATTAGGTAGGCAGCGAAGGAAGGAAGGGGGGAAAATGGCGAAATCGAGCGCGGACGACGAGGAGCTGCGTCGCGCGTGCGAGGCGGCGATCGAAGGGACGAAGCAGAAGATCGTACTGTCGATACGGTTGATGAAGAGCCACGGGATCCGGGGGAAATCTGGCAAATTGAGCCGCAACAACATGGCCAAGCCCCGTGTCCTCGTCCTCTCCAGTTACTTTACCCTTCCCCCTTCCTTGCTTTTCCTTTTGTTTTCGGATCCGGTTTATTATGTGTTTGGGGGATCAGATTTTGGATCGCATCTATTGAGCTTGTTGATAAGATTATAACTGAATTCCGAGTTGTTGTTGTTGTTGTTGTTTTTGTTGTTGTTGTTGTTGTTGTTGTTGTTGTTGTTGTACGTTGAATTCTTGGTTTGTTGTTGCAGCCAAAGCCAAAGGACAGCGTACTAAGGCGTTCCTTCGGGTGCTCAAGTATTCCAACGGAGGCGTTCTGGAGGTAATGTTTGCTCTTTTTATCTTGGAGATGGAATGGGATGGGACTTTGTGGTTGGTTGGTTGAATCTACGGAAATTGCCAAAACCAGCATGGTTTTAGTTATTATGTTATTACTCGGTATAGAAGAGAACACTTATCCCTAAGTAGTGGGACTCTGTTCACCGTCGCCAGAGTTGTGACATGTGGTGGATGGTTTGGTGCAAGTCATTACGACCTTTTCAAAAGCTTTATTGATTAGATGTAAATGTGTATTATTACTTTTAGCTTCATTCGTGAAAAAAGAAAAAGAAAGAGAAGAAGATGGTACTTGGGAACGCTTTCAGATCATTGTTGCTTTCATGATATCGGGTCGGCATAATGACATGACTCATTATGCAGCCTGCAAAGTTGTACAAGCTTAAGCATCTTTCGAAGGTGGAGGTAGTTTCCAATGATCCAAGTGGGTGTACCTTCACACTGGTAATGGTTTATCTTTGATAACTTTCTGAATAAGATTTGTAGTTTATGTTGGAAGACACTTGTAAGTGACTTCTTCGTAAGCCTTTGATTTTCATGACTTTTAGTTTTCAATGTCTACTTGTGGTTCAAATGGTTTAGGGATTTGATAACCTGAGAAGCCAAAGTGTTGCTCCACCTCAGTGGACTATGCGCAATATTGATGATAGGTGAGCATTATGGGATATTTGGATCCCTTTCTATGTCCCAAATTCTATCGTCTCTTTATCGTTTTTGTGACAATTTAGTGATTGTTCTTTTCTCTTGACATTTTTGTTTCATACACTTCTTCCAGGAATCGTCTCTTGTACTGCATCTTAAACATTTGTAAAGATGTACTCGGCCGCTTTCCTAAAGTTGTTGGCATAGATATTGTGGAGATGGCACTTTGGGCAAAGGTGCACATTATGATTTGTGTTTCGCTCTACCTTTACATTCGATTTATATGTTGAATAATGCTAACATATCAGAGTAATACCTTTCTGTAGAATGTGTTAATGACCCTAAATAGCTACTGTTCTGGAGTTGGTAATTCCGTATCAACAATGTTATCTATCTGTTTTTGATGAGAAATTAGTTGGGGGAGATTCATCATGCGAAGTTCTAAGGGTTTACAAATTTTTCTGTTAGCTGACTGAGCTCGCAGTCACAGTTGCTGCCTCAGACCACAGTCTGTTTTATGCCTTCTGATTGGGCCATAGCTGATGAGGAGGATACCCTGATGTCTACGTGCATTTAGTTAAAAATCGATTATACTTGTGATGCCCTTGAAATATTCAGTCTATAATATCAAATACAGAATTGGTAGTTTGTGTTATCCGCTGCTCTCTGAAAACTGTTTGATGTTGTGCAGGAGAATACACCTGCAGTTACGAAGCAAAGGACAGTGAAAGATGGGCCAGTTGCTACCACGGGGGAGATGGAGAGCGACTTGAAGGTGACTGTCGAAAAGGAACTTGTCTCTCAAGCTGAGGAAGAAGATATGGAGGCTCTTCTTGGGACGTATGTATTCTTTCAACTTGTACCGTTAACAATTGGAGGTCATAGCAGTTTGTCAATTCTGATGTAGCCTACTCTCATTTTAAGTGTCTGATCTAGGTACCTTAGTTTTGAATTTTAGTTGAAAAAAATAGTGTACCATTCGTTCCAAAATGACAAGCACCTACATTACCTCATTGTATATGTAGAAATTCTATTTTTGGGTGTGTTTTGAAGTAGTTGACTGTTTTATCGGCTGCAGATATGTCATGGGAATCGGTGAAGCTGAGGCATTTTCTGAAAGGTTGAGGCGAGAGCTTTTAGCCCTAGAAGCAGCAAATGTGCATGCCATACTGGAAAGTGAACCTATGATTGATGAGGTATTTCCTATAAATATGGAATTTAGGTTATCAAGGGCAAAAACACCCATTGACTGAAAATTCATCCAGCTTTTTGCTTGTTGAATGAAGCTTTTGAAATCGAATAAGTTTTGAAGTGGAAAAAAACATTGGATATTATGTCATTTTGTTTCAAGTTTCATCGACAACATTGTATGCAAGTGGACTCTAAGTTTATTGTTTTAATTCTTCAGGTGCTGAAAGGGCTCGAGGCTGCAACAATCTGTGTCGATGACATGGATGAATGGTTGGGAATCTTTAATGTGAAGCTTAGGCATATGAGAGAAGATATTGAATCGGTGAGTTTCATCCTCTCAGAGCTTAAGATCCTAAACTTAATATTTCAAACACCTGTCTGGGCTTCTTGTGACTGTATCTGTATGGTCATGCTTTCGCAAAATTTTGTATTTAAAATTTAAATTCTAACTACTTAATTGATCTAGATATTGTATACATGGAATAACTGTGTGCTTATGAGGAATTGGTAATGGCATGATAAATCAGTCATTTTGTTTGTATGGGATTTACGCTTGTTCAATTCTCTTTCAAAGCATATTCGGTCTTATTATTAAATTTGATGCTATAAAGCTTTATCAGGCTGTGGAATTGAGATTGGAACTTTGTCCTTTGAATTATCACAGTTATAAATTGGTTAAAAAATTGTCTGGCTTTGAGATGGATGAATGTTGTCCTCTTACTTTGTTTTGTAACCATACCTCTCATCGTCACCAGATAGAGACACGAAATAACAAGTTGGAGATGCAATCCGTAAACAACAGAGGACTTATTGAAGAACTTGACAAGCTTCTTGAACGACTTCGTGTCCCTTCCAATGTATGTTTTCTAATTTCTTTGGTTTATTATTTCTTCTCTTGTCTTGGCCTTCTTGATATTCCAAGTTATAACATTATTACTGGATTTAGTATGCAGCTTGTTTAACAGGAGGTGAATTTGATGAGGCTCGGATGATTCAGAATATTGAGGCATGCGAGTGGTTGACTGGTGCCCTTCGAGGTCTTCAAGTTCCCAACCTGGATCCTACCTATGCGAATATGCGGGCTGTATGCATTCTTTCTCTTTCTCTGTGCCTGTTTTTTGGAATTATAAATTGATTTGACTGTTTAAATGATGATGCCAGCAAAGAGGGTTGGTTAGTTGACATGAATGCTGTTGTATGGCATTTTAATTGTTAGGTGACATCTGACTACTACTGGCATGTGCCACTAACTTAGGTTGTTACCATTGCCCTACGTTGGTTGATTGAACACATCTCCAGTTGGAGAAGCTGTGGGCTTCTGGGTGGTCATGTTGTCATGTCAAGAGTTTCATGCTGAAATAGGATTAATTTTCTTGCAGGTTAAAGAGAAGCGAGCTGAACTTGAAAAGCTGAAGAATACATTTGTCAGGAGAGCTTCTGAGTTTTTGAAAAACTACTTTTCAAGCTTAGTGGATTTCATGATAAGCGACAAGAGTTACTTTTCACATGTATTATTCAGATTATCTTTTTCTTCTACACGTTAGAGAGTTACGATTAGGCAGAGTATCTTAGATATGTGAGTATCTTTTTTGAAACAGCGAGGGCAGTTGAAGAGGCCTGATCATGCCGACTTACGGTATAAGTGTAGGACATATGCTCGTCTGCTACAACATCTAAAGGTTAGTGTACAGACTTTTTAAGTTAACCTTAGCATTTCTCCAGTTGTGTACCATATTCTTCTTATCCATTGTTTCATATCTTAATTTTTTCTGTCAGAGTCTTGACAAGAATTGTTTGGGTCCTTTAAGAAAAGCCTACTGCAGCTCTCTGAACTTGCTTCTTCGCCGGGAGGTGAGGCATTGTGATCCTTGTTAATTCCTTGTTTTGCCATGCTAGAAAAGTTAACTGAAGTGCGAGCTTTGGAGTAACTTATTCCTATTTGCAGGCTCGAGAATTTGCCAACGAACTTCGTGCTAGCACAAAAGCGTCGAGGAATCCCACCGTCTGGCTTGAAGCTTCAACTGGCTCCAGTCAAAGTGGATCTGCTGATACTTCCTCTGTTTCTGAGGCTTACTCAAAGATGCTTACCATATTTATTCCACTCCTTGTAGACGAGGTCATTGCTTTATGTCTATATACATTAAAGAAAGCAGAACGCCGTACTCATTTTAAAATTTATCCACCTCACTTATCACCAAAAAAACCACCTTGACTTGAATTACAGAGTTCTTTCTTTGCACACTTCATGTGCTTTGAAGTACCCGCGCTTGCTCCTCCTGGAGGGGTTGCTAATGGTAATAAAGACGGAGGGGACAATGATGATGAAGAAGATGATGATTTGGGCATTATGGACATTGATGAGAATGACAATAAAGCTGGTAATTCTTGACACAGCTTAACTTCTGTTTGGGTGAGCCTGTTTACTCATTGATGTTACATGGGATTTTCCTTTCAGGTAAAAGTTCTGCAGACCTGGCAGCGCTAAATGAGTCTCTTCAGGACTTGCTTGATGGTATCCAGGTGATTTGAAGTCCTTTAGTCCTCTGGCTTGTTTGTACATTTGTTGACAGTAAGTTCTCAACAATCGAGGAGTTAAATATGCATCATTTTGAGTCTTCACTTGTTCATCTTGTGGATCGTAGGAAGATTTCTATGCAGTCGTTGATTGGGCTTACAAGATTGATCCTCTCCGTTGCATATCAATGCATGGAGTCACAGAACGTTACCTCTCTGGTCAAAAAGCTGATGCAGCAGGTTTTGTGCGTCTGCTGCTTGGTGATTTGGAGTCTAGAATCTCAATGCAGTTTGCTCATGTGTGTTTTCACGTCAAAGCTGAATTGCTTGGTGTTATATTCATTTTTGGAACACAAATGTTGATGATTTATTTATTTTGTAGTTTGTTGATGAAGCTTGCCACCAGATTGAAAAAAATGAGCGTAATGTTCGACAGATGGGGGTCCTCTCATACATCCCTAGGTACTAATAACTTCCGCAGAAATTAAATTTTTGCTTGAAAAAATGCATAATCCTCCCATATCCATAACCAAGTAATCTTTGGAAGAGACCATCCCTCTTCTGTAGTAGTAATGGGGGTCAACTCTTAAGGCATGAGATTGATCATTTTTATTGTAGCTAATCAGAGCAAAACAATAAGGGAATATGATGAAGAGGCTTGTTGGAAATTCTTATCCTTAAAATGTCGCTTACATGACTTGTGAATACTCCCTGAGCATCGGAGATTGCGAGTTTTTTATATTTAATTTATTGTAGCTATTCAGACAAAACAAAAAGTAATTTGGGGAAGAGGCTGTGGGAAATTCATATTGCAGGCACTGGACTTCTTCTTGAGAAAACCTACTCTTCTGAAAAAGTTCAAAAAAAATTAGTTAGTATAAAGCAGCAAGGCAGACAGTAAAATTATTGTACTATCCGAATCTACTGCGTAAGTTGGGCAGTTCTCATGAGTGCTGATCCTTGGCTGGCTCTAACATAGTTCCTTTTTGTTTATCTTTGATTATAGATTTGCAACTCTGGCAACTCGTATGGAGCAGTACATCCAGGGACAATCAAGGGATTTGGTTGATCAGGCCTACACAAAATTTGTATGTATATGTTTACCAGTACTAGTTATTTCCAAGTAGTTTGAGTGCATGAGGGGATGGGTATTATTTACTTTTCATCGAATCTTTATAAGTCAATACTGTCTTTACAGGTTAGCATAATGTTTGTAACTTTGGAGAAAATTGCACAAACTGATCCGAAGTATGCAGACATTTTTCTACTGGAGAACTATGCAGCGTTTCAGAATAGGTATTCTTTCTGTGGAGACTTTTCTTTGGTTAATGACCTCTCTCGGCCTCTTTCCAAAATCATGCATGTGCCTACTCAATCAATACATGCTCACTGACTGATTCCAACATGCAGCTTGTATGAGTTGGCCAACGTTGTACCAACTTTAGCCAAATTCTATCACCAGGCAAGTGAAGCGTATGAGCAGGCTTGTTCGAGGCATATAAGCATGATCATTTACTATGTAAGCATTCCCGACTCTTTCAATGCGAATTGCTGAATTTTTTTTCTAGTGTTAATCTAGCGTAGAATTTCTTTCTTTTGGTTTGATGTAACATCCTCTGGTTAAATTTCATCTCTTGCAGCAATTTGAACGGCTTTTCCAGTTTGCACGAAAGATTGAAGATTTGATGTACACGATAACACCAGAAGAGGTCCGTTGTGTTCTTGGCACTAGTGCATCTTCTTGTCCTTCGGTTTCGGAAACAATAGAAGTACTCTTTTGAGTTGGGGCAGATAACTGTTTGTTCAGTTCTAATAAGAAAAGAGAAAGCAAAGAGATGAGGAATGCACCGACTAGGCCAATTATTAGAGAATTTTGGGTTCTTAAAGCAGTTTGGTCAGCTGGGTTGGTAGACGTAATCTATCTCCTTTTGTCCTTATAAAAAACCATCACTTTTTGTGAATTTTCAGCGTCGTCATCTTTTTTCCGTATTGGTCTTTTCGAGAGCTCTTCTTGTTAAAATTGGCACATAAATTGATAACATTGGGTATCTCAGAAATGCTAGTCCGACTGACAAATACTTGGGATGTGGTTGATTGCTCTTACAAACACAATCTTAGTGTCCTCAGAGCTTGCTAAGCTTCCCAAACATTATTGCCTGAAACTTTGTTGTTTGACATTAATCATCTGATGACAATGGTGCCAATTCATCATCTTCTCGACTATCGAACCATCCATATTTTTGAACTGTTTGCATTGCCTCTGAAGTGCTCATCTTCTTCTGCGCTTTCTGTTTCTCTTTTCCTCCAGATCCCGTTCCAGCTTGGATTGTCGAAGATGGATCTTCGGAAGATGTTAAAATCTAGCTTAACCGGGGTAAGCTGTCTTCTAAGGCTGAAGTTGCACGTCTCTGATTCGGAAAAAAAGACCCTCATAACTAGTTGGCTTCTTGGCTACAGGTTGATAAATCTATTGGCGCGATGTACAAGAAGTTGCAGAAAAATTTGGCCTCAGAGGAGCTTCTACCTTCTTTGTGGGATAAATGCAAGGTAACCTCCAATCCCGAATTTGATGCTTGTAGAATGGTTTCCTTAGATGCAGTAACTTATTTTATTTTTTTCCTTTTCCTTTGTTCGGGTAAATGTATACTTGTTTGGTACTGCAGAAAGAGTTTCTGGACAAGTATGAAAGTTTTGCTCAATTAGTCGCCAAAATCTACCCGAATGAGTCGATTCCTTCTGTGGCGGAAATGAGAGAACTTTTGGCGTCCATGTAAAACTATGTAGAGAGAGAGAGAGCTTGTTGTATTTTTCTTAGTTATATCTTCTTTTCTCGATAGGTACAGGGTTTTATCAACCTTTATGTAATTAGTCATTTTTTGTGTCTATTCGGGGAATCTCCCCATATTCCGTTCTTTTTTTTGGGCATGTTTTGACAATTTTTTGTTTAGATTTTATTTAATATCATATTTTTGCAGAGTTGAGTGGAAGTTGTTAATTTATTCCGTAGATAGAGAGACTAGACGGAGAGGGAGAGAGAGGGTGGACAGAAGATTTGGTATCTGGTAGGTGCAAATGTATGGCGTATGGAAGAGAGGGAGTGTGTGTGTACGTTTGGGGCAAGTAGAGTGAGGACAAAAATTGGGGAGGAGGAAAGCAAGAAAGATACGGGTAGAAAATAGATGATCATTTCTGTTGTTTGGATGGAGGGGATGAATGATTGATTTATACACAGATGTAAGAGTAAAAAATAGTAAGATCTACATAGTTTGGTCTATTGTAGTTGTACTCGTGTTTCTAAAAGTTTAAAATTTAACTGAATGGTTTTTCTTACCGAATTACTCTTGGATTTAAAAATATATATATTTGAAGTTCAATTTTTCATTGTAATTTATCATTGCAATTTTGTTAGTCACTGATTTGTAGTTACTCACTCCCACCCCTCTTTCCTCTCCATCGTGCCACTTCCATCACCTCACCGTCGTGCCACTTTCATATGAAAACTATATGTTATATTCTTATACCAATTGAGACTTGGATTCACTCAAGAGAATAGTATGTAATAGATTTCAAAAAATAAAAACACCTTATATTCTTATTCTCTTGTCCTAACACTCTCTATTTACATAACGATATTATTCCAACAATTAACTAGGAGTGTAGGGCGACTCTTATCTTCGGGGACCCAGCCCCAACCTTGCCCTCGGCTGACCTCTGGTGCTGATTGGATATCAAGCTCAACTTCAACATCGCCTTCATCCTCTCGCCCAACTCGAGTTGGTGACATGGCTGGGAGCTCAGATCTTACAACCTTCGAGCAGGTGCAAGTTCATGGCAATAGAGCCAGATTTGAGGCTTGGATGCGAGGAAGGAGGAGAAGTGAGGTCGAGTAGAGCTTGGAGACAACTGGAGCGGCAAGGTTGGCTTATGGGTGCGGTTGAGGGCGGCGGTGAGGTAGGTGACAGACATAGGAAAAAAACCTTGGAAATGCTAATAGTTCTCTACCACAGGTCTTGAAGGAAAAAGCCTCAACAGAAATGTAACCAAGGACCAAAGGCAAACCAAACCAAGGATTTGGAAGGTCACGATCATGGAAATCAAGGCACCGGTTCTGTCAAACAATTCGGGGGATTGAGGAAGCCCACGTATCGAGTACATCAATCTCTCAATGAAATGTCCAGCCTTGGTTAGTTGGTATAGCCTGTAAACCTGCAAAATGAACTCTTTATCTTCCGCAAAACAATTTTAGTGTCCAAACAAACAATTGAATCTGGTATAAACCAAGTACCTCAAAGATGATCGGGACTACGGGCCAACAAGATGATTCCGAACCATCCAAAACAAACTCAAATACACGTTGAACAATGCAACCCAGTAAGAAGGGAGCCACGGCAACAACAGCCGGAAACCCAAGCACAGGCCAGGTTACATATGCTACAAAGAGAGGAAGTGTCACTTTCATTCCCATCGTAAGCCAGGCAGATGTCAGGTATCCTCTAAGCCCCGTAATAAGGCCCCACCTCTTCGAGTTAAATTCTAGGTATGGCCTCTGAATCCGACTAGTTACAAGCAGAAAAGTTGCGAGACCCGCGTAAAACGAGGCATCGGATAAAAGTGATGTCAAAGTTTCTGCAGATCAAACATAAGACGAATAAATTTGATTAGACACCAGTTTCATTTGTGACCGACTCAGGCTAAGGTGATGAGCAGCAACGGATTTTTAAAGGATACGATCGTTGAAGTACCTACATACAGCAGTTATCAAAACTCATTGGCTTCAATTCCAAATCAATCAGAGACGGGAAAAAAGGTTTGGTCAGCACCTGCAAGAACCTGATCCGGGAGAAAGACCCCAATTGCAGGAGAGAGCAAAAATTGAGGCACAGTCAGCGACGCTATCAAAGCAATGGGAGCCGATATCCAGAGAAATGACCCTTTCTCGACACCAATTCTCTTTTCATCCACCGACTGGTAACTCATTCCATAGAACGAAACACAACCCGGCTTTCCGCCCAACGGCTCCACCCCATCAAAGCTCATAGTAGGCACACCGGGGTTTCCTTCTCCAGGGAGCTTGGAACTCGTATCCACACTAGAACCAGAGCCAGACGCGGGCACAATAACTCTACTCGTCAAGCTCGGAAACCAACCTCGTTTCGCTCTAAGCGTGTTCCGCGAAACAGAAAGCAAAGGCACTGTAAAAGCAGAATAAAAATAAATAAAAATAAAAATCAGTGCCAAAAACCAAGGCCAGAGCTTCGCAAAAAAAAAGCTCACAATTGGAGGAGGCCCCGACAAGATCAACTCTTTGACCTCGAGCGACCTGGAATCCGTTTGAAAAAATTAATCAAGTGTGAGAAACGCAATAGTGAAAAATTAACGAGAATATGCACTCACGATTCTCCGAGGAGGTAGGGATTGGATCGAAGTTAATCTCAACTTCGGGGTGGTTAATCCCATCATCGCTTATCGACCGGAAAGAAAAAAGTAATTAATTAGAAGCGTTAGGGTTTTAGTAGCCACAAACAACCGCTTACGAAACGACGGAGGTTTAAGCCGGCGTTTTGTCTCTTCCTTCTTCTTTTTTTCCTGTTTTCCGGGGGGGAGAGAGAGGGTGAAACGGTTAAAAACACCACGTCATCGTTGATGTTGTTTCGGGCTCCTGAAGGCCCATTATGCCGCGAGTCCAGATCAGCTTTATCTTACAGCCCATTTCAGAGTTACGGCCTTTTATTGGATTTAAATGTTTCGAATTTAAATTTACAAATATAAAAAAGATGATGTCACTGAACTTATTACTTAAATGCTACGAAGATTCACCAAAAAAAACATGTCCATCATGTGGTGAGATAAATAAAATGGACTATTGAGGGAACACGAACAAACAAATAACGACAATCAGACTTTCCCAAGAAAGCATTTGGCAGGTTTTTTTTTTAATAATTCAGATTTGATGTAGGAGGGGATAAAATTAAATTAAATGACCCACCACTTTCGGTAGGGACATTGGGACATCCCCATTTAGTTGGCTCCCGAGGTGGCCACTAGTGGTGTACTAGGAAAAAAAATGGTGTCCACGTGCCTAAAAGTCTAATGGGTGCATAGTTGATTTAATAAATTGAAATATAAAATATCCAAAGATTCTTAATGTTTTAAAAAAGTAATTGATCAGATATTACTTAATTCATGATAGTTCTTAAATCAAACTAATCAGTAGCTGCGTCCGAATACCACCAACCTTTTTTTGGCAAAGGTAAGATCGAGATCCAGCAAAGTTCTAGCAAATACAAACCCAAAAATATCATTCATTCGTATAGGCAAAAATCCCAGCAGGTTGTTGCTATAGGTTGTTTTTATTTTCAATTTAGTCGTAAGTTTGATAACAAAATTCACCAAATAATTATTATATTTTTATCTATTTGAACTCTGACACCTAACTAAAACTCATTTAACAAATGATTGTTAGTATTTACTATTTAGTCCTAATTGCTAACCGTAATAAGTAACATGTCCGACCAACAAGCACTTAGATCAATTGGTGAATGAGTTATTCTACCTTAACCAAGATCTTACCTGGCTTAAATTTTGATTAGTCGACCCAATAGACCGGATACCTAGTAGTTATAAAAAAAAAGTATGTCCTGGAAATGGGTGGCCCACTCCCATCTGCTTCAAATTATTATGTCCACATTGTCCAACTCCACAAGAAAGAGAATGGTCTTCCACCACTTTAAAAATGTTCGTATATATGTTTTTTCCTTTTAGGAATTTTCGTGTTTATAAGATGTGCGAGTCATTTTTAATTGTAGGGAACTGACGTGGAATAAAAAAAAGCAGATTGAAACGAATAATTATCCAGTTATATTGCTCGTATTTCTGCGAAGACCAAAAGATGATCTATCTTAAAACTCCGTCGCTCACCGCCGCTCACCGTCGCTCTTTACCTCTCTGTCTCAGTCTCTTTCCGCCGTCGATTGCCACACCGTTCCAGCTCGTGGCCGTCTCACACCGCCCGCCTGGCCTGATCTCTACGGCTGGGCCCTTTTGAGGGAAGATGTTTGTGTAAAACAAAATGGCAATTAATATTGTCAAAGATAGGATTGAACCCATGATATTTTATTTAAATTAATACCTTAGACTAACTTGACTACATCAATTTCTTTGTTAAATTAATACAATTTTATTTATTTATATAATACTTTTTTGATGTAGTAAAACAAAATAGCAATTAATATTATCAAAGATAGGATTTGAACCCATGTCCATTGAGATAAGAGGAATGATGTTTGGCCAACAAGGCTAGACCTGTTTGATGTCAAATTTGACCAACATAAGGGTTTAACCGGTATCTTGTCAGCATACCAATTAAAAACCCGTATATTGGATGCCGGTTAAAAAGCCGTATGTTTGTGGAATACGGGATAAAAACCGGTATCATGGTCCAACATATGAGATTTTATTCGGTAGTCCTACGTGGACACCGAATCCGTAATTTAAAAAATTTTGACGCCGAAATCGTAAAATGGCTGCACAATAATACCATGCAGAGAAAAAACGGGTTTTTGCCCAAAATGGTACTACAGTACAACTTTATCTCCAAAATAGTGTTACTATTGAAAAAATTCCGGATATGGTGTTTCTCTCTCTTCAGATCGAAATTTTTTTTCGACTTGGGACCAAAATTGAAAAAAAATTCGACTTTCATTATCGAAATTTTTTTTCAACCTGAGACCAAAATCGAAAAAAAATTTCGACCTGGGACCGAGTACTTTAGCAAATAGTGAATTTATTTGAAAATTTCGTACTGTAGCATTTTTTGAACATTTTTGTTAGAAATCTAAAAAACTCGAAAAATAGGTCTTAGATTCTTCTATTTTTGCAAATTTTTGTACTGTAGTACCATTATTTTTGTTAAAATAATGAAAAATCTTAAAAAACTTTGAAAATGGATCTTACATTCTTCTTCTATTTTTGAAAAAATGTGTACTGTAGTACCATTAATTTTGTTAAAATCAAAAAAAATCAAAAAATGGGTCTTAGATTTAAAATCAATTTTCGAGTTTTTTAGATTTTTTTATTATCTTAACAAAAATAATGTTGCTACAGTGTACTTACATTTTCTTTGTAAGTTTTTTTCCATCTTCCGTTGCTAGAGTCGTTTTTTACTATTGCTACAGTACGCGTTTCTGTTGTAAGTTTGATGACAAAATTTACTTAATAATTATTATATTTTTATCTATTTGAACTAGACACCTAAAACTCATTTAACAAATGATTGTTAGTATTTACTATTTGTCCTGGAGGTGGGTGGGAGAGAGAGGGTGAAACGGTTAAAAACGCCACGTCATCCTTGATGTTGTGTCGGGCTCCTGAAGGCCCATTATGCCGCGAGTCCAGATCAGCTTTATCTTACAGCCCATTTAAGAGTTATGGCATTTTATTGGATATAAATGTTTCGAATTTATATTTACAAATATAAAAGATGTCAGTGAACTTATTACTTGAAAACTACGAAGATTCACCAAAAAATATGTACCTCGTGTGGTGAGATTAAATAAAATGGACTATTGAGGGAACACGAAAAAATAAATAACGATAATCAGACTTTCCCAAGAAAGCAATTCCGCTAATTTTTTTTTTGTAATTCAGATTTGATGTAGGGGATAAAATTAAATTAAACGACCGACCAATTTCGGTAGGACATTGGGACGAGACCCGATTGAGTGGGGACTAAAGAAAATTTGTCCACATGTGGGAACTACATTTTGGGCCGTCAGATTTGATTATCTTTAAATCTGATGGTCAATAACTTATCAGATGATATTGGTTTGCATGTGAAGTAATATTAGTTTGCAAGACGCTGGTTTACATATGAAGTGATATTGGTTTGCATGTGAAGTGACATTGGTTTGCATGTGTAATGATATTAGTTTGAGTTAGTCCTCATGGGTGGGGACTACTTCAGTCCCCACCAAATCCGCCTCCATTGTGACATCTCCATTTAATTGGCTCCCGAGGTGTAGACCTGACCATTGTTAGAATCCGATTCGTGATTCGATTCGATTCTATTCGTCAAAAATTCAATTTGATTCGTTCACAATTTGATTCGTCCAAAATTCAATTCGAATTCGTCATAAGATGAATTGAATACGGTTCATGATTTCTATAATTCGTCAAACCGGAGAATTCAATTTGAATTCGATTCTAATCTAATTCGTGTCAAATTCGGCCATTTATGTAAAAAAGTCCAAAAAAACATATAGTGCTCGTGTCAGTGGGGGAACATGATGGAAATTAAAATTTTTACTTCCCCCTTCCCGCGCCTTCTCTACTTCTTTTTTTTAGGTGAAAATTCTCTACTACTTATGATAGGATCCATATGTGATTGCCACGTCTAATCTAGCAATGTCTCAAGTGGGGCCTACGTTGGCTCCCCACAAATAGGTTTTGTTTTCACTTTTTAATATTTTTATATTCTACTTATAAACTCTAAACATATCACATTTTAATCTCAATTCCAATATAAACATCCACACGATATTGGTTTGAATAAATCTCAAACTCAATTATCTAATAAACATGATATTTTATTTTATTACACCGATATAATAATAATGAGGAACTAGCTAAATTAGTTACTACGTAACATTTATCGTTTAGCTTTGGTGAAAAACTTAGCCCTAACCCTAAATGCTAACCCTAAATCCTAAATTCTAACCCTAACATTAACACTATAAAACTAACCATGACCATTAACCATAACTCTACGTTAACCTTAACCGTAATACTAACCCAAATTTGGTACGCAAGCGACTTAATTTAGCATATTAAGTACAATCTCAATCTTTAATTTATTTTTTTCCCAAAAATTTTGAAAATTTGGAAGTTTTTGATTTTTTATTAAATATAAAAATTAAAAAATTAATTCGAATTTGATTCGACTTCAATTCTAAAGTTCATAATTCGTATTTGATTTGTCCAAGGACGAATCGAATATGGTTTAAGGTTTCGATGAATTCGAATTTGAACTAATTCGATTCGAATTCGAACCGTGGTAAGGTCTACCGACGCGGCCACTAGTGGTGTACTAGGAAAAAAAATGTTGTCCACATGCCTAAAAGTCTAATGGGTGCATAGTTGATTTAAAAAATGGGAAAAGTCCACTTAAGTACCCTGTGGTATCACCGATTATCACTTGAGTACCCTGTGGTTTAAAATCGATAGAACCGGTCCGACTTTTTCCAATTTTTATCACTTAGGTCCACTCAATTCCGGTTCGAGATTTTTTTGCAAAACGCGTCGTTTTGACGCTTATGTGGACTGCCACGTCGTAGTGACCCGGATTAGTCATTGCTGACGTGGCAATGGAAAAGTTCACTTAAGTACCCTGTAGTATCACCGATTATCACTTGAGTACCCTGTGGTTTAAAATCGATAGAACCGGTCCAACTTTTTTTAAGTTTTATCACTTAGGTCCACTCAAGTCCAGTTCGGGATTTTTTTGCAAAATGCGTCGTTTTGACGCTTTTGTGGACTGCCACGTCGTAGTGACCCGGATTAGTCATTGCTGACATGGCGATGGGTAAATTATCAAATTAGTACTAAATTAATTTATTATTTTTCAAAAAAATCCTTATCCTCCCATCTCTCTTTCTCTCTCTTCTTCCATTCATGTTCTTCAATCTCCCCATTTTTTCCATCTTCAACCTAACAACAAAATTGGAATCCAACCCGTCCCCTCCGTACAGCCCCCCGGGAAGAGGCAGGGAGGGGGCTCGGGTCGGGGGCGGACCCGGGAAGAAGAGAGAGAAAGAGAGATGGGAGGATAAGGATTTTTTTGAAAAATAATAATTTAATTTGGTACTAATTTGATAATTTACCCATCGCCATGTCAACACTGACTAATCCGGGTCACTACGACGTGGCAGTCCACATAAGCGTCAAACCGACGTGTTTTGCAAAAAAATTCCGAACCAGACTTGAGTGGACCTAAGTGATAAAAATTAGAAAAAGTCAGACCGGTTCTATCGATTTTAAACCACAGGGTACTTAAGTGATAATCGGTGATACCACAGGGTACTTAAGTAGATTTTTCCCTACCCATCGCCATGTCAGCAATGACTAATCCGGATCACTACGACGTGGCAGTCCACATAAGCGTCAAAACGACGCGTTTTGCAAAAAAATTCTGAACCGGACTTGAGTGGACCTAAGTGATAAAAATTGGAAAAAGTCGGACCGGTTCTATCGATTTTAAACCACAGGGTACTCAAGTGATAATCGGTGATACCACAGGGTACTTAAGTGGACTTTTCCCTTAAAAAATTGAAATATAAAATATCCAGAGATTCTTGATGTTTTAAAAAAGTAATTGATCAGATATTACTCAATTCATGATAGTTCGTAAATCAAACTAATCCGTAGCTGCGTCCGAATTCCACCAAACTTTTTTTTGGCAAGGTAAGATCGAGATCCGGCAAAGTTCTAGCAAATACAAACCCAATAATATCGTTCATTCGTATAGGCAAAAATCCCAGCAGGTTGTTGCTCTAGGTTGTTTTTATTTTCAATTTAGTCGCAAGTTTGATGACAAAATATACCTAATAATTATTATATTTTTGTCTATTTGAACTGGACACCAAAAATTCATTTAACAAATGATTGTTAGTATTTACTATTTGTCCTGGAAGTGGGTGGGCCACTCCCATCTGCTTCAAATTAGGGAAAAGTCCACTTTAGTACCCTGTGGTATCGCGAAAAATCTCGTCAGTACCTGTGGTTTAAAATGTATCAATTGAGTCATACTTATTCCAATTAACATCAATTAGAGGCCCGGGCAGCTGCCCGGACCTGTCCGAACCTACCCGAGCGCTGCCCGGGCCACGTGGCGCCACGTCACCAAGAGGAGGAGGAGGAGGAGGAGGAGGAGGACGCGGGGGGAGGAGGAGGAGGAGGAGGACGCGGGGGGGAGGAGGAGGAGGAGGAGGAAGCGGGGGAGGAGGAGGAGGACGCGGGGGGAGGAGGAGGAGGAGGAGGAAGCGGGGGAGGAGGAGGAGGAGGAGGACGCGGGGGGAGGAGGAGGAGGAGGAGGACGCGGGGGGGAGGAGGAGGAGGAGGAGGAAGCGGGGGAGGAGGAGGAGGAGGACGTGGGGAGGAGGAGGAGGAGGACGCGGGGGGAGGAGGAGGAGGAAGCGGGGGAGGAGGAGGAGGAGGAAGCGGGGGGAGGAGGAGGAGGAGGAGGGGAGGAGGCGGAGGAGGGGAGGAGGAGTACGCGGGAGGAGGCGGAGGAGGGGAGGAGGCGGAGGAGGAGGAGGGGAGAAGGCGGAGGAGAGGAGGAGGCGGAGGAGGAGGAGGAGGAGGAGGATGTCCACGTGGCGCCACGTCATCAAAATTTGGTGATGTGGCTGGCCACGTTGCCCGGGCAGCGGTCGGATAGGTTCAGGCAGGTCCGGGCAGCTGCCCGGGCCTCTAATTGATGTTAATTGGAATAAGTATGACTCAATTGATACGTTTTAAACCACAGGGTACTGACAGGATTTTTTGCGATATCATAGGGTACTAAAGTGCACTTTTTCCTTCAAATTATTATGTCCAGATTGTCGAGCTCCACAAGAAAGAGAATGGTCTTCCACCACTTTAAAAATGTTCGTATATATGTTTTTTTCTTTTTAGGTATGTTCGTGTTTATAAGATGTGCGAGTCGTTTTTAATTGTAGGGAACTGACGTGGAATAAAAAAAACAGATGGTAGACGAATAATTTTCCAGTTATATTCCTAGTTAAAATTCTAATTATTTAGAATAAGTCATATTTGTAGAGAATTATCTTAGAATTTCCGCGAAGACCAGAAGATGGTCTATTTTCCTGCTTTCCGACCTTTGAAATAGGCATCCGATTTTTTTTATAGCGGAAAAAGGCCTAACGACCTTGAGTACAATTAAACAGGAAAATTTGTGAATAACAAAGCATCGGAAAGTTCAAGTGTGCCGATTATATATCTGTTCGATTAATGACCTTCCCTCCGTCAATATGTACTTTTTCTTTGGTCAAGGTCCAAATGTAGAAATGCGACGAGGAGAAAATGTGAGCATTTTACACAAGGGATCGAGTTGGAGAAGTGATTGGTTTGGAAGAATACATTTGGAGAAGAATAATTCTCTTTCTCCGCTCACCCCCTAATATTAAGAAATAAATATCAAATTACTATTGCAAAGGTAATCACTCGTACAACAAAACAATTGTGACGATGTTAAGAGAGAATATAGCGACAATTTCCAAAAGGAAAGAAAACAAACCTATTATTAATTTTCAAATAAACATGGCATAGCATTAATGATATGTATCGAAAATGCAACTAGTCAATGACCAGTAGTCAATAGTCAAATGCAAGAAAAAACGCATGCCTTTCACGCTTTCGCACACGCATACTCTTCAAAGTGATCGGTATGTAAAAAAAATACTTATTTGGATTCACGTAATTACATTTTGAATTTAATATTACGAATTTAAAAAATATTATTAAAAAGATCATTTTGAAGATAAAATTTAGTAATATTTAATTATAAATAATATGATCCAATAATACTAAATTCTACCTTGAGAAATAACTCTTCAGAGTAAAGTGCACTTGGATGGATGCGGTCGAAAATGCACTTATGCAGGTTTTTGGAGTGGAGTCTCATCACAAACGCCGCGAAATTTGTATATAAATTTTAATCAGAGTTTTATTTCGATATTGAACTGAAGATTATCATTAAATGATAACAAGTCTCACAATTTAATTTTTGTTTTTATTTATATTATTGTTACAATAAAACACCGGAGATTGAAGATTTGATTTTTTTTTCAAATGGGTCGATATTCAACTCAATACAAATTATTAAAGTATTTGGTTAACACGTTAAGATTTTTTTTATATCAGGTAGTATCAGATTTAATAGCGGACTAGTCTAAGTTGTATTCTTTTCTAAATACCAGTGAGTGATTAATGCATAGATTAACCTGGCAAAGAAAATTAGAAAACCTTTTTATTTTGTTGGACGGTGATCCATCTACTCCCAAAAACAAAATAAACAACCTGCATCTCCCCAACACCCACATGCCGTCCACTCCAATATAAAACAAACACCCCACCAATGTCCATTCCTGCATCACAACCATTACATTTTCGACTACCACACGACCAAACGACCGTATAGAAACACAAAAGATCTATGGCTTCCTCCACTCTCCGCCTCTTCTCCCCTCCTCTCCACCACCCGCGTCTCCGCCCCGTCACCGCCTCGGTCTCCGAGAACCCCTCCGTCCCGGCCAGCTCCCTCCGGGCCGAACCGGTCCAGCTCCCCATCCGGAAGATTCCGGGGGACCACGGCCTCCCCTTGATCGGGCCGATCATGGACCGGCAGGACTACTTCTACAACCAGGGGAGGGACGAGTTCTTCAAGTCCCGGATCCACAAGCACCGCTCCACCGTCTTCCGGGCCAACCTCCCCCCGGGCCCCACCATCGCCAACGACCCCCGCGTTGTCGTTTTGCTCGACGGGAAGAGCTTCCCCGTCCTCTTCGACGTCACCAAGGTCGACAAGAAGGACCTCTTCACCGGGACGTTCATGCCCTCCACGGACCTCACCGGCGGCTACCGGATGCTCTCCTACATGGACCCCACCGAGCCCAACCACGGCAAGCTCAAGCGCCTCATGTTCTACCTCCTCAAGGAGAGGCGCGACCACGTCATCCCTGAGTTCGAGTCCACCTATAGCTTCCTCTTCGACGGGCTTGAAGCCGAGGTGGCCACCAAGGGGAAAGCCAGCTTCACCAAGCCGAGCGAGCAAGCCGCGTTTACCTTCCTAGCCAAAGCCTTCTTCGGGACCGACCCGAACGTGACCAAGCTCGGCTCGGATGGGCCGAGCCTGGTCTCGAAGTGGGTCCTCTTCCAGCTCGGGCCGCTCCTATCCCTAGGGCTACCCAATCTCCTCGAGGAGTTCACCCTCCACTCCTTCCGCCTCCCTTCTTTCCTCATCAAGAAAGACTATAACCGCCTCTACGAGTTCTTCCTCAGCTCTTCGGGCTTCGTCCTCGAGGAGGCCGAGAGGCTGGGGATATCCAAAGAAGAAGCCTGCCACAACCTCGTGTTCTCCACGTGCTTTAATTCCTTCGGCGGGATGAAGATATTCTTCCCGAACCTGGTCAAGTGGCTGGGCCGCGGCGGGGTGAAGCTCCACACGGAACTTGCCAGGGAGGTCCGGTCAGCCATCCGGACCACCGGCGGGGGGAGGGTGACGATGGCGGCGATCGAGTCAATGCCGCTGGTGAAGTCAACGGTGTACGAGGCCCTGCGCGTGGAGCCACCGGTTCCGCTGCAGTTCGGGAGGGCGAAGCGGGACATGATCGTGGAGAGCCACGACGCCGCGTTCGAGGTCAAGCGCGGGGAGCTGCTCTTCGGGTACCAGCCGTTCGCGACCCGGGACCCGAAGATCTTCGACCGGGCGGAGGAGTTCGTGGCGGACCGGTTCGTCAGGGAAGAAGGGGAGCGGCTATTGAGGCACGTGCTGTGGTCCAATGGGCCGGAGACCGAGGCGCCGTCCGTGGGGAACAAGCAGTGCGCCGGGAAGGACTTCGTGGTGCTGGTGTCGCGGTTGATGGTGGTGGAGCTGTTCAGGAGGTACGACTCGTTCGACGTCGACGTCAGCAAGTCGCCGCTCGGGGCCAATGTTACGATCACGTCCCTCAAGAGGGCCTCGTTTTGAAGCCTGGTCTAGCAGAATTTGTTTTGTCTCGTGGGGGTAAAATGGGGATTGTTGTTGCGTGGGGAATATAAAGTTTGACGTTAGTTGCGTAGGTGTGAGTATAATATGTATATAGTAACGGGAATCTAAATGCGCAGGTGGGAGTTTTTTTCATTAAGAACTCTTGGCTGAAATTATTACGACGTTATTTTTTTAATGATTTAAACAGAAATTTGAGTTTAATAATATCAACTCCTCCTGTTTTAATAATATTAAGAATCAAGTATTTTTGAATCTATTTTAGAGACGATTTTTCTATTTGTACTTTTTTTATGTTCAAGAGACTCGATTGTTATTAGATTATTTATTTTGAGGTGTGACTTTGTTAATGATATTTTTAACGTTCATGAATTTTTAATATAATATTTTTTTTAATAAATATAATATTTTTTAACACTCGGATCAACTCCTATAAATAAATCTTTTATGTTTTATACGCACATGTTTTTTTGGTGGAATTTATACGAACATGTATGGTGTGCGTCACTATAGCCTTTTTCCTTTTTTTTGGGTGGGATATAGCCTTTTTCCTAATTGGACTGGTTGCAACTCTCCCGATAAAAGGGGTCGGCCACCCCATGTCAGAAAAATTAGAAAAAGAACTGCTGAATCGATTGCGGCCCAGGAGCGTTATTTTTTTTAAAATCTAATTTTGTTATATTTGGTACAATATTATTTAATAAAAATATAAAAATTTTATATTTTTAAATTTCTTATAAATTGAGCCTAATATTTTTAAAGGGTATATACTTTATTTTTAAATTTTCTATGAAAATTTGTATATTTAATACATATTTGTGGATGATAGAGAAATTAATTATTTATACTGTAATATAAGTTGAGATAAATTGTTATTGTGAGTATCAAATATTTAATTGAGTTGAGTTGGGTATTGAAAATTTATTTATTTATTCTATAACTTATGTTGTGATGGGTTGTTGCCGTGGGTAGTATAACGAAAAGGAAAGAGTGGAATGCTGCTTTTCTGGCGAGAAACTTTACTATGATACCACTTCACAATGTGGCGACATTACTTTTTCGTCAGACCTTTTATATATACATATATATATTAAACATGGATAATTTAATAAATTTAAAAGAGAAAAATCAAATTTGTAGGACCACTACAAATCTAAAAGATGGTAAAATATTAAATGCTGTATTTATTATAACCGCAATAAAAATATTTCCATATTGATGGGCATATTCAATAAAACGCATAATAGAGGAAGGCCCGGGCACTACTTCATTTACCAAACAAATAATCGTGTAATCATGAATTGATTCACACAAAAAAAATGTTGAGTCCAATCATTAGGAATATACAAATATTATTAATAGAGTCGTTTCTTAAAATAGTGTAGATTATTCTAAATAACATAAGTTAAAAAATGTCTTCTAATTTCCATTTTTGAGGGATGAGGATTTTTCTCGAGGAAACAATGTCCTATTTAGGAGTTCATTCAAATCTCTGATCTTAATTTATAACCATGCACTATATATATATATACACTAGGGAAAGAAAACAAATTGGGTCTCAAAATCATCAAAACTGCTCGAAAAAATTAAGACGAGACTATCGTAATGTCATTTACAATTTCGATATGAAGCTACTATAACTAATTATAGAAAGCAAGTCCCGGGAAAGAAAAACAAATCGGAACTCAAAATTATCGGACGACATTACTCAGCAAACAGCTGGAAGAAGGTGAAGTTTGTTCATTTAACCAATAAGGATCTTGAACCGAACCAGGTGAATTCTCCTTGGTCATATCCATGGAGCTCAAGCTACTAGTGGCCTCCTCTGTGTCTCCCGTTTCGGCCTTCCTAATCTCCAAGCTCAATGGCTTCTCACTCGCATTCGACGAGGACGAGCTAATGGATTCCACCGCTGACGAAGTCAAGCAGATTGTTTCCTCCGAAGTGGACCATTTGATCAGCCTGATCCGCTCTAGCTCCGCCGCGACTTCGGTCATCGAGGGCCTCATGTCTCTGTGGTATGCGAGGCACCTGAACGCCAGTTCGGCGACTTTGTTAACCGCGGAGAGGGTCCACGGATCGGTATGCAAGTCGATGACCGGATCGATGATCTCGATCAGCTTGCCCTTGGCTATCCTGTCAGTGGCGAGGGCAGCCAAGTTCGTTTCGTTCTGAGGACGGGAGAAGTCCACCACTTTCAATGCGGTTAATATCTCGACCAGCACTACGCCGAAGCTGTACACGTCGCTCTTGTTCGAAAGGTGGAAATCCTGATGGTACTGAGGGTCGAGGTATCCCGGGGTCCCCTGCGGGGCAGTCGAGATATGCGACATTTCTGTCCTTCCGAGTCTCGACAGACCGAAATCCGCAACTTTAGATCTGAAGTTGTAGTCCAACAGTATGTTGCTCGACTTGATATCTCTGTGATATATCGGAGGGTCGATCGCAGAATGGAGGTGAGCGATCGCCTGAGCCGTCTCAGCTGCGATCGCGAGGCGGACGTGCCAGGACAGCCCGTCGCCCCGCTCCCTTTGCAGGTGCTGGCACAGCGTTCCGTTCGGCATGAACTCGTACACCAAAATCTGCTCGTCATTGTCGATCGAACAGCCCAAAAGGCGAACCAGATTCGGGTGGCTCACGGACGAAATGAGCTTGATCTCGTTGGTGACTTGCTCGGTGCTCTCCATGTCTCGGTGCTTGATCCGTTTAATGGCGACCCACAAGTCATTGTTGAGCTTCCCGGAGTATACGGTCCCATAGGCGCCGGTTCCTAGCCTCTGCTTCTCGGAGAAACCGTTTGTGGCTTTCTCGATTTCCTTGTACGCGTAGATAGGAATTATGATTCCTGAGGTTTCCTTCAATTTGCGCTTCGAATAGGTTTTTCTCTTTGACTTGAAACGCCTCCAGACCAGACAGCAGACAAGGACCAGAGCGATGAATAGGGCTGTGCAAACGGCAATTCCTGACAAGGTACAAATTTGTGCTCAAATTAGTACAGTCTACCAGAATATAATTGCATTATTAAGTAGACATATTTCCTACTAATTTGAATGCACTTGTTTTGTGACCTTTGATATTCATATTTGGGCATGTCGTGTTAGGGAACGGCTAGTTCTGTATTTTTTATTGGTAAAATTTAAATTTAAGACCTCTTAAAAGAATTCAAATTTCTTACTATTTTGACATCCGATAATTTGAATGTAATTTAGTTGCACCAATTTCAGTATGACTACGGTCATCTTGCATGAAACTTATTTTAGATAGCTAAAAGTATTTAGTCTAACGTACAAGACATTGTCAAATTCAATGAGTTTCAATGTTCAAATCCTCGCAATTATATACATGATATAAAATTTTACATTTAAAGAAAACCTATTTTAGACAAACCTACGTAAACAATGAGTGGCTGCCCTCACTCTATAATCAATTCTACACATTCAATTTGTGCTTAGTAAAATCTCAATGAGCACCATCACTTGGTAGGGAAAATAACCAATCAGACTATTCTACACATTCAAGTTTTACAAATATAAAAAACATCTTAAGAAAATCACCTCCTAAATAATGTTCAACAATTCCCGAAATCTCAATATCAAATAAAAAAATCGAGAGGAAAAGAGTAAAAAAATTACCTCCTATGAAGACGGCGATTCTTTTCGCCCCTCGACACTTCCCGGACAAATACTTGGCAATGTCGCATTCTGAAAATAAATTCGGAAAATCAGAGATCCTGGAAATTAACTAAGTACAGTGAAGGATATAATATGTGTTAAAAAAAATTAACATGAGCTAGCATCATTATTTGAAGAGGTAACTCACTTATATTACAAAATTTTTCTAACAAATATTTAACGATTCATACATATAAATTCGAAATATCTTAGTTAAATTAAAATAAATTATTTCTCAGTGAATTAAGTACTTGTTAATAAATCAACTTGTACATTGTTTTCATTAATTTTAAATCTTCCCACCTAACGTCAATGACTTATTATCGGATTCGAAACCTAATCAATTTTAAATTAGATCCTTGTCGTTCACTCCCCATCCGATGGCTGGCTACATCAGTTGTCTATTCCTCCCAAGGTCCTTGACATTTGACAAAAACTCACCTAACGGTTATCTCCTCGTCGAATTAGATCCCTACATATATGCAATTAATGTCCAATAAATAGACCAGCTGCCATCTCCAGTCACTCTTTGGTCCAACAATTGTTTGACACGTGTAATACTAACGTCTAGCTGACCAAATATATTTTAATTTCCTTCCTTTTATATCTAAGGAATTTAATTTTACAAGAATGGAAGGCAAGTAGCTCTTGTACATTTGCATGATTAATGATTCGGGTTTCTAAAATAAAGAGAAATTATGCCACAACAAAGTGTTTTTCTAATCTCGAGTATGTTTGAACTTATTGTGGGCGTGATCCACTCAAGATTGTGATAATAAAATCAAATTCTCTTATTGGTGGCAATTGATTAACAATGAAACCCGTAAACAAATAATTAGTATTTTGACTTTTGACCACCAATTAAATTATGACATGTTAGTAATGTTACGCAATCAATTTTTTTTATAAAGTGATGCGCAATCAATAATAGTGGAGCTTTTAATTTTGGTCGTTTGGCTTCTTTCATCATTGTAAAATTGACCTCCGGCCGACGGAAGTTAATTATAACCTAGGGAGGATATATTCTTCTTTAACCAAAACATTACGGTGAATGACCTTCAAGAAGTGGCCACGGCGGCCGGTCATTCCAACGGTCGGATTTATTTTCACTGATAATTAAGGATAATTTAGTGCATCTCAAATCCGTATTAAATTTAACCTATTCAAAAGACTCAAAAAGAAAAACTTGATACCAAGACCCTAAAAAAATTGATACCAAGAAGATCAAATAATTTATTTATCACAAAATATTGACTAATTCAATTTTAAATAAGTTATATTTTTTATTCGAGCTCCAGAACTCGATAAGATGGCAAATTACTATAAATTAATTATGTACTCTTAGCTGGGATAACATTTCAGGAAAAAGAAAATTAACATCGCAGGAAGATATAAAAGGACAGTAATAAATGAAGACTAACCTGCCCGGCAGCCTTCTCCGGCGAGATACCCGTCGCCGATCATCCCATCTCTACACTGGCACCGGTACCCGGCGCCGACCCCGGCCGTCGTATTAACACGAGCACAATTAGCCCCCTCAGAACAGGTGCACGCTGTCCCCGGAAGCCACCACGCCAACTCCATGACCTGGATATCCAACGACATCCCCGGAGCACTGTCGTCGAACGACTGCGCCATTATGGACGACAGGAGGTACTTGCACCTGCTAGAATTGATGACGTGTTCGTAGTCGAAGAACCCGTCGCTGGTCCCGTTGGCGAAGCAGCTGATATTTGCGCTGTTGCACTGGAGCGTGTCGAAGCGCGTTTGGACGTCTATCAAAGGGATGTCGCAAGACGTTGCGCGTACGCAGTCGTGGAAGAGGACCGCGTTGTGGCCTGTAGGCGCGTAGTGTTTGGCGAACAGGCCGCGGAGGGCGGAGACCGAGCGGTTGCACTGTGGTTTGATGCTGATCTTGATGGTTCCTGACGGGGAGACCGAGTCGGGTTTTATAGGGTAGGTGCTGAGTAGGGCGGTTTGGTTGGCGCAGCCGAGGCGGATCGGGCAGCCGGAGGAGAAGCCGAAGGGGAACGGCACTTTGGTGTGGCCGCAGTAGCGGTTGCAGCCGGCGGTTTGGTCAGCTGCGGTTAGCAGGGAGACGAAGAGGAGTAGTGGAAGAAGTGGTTTTCTAATTAGGGTCATGGTTTCTTTGGTGGTGCTTTGGAGGGTGGTGGTTAATTGAAATGAAATCACTGAATTTGTAGGGTTAGGGAGATATATATGGGAATATGGTTGGGTGATAATAATAACTAATAAATACCTTCTTTTTTGGTGAGGACTAATAAATACCTTTGATTTCGTATCGTTTGGGATCGATGAGTTCTGATTCTTCGGAGCACAATTACAAAGCGTGTGACTACGAATGTGTTTTATGTCCCAATTTAATAGTTTTGTCCAGATGTCTTGAGTTACAAGGAATGCAACCATTTTCTGTGAGTAGAGTTTTATCATTTTTTGTAATTCGATTAGTTAAAACGTAAATCAGACAGTTGGTAATTTGGTAACAAATTAAAGCAATGGAAAAAAGTTAAATCTATGTCAACCGGATTGGAATGGACATGGGTTCGATGGAATTTAAACTCACGTTGGAAGCTCTGTTATTTGAGAGAGAATTGGTGAATAAGAGTTGGTAAAAGACTAATTGCGTTATTTATATATATCTTATTATTAGTTGAACAGTCAGACATACACGTAGTTAGCACGGAATAACCAAATTGAAATTACAATTTGCTACCAAACATATTGTTCAATTTACTAGTTACTAAAATGAATATGTTTTTTTTATTGGTTACCCGACCTATTTCGCTAAATATGACTATAGTCACGTCACGCAATTATTTATTGGTTACTTCTGTTTCTTGACGCATGTTTTTTTTAGAATTAAAAAAGGGTAAAATAGTCATAGGTCCCTGTTGTTTGAATAAATTAACTAACTAGGACAGTCTAATATTGATAAGTCTCTCATATTTGCAAAATCAATTGTTTAGTCCCTAAACACATATTCCGGTCAATTTTACGGTGAGAAATTTTTTAAATGGCAAAAATACCCTTAAGCCAACCAAAAATAATTTAATTCCTAAGCAAATCCAATCTGAGGTGAAGCTTCTTGATAAGAGCCATTGGCTTCCTCTTCAAACCCCTCTAGAAGTTCTGCGAGCGCGAGCGGGAAAGTGCTTGACGAGGTCGTCGGTGGACATGTCGAGGAGAGCGTCCAAATCGACACCCTTGAAGCTGAACTTCTTGAACGTCCTCTTCTTTAGCTACCCCGCCGCCGCCACATCTCCCTCTACGCCAGCTATGGTTGGATTCAGATCTGCCTCTAAGCCTACCCTAAAACTGCAAAATTCTGGTTGAACTTAAAGACCTTCCATCTCTCGTGTCTTTACTGTCCCTTTAAAAATGAAATTGTAAAATCCTAAAGAGCAAGAAAGAGAACAACCAACGACAACAGTGGAAACAACAAGAAAAAAGAATTGGCTCACTAAACTCTTCTCATGGCCGTTCACCAAACTTGCAATTTTTGGAAAAATTAAATGGTATAATTTTTGAAGGGATGAGTAATGAGATGACGAGCCGTGAGATTAGAGGTCTTTTAAATTAAATGAATTTTTTTTATTTTTAGTTGGCTTAAGGGTATTTTGGGCGGTTAAAAAATGCATAGCCGAAAACTTGACCAGAATATATGTTCAGGGACTAATCAATTAAATTTTCAAATATGAGCGACTTATCAATACTATGCTATCCCAATTAGTTAATTTATTCAAACAACATGGACCTCTCACTATTTTGCCCTTAAAAAAATGTTCACTGAAATAATGTTTCTTGACACATATTTTTTTTGGAAGGTAAATTACACTAAGAATATGTCTATGCCAGGATTTGAATTTGGACCTCCATCATCCTACGGCGTCTATGCTGCTAGGTCAAACGGCCTTTGGCGTTTCTTGACGCATACTACATAACGAGATAATTGTTCACTGACCCGCTTGAAGAGGGTCAAATTCCATTTGAAGACCCGGTCAATGCCACTTTGTTTGTACAAACTAGAATGGACAAAATCATTAGATTAAATGTTAAAAAAGAGTTATTCTAATTTAAATAAAAGATTTTGGGTTTGAGTATTTGAGAATGCATATATGTTAAATCTTTGTTGGGAAAGTTTTGCCACAGTTTAAAAGAATTACACAACTCGAACTTTGATAATCACGTTCAATTTTTTTGAGAGGAGCGTTCAATTGGTGTCTAAATAATCGGTGATAGAAAAAATCTACAATGGACAAAACTGTGTTTGTCCAATAAAATCCTATAAACGAATATTGAAAAAAATCTGATCTACAAAAAAATCATAAGAAAAAATCATAAATGAATCATAAAAAAGAAACTTAAAAACCCCACGGTATATTAAGACATAAATGTACCTTATCTCATCGGTACAAGCTGTTTTTTCTTCACCAGAATGATTCGTCGGACCGAGGTCGACTCATTTAGGGAGACTGTCACTAAGTATAATTATTCAAACCATTAGGCATTGTGTATTATTATTTTTAAAATTATCTGGAATTTAGACGCCGAGTAATTCAGATTCGAGTTTTATAAGACATTTGAAAATTGGTAAAATTCTTCTAACAACTATACAACAATGTTACGAAAAACTTCAACTCGAAATATTTTAATTAAAAAATAATAATAATTTTACTAGTTAATATAAGTATTAGTTGGTTGTGCGTGTATATTATTACAGTCATAGTTTGTGCCGTATCTCATTGAATCATTTCTAAATGAAAGCCGATATCTTGAAACAAAAAGTCTACTCGGCGGATGTACTTTAATCAGGGGCGTTTGTTCTCGAGGAGGGCCCCTCACCCTTGATCTGACTAGGATTTTTTTCTCCCTATTTTTTTGGGTGTATTATGACCAGGATTCTTCAACAATCGAAATCCCCGGGAAATTACCGTTATTTGGGTACCGGACTACCGGTGGGTCCAATGTCCCATTAGGCAATATGCATAGGCCAGGACATCGTTGACCATTCAATGAAGGTTGAAAGTCAATAACCCTTCACTTCATCAGGCCCATTCATTTAGTCTGCTTGTTTCCTAGATGGTCCTCTGTATTATTACTCTTATGACAAAGGCACTTGAAGAAATGAGCAGAGTAGAGCATTGTCACGGATGATTTTTTCAATATTATTTTTTATATTCGCAAGTTTTAAACTCAATATATTCTTAAATGAGTCAAAAGATATTTAACCTAACGACACAAATAGTGTATTAGTTCAGAGAAGTCCAGGTTCAAATACTCGCAATTGTAACATGGTATAAAAATTTACCTTTAAAAATATAAATATTCTTAAATAAGTCCAAGTACTTTAGCGCTTGAACCGACTATCAATTGGTAAATCATATTTTTTTAGAAGAGGGAATAAATGACAAATATGATTAGTGTTAAAACTAAAAGTTGATGGTAATAATCAGTTGTGTTGAAGGAAAAAGAAGGCCACGGCACATTGTTGACACAAAATTAAAGTACTTAAATTTTCATACTCCGTTTTCTCTGTCCTCGTCATATCTCACCTAACGTTGACGTCATTTTCTTCTCAATTTTCCTTTTTTTTCATGCAAGTAGAATTTATTATTCTTCTATTATTTTGAATTATGATCACCGGTTGAATATTGTATTTGTAAGGACGAGAAAGGGCGAGACGATGCCATAATAACGCCAAAATCCCTCGTTATCTTATATGGCGTCTTCATAAGACTCGTGACCTTCACCATTTCGTCATTTTGAATTATGGACACCACACTACTGTGGTACTAATATAATAAATTTTGAGTTTGTATTACATGTTACATTTTAAACAAGTGTATAATTTCATTCTATAATAATTACGAAGTTGCAGACACATTGTTAAAATCTAATGTCTAAATGATTAAAAACCTGAATTTAAAAGATACTATTTTCCACAATCTTCGTCTAATGAGCTTGAACTCGATTGCAGATTTTAAAAAAATCTAGTAACGTGTATAACGATCCCAGAGCAGAAAGAACTTGCGACTTTTGTGCTCGTTAGCTAGGTAGTTGGTTTGATAGAAAGTTAGAAACCGGGTCAGGCCCATTAAAATAAATGGCCGAGAAGGCCACTCCTCCGTCTTCATCCAATAATAATACCATTTAATAAAAAAAATATAACTATTAATCAATGTAAATTAATGAAGTATGGTATGTGCGTACTTTTCTTCCTTGAATTTGGATTTTAATAAGGATATATTGGGGGTATGCTTATCAGGACGAGTTTTTTTAATATATAAACTGTTAGTCAGCACTTTAAAATTTTAATTTCAACCTACTATTAATCCAACATTTCAATAATCTATGTGGATAAAACGACAAGGTTGCATGCGTTTCGGTGCCATCAAAAACCCAAACAAGGCATTCTAGAAGGCGAATTTAATAAGTAATGAGGGAAGACAACAACTTCTAAACTGACATGGCAGTGGGAATAGATGTATATATCATGGCCATTAATATTATATATTTTTCAAAAAAACAACTTCTAAACAAAACTAATAAATCAAATGGCCCGCCAAGGAACTCGTACAATGTACACCCGACCGTGGTTTGTGCCTATCTAATTAATGGTCTCGACGATGATCTTTCTATGTTGATCACGCGTTGCTATTGATCTAATTGTATAAAATTTGTTAATTTATATTTTTAAAATTTGTCAAATTTGAAAATTCTAATTTGGATTTGATCTTAACTGTTATACACATTCGGTTTTTCTGGAAAGGGATGCCGACATTGAAGAGGTCATCGAGGCGGCTGTCTTGAATAAAACGAAGGGGCGCTTACCCGTCTCCCAGAGGATGCTGAGTTGGTGGTTAAAGGGCAATCTTGTCCTTTCAGGCCTGCAAGTCTTTCTGGTGATAGTGGGCTGATTGTTCAAAGCCCAGTAATTGGGAAAATTTGTCCTTCTGGCCGGCCCATTTCTAAGTGTCTGGATGTGGCCCATTTGCACGTGGAATCGGCCAATAACCAATCTGAGACGCTGGTTCCAAGCCCGCTGTTTTCAGATGACGCGCGTGATATGGCTTCAAGGAGCATTTTTGACAAAGAAATCACAGTCAATTCGATCAGAGTCAATGCGTCCATTTCTAATGACGGCTGCAAGGTGCAAAGTAATCAATCCATTCAACGAAGAACTTCCTCTCGGGTTAGGAGATTAATGAGTAAAGCCACTTGCGCTTTTATGAATTTGAAACATTGCTTGAGGAAAGTATATTCAAGGACTTATCCGATAAAGATTGATCTCGCGGAATGTTTGGCGGATTACTTCCTGCAAAATGACCATTCCGTTGATGATACTACAAGTGTCTTTTGTAAGGAGGTGGGGTCCTCTTTGCATGATTTAATTGCGAGTTGGAATAGGGACATGCCTACCCTTCTTAGCGCTATCAAGGTTGCTGCTATCGGTTTCGGCTGATGGGAAGGATATGTTTCATCCCATTCTAGGTTGTCCTGTTACTAGGTGTGCGGATTGGAGTCTATCATTAGGTGCATTTAGTTTTTTCCCGTCCTAGGCGAGCTCTCTCAGATTTACCTATGAGGTGACTTGTACTTCTAGTACACATGGTGTAATCTTTTCTCTTGGAGTATAACAATATACTTTTACAAAAAATCGTATATTTTTTTTCGTATGTCGTGTTAGAATCTCTATATCCAACCCAAAATCTTAAGGCAATGGTTCAGTGGATTTTCAACACTTATAAACTAACCCACTACATTCGCAACTAACGATGTAGAATTCTCAACACACCCCCTCAAACGAGATCCATCGGGTTGAAGATTGAACGTGCTTTAACTTCGCCAACGTGCGACAAATCGGGATCGTGCGAGCACAACAATAGATACGGGATCAACCCGCTCTCATACCATGTTAGAATCTCCATATCCAACTCAAAACCTTAAGGCAATGAGTAGGTGGATTTTCAACACTTATAAACTAGTCTACCACACTCGCAACTAACAATGTAGGATTCTCAACATGTTATATATATATATATATATATATATTATTAATAATATTATTCGCTCTCCAAGAAAGAAGTGTTGTGCAGACTACGGATGAATATTAGAAGTATATCTGCGAAGTGAAGAGAAGATAAGAGAGTATCTTCAAATAAAGTTGGGGACCCTCGAAGATAGAAAGTGGATGCTCGATCGATAATATACTAGTTAAGCATCTACTTATAACAAAAATATACTAATTAAACAATTCCCCTTGTCTAGCGCTCAAGCAAAATTTCGAAAGTACCATCCTTCTTAGGATGCAACGGAAAACGCAAAACATGTTTGCCCCAGCAATGCAATGATCGGCCTTTTTTTTCCAGAAACTACATGTTATTTGAACATATTTATTGTGCCCATTATCATTGTTGAACCATTTATGTTGAGTTGTAGAACATAAATATTGACAAAAAAAGTTACCTAATTTTTTTAACTCAAAAATTCGAGTTAAATTATAACAACTTAAGTTGTAGCAGATCCCTCGGTGGGACGGATGGGAACTAACGGGTAGGGGTAGGGGTAGGGGTAGGGGTAGGGCTGAGTTTGATATCGAAAAAACTTGATTCACTGCTAAACCGACCAACCCGATGGAGGTTCAAAAGCCAAACTGCTTAAATAAACGGTGTGGTAGGTTGGCGGTTGGTTTAAACCGACCGGTGTTGTTTCGGTGTCAAATTTATTCCTAACCTGTGAAACCACTGCACCGAGAGAAACAACGTCGTTATTCAGAAAATATAAATACCTCAAGTTATCCAGTAGAAAAAAAACTAGCCAGAAAGAACCCTTCTTCTCGATTTGCCACTCCTCAGCGTTTCTCCCTTCCCGACTCTCTGTAATCTGACTCCGTCTCCCTTCTTCCACCGCCACAGCGCCACCCGCTTGCTCCTCCTCCCTTCTCCCATCGTTCCCTTCCCCTTCCCTCCCTGCTCTGTGGTTCTTCTTCCCTTCTCCTGTAGTTTTTAGTGAAAACCCAAATCGACAAAAACCCTAAAAATCTAATATGATGGTAAGTGACCAACGTTTTCCAATTGTTTGTGATTTGGATTAAAATTTGCTGTAAAGGCTTAAAATTTGTTATGTGATTCTTCCTCCCTTCTCCCGTAGTTGTTCTGTGTTATGAAGGCTTAAAATTTGCAATTCCAGGAGCATATTATATTTATATCGGTGTTGGCCAAACCGACATTTCAAATGGCACACCAGCGCACTGACCTACTGACGGTGCTGGCCAACACTGTCACACCGTCGGACAATTTTTGGACTTTTTAGGTCCTTCGGTGTCGGGGTAAAAATAGGGGGTAAACCCTGAACCCAAAAAATCCTCACCCCTAGGTAGGGGTGTTATGGATAAGATTTGGGTAGAACTTCGTAAGTACGGGTAGAACATTGTAGATATTATTAGATCCTTATTTTACTTTTTTTTTTAAAAATTTCGTTTATTTTAATAAAGTACTTTACTTATAGAAAAAACAATATATAATTGTACCAAAATCAAAGACTTTATTGAGTTAGAGGCATTTTCAGAAAAAACAGGTTTGCAAGAAACTAGGCTGATCTACTACTAGCTATTTGCTGTAACTTCAACTGCAAGGAGCCAAGGACGCAAAACATAAAACCAAAGACCAACATCAACATTTCACTATAGAAAATCACATTGACCACTTCCGTATTATCAAGCATAGGCTAAGGGGCAGCAAACGCATCGTCAACCCACTTGAGAGGAACCTTGTTAGGGCTACCACTCGTCCTCCTTTTGTTGGCCGGACATGGGAACCCAAAGAAGCCTCGGACGGCTGCCTGAACCTTGTTGGCCCTCTTCCGTTGCCGAATCCGCCTCAAGACCACATCCTTGTCCAGTGTCCCTGTGGAGTGAGCTGGTCTCAGATGCAAATGGGTGGTCACCCACTTCTCTGCTTCTCCTGGGTTCTCCTCTTCACCCTCTTCGGTAGAGTTTTCGTTGATAATAAGAATCTCTCTGTCTTCCTTCGTTTTGGGTTGTGGGTTTGTCGAAGCTAGGGAAGACATAACTGAGGTTTGTTTGTTTCAGATAGAAAGAGTGGGAACTGGGATCAAGTTAATGTGTGTGTATATGGTACGAGAGGAAGAAGTGGGTGCACAACTAAGTAAACGATACCATTTATATAGTAACGGTAGAGGGAGGATAAGGGACAAACTACCAATCTTAATTTTCACCAAAAAAAGCAATCTTAAGGTTTAAGACTTGTTTCCGAGTTTGATACCTCCTCCGTGGATATTGGTCGACTAATTTAAATTTGAATTATTTAGATATTGGTAGACTAATTTAAATTTGAGTTATTTGAATGATGGCAAAACTTTTTAGACAAATATTTAGCACAAATAAAAATGATTCGAACTCGAGAATTTTTTTATTAAATTATAATAACTATATTACCCTTGATCTAGAAAAAACAGAAATACTGTCGTATGTTGGGCATTTTTTGGGAGTTGAGAAATGTGGTCGGTTTGGTGCTTTTGAGGTAGTCTGTGGCCAAATTTTTTAATACACTTCTTTCGGCCGTTGGACGAGATTTTAGATTGAGTGGAGACAACATAAAAGTTATCCATACGAAGGAGATTTCGTTTGGACCATCAGATTTCATTAAAAATCGTGTCTACAGATCTGATAGTCATCAAAAACCGTGTCTATAAATCAAAAATTTTGATCCATTTCAGTGAGGACAACCCTTGTCTCCACTCAATCCAACCCGTTGGACGAATATCTCCTTTTTTTTATAATTTCTGACTGTCGGGTAAGAAGTAGATACAAAATTTCTAATATTTTGGGAATCTAATTCCTAACACGTAACAAATCCTGATTCCATGTATGGTGTGTGCTTCGTAGCTTATCTATGAGTTCAATCTGCTTTATTTCTTTTTTTTACAAAAAACAATCTTCCTCAATTTGAATATTTTCTTCAACATATTAGCTAATTATCCAGGAGGATAATCAAAGTACAAAAGAGCAAGAAACTCGTTAATGGATTCTGAATTCAATTCTTTTCTATTGATATCCTAAATCCAATTTGGGCCTCGGGCCTCACTATAAGTTTGGCCCAGTCTGTTCTGCCAAGCCCATCAAACTTGCATGTGGCCTAATAATAAACTTGGCCCAGCCTATTATGTTACCGAAATGATATAGGAGCCCATCAACGATTCTTCCCAACGCTCGGATCATATCTAAATAGTTTCTCATTTACAAAATTCAAATCCGATATATCTTTTATGAAAATCCAAAAACTTTAACCGAGTCACTGTTCACATAATGAATAGAAAGATCGGAGGTGGTAGTCTACGTGGAAGTTTCGAGCTGACATATCACATTAAGTGATTGGGCATCCTGATAAAAATTATCGTATCACTAAAATGTCAAAATTTTAAATCTCAATCACTAATTTTACGTGTTTAGAGTCGCCCAAAAAATAAAACCTCCCAGAGTAAATGTACTTCCTTTTGCATTGCTTGACAATTGGCAACGTAGCATTGGCCTTGTAAAACACAAGACAACCTGGTGGGTCCTTTATAGGTCTTTAAGAATGTTTTGGGAATGGGACAGATGAACGACCCACGGGGGTGATTCTGCTGCGTGTCAACTTAGCAGCTCTCGTGGGGCCGGAACAACCGGTGAGTACACTAAAATATTCTATTCGAATATTATTGGACCGACTAATTGAGTTTCTAGGTGGACGAGACTTTTCAAGAAAAATTCACACAAATCTTAACCCTGACCCATGCTAGCCCACAGCCGTGGTAGTCATGAGGAGATGCACACATCGACTAACCCACATACAAGCGCGTATTAGGTTGCAGCGGCAATCTTTGTAAAAAATTTGTCGCTGACATCAGGGGAAAAAAGTGCCTAGCGTGATCACTGCGTGAACCTAAAAAATGAGAAGGGAGTAGATCTCATCTTATAAAACGTAGCAAAAAGTCTGGAGCCGAAGTCCACCAACCGTTAGTCTGAAGTTTGGAAAGAGCATCTGCCATCGCGATGCCTTCCCAGAAGATGTAAGAGACTCTAAATTCCATTGTCTCTAGTGTCTTCATCGCGAGCATCCAACAGTTGCGAAATTTCGATGGAACAAATCCTGACCTATCTTGAAATAAGTAGAGAACATAGGAAGAATCTGTTTGTAGCCGAAGTTTATGCCAGCCTCTGTCGTGAACGATTTCTGCTGCCTTCATTGCTGCGGCGAGTTTGGCCTCAAATGCAAAGTTGGTCCCGAGCTGGGAGACAAATCAACCTAGTACAAATCCCTGTGAATTGTGAAATATGCCAGCAGCAGAAGAAGGACCTAGTGCACCACGCGCGCTCCCATTGGAATTGCATTTAATCCAACCCAAGGCGAACGATGCCATTTTACTTCTGTTATTGTACGGGTCCTGTCAGGCTGACCCAGAACCCCAAGCATACTCAGGCTGAGGAGATCCTCCTGTGAGTTAAACATATGTCCAATATTTCGAGTGCCCGCTTATGCCACCAACGCTTGAATAAGGGCAGCTACCAATGGGGACGGATGCTTGGAGTTTTCAAAGATTTTGTGATTCCTCTTAGTTCATAAAGCCCATGTGCTCGTAACAAAAACCATCAGCCAGATTTATGCAAGTAATTGTTCAATATAATTTTGATTTTGATTATTTTATTTTATATAAGTTTATTTTACTTCTTAGGTTTGTATCTAAACATAGTTTTAGGTATTTGAGTATAAACTTTGTTCGAAACCATAGGAGATACCAAGCTACTTCCATCTAGTTCCTTGTTCCCGTTCCGCCACGTGAAGAATTGCGGATTCTTTTACTAAATGGATAAGATATAGGGCATATTATGCTCACATCCTTTTAGTTTAGTTTTCTTTTCTCTCGGGTCCTTCGATGAAATTATCAGTCTTATTTTTTTTTTTTGTTGAACCTAAAATCAAGTTTTTTGTCGGAGTTGGCCGCCCTCTTCCCTAGAAGCTTTCGTGGACATGAACCCAAGAACGTTCAAGAACTTAAATGGGTGACATGCTCCATCGTCGATTAACTGGGTGGAAGAGGAGCAACATGATCTACTGCGTGGTGGTGCTGTCTCCCTCCCTAGGCTCGTCTCCGATGGTTCATTCGATATGGCGGATTCGATACCAGATCTACAGCTTTAACTGGGTGACATGCTCTACAGTCGATTAACTGGGTTCCCTCCCTCTAGGCATCACTCTGGGTTTGGCCGGAGAAGACGAAGACACAAAGATTGAAGTCGGGGCTGGGATTTAGACATTACGCTCATGTTGAGTTGTTCTTGTTGTTTGAAGGTTGAAAATGGTGATTGCAGGTTGAATATGATAATTTTTCTTTTTTTGTTAATTTAAGGGTATATCCGTCATTTCTTAGATAAAAAATTGAAAAAAGACTGATGACATTATCGAGGGACCCGAGAGTTTCTAAAACCATACATGGGGAACAACATCATAGGTTTTAGAAATGCAGGGACCCGAGAGAGAGAAAAACTAAACTACGAGTGTAATTTTTCCTAAGATATATTATTATTATGTAAAAAAATAGTTAAGAAAAATATCTCGGGATTGTTTGAGAAGAGAAATCATATCTAAAAACAAATGTAGAAAGGAATGTGAAATTTACATCTAGAGTAGTGGTATCTCAAGCTATAAAAAAAGTAACATCTTGAGAAACATATTCTTGACAAATGATTCCGGTGCGAGGCTTTGACTATAAAAGCTCCGAATAAGCCGAAGATGGTGAGCCCTGTCCCGTTGACTATGAGGAGGTTCGGGCAATGCAACGCGCAAATGAGGTTTGGAACTTGGCTATCAACATGGGTATGTCTTGGGATGATGAGTCTTCGAATATTCTCCACGCAATCCGGGATGCGGCAAGGGGTAAAAAGCAAACAAGGTTTTTTGAACCTCCGTAAATTTGGTGAAACATGTTGGAAAATTTGTTTAATAACCACGGAAGAAATGGCCCAATACAAGTGAGTGTATTGGATTTTGGGTTCAAGTATTTAATTAGAGAGAGAATCTTAATTAAATACAATGACTAAATAATTGGTGGCAACTTTGAGCTAATTTGATTGGAGGTCATACCAATTAGATTTGGGTGTTTGTGAGATCTATATGAAACTCGTTAATAGAACTTCGTAACGATATGTAGCACTTGCGAAAATCCAATTCTCGGGATGAATAAAAATTGGCTTTAAAGGTGGTATGACGGCGGGTTGCAGGATTGTGAGTTTGTGAGAATTGTTCCAGGTTCCAGGGTCTTATCTTTTTAGAGCTGTGCCGGGCATGTTGAAGCGATTCTCAGCCCAAAATTGGTTGGGCTTCCTCCTGGACAAGCCCACGTTCTAGAACCTTTTTCTCCATATTGGCATTTGAATTTCAATTTTGAATTTTTGAAATTAAATTCAGGCCAAATTAATGAGAGTAACGGCCAAGTTAATATGAGATTTTATGGTCTAGTAACCATCCATTTACTCACCTAGTTAATGGGCTAGTTAATGGCCAGAGTTAATGTGGATTTGAATGTTGGAGGCCTAGGTTTCCTATAAAAGGAGCCCTCCTCCTCCATTCCAAAACAACCCCTAGCTCACACTCTTCCTTGAGCTCTCTACTTCTCTCCCCCTTGCATAACATTTCTCATTTGCATAAAAGAGTCGGAGTTCTACACCATCAAAGGTTCGAAAGGTGTGCTATAGTGCTTCCTATAGCATTCGTGATTGGGCGTTGTACCTTGGGAGCTCCATTACCCACGGAGGCCTGAAGCATATAAGCGAGTAATAAGAGTTTAAGGGCACACAGTTAAACTGTGGCCTCGTCAAAAATTGCATCCGAAGTCCTACATTAAAGACGAAAGTGTTACACACTTACCTACAAGTGTGATCGTGAGCATCCTCTTACTCTCTTCTATTTTATTGCTTACGAGTTATATATACATGTGCAAACCCTTATTTACTAATATTTTACCAGCAATCTTAAACTCTTATTATTATCTAAATATTAGTAATTTGGTTTGTGCATCGTGGATATAGTATCACGGCAAGAAGTGTTCGTTAGTATATTATGATTACCAGTTAATTATTATTGCTGTTGCCGAGTACTTTTCTGTAGCGCATAACTGCATATTTGCAATCTGTATCTAGTCGTATTATTTTAATCCGAGAACTAAATTGCAAAGAAAGTCGGCAACGCAAGCTAATGTTCTGGGGTTTTTTTATTTGGACTTAAATAGTATACTGTAAGGGAGTTGAACGGAAACAATTACGTAGTATAAATAATCGTGTTACGTTCGATTAAATATTGCTTCCCTGAAGTGGAAAATAAATAGGCCACTGTTAGTAACGGTTTGGTTATTGCTTCTTCAATTATTAATATTTGAATACTAGTGTAAGTGCTTACCTGTTACGATTTTTGATCTGGAATTTTATTGGGTTCATTTAAATTGTGATCAATTACCTACGGTTACATTGTGATTGTTTGTTTCAACCTGTTGACTGGCTTCGGTAGAAAATCGTAAGAAAACAATTTAAATAAGTAGAATAATGCTCCAGTGTTTATTTTGTGTGTCAAAATAATCGCTTGACCATTTCTTATGAAACTGCCACGTTATGTGCTAAAATTAGTACTACGTTTACTATTGTGTGGAGACAGAGAAAACTTTTAATTAATAGAATTCTATTTAGCCATTTCATGTTCCATAGACTACTGTCAGTGCAATTGATAATAGCTTTAAAGTGTTAGTTGTTTGTTTCACCAGCTACTACCGTTACACCCAAAAGAAGTTATTGTGCCTTTTAAAATCGTGGGTATATTGTATGGTTTTAAAAAATGACCCGGAGGCTGATCCGAGATTTCTCCCGTCCTCCGGGTCGGCCAGTCGGACTGGACAAACCACTGGTTGGACCAAAATTTTTTATTTTTAAATATTTTAAATAATATATATATGTAGGTTAAAATATACTTATTTTCCATACAAAAAAAGTAGACTTAATTTTTTTATCTCTCCACTCTATAAATCTACTTTTATTTATTTATTTATTACTTTATAAATTTGTCAAATTAATTTTTTTCCTCGAAAACCACAAAAAAAAGTCAATTTCGCCCATTTTTGTACTAACCGGGTTCGACCGGTCAGGATGAACCTCAAAATCGGCCAGTCTGACTGGATTTGGTCCGGTTAGTACAGACCCCGGTCAAAAGCCTAAAAACGATCCGGTCTAGTGCCCATTTCGCAGTCCAACTGGTCGAACCACCAATCGGACTGCATTTTTTAAAACCATGGTATATTGTTAAAGTGTTGCAGTTTTCCGTTTAGTTGCTGAAGAGCTCTGGAATGGTGTCAGCTATTTTATGGAGCTGTTAATGGCTCGGTAATATATACATAATTATTATTTATTAGTTATTATTATCAAGTGGTGAGTGTGTACTAGCAGAAAAAGTTCTCTGCACTGGTATTGACCGTTTGGTTACCATTGGTTATTATAAGCAATGTTGTGAATGCTGTCTGTGAATGCTATATTAATTAGTGAGCCTAATCCTTATACTTTCTAAGGGAAAAATTTGTGTGCAGATAATTCGTAATTATGGTTTCATGTAGAGACAGAGCATTTATATGCACATCACGCGTTAAATGATATGTTCATATTGTATTGATGGGGCATAAAATATGAGTTAATTTTTTCCATGGAAGTTAAGTAGCACTAAATTAGTGTGGTGGCTGTTTATGCAAAATTAAAGGAACGTGGCAACAATAGCAACACAAAATTTTGGCAGGAACGTGGTTCCAATTTATAATAAATAAAAGAAAATTTTTCTCCCTCTAAATTGAGATCATTTTGTAAAATTGATTAAATTAAGATCAATTTGTGAAATTGATTGTCGAGTATCATTTGTGGGTGTTGGGCCCAAGTTTTTTAATTGCTATATATTTGTGAGATTGAAATGAATATTACCAACAACGTGAACGTTGAGGTTTGGTTGTGAGGGCTAGCGACGATGAGGTCGTGATGCCAGGTAAAGAGAAACCCACTATCGAGTTCTCAATTTGAGAAGTCGGACAAATTCAAGGGTAGTAATCTCAAGAGGTGGCGACAAAGGATGAGGTTGTTCTTGACTACCTTGAACTCAGTCCGACACCTCAATGAGAGTAAACTCGAGGAGGATGTTAGGGATCTTCATAAAACTCTTATCCATGATGTCCTACAAGTGACGATGGTGACTAAAAAAAACTATCGGGATCTTGGACACAAGAGGCATATGATAAGTCTCGAGGACTTTTTGAGAAGGTCATGTATCAAGCAAGATAACCGAAAGGTTGAGAAGAAATCAAGCGACATGGTTACCAAGACCAATGTGGTTGAGGTTGGTGGGAGCTCCCGTGGAAATTAGTAGAATTGTTCTAATAATTTTGAGGGAGATGCTCAAAATAAGAGCTTCACCAATACCTTCTTTGTTTGAAGCGTCTACTTGATGAGAAGTGAAAGACGAAGCAATATATTTGTTTATATATAGTGAAGTTGAGAACCAACTTGGAAAGAAGATCAAGAATCTTCGAAGTTATGGGGGGAAAGCTATGCTTTCGGCCAACTATGTGCTCAATTGAGTACCGCACAATAAGTTGGATAAAATACCTTATGAAATTATGGAAAGGTCATTTACTTAGCTATAAATTCCTAAGAATTTGGGATGTCTTGCTAAGGTTCTGATCCCACCTCCCAAAAAGAGATGAGGATAGGATCCAAGACGGTAGATTATGTGTTTATCGGTTATGTACAAGATAGTGCAACATACCGATTGTTGGTACACAAGTCAAATAACTCTGATGTCCATGTAAACACTATAATTGAAGCTAGGGATGATTCATTCTTCGAGAAAATCTCTCCTCACAAAGCTCCAACAGAGGTTGACAATCAAGTTGACAATAGTGGGAGCAATGTGGGGGGAGAAGAATCTCAAGACGAAGTAGAAGAACCTAGGTGTGGTTCCGGGTAAAGAGCAAAAAGTGTGTAAATTTGTAAAATCCTTGTGTGGATTAAAACAAGCACATAAACAGTGGTACGAAAAGTTCGATGGTGTAATGCTATCAAACGGGTTTCAGATAAACCAGTATGATAAATGTGTCTATGTGAAAGGAGACAATAAAGACTATGTGATAGTATGTCTCTACGTAGTTGACATGTTGATTGTGGGTAATAATGATAATATCAAATTATCAAGAGAATGCTGTCACAAAATTTTGACTTGAAAGACATGTGACAAGCTGATGTAATACTTGGGATGAAAATTACCAAGACTTCAGAAGGTTATGCGCTTTCCCAAAGTCACTATGTCGAAAAGATACTTGACAAATTCGATAAGAATATCAATATAATTGCGAGAACTCCTATGGAAGTGGTGTCAAGTCTCTGCAAGAATCGCAAAGAAAGTGTGTGACATATAGATCAATCTAGAGTTATAGGCAGTTCAATGTATATTAGAAAGTCTAGATATATACGTCGTAGACATAAATATGTGAGAACATTATTGAGAACGGGTGTGATATCTTTAGACTATGTAAAGTCAAAAGAGAACATCGCAGATCTATTAACTAAAGGTCTAACAAGAGACCAAGTGGAGGTATCATCGAGGAGAATGAGATTAAAGCCCATTAAATGACCTAAACCCATGATGGCAATCCAACCTGGATCGTAAACCTCGATCTGCAGGTTCAATGGGACAACCGAATTGTGAGGCTAGGGTCGAACAAAGCACTCAAAAAATTGAGTTCCCTACCTATTCCTATGATGAAAGAGTGATAGACCTGTCCATCGGAAGGTTAAGCTATACGCTTTTAATGATCCTTATACTTCGAGTATATATAAAAGTGGGGTATGTCACGATACTCCTTATAAGAGATCACTTATGTCGAATGTGAAGGGGCCGCTTCTATGAGATAAGTTAAGGGCTAAATCTCTAAAGCATTCAATGAAGTTTCCAAGGCAGTTAAGGGCCAAAATGGACACAAGTGAAAGAATCGAGTAGTAGTTTGAGAAGGAGTTGTGTGAGTACCTTTGTCTTGGTATACATAAAATGCTGAACAGTTCAAGGCATCGCGTCCACTGGTTGACAAGTATATCCGAAGGTATTTCACTAAGGAAGGTTCAAGGCTTTCAACCACCTTTTTTGATGCAACAAATTCTCGCAGAACTTCAAGTTGCATGTAGCATTGGTAGGCTCATGTCATATAAGCGATTTTGCATTCATGTGGGGGATTGTTGGAGAATTAGTTTATTAACCATGGAAGAGATGGCCCAATACAAGTGAGTGTATTGGGCTTTGGGCCCAAGTGTTTAATTAGAGAGAGAATTCTAATTAAATACAATGACTAAATAATTGGTGGCAACCTCGAGCTAATTTGATTGGAGGTCACACCAATTGGATTTGGGTGTTTGTGAGATCTATATGAAACTCGTTAATAGAGCTTTGTAACGATATAAAATACTTGCAAAAATCTAATTCTCGGGGTGAATGAAAATTAGTTTTAAAGGTGGTATGGCTGCGGGTTGCAGGATTGTGGGTTTATGGGAATTGTTCCAGGGTCTTAAATTTTTAGAGCTGGACCGGGCCTGTTGAAGCGATTCTCAGCCCAAAATTGGTTGGGCTTCCTCCTGAACAAGCCCACGTTCTAGAACCTTCTTCTCCATGTTGGCATTTGAATTTAAATTTTGAATTTTCGAAATTAAATTCAGGCCAAATTAATGAGAGTAACTGCCAAGTTAATATGGGGTTTTATGGTATAGTAACTACCCATTTACTCACCTAGTTAATGGGCTAGTTAATGGCTAGAGTTAATGCAGTTTTGAATGTTGGAGGCCTAAGTTTCCTATAAAAGGAGCCCTCCTCCTCCATTCCAAAAAAACCCTAGCTCACACTCTTTCTTGAGCTCTCTACTTCTCTCCTCCTTGCATAACATTTCTCATTTGCATAAAAGAGTCAGAGTTCTACACCATCAAATGTTCGAAAGGTGTGCTATAGTACTTCCTATAGCATTCGTGATTGGACGTTGTACCTTGGGAGCTCCATTACCCACGAAGGCCTGAAGCATATATGCGGGTAATAAGAGTTTAAGAGCACACGGTTAAACTGTGGCCTCATCCAGGATTGCATCTGAAGTCCTACCTTGAAGACGAAAGTGTTACACACTTACCTACAAGTGTGATCGTGAGCATCCTCTTACTCTCTTCTATTTTATTGCTTACGAGTTATATATACATGTGCAAATCCTTATTTACTAATATTTGACTAACAAAATATTTCAGAGATCTTGGGGCTTTTGTTTGGATGTAATTTGGGGATACGGTTGGGAATGACACTTGGTATTTGTAAGGGTTTACTTTTAGAATTTGTATGTAGATAGTCCCTATCATATTCTATCTATGATATGTGTTTATCTTGTACTTTAAGTGCCTTACTCGATGTACTGATATGGTGACTATGGTGTATTATATATATATATCACAATTGTATTCGTGGCGTTAAAATTTACTTTTTAAAAAAAATATGCAAAATTTTTATTTTGGATAAGTAAAGTTTATTAAAGGGAATACTTACAGTCTAAATAATGTAAAATTTACTCTTTCGAAATTGCGATCGCTTGTCACATTAAAAGTTTACCGTGATAAAATTTGGTGGAAAAAAATCGCAGTAGGGAAAAAATATCCGTACAAAAGAAGTCGCTATCTTAATGTTGTATGCAAAACCTAAATAATTTCATAGCAGATCAGGCACAATATGACGTACGATAACATGGTTCTGGTAGTTTTCATAGGCTCCGGAAAGTTGAAGTGAAGACAGTGAACCACACTCATCACAGGAGCTTACCCCAAATCAGAAACATCTAATCTTTCCGGAAAGCCAATAATGGATTTCCTGTCACACCATTCACCCTTGTAAGCCACATGTGCGAAAGACTTAAACACATCGGTGCTGCCTAAAATTTACATCATTCAGAAAAAGGTGAATTTCTCTTTTTTTGAGGGGTGTACAGCTAGAATTAAAGTTTGACGCTCTTTTATGGTATCCGTTTTTTTTCACTGAAGTTTTACGTTTAACTTAGGCTACGATTGCAATTTTGTACAAGAATTTCTTTGTATAAGAGATTATACTATGTAAAAGTTGTATATATTTACCATTAATAAAATTTTATAAAAAATTGTTCATAAAACACAACATTTTTAAAGGAAAAAATAAAGCATATGCTATGTATATATTGAAACGGACAATCTTCTCTACGATTGGAGGGACTAATAATCCAACATACACGGACTGATTGACATCAATCTAACAATGGTGTAGTCCATAACAAAGGTTTTTTTGTGTGTGGATAAGCTCAACCTTACAAAGTTGCCCCTTCGTGCCATAATCATCCTCTAGAAATCGATTAGGCTCTCATTATAAGTAATCTACTCAAAAGGGAAACATACCAGTGAGGCTGTGACATGTATGAATTCCCGATAAAACGACAATAACAACTCAGGTACTGCCTAGCTATAGGCCATCCACAGTCACTACCGCCACGTTTTGGACAACCAACGGTGGCTTGCCACTGCCATGTGATGGACACAATTGGATTTCCTGCTATGGAAATCGTCCCGCCCTATGTGCTTTTAGAGTGTTCCTATTTTTATAGTACGAAAATGTAGGAAGAGATGAACCAACGAAACAATAGAAGATGCACGAAATTTGTTAACTGTTTGAGGGCGCTGTTATATTAGAGTTTTCCACTACTATAAGACATTGATTAAAATGACACAAACAATCAGTGGCTTGCCGCTGCCAGGTATGGACATTGATATGAATCTCAGCGGAAAAGACTCACAACTCGGACCGTTTGTTACTTCAGAATGGAACAGATCACAACTCACAAAGAACTCACAAGAACTAAGGCGCGAAATTGAACCTTAACCCGCTGCAAGAGCTTCTGAACCTTGACCTAAGGTCGTATCACGCCACGAGCGGGGATGGATGATCCGCTTGATAAGTGAAAGATAAATTCTAGCCAAGACGACTCACCAGCCTAAGCAAGAACAAACGAGTATCTAAACTCACAATTAGCCAATGCTAAGTAATTCTCCGAATTGTTATATCTTTATTGAATGAGGATGCCTCTTTATATAGGCTCCATAAGTCTTACAACTTCCTAAACGAAAACTAACTCCAAATAAGGAGTTCAAGGCTGGCCAAAACTCTCCTTCCTAATTTAAAGGGATTCTGGCCGAAATATTCAACTAAGTAGGAAAATAATCTAAACATAGATAACTAATAGAATATCTAGTAAATATCACGTCCTAAAACATAGTAGATGCAATTCCTAAAATTTAGGGACGCATGTCCAAGATAAGCTTGAAATTCACGTGCGCATGCATCCAGGAGATTGCGTGCATCTCAAACTTCCCATTTAGCTTCCAAAACGTGCATGGGCCTCCCTTGGACTTCTTGGACGTCCTTGGTCCTCCACGCACTTGCTTGAGCCCAAACTTCTTGCATTAGTCCATTGAAGTCAGATTGCAACTTCCTAGCTCTTGCTCTTGTCATTGGCCCAATTAGAACTTGAACTTGCTGCGAGTCTACAAGCTTGATAGTAGGTGCGTCCTTAGGCTTGCTCACATCAGTCCCCTCCTCTTGAAAAGGATTTGTTCTCAAATCATCACCTACATCAAACGGACTCAAGTCAGCCACGTTAAACGAAGCACTTACATTATACTCACCCGGAAGGTCTAGCTTGTAGGCATTATCATTGATGCGTTCTATCACTTGGAATGGACCATCTCCCCGTGGTAGCAACTTTGAACGTCTTTGGACAGGAAAACGCTCCTTCCTCATATGTAGCCAAACCCAATCTCCCGGCTCAAAGACAACCTTGTGCCTTCCTTTGTTTGCTTGCCTCGCATAGTGCTCCGTGCGCTTCTCGATGTTCATTCTTGCTTTCTCATGTAACTGCTTGACAAATTCAGCTTTCTTCTTGCCATCTAAGTTAACATGCTCACTCGAAGGTAGAGGTGATAAATCCAATGGAGTCAAAGGATTAAATCCATAAACAAGCTCAAATGGTGAGAATTGAGTAGCAGAATGGACAGAACGATTATAAGCAAACTCAACATGAGGCAAACATTCTTCCCAAGTCTTAATGTTATGCTTAATGAGTGCTCTCAAAAGTGTAGACAAAGTCCTATTCACTACTTCAGTTTGACCATCAGTTTGAGGATGACAAGTAGTAGAAAACAACAACTTAGTACCTAACTTGCACCACAAGGTCTTCCAAAAGTAACTTAGGAACTTAGCATCTCTATCAGAGATAATTGTCCTAGGCATGCCATGCAACCTAACAACCTCTCTAAAGAACAAATCAGCAATGTTCGAAGCATCATCAGTCTTATGACATGGAATGAAATGTGCCATCTTAGAAAACCTATCCACTACCACAAAAATTGAATCTCTTCCACGCTTAGTCCTAGGTAGTCCTAACACAAAATCCATAGAGATATCAATCCAAGGCTCACTAGGTATAGGTAGTGGGGTGTACAAACCATGGGGTTTTACCTTTGACTTGACTTGCTTGCAAGTGATGCAACGACCACAAACTCTCTCAACGTCTCTCTTCATGTGTGGCCAAAAGAAATGATCTTGTAGCATTGCCAAGGTCTTTGCAATTCCAAAATGCCCCATTAAGCCTCCTCCATGTGCCTCCTGAATGAGTAATTCTCGCATCGAGCAATTAGGCACACAAAGTTTGTTTTCACGAAATAGGTAACCTTCATTACGAAAGAACTTACCAAATGCACTTCTTTCAGTGGATCTAAACAACTCGCTAAAATCAACATCATCAACATACATGTCTTTAATGTGTTCAAAGCCAAGTAGTTTAGCATCAAGAGTTGAGATCAAGGCGTACCTTCGTGATAGTGCATCAGCCACTACATTTTCCTTACCTTGCTTGTAGCGAATGACATAAGGAAATGTCTCAATGAATTCCACCCATCGTGCATGCCTCTTGTTCAGCTTGTGTTGCCCCTTTAAGTGCTTGAGTGACTCATGATCAGTGTGAATCACGAACTCCTTTGGCCACAAGTAATGCTGCCATGTCTCCAATGCTCGAACTAGTGCGTACAACTCCTTGTCATAGGTCGGGTAATTCAAGGTTGCACCACTTAGTTTCTCACTAAAGTATGCAATGGGTCTTCCCTCTTGCATAAGGACAGCTCCAATTCCTATACCAGAAGCATCACACTCTATTTCAAAAGTCTTAGAGAAATTAGGTAAAGCTAACAAGGGTGCATTAGTCAACTTCCCTTTTAGTAGTTGGAAGGCCTTCTCTTGAGCTTCTCCCCAAGTAAAGCCCACGTTCTTCTTGATGACTTCAGTTATGGGTGCGGCTATGCTACTAAAGTCCTTCACAAATCTCCTATAAAAACTAGCTAGTCCATGAAAGCTCCTAACATTAGCAACACTTGTAGGGCTTGGCCATTCACGGATAGCTCGGTTCTTTTCTTCATCAACCTGTATTCCGTTAGCTCCAACAACAAAACCCAAGAATATAAGCTTATCCGTACAAAAGGTACACTTCTTCAAGTTAGCAAACAATTGATCTTCTCTAAGTGCATCTAAGACAGATTTCAAATGTTCTAAATGATCCTCCATACTCTTGCTATAAATGAGTATATCATCAAAGTAAACAACCACAAATTTACCAATGAATGGACGTAGAACATGATTCATGAGTCGCATAAACGTGCTAGGTGCGTTGGACAAATCAAATGGCATGACCATCCACTCATACAACCCATACTTTGTTTTAAAAGCAGTCTTCCACTCATCTCCTTCTTTCATCCTAATTTGATGATAACCACTCTTCAAATCAATCTTAGAAAACATGCAAGAACCATGCAACTCATCTAACATGTCATCTAAACGAGGAATAGGGTGACGATATTTTACCGTTATGTTGTTGACTGCTCGGCAATCAACACACATTCTCCATGATTTATCCTTCTTGGGCACAAGTAGGACTGGAACAGCACATGGACTCATGCTCTCTCTCACGTACCCTTTCTCCAATAGCTCGTTGACTTGCTTCTCAAGCTCCTTTGTTTCTTCAGGATTGCTTCTATATGCGGGACGGTTAGGTATGGCAGCTCCCGGAACAAAGTCTATTTGATGTTCAATCCCACGAATAGGTGGCAAACCAGGTGGTAGCTCGTCGGGAAAGACATCCTTGTAGTCCTGCAAAAGAGACACAACCGTACTAGGTACATGTGGTTCAAGCTCGTTAGTGTTCAAAAGCGCCTCTCTATACCGAAGTAAGATCATAGGCTTCTTTTCAAAGCATGCTTGCTTAATATCACTTGCTCCCACATAGTAACTCCTTTTCCAACTCTCGGGTTTTCTCTCATTGGCCGTTTTAATTTCTGTTTTTCCGGCTTCTTTTGTTTTCTCAATCTTTTCCTCTCCATTGGCCATTTTTCTTATCTTTTTTTCGGCTTCTTCTCTCCTCTCAATCTTTTTCTTTTTGTCACGCTCTCTTTGCTCATCACTTTCTTTTTGCAACTGTCGTTGATCTTCACAAACTTGTGATGGTGACAAGGGTGCCAAGGTGATTACTCTCTTCTTAAGTATAAATGAATATTTGTTGGTGTAGCCATCATGATGCACTTTCCTATCAAACTGCCATGGCCTTCCTAACAATAGATGACCAGCTTGCATTGGTACAACATCACACAACACTTCATCCTCATAGTTGCCAATGCGGAATGTTACCAATACTTGCTTCATCACTCGTACTTCTCCACTATCATTCAGCCATTGTAGTTTGTAAGGCTTAGGGTGTTTTCCAGTGAGTAACCCTAACTTCTCCACCATAGTAGTTCTTGCGACATTAGCACAACTTCCTCCATCTATGATGACACTACACACCTTGTCTTTGACATAGTACCTTGTGTGAAAAATATTTTCTCTTTGAGCCACATCATTTTCTTCTTTTACTTGCACATTCAATGCTCTTCTAGACACAAGAGTAAGCCTCTCAGCAGCTTGGTACTCTTCCTCGGATACGTCCTCCAAAGAAGGCATGCTTTCATGCTCCGAATCGTCTTCTTCAGTTTTAATCTCTCCACTTTCCTTGATCACCATTGCTTGCTTGTTAGGGCATTGACTTGAGATGTGCCCTCTTCCTTGACACTTAAAGCACTTGATGTCTCGGTTCCTAGCTGGAGTGACTTCCACTTTCCTTTGAGAATTAGCTTGAGAACTCTCGGATTTATGCTCTACTTTGGCTGCTTGTGGCTTGTCAAACTTCTTTTGGTAGTTTGGCTTCCAAGTAGAACTCGATGTAGCTCTTGTTCTCCCCTCTCCTCTCTTGAGTTGCTTCTCAATTTTTGTTGCCATATGCACCATGTCCTCCAACTCCACATAGTGTTGCAACTCAACTTTGTCTTGAATTTCAGGATTGAGTCCATTCAAGAATCTCGCCATTGTAACTTCTCTATCTTCATCTATATCAGCTCTTATCATGGCCATCTCCATCTGTTTGAAATACTCCTCCACGCTCAAATTTCCTTGCCTCATTCCTTGTAACTTCTTATACAGCCCTCTATAGTAATGACTTGGAACAAATCTCTTCCTCATCACCACTTTCATGTCTTCCCAAGTAGCTATAGGGCGTTCTCCATTTCTCCTCCTGCTTGTCACAAGTTGATCCCACCAAGTTATAGCATAATCAGTGAATTCGGTGATGGCAAGTTTTACCTTCTTTGCTTCGGAGCTATTGTGGCAATCAAACACGAACTCAATCTTCTTCTCCCACTCTAAGTACGCCTCCGGGTCAGAACGACCAGCAAAGGAGGGTATCTTCAGTTTGATACTCCCTATGTTGTCGTCTCTCTTTTGCCTCGCCTCCCTAGGTGGGCGGTTTGTTCTTGCTCTCCTAAGACTCCTTGTAGAGCCTACGCCTTCTTCAGATTCAGAATCAGCTCCGCTCGACTCTCCAATAGGTACTCCTCTCCTACGCCTTTGGAGTTTGCCTCGCGTTTGGGGGTTGTCACGAGAATTCTCCACGGCATCCACGCGTAGTTGCAAAGGCTCCATCTGAGCTTGCACCATCTGCTCGAGCTTCCCGGCCAAGGTATCCACTAATAACTTAAGGTCTATGCTTCCCATAGTTTGACCTTCATGCGACATGTTTGCTACAAGAAAATTTGGTTAGTAAAAAAATTATGGCCTCACAAGCTCACTCCCTTACGTGTATACTCTCAATGTAAGGTGCACTCAAGTTCACTCGTGTTTGCACTCAAATATTTGGCTTTTCTCTCTAAGGTACTCGCACACTCTTGCCTTTTTCCTCTCGTGATACTTGTATGTTCTTACTAAAGCTAGAACAGCCTTTGCTTGAACTTCACGCTTCACAGAATGTTAAAGTTCCCCTTTTGGCCTTTCTTTGCTCTTTAGTCTTGCTTGTTCCTTTTCTTGATCAGCTGCTGCGCCTTCTTTAGTTCGCTAGCTTCCTTTTTGATTTTGCTTCCTCTTTAGCTTGCGGCTTCTTTTTTTCTTTTCTTTTCTTTTCTTTTCTTTTCTTTTCTTTTCTTTTCTTTTCTGTTTTTTGCTTCACTCGTTTGTTTTCCTCTCTTTTCTCTCGAACAGCGAAGAACCTCACGGATTAGCAAGCAACAAAACGAACCCCCCAAAAAAAAAGAACAAGAATAACAAGGATAATGAACTAAAGTAACAAGCTAAGCTCTGATACCAAATGATATGAATCTCAGCGGAAAAGACTCACAACTCGGACCGTTTGTTACTTCAGAATGGAACAGATCACAACTCACAAAGAACTCACAAGAACTAAGGCGCGAAATTGAACCTTAACCCGCTGCAAGAGCTTCTGAACCTTGACCTAAGGTCGTATCACGCCACGAGCGGGGATGGATGATCCGCTTGATAAGTGAAAGATAAATTCTAGCCAAGACGACTCACCAGCCTAAGCAAGAACAAACGAGTATCTAAACTCACAATTAGCCAATGCTAAGTAATTCTCCGAATTGTTATATCTTTATTGAATGAGGATGCCTCTTTATATAGGCTCCATAAGTCTTACAACTTCCTAAACGAAAACTAACTCCAAATAAGGAGTTCAAGGCTGGCCAAAACTCTCCTTCCTAATTTAAAGGGATTCTGGCCGAAATATTCAACTAAGTAGGAAAACAATCTAAACATAGATAACTAATAGAATATCTAGTAAATATCACGTCCTAAAACATAGTAGATGCAATTCCTAAAATTTAGGGACGCATGTCCAAGATAAGCTTGAAATTCACGTGCGCATGCATCCAGGAGATTGCGTGCATCTCAAACTTCCCATTTAGCTTCCAAAACGTGCATGGGCCTCCCTTGGACTTCTTGGACGTCCTTGGTCCTCCACGCACTTGCTTGAGCCCAAACTTCTTGCATTAGTCCATTGAAGTCAGATTGCAACTTCCTAGCTCTTGCTCTTGTCATTGGCCCAATTGGAACTTGAACTTGCTGCGAGTCTACAAGCTTGATAGTAGGTGCGTCCTTAGGCTTGCTCACATCAGACATGGTTAGGGATGGCAGAAATATTCATATCTTGAGGGTCGGACCCTATTTTTATAGTATGTTAATTTTGACTGGGTCTAGGGTAGGGTATGTGTATGGGTCCATGTTTAGAGGTAGGGTCTAGGTTAGGGTATGAATCCATAGCTAGACCATGTGGGTCGGACCATACCCTTATATTTTTACCATATTTTAGACTCTACCCTAATTAGACTCTGGTTAGACCCTTGTTAGACCGTATTGATAATATATATAATATACTTTACGGTTAATTTTAACATATTTATTATGTTATCACTAGAAGCTGACATGCTATATTTTTCTTTTGTGAATTGTTTATGTACTTCAAACTCTAAAAAAAAATCTTTGACTATTGAAATTAAATTGTAAAATTTGATGTTTCATCAATTTTCTATTCAATGTTGATGTGTAACGTAGTAGATGTCTTGAATTTATCTAAATTTTATATAAAAATTAAGTTTTTATTAAAAATTATCAAAATGCAGAACGTTAAAGAGTCGGACCTTGCAGACCCTGTAGACCCTGTAGACCCTGGGTCTTCAGGAGGGTAGGGTATGAATCTAACAATAAAAAATTTGTAGGGTCGAGGGTAGGGTATGGGTCCATCCAAAAAAACTAGGGTATGGGTAGGGTCCTGTCAGTACTCTACCCTACCATACCTATTGCCATCCCTAGCCATGGTTCGAATGAAATTGTCCAATCGGTATTTTTAGAACCAGAAGTTTCGGTAACCGGAATATAAATAGTGGTCAAGATTTTTGAACCGTCCCGGAATTTTTTAAGAAAGTTCTGGTTGCAATTCCAACTTTTAGGAAATGACCTTAACTATATACTCGTGGAATTGGGTCAAGTTTTGATTCTTTTATAGTTAAGCTGTAAAAAATCTTCATGTTTTTGGAAAAATTAAACCACAAACATAACCGTAATAATTGATTATCCAGGAACCTTGTAGATATAAGTTTCAATTCAGGTTTCATATTTTTTAAACCATGGAACCCGATTCCGGAATTGTGTGACCAGACCTACTGCCATATGATGAATACAATTGGATTTCTCGCTATGGAAATCGTCCTGCCCTATGGTGCTTTTAGGGTGTTGCCATTTTTCTAGTATGGAAATTATGTGCAAAAGATAGTGGTACACCGATAGGCATTCCAGGTGTGGAATTTGGAGTCCAGGTGTCTCTCGATCCATGACGTTTCCTAAGTTGGGCTCTTGCTTTATTCAATTGAGGGAGAAAGCTTATACAGCTCCTTGCTATGTTGGGGAAAATAGGCATCATTTCGACAATAGTGCTTTGGCAATTCAGGACAACTCGAAGACGTACCAACTGCTATTGGTTACACTCCAACTGAATGAGTCTAAAGCTACATGATATTTAGCCTTCCTGCTTTAGCAAACTTTGTCTAACCGCTATTTTATACGATTTTCTAGTATCCGTTATAATATCTATATGACTCTGTCAATGATATTTGTTCCATTCATAAATTTAAAATTTCATAATTTTATAATAAAATTCAAATTTCTTACTACAGGAATTAGTCTAGTTGGAAAAAAAAACTCAATTCTGAGATGCATTTCTTATAGAAATATTCCGAAAAATAATTATTTCAAAATGCATTATTCAAACACATATAGTCGTTGAAAAAGAACAAATATACAAATTCCATGCTAAGAAATGATTTTCATAGCTCAATTTCACAAAGTTCCCCCCTCGTGTCCTTCTCAGAACAAGATACCTCTAGGCTCTAATGCTTCCCAGAAGCATGAAACGAGAATGAACATGGAAGTTGGAGTCTCTCTCTTGAGATCTCTGCCCAAGAAGGTCTCTTGGAATTCAAAACAAACATTTGATACATTTAAGAACTCAAACTCGAAATCTCTTATTTAAATTACAATAACTTACTCACTTACTCTTTATATATTGATACTTTTTTCCGTTAACTTGCTTTCCATGATCCTAAATAAAGTAACGGATTTATTTTCTTCTTTAATTAACATAAACTGCAATGGTGGGGCATCAATTGGGTTCAGAGGATGTGCTTTAGAGGTTGATTGGCTTGAGCAGCTACTTGATGAAACGGATGTCATGATTTGCGATGCCAAGTTGCAGCCTCTTTCTGCACTCAAGAAAGCCCGCAAGGTAATATGGTGCAGCTGACACCAACTAGATCGAGCTGCCGTGAGAGGAAGCCCACGAAAAAAGTCACTGTTCTTATGACATTTCCGATTCGGAAATTGAAGATTAAGTCTTCAATGCGACCCGCCATAACCATGGTACTTACAAGGTAGTTAGGATGAGTTTTGCCTTATGCTAGGTGTATATTCGGGTATATTTTTGGTCACGTACTTTGGGCACTTTAGTCTAGATTTAGATATACTTTTGGTGATACCTTGAATTTGTACTCAAATACTGCCTATCATTTTAGTGTGTGTGACAAATATTATTTGGTACCTAAAGTGAAGTACCATTGGTACCATTGGTATAAACAACTTCGATTAGTTTTTTTAAGGTGAATGATACTTTAGTTATAAAAAAAACTACCGTCCGATTATAACTGAATTTAGATTTTTTTCCTTCGGACGATCAAACGGACAAATTTGCGGTTGTAGTGTTCTACCCCTTTTGAAGCAACCATTAATAGGGGTGAGCTTGAAACCAGTAAAACCGACTGACCGCGAAACTGACCGGCCGATAAAATCCAAACCGTACACTTAAACGGTTTCAAGAAGCACACAAATGAGGACGATGAAGAATTGGATGAGAATAAAATAATTGAAGATTAGTTATTATTTAAAACTAAATAGTTTTCTTTACCATTTGTGTTCTAATTTAAGTTCTAATTAGAACACAAATAATATGCGTTTAAGTTGTTGAAGGATGCAAGTAAAATGAGTTTCTGATGCCCGATGATGCTATGTTTTGACTTTTGAAGGCTGATCCGAAATGGGATGCACTAATTGGCTGCTGAAATGTTGAATTGTTGAACTCGAACTTGCTGGTGTTTAATTGTTGAAGTTGAACTTGAATTGTTGAAGTCGAACATCTTATTGTATTTGGATGAATTGCTGGTATGCACTTTGTTTTGTTGGAACAGGTGGGCTTGTGAACTTGTAAGAAAATGGACTTCATTTTTTCAATGTGCAAGTTAAAGAAAATATGTTTTTTTTTAATTTGGACCTATTAAATGGGCCTTGCAAATTGGATCTAATTTACGATTTCAAATTGCAATACCGCACCATTAAATCGCAAACCACCACACCGACAGTGTGAATTTTGGCTATATCAAAAGTGCGGTTCGGTATAAATTTTTACATCGACACTGCAAAATCGTACCAAACTCACTCCTAAGTCCATTAATGGAAAAGGATATAAATTTTTGTTAGTGTATATAGTACTTTGATTCCCACAATGTTTACCGAAAAATCTATTAGATTTGGAAGAGAGTATGAATGATGGTATCTAAGTTTTTAATTATGAATTATTTGATTCCCTACTTTTTTTAGAAGTGTTTGATTCCTTACTATCCGTTAGTAGGTTAGCCACTTGAACTTATAAAAATTGTCCCATAATTTCAAGTGGCTTTTTTCTATTATTCACTATTTTTTTTCTCGATACCATGTATTTTCTAAACTCTTGCTGAAATATAGTAAAGTTCACTCAACAAATATTTAACATTATTGTATTCAAAACAAACATTTTCTAATCTTGTAATATCAGAAATTATATAAGGACATTTTTGAAAATGCAAAATTATATAAATAGTAGTTGTACCATGCTGCGAGTAGTAATATATAATATTACGATTAGTAGTACACCATATTGCAAATAATGATACCATGTTGTGAATAATGGTATTATTTAGCAAAGAGTAGTATCATATTTTTGTCCGTATGATGCTACCAACTCTATTAGAATTGACGTCCAACTTACTTTGGTCCTCAATCTTTCAAATTTGAAATATATTAATTTAACTAGTAACTATAGTAAAATATCCTTCAAAATAAACATTTTCTTAGTCCTAATTCCAAACAGCTCTAGAAATCACACCATCGCAAGTAAAACCCCATAATAGCAAACAAACCAAAAATCACAAAACCAAAAACAGAAAAAATCCCAACGGACAAAATAAAAACGAATTCCCAACGCATTATATAATTAGCTTTTGCCTTCCTCCGGATACACCGCAACGTCGTCACACAAAAAACAGGCGTCACCCGCCATTAAAACCAAACGCGACCTAGCTATTTATAAAAACTACGCCTCCCTCCCTCGCCTCCCGCCTTCTACTCATTCCCCGGACTCTTTCCTTCCTCTCTTCTCCCCCTCATTGCGGGTTTCCATTCCCCGGAACAATTCACCTCTAGCAGCTCATGTAATAACTTTAGAGGACTATATTTTTTTAAACTAAAGTTGAAAAGAAAAAAAATGTTTGTTGAGACAGGAAGCAGGCCGCCACCTTACGGGAACGTGGCGCATTCCGACCCCAACATCCTTCTGACCGAGGAGGATGACTATAATAGGCATAGCAGCGCGTCCGCGATGAGCCCTTTCGATCCGAGCCGGTTGAGCTGCGAGGGCTCTCCGATGACAATGTCGCCGTGGAACCAGACCTCGGCCATGTCCAAGTCCCCCTTCACCACCACCCCATTCGACGAGAGCCTTCCTCAGAACGGCCTCATCGGGTCGCTTGTTCGCGAGGAGGGTCATATATACTCCCTCGCAGCTTCCAAGGACCTTCTGTACACGGGTTCGGACAGTAAGAACATTCGTGTCTGGAAGGACTTGAAGGAATTCTCCGGGTTCAAGTCGAGCAGCGGGTTGGTTAAGGCGATTATTATATCCGGGTCGAAGATCTTCACCGGCCATCAGGACGGGAAGATAAGGGTGTGGAAGGTGTCACCGAAGAACCCTAGCGTCCACAAGCGGTCGGGGACGCTTCCCACTTTGAAGGATATTTTCAAGAGCTCGATCAAACCGAGCAATTATGTTCAGGTAAGGAACCGGTCGGCTCTCTGGATCAAGCATTCTGATGCAATTTCCTGCCTCAGCCTCAGCGAGGATCAGATGTATCTGTACTCGGCTTCATGGGACAGGACGTTTAAGGTGTGGAGGATCGCGGATTCTAAGTGCATGGAATCCGTCCACGCACACGACGACGCTGTAAACAGCGTCGTTGCGAGCGTGGACAGGATGGTGTTCACGGGGTCTGCTGACGGGACGGTTAAGGTGTGGCAGAGGGAGGTGCTTGGGAAGTTGATCAAGCACAGCTCGGTCAGCACGTTGCTGAAGCAGGAGAGCGCAGTGACGGCATTGGCCGTGAGCTCCAATGGATCGGTGGTCTATTGCGGGTCCAGCGACGGGATGGTGAATTACTGGGAGAAGGAGAAGCAATTCTCCCACGGCGGGGTCCTTAAAGGGCACAAGCTGGCCGTCCTCTGCTTGTCAGCTGCCGGGAACTTGGTGTTCAGCGGGTCGGCTGATAAGACCATATGCGTGTGGAGGAGGGACGGAAGCATCCATACTTGCTTGTCTGTCCTGACGGGGCACACGGGCCCCGTCAAGTGCTTGGCGGTCGAGGAGGACGTGGAGAAGGGCAAGAATGGGGACCAGAAGTGGGTAGTCTACAGCGGGAGCCTGGACAAGTCCGTCAAGGTTTGGAGCGTGTCCGAGATGACCATCGACATGAATTACATGGCGATGGTACAGCAGCAGCAGCAGTATCCGCAGGTCGGATCGGACGGGGATTCGTTCAAGTCGGATGGAAGCAGCAGAGCCGGAAAAGAGCGCAGGAGGTACTAAAGTAAATTGTTGGGAGAATTTCTCATAGTTATTATATATTAAGGGACCAAGTCTTTTGCGTGTGTTTTGAGTTTGTTTTGAAGAGTTGGGGTTATTTGGAAGATGTTACAGGCTGCAGATTGGGATGTGTATCTTTTTATTTTGTGGGGGTTGATTTATGTTTGGCTCTCCTGGAACCTGTCTAAAAGTATACACCGAGAGGTTGTTTATGGCTTATGATCTTAACTACCAAGTCGAGTATAAGCAATTGGTGAATTTGTTGAACTCGGAATCTGCAATCAACAATTTTTTTTAAAAAATTCGGTTAGTTTCTAAATATTGTTGGAGAATTCTATGCTACAAGTTAAAGACGAATCGAGTATGGAGATTCTAACGAGTTGAAACTTAAAGCTGCAAATCATGAGAAAAATTCATAACTAACTGAGACGAACTACAAGAAGATCCATCAGAACAGACATCCAAAACCAGACCGAGGCAGTGACATGTACTAAAGAAGCTAAAGAGAGAGAAGAGCAACGGAACAGGGGAAGAAACTGATTAAACCATCTGAATCAATTTAAGAAATAATCAATTAAGAGAGGCTTCACTAAGTTTTTTACTGCAACAGTATTTAATAATTGCACGAGCAGTGTAAAACGTGCATTTGGCAGATTGTGCAGGTAACAGAAGGAAAGACTCGAAGGTTGAAATACGAAAAAGGTAAAAAGAAAACAGTCACCTATGCCAAAATGTTTTGGCATTTTTTAAACTAATTCAGATTCGAGCATTATCCAATTTGGAGGGTGACTCTCGTAATGTTGTCTTTTCTTTTCAGAAGATTTGAACTCAAGTCTTTCTTACCACTCGTATTAATGTTTTTTTTTACTGAGAAAGCTTACGAGAATGCCTGATCCTGGTGTCAGGTTGCCTTTGTGAACTCAAACCGTGAAAATGGCCGCTTCTATTACCGACAGACCTGATGTCCAAGTTTATGGAACTTCTTACATCTCCACTTTCAAGGATCCTAAGGACCTACAGAAGACCACCACACAGCTCACTTTGCAGGTTGTTTCACCAAATGGAGAGCAGGAAAACGAGACAGTTCGTTAGTTATACGAACCTTGGACATTGGAGGCCGGCTTTGGGGATCTTGGCAGAGGCACAAGGAAGCAGCTTGCGCTGTCGCCCTTAGTTGATATGAAAACTCGTGGAGCTGATCGGAATTCAAGCTGGGGTCTATCAGTTCAACGATATCTTGCAAGACGTGACTTGGCTCTAATGCTACTCGGGGATGGAACCATTCTGATAAGAGATGGCGCCCTTTGTAATGTTGCAGCTCGCTGATTCTTCTACCCATCATAAGCTCCAGAAGAACCACTCCGAATGCGTATACATCAACTGCTTGTGTAATGTCTCCTCCGTTGATGTACTCCGGAGCAAGATATCTGAACAATGACAACGGTTAGACACTGTCGGAAACACTTTATGGATAATATACATCAAGATGAACAAGGAGTACCCTGATGTTCCGATCAGTCGATCCTCGGTGATCGTATTCCATTCAGATTGCGACCTAGCAAGGCCAAAATCAGCAACCTGAAATATAGAAAGATGCAGATTCGCACTCAAAATCAGCGTTATAAGGAAATAAAAATGTTTCATTAAGATCCTACGAGCTGCGATAGTGTGTTGAAGTACCAGAGGCTCGAAATCGTGCGTTAAGAGGATGTTCTGAGGCCTAACATCACGGTGTATAATGCAGCCCGCTCTGCAATCTTCATGAAGATACCTCAACCCCCTCGCCGTCCCGATTGCAATTTTCAGCTTTAAGTGCCAATCTAGAGGTGATCTGCCGTCTCCTGCTGATCAGAGAAGTGAGAAAGAAATCATACAAGAGAGGACATTAATACGGAAAAATCATACGAAACAAGCATTACCGTGTAAATGGAAGTCTAAGGATCCATTGCATATGTATTCATAAACCAATATCTTATTTGTTCCATCAACACAGAATCCAATTAGCAAAGCTACATTTCTGTGCTGCGCACAGCTCAGAAGCCTCACTTCCCGAAAAAAATCCGCATCTGCTTCAGAGCCACCAGACTTCAGCAACTTCACTGCAACCACCTGGTCGTCTGGCAGTACTCCTCTATAAACTACGCCAAAACCACCCTCGGCCAAGAAATTCTGAGCCGAGAATCCTTCGGTAGCTTTCCGAAGCTCCTCAAAAGAAAACCTTCTTGGAGGTTTTCCAAAGACCGGGGCCTTGTGCTGACAAAGAGAGCACAACGGAGGTGGCGTTGAGGATGTCCGACCCAAAGTCACGGTTGTCCTTACCTTTGAACACACTGCATTGTCCATGTGACGATTCTGCTTTAGCTCAAGCTTACGGTCTAGCTGTACAAACTTATCGAACAGGGTCCTCGAATTAGGAGATCGATGCCTGTGATTGTGAATAACTTGATGACCAAGGGTCCTTTTACAGGTAGTGTGGTTTTCAGGAATCCAAGATATACCCTTGTGAATGTTACTGATAGATGGCAATGGGTCTGAAGATACTGTAACTAACTTGTCCCTTTCAGATTCACGAGCTGTAGGTCGTCGTCTACTATTGTTTCGATCATGCCTAGCGGATTCTTCGTAAAGCGGATTGTGGCCATGTGCGTGCAGAAGAGGAATCTTCGCATCGTAAGTGTATAGGCCAGCATTGCTGCTTCTTGAAGTACAAGGTACTTCAGGGCTGCTAGCCGGCGTAGAATGCTTCATCCGATGTCCTCGCAACGTCTCTTCTTCTTTGTCCGGTGAAGAAGGAGCAGAGAAGTAAGGTGTTTGCAGTTGATCAGATTGTCCTAAATTAAGCCTCAGAACTTCTGCGCGCGAACCTTTCATCAAGACAATGTTGCACCGAAGCCCCTCCATGCAACTCCTCAGTTCTTGCTTTAATTTTCTGTTTCGGCAATAAAAGTTAAAACAGATTAAAGATGCAGCAACAGACGCGAAGCATAGTATCGGCATGTCCGAAATTCGAAATAGTACTTTCTAAAGGTGTATTTACTTGTCCAATATAACCCAGTTGACCCCGTTGCGCCTTGCTTCGTCCAACACAGAATCGTCAGTTTGACCAGACACCACCTTAACCTTCACTCCAACCTAAGAATTAGCAAAAGAACCATAATTATGTTATCGAGACACTGCAAAAGTCGAAACTACTCGATGCCTACTCAACTCTTATTTTATAAATTCTTTTCTTCAATTTGTTCTCCGAGGTAGGATACAGTTGTTGATACACCACAATTTATGATACAGTTGTTGATACACCACAATTTATGTGAGAATGAAATAAGAATCCCGAGAAGACAACGGAACCAACCCAGATCATTCCGCTCTGTTGAAATCTGTTTTTTTTAGAATACGAGACAGAGTGTCCAATAGTCTTTATTAATCATGTGCCAAAGCACTAGTACGAATACAATAAGGTGAATGCTGATAAGAAATCTCTCGTAATCTGTGGTTGGTACGATTAAAATCTCCGTCTAAGTTGGTATTAAATTTCTTTAGTAACAAGGACAAAGTTGAATAATACGCCTATTCAAAACCAGAAATACGTATAGCTCAAGCCCAACTTATAAATGCATTCCCACACCTAAGTCTCAACTCTTAAAACGGAATTCTAACCACCAGAACTAAAAGCACATGCCATTGGCCCATTGCCATCCCTGTCTTGGAATTTTTTATAAGCTCTCATAATTAGATTCTGAGTACAATCGGTTCTATCTCAGACAATGACTCTTCTAATAATATCTTTTATTCGCGAAACTTAAACCCAATACATCTTTAACTAAATCTAAAATTTTTATCACTTGTATCACTTGTATAATATGCATTATCTGTATTTTTTGATGTACCTTGGTAAACTTTTGATAAAATATAATTTTTACTTATTAAAAAAAAACTCTAATCGTGTCTCACTTAGAATTTAATTTAGCTTGGATCTGGCAACGGTACGCCTTGATGCCTATCTCCGCAACACTGACAACTCTATCAATCGCCAATAACATGGACACTTAATCATTAGTGTGATCTTTGTTTATCCTCCTACCAATCTATATTTTGTTTTGTCATTTTCTCCGGTCCTTCCAAAAACGATGCAACGAGGATATTTCAGAAAAAAGTTAGTAGGGATTTGAGAGTACAGTTTTTCAAATTAGAGGAATGTGAAAATAATATTTCAAATAGTTAGAACGAAATCATATTTAGAGAGTTGAGAGTATTTGGCCTTTTTTAAGAAACTTGTGGTCAAGAAGGAACAATTCAATCCATGCAATATCATGGTTGGAGTTGGATTGAGTGCTGACAACATGAACCCAGCAGCACTAATTAAAAAAATATGGAGACCGACGATACATCACCCCGGCGGCACACATGAACACCGGCATATCAGAACGGCACACATGAACAACGACGCATCACAACGGCACAATAATTCTCTTTGTAAATTGATGTGCCGTTGTGATGTGTCGCCGGAGTGATGCGTCGTTGTGATTTGCCGCTTATGTAATGTGTCACCGAGGTGATGTGTTGTCAGTCCTATGTTAGCACGAATTCAACCCGAACATGCTTGAGTAAAAATATGTCCCCTGTTGGGTGGCCAGTTGTAGCTACACCTCCAAAACTAGCAAACGTTTCCTTTTGTTCTTGCAATATCCCCTAATACACATATTACATGAAGAAAAAAAATCAGAATAATCATAATTTGATGTACTCAACCGTTAAAATTTAAACATTCAATTCAGCGGGAAAAGAAAAAAAAGGATGAAATAGTCAAAGAATACACGACGACGACATAAAACTCCCAACACGACGACGCAACAACCAATAAGCAAATGTTAAACATCTTAATGAACTGCGGAGAAGTCCGAAATTGAAAACAGACCAAACAAAAAGGCAGTAAAATGTAAATATCAAAGCAGGAAAGGGCAAATTTGCGTTAAAAAAGAAGGAACTTGCCTCCATCCGGTCGTGAAGCTGAAGCACGAGCTGGGAACAAGACTCGGAGATCTCACAGGCGCCGCCGCGATCCGGCAACATCTTCTTCGACCGCCCTCTCTCCCTCTCAACGCTTCCCTTGCAGTCTCCCGACAACCTCGGAAAGCTCCAGAACCTCTTGCCTTCCCCCGACGACCGTCCGACCAAACACAAAGTTAATTATCACCAAGAGGAAAAAAAAATAAAACAGAAGCGGGAAGAAAATAGAAGACGAGGCGAGGCGAGGCGAGGCGAGAGGCGGTTACCGGCTTTGTCGGAATCGTTCGAGTGGACGGCGAGGAGCGTGACGGAGTCGCCAGGGTGGACCACGTGCGTGAGGGCCCACGCCAGGCCGGCCTTGGAGATCTCCTTCTCCGCTTTGACCGCCACCACCACTTTGTTTCCCGCCGCCACCGCCGCGACGTCGTCGCGTTCCCGGGGGAACATTCTGACTCGTAATTAATTAAATTTGGTGTGTGTGCTTTGAGAGGGTTTTCTTGCTCTCTGGTTCCTATTTAGTTACCGCTCGTCTGTAACTATAAATTGGCATGTACGTGCGTTTTATATATATATGAGTTTTCTTCCCCGGGATGCGTGGGGGCAATTTAGTAAATTGCAACTCAGTGAGACAATTGTCTCTTTTTAATTCATATAATTGATTGGTTTAGTGACTTAATGTATTAGAAAAAGAAACTGAATCAGTATTCAAGAGTTAACAAATATTTGTAATATTTCTCGATTTGGAATTTTAATGGCTTGGATCTCTATCTTTCTGCGACATTTTTTTAATCTCTAATGTTTTATAGTATTTAGTTTCAAATATTGTAAGAATATATTCAGAAAATGACTTGCTCAACATTTTCTATTCCATTTCCAAAGTTTAGAAAATTTAAATTCTCGAGTTTAAAATTAATTCATTTTTTAGAAAATTTAAATTCTGGAATAAAATATAGTTTAGTCCATACAATTTATAGAAAAGTAATGATATGTCGGTGTAGGTTTTAATAATATACTTTTTTCATTTTTATTTTTTCTGATCATCATTATAATATTATTCTGACTAAGTCAACAGAAATTTCTGCAAGTTAACCCACCTAACCAGATTTGGTATTGGAGGACTACTCAAGCACGATGCTGGAGTGGTCCTCCAATACCAACTATTGAATCGTAATTGGGTAAACTATTGAATTATAACTGGATAAACCATTGAATCGTAACTGAGTAAACCATTGAATCGTAATTGGGATAGTCCCGATTTATTCGGGACGAGATAAAACAGACTATTAAATCATAACTAAGTAGACCATTGAATCATAACTAAATCAACTATTGAATCATAACTAAATCAACTATTGAATCATAACTAAATCAACCATTGAATCGCACATGACGGTCCTGGTTAGATTTGGCCTTCCAGGACCAAATCCGCTCCCCTAATTTCTCTGTTATTAATACCTCTCCGTGGAAAAAAAAACCCAAACATAAATACATTAGAAATCCAAACATAAAATATACCCCTGCTGCCGAAGCCTCTTCCTGGCCCCCACAGCCCAAAAATTAGGAATGATCAGTATATTTCTACAAATCACGAGAATTAAACATATTTTATTCTTAAGATTTTGTCAGTATATTTCTTTCCCGGCCCATTGCTAAGACGAAATTGGTTTGTCTTTTGTGGATTAAATTCTATAAAACATTAAAATATACTTGTTAGAGATAATCCATAATAATTAAATATTAATCTGACGACATATAATTGAATTGTAAAGTACCAAAATACCCTTATATCCATCAAACAACCCTCGGAATCCAGAGGCCACAGCATTTATGTGGCCTGAGGGTAAAGTGGACCTACGCGGGCGAGTATAAATTAGTGACAGAAAGAATAAATGCAGCAATTAACATCGAAATGGAATTGAGAGGGCTTGTTAATTAATTCGAATGCAATTTAATTTGCCAGGCGTCGTCACGGACGATAACTGAACAAGTACTGCTTGATCGGTGTTTGAGGAGTTATTATTCTTGGCATGAAAAAACTGCAAAATTAAATTGGGTTGCAGAGATGGTGAGTCTCCCCCTTCATGTGGTTTTCATGAATGCCATTGCCTATTCGAACTTTCGCCGGGAAAAATAATAATTTTATGGGGTCTTCGAGCATTGATTTTTTAATAAAATTTAACAGAAAGAAAACGAGCAATGTATGACTCATCCTTAAATTGCTACTTTATAAAATTGTAACCATTAAAGATTATCAAATCATATCTATGGATAGACAATTGTAAAATTTTACGGGAATAAAAGAATGGCCATTAGAACGGCAGGAAGGCTTTTAACAATCCGGTGAGTTAGTTTGTCGATGTTTTTGGTAGGGCCAAAATGAACTTTGCTTTAGGTTAACAGGTTGTTGGGACCGTAAAAAAAAACAGGTTGTTGGTTCATGTAGTTCCAATTTCTAAGAATCAATATCATGTACCAATCAATATGTACCAACACGAAAATAATGGGTATCCGAAAGCCTTTTGATATGTCAAACAGAGTAGCCATGTGATGATAGCAATGGGATATAAATAGCTAGATCAATTAACGACAACATTGTTCTATTAATAAGTTTAAGTCATTGTAAATACAACAGTATTTTTTGTCATCTGAAGTTCAAATTTTTTGTGTGGGAAATGTGGGGTCAGGGGCCTATATAAATACGAAAAAAATAAATATAAGAACATCAGTAATAACATCCTATCCGTAGCCCAGCCTTCTAACTAGAGGGTCATGTACCTCCTCATCGTGATAGCTAAAGGCCTCAGTAACGGAATCCCCTATTTCGAGGTTACGATCGCCAACCTCATCAAAACCCTCTTGCATCAAAATCCTCTCGCTGTAAAACTCTATGGGAAATCCCACAAGAGGGAAAAAGTACCTCAGCAAGGTCATAGTGACCTGCCTTGACTTTGATACCGCTAAATCTGATCCCTGCAAATTAAATCATCACTAACTTCACGAGTACATCGAGAGAGGCTAATTCTCCGTAAATCATCTAGATACATCTTTAAACATCCGGAGTTCATGTTCTAACTTATTCACTGCAATGGTGTCTGGATAATATATTGGATACTATATGATCTATAAAAAAAATCATGTTATTGATTGAATTCCAGGACCACGACACTGTCTTAATATGTATTGAAGCTTACTTCCGGAGGGATTGACTCACAGGAAGAATTTCCTCAAAAAAAAAAAGTATCACAGGAAGAAGCTTAAAATTTTCACATCGAAAGAGATTGCTACTTGCTTGTAATTGGACAGCTAGAGGATAAATTACGCACAACGAGGGACGTTGACAGAACTAAAGCCCTTTTTAGACTTGTATGAATCAGCCAATGCCAGTCCAGACTTTTTCTAGATAGTTTCCTTTTTTTCATTTTCTAGTTCTTTTAGGAAATTGATGGATATAGAGATTCTAAAAATTATTATAAAAAATTGATCTCGTGTTTCGGTGTTGTTCAAGCTACTCCCATTTTATTGCACGTTTATTGTCAAATATGTAGATAATTGATGACTGTTTAAATTTAAATAAATATTTGGAGTTCGAGTTTTGAAAAGCAATTGTATTGAACTTAATAGTAAGAATTTGGCCATATTTTATAATTTTACTTGATTCAAATTTAAATTAGTTAAGTTTTAAATATCTGAATATCATATGAGTATGGGTGCAATTAACATGATGACTTTTTTCTGTTGGCATGAAAATAACCAGGCAGCTGAAATCTCTTTACGAACAATTTTGTTATTCAGATACATAATTAGGCATGGCAGAAGTACTCATACCCTGTGGGTCATACCCTACCCTTACTCTATAGGTCTAGGATATGTTGACTTTGACTACGTCTAGGGTAGGATATGATATGGGTATGTATCCATGTTTCGAAGTAAGATCTAGGGTATGGTATGAATTTATAGTTAGACCCTATGAGTCAGATCCTACTCTTATATTTTTACCCTACTTTAGATTCTACCATAATTAGACCATAGTTAGATCTTATTAATAATATATATATATATAATATACTTTATGGTTAACTTTAACATATTTATTATGTTATTACACAACCAGCTTAAAAGATGTCGTAAATGATGGATCACTAGAAGCCGAGATTCTATATTTTTTATTGTTGAATTATTTATGTACTTCAAACTCGATAGGAAAAATTTTGTACTATTGAAATTAAATTGCAAAATTTGATGTTTTATTAATTTTCTATTGAATGTTGATGTGTAATATAGTAGATGTCTTGAATTTATTAAAAATATATATATAAATTAATTTTTGATTAAAAATTATAAAAAAATAGAACGTTAAAAGGTCGGAACCTTGCAGACCCTGTAGACCCTGGGTCTCCAGGAGGGTAGGGTATGAATCCAACAATAAAAAATTTGTAGGGTCGAGGGTAGGGTATGAGTCCAACTAAAAAAACTAAGATATGGTAGGGTCCTATCAACACCTTACACTACCAATAGTTATTCCTATACATAACAGTATCATTGATAAAATTCTACATATCAAAAGAATGTCATGGCGTTCGTTTCTCTCTCGACGACCTCGTGCTTCTCATGTTTAGCAGGATGTGGCCGATTACTGGCAGACTCGGCTTGTTCCGACCATAATCGGTCCAATTACAGATTCTTGTGGCCGGAGGGGTTGGCCTCCAACCTGCACTCCGGGTGGCTTAAAGATGGTGTTTGCTCCTTTACCCGAACTTTGTCTTTTCATGACGGTTGTGGAATACTGTTATTAATCATATTACCTATCAAAAAGCTACGTCAAATATGTACGAGTGCACTACCAAAAGTGAAAAAATCTAGCCGCTTGCTTTATTCAATGGAAAGGGATGGCATAAATAGCCTTACAGAGACCTATCTTGCTATGCAAGCTTCCTTGTAAATAGGAAGGAAAATCGTAATCTACCAAAGGAAAACATATCGTGCCTAACTAAGGCATATTCTATACCGATAAGGAAAACATAACAAACTCAATCTCCAACACTCCCCCTCAAGTTGGCGCATGGAGATTTGTAATACCCAACTTGCCAAGAAGATCATGAAAATGCTGACGTCCAAGTGCTTTAGTTAAAATATCCGCCAGTTGAGTGGCACTAGCAATCTTTCGTGGTGCTATTTCCTTGGACAAGACTCATTCCTGGATAAAATAACACTCCATTTTAACATGTTTAGTCCTCTCATGATAGACCGGATTGGCGGCAATGTACAGAGGAACTTGATTGTCATAGAAAAATGCCGATGGCCCTGTTTGTGGTGCTTGCAGCTCGCGAAACAACCATCGTAACCAAATGAGTTCACTAACAGCATCCTCCATGGCTCTGTATTTTGCTTCGGCTGAGGACCTGGCAACAACAGATTGCTTCTTGGTACGCCTAAAAACTGGTGAACCACCAAATAGCACAAAATAGCCCGTCCTAGAACGACGGATCATCGGACAACCACCCCAGTCTGCGTCGCAGTATGCTATGAGAACTGGACGTCTGACCGAGGGTAAGAAAATACCTTGACCAGGTGATTGCTTGAGATAGTGAAGTATGTGATCAGCTGCATCAACATGGACTTGTTGAGGATTGGTAACAGACTGACTTAGAATGCTCACCACATAAGTAATGTCTGGACGCGTGACTGTTAGATAGAGAAGATGCTATCAATCGACGATAATGACTTCCATCAACTGGCTCACTGGTCTCGGTCATTGTCAAATGGTGATCTTGCTCTATGGAAAAAGCTGCGGGACAACCTCCGAGTTTCTTGCTATCCTTGAGGATATCAAATGTATATTTTCTTTGACTCAAAATGAGCCCATCAGCAGAGCAGGCTGCCTCAATGCCCAAAAAATACTTTAGGGCTCTCAAATCCTTAATTTCGAACTTGACATCTAAGTATGTAGTGACCTCCTTTATTTTTTCCTTTGAATTGCCAGCAAATATCACATCATCTACATAGATCAATGCAAAAACAGCGATGCGATCTCCAAGGAATCTGAACAATGATATGTCAGAGTGACATTGAACGAAGCCAATATAAGTGAGTGCCTGAGTGAACTTATAATACTAGTTACGTGATGCTTGGCGAAGTCTATAAAGTGATTTTTCTCAATCGGCACACACGCGTGTGATAGGTGGAGGAATATCCAAGAGGCAGCTTCATGTATATAGCTTCATCAAGATCACCATGCAAAAAGGCATTGTTGACGTCCAGTTGTGTGATAAATCACCAATTTCTGACTGCTACTGTGAGGAGGCATCAGACAGTTACTAGCTTTGCCACTGGTGCGAATGTATCGTGAAAGTCAATACCCTCAATTTGAGTGTACCCTTTGGAAACTAGGCGCTCCTTATATTGTTCAATTTCTCTATTGGGCTTGTACTTAATCTTGTACACCCACTTGGAATCAATTGCCATTTTGCCAGGAGGCAAAGGCTCGAGTGTCCACGTGCTATTTGCTTCAATAGCTTGTATTTCAAGTGTCATCACCTTCCTCCATTCCTCGCTATTGACTGGCTAAAAATAAGTCTTCGGCTCATCACAGTGTGTAATGGTAGCAAGAAAAATCTTATGAGTGTCAGAAAACTTTGAGTACGAAATGAAATGTGTAAGAGGATATATCACCGAGTTCCCAGAAGGAGCGGTAGGCCGTGGGTGGTCGATGGAGGGTGGTATGCATGTATCGTAATCTTCAAATCTGCGAGGTGCTTATTTTGATCGCGAGCTGCAACGTGGAGCACGAATAATCTGACCCTCGGCCACGTTCTCAACTGGACCAGGCTCTACTGTGTTTGCTGGTTGTCCAACAACATTTTTGGTAGGAGCCGGATCATTATCTCCGATGACCGGGTGATTATCTCTTTCAACACAATCCATCACCAGCTCAGTTTCCAATTCAAGTTCAAAACCGTTATCTTGATGGCCAATGAGGACAGATTTTAGGTGCTCCGTTTCACCATTAACCACCTTCTTGAAAGGATGCACACGTTCTACGAAGGTGACATCTCGTTTGTGTCAAATGTGCCTATCTTCCAGATAAAAAATGTAATACCCTTTTTGACCAACAAATACACACTTGTGACTTTTTGCTTGAAACTTTTCTCTAAGAGGACTTGGAACATGTGCATATACGAGGCATCCAAAAGACCGCAAATAACTATAGTTCGGCCTCTTACCAAAGAGCGTCTCATAAGGCATTTTGTTGTTAACAGCACGCGTAGGCAGGCGATTAATCAGGAGTACTGCTGTTAACACACTTTCGCCCCAAAAATAAGTTGGCATCCCCGAATGAAAAAGTAATACACGAGCAGTCTCCAAGATATAACGATGCTTACGCTCGACCACACCATTTTGCTGTGGTGTATAAGGATAGGATGTCTGTAATAAAATTCATTTGTCCCTGTAAAATGTCATCATAGCAGTAGATTAAAATTCTACTCCATTGTCAATTCTATCTTGCTATACCTTCTTACCAAATTGTGTCTCAATCATATGATAAAACATGACCAAATATTGAGCAACCTCAGACTTGTGATGCATGAGATAGACCCAGACGCCACGACTGTAGTCATCTACTATAGTGAAAAAATATCGTACCCCGAAGAGCGATGCAGTCTTATAAGGGCCCCATATACCACAATGAACCAAAGCAAAGCAGGAATTAGTTTTCATGTCACTATTCGGAAAGGAAGGTCTAATCTGTTTTACCCGTAAACAAGCATCACAAAGAAGTTTCTGGTCCAACTGAATATCTGTACATAAGTGCTGTAAATAACCTAATTTTTGACTGATGGATGCCCAAGGTACAGACCACCTTCTTTGTCGACATGCATTACCACCCTCGCTTTCAAAACAGGCTCCAATAGGTACAGACCACCTTGGTGTCTACCCACTCTAATCAGAGTCCTCGAAGCTAGGTCTTGCAGTACACAAACATCTGCATTAAAGGTTAATGAACAACTCAAGTCTTTAGTCAATATATGAATTGATATAAGATTGCATCAGAAAGTATGGATGTATAAGACATCCTTCAGAATGATTCCATTCAGGAGTTTAATATCTCTGATCCCCTCTACTGGGATGTCATTGCCAGTTGGTAATTTCAAAGGCATATTTTTTGTTCGTCTCTAAGCCTACAAAAAAACTTGAATCACAAGTTATGTGTTTCGTTGCTCCTGAATCAATGATCCAGGAGCGTTGTCCCAAATTCATACCAGCCATATGTACTTCAACATCCGTATCACGCGATTTGCGCACAGCATCATCTCCCCCTTGCTTCAATACTTCAAGCAGCCTTGCGTATTGGTCTATGCTCAGCCCTGGTATTGGACTCATTTCCACTTGTACGACACGGGATTGCTGCCTGCACATCGTGGCTGGCGCAGTTCATTACTTCTTGCCTCCTTCTTCTCCTTTCCACCATTCTGGGTAACCTACAAGTTCGAGACATTGCTCTTTCACATGTCCTATTTTCTGGCAATGATTGCACCTTAATTTTTCTTTCTTCCCAGCTTTCCGTTGCCCGAAATCACCATCGAACTGCTTGGAGCTTCCAATCTGAAATGCTGCTGCTTCAATGATTGGTTGTCGTACTGCCGTGATAATTCGACTTTGCTCATTTTCGAGGATCAGGTGGTATGCCTTGCCAAGGGTCGGTGGTGGCTTGGTGCTCAAAATTTGAGATTTCACCGTACCATATATTTCATCCAGTCCCATGAGAAAAACATATAGTTGTTCCTGGTCTTGTGCAGCTGCATACTGACGTTTTGCATCATACATGCATGTGGCCATTAGTGAGATAGCCTCCATCTCATCCCAGAGGGACTTCAATTTCGAGAAGTACGCGGTGATGGACATCTTGTCTTGATGTAGCAGGAATACTGATCGCCATAAATCATAGGCTCTTAGTGCACTACTTTTCCCAAATCTTTCCTTGAGGTCCGCCCATACTTCTCGTACTGTCTTTGCATAGCGGACACTTCCTCGAATCTCTTTGTCGATAGAGATGGCCAACCAACCTTTGACCATAGAATCACAACGCAGCCAGGTGTTGTAATCCGCAACAGTTGCCTCCAGTTTGTTTATCGTTCCGTCGACAAACCCTAGTTTATTTTTTGCCAAAAGGAAATTGGTCATCTCACCAACCCAGTCGGCATAGTTCCTTTTGTTGAGCAATTCGCTCACGTTGACCTGCCCTGGGTTATCCGAGGGATGCGGGAAATACAGCAAGGACATGTCATTAGCTGATCCATTACTGTTCTTCAAAAATTTTTTGTGGGGTATAGATTTTGCGGTGGGTAGGCTCTTTTAGGTGGGGTTTAATCAGATCTCTGCTCTGATACCATGAAGAAATCTAGCCGCTTTCTTTATTCAATGGAAAGAGATGGCATAAATAGCCTTACAAAGACCTATCTTGCTAAGCAAGCTTCCTTGTAAATAGGAAGAAAAATCGTATGCTACCAAAGAAAAACATATCGTGCCTAACTAAGGCATATTCTATATTGATAAGGAAAACATAACAAACTCAATCTCCGACAAAAAGTTAAGTACTTTGAATATGTACGAGTGCACTACACCAAAAGTACCGTTAAGTACTTTGAATAGCCCAAAAATATAAAAGAAATTCAAATATCTAATAACATATACTACTAGATAAATGATATCTTGCACATTATCTACTCTAACCACCACTTTTTCCTTTCTTCCTTGGGATCTTACTCCATCCTGCGGTCTATCGATGATTGCTGGCAATTTTTTGGTAAAAAAGATCATAGGGATCACGAGAACGCTGCAGTTTCTCCGTTTTCTTGTGCTTTGGCGAACACAAGATTGGTAAAAATTTTCCTGAGAATTCTATTCCGGAAAAAGATATCTCTGCGGACACCATGTTCAATCTTAAAATTCACAAAATTTTGAATTCGAAAACCAAAATCCTCTGTTCTTCTTAAAATTCTATCTTCATGGTTCTAGAAGCCTCATCTCATGAAGAAACACCCGAGGTAATAACCTCAAATCCAAGTATTGCTCTTCTCAAGAAGATTTCTGAAGTGGACGGGAACACTAGCCTCAAGATCACGACAATCTCCTTTAATGGGAAGAATTATTTGTCGTGGTCGAAGGCTGTGTTTATTGAGTTATGTGGAAAAGGCCGTGTATGCTTCATTAATGGGGACTTATCATCCCCAGCTATTACTGATCCTCATTTTCCTGAATGGAGAATGTATGATCACCAGGTAATATCCTGGTTGTTAAATTATATTGACTCGGATCTCTATGATCTCTTCAACTATGCTGTAAGTGCAAAGGAGTCGTGGGACTCTATCAAAACTCTATACTCCTAACAAGAAAATGTTTATAGGATATTCGAGCTTAAGAAATGGATCTCTGATCTTGAGAAAGGTGAAAAACCTTCTGTTGAGTACTTGAGCAAACTCAAGTCTGTGGGATGAGTTGTCTACCCTGAGGTCTTCAACTACAGACCCAATTGTTATCAGCAAAAGAGAAGAAGAAGATTGGATCTTCAAACTTCTCATGGGGTTAGGACCCGAATTTGAAGTTCTCGGGGAACAAATCCTTACCATATGTGCAAGGATTCGGAAAGAGAAAACTCGAAAAAAGGTCATCAACTCATATCAGAAAATTGATCCAAATTCCTCTGAATCCAGCACCTTCAACAGCAGCAGCACACAAGAATCCTCTGCATTTGCTGCTAAGAGATTCACAAGTTCCAGAGGTGGTAATTTTTCTAATCGTGGTGGTAGAGGTGGCAAGACAAACAAGACATACTTCACTTGTGTTCATTGTGGGAAATCTGGACACACCAAAGATAGGTGTTGGATCCTAAATCCACATTTAAAGCTGCAAAAGGAGAAGTCCAATGCTGATGAACGATAAGTGCCTGCAGAATCTGCAGCAATTCTGTAGGCATCATCTGCAACTCGTTATACAGAATTAGCAGCAGGACCTGGGCTCCTCCTGGACATCGTCTGGGCTTTTCCAGGACTTGATCTCGTATGGTCTTCCTCTGGCTCAAAGAGTATTCCTACACCTCAAGGGAAGTAGTGAGCCAAGTCAGAATGCATCATCCTATGAAGGTAAAGAAGGTAAGCTTACGTGTTGTTCTGTTATATGTCATGCATCTATAACTACTAATCCTTCTGATAAAATATGGATAATTGATTCGGGTGCTAATGAACACATAAAGATTCATTAAATCTGTTTAAATATGCCAAGAATCAATATATTCTGATTGCCCTCTCAAAAGGATGTTGAGACCTTGTATGTTCCTAGTTTATCTAGCAACCTCCTTTCTATTAGCAAGATCACTAAGCAACTTAATTGTCAAGTATATTCTCTGCTGATTCCGTGCGATTTTAGGATTGCAAAAAACTCAAGAAGATTGGTGAAGGCAAACAAATAAATGGGCTCTACATCTTAAAACACAGTCGTAGTGCATACAATGCTCACAAGGATCTCTCAATTCCTCAGCTATGGCATGATAGATTAGGCCACCCTAGTAATATTGTCCTTCATCGACTGTTCCCTGATATTGACAAAGGACCAGAAAATTGTGAAAGTTGTTTATTTGACAAGTAATATAGAGCTCCTTTCACTAATTCTGAAACAATTTATGATAAGATTTTTCAATTGATTCACTCTGATGTGTGGAAATCCCCTCAAGTTTCTTATGATGGATTTCACTAGTTTGTTTCTTCTATTGATAAAAAGATTTGGCCATCGGTAATGGAAATTACATTAGCAGGAATATAGGCAGAAACGTCCCCCGCTTGGGTCTCAACTATTGGTAAAGCGGTTATACTTCCTTCACCTAAATGAGAACTTAATTTAGCGGCTCTTTCCAAAAGGCGTGAATGCAAATAAAAAAATCTCCTGGATGAACTTCACGGCAGAGCTTCTTGGATCTATTTGTAAAAACAAAAGAGTGATGTGTTTAAAGCCTTCAAATATTTTTACAACCTAATATGCAGTTAGTTCAATGCTAAGATAAAAATCTTCTGAACTGCCAACGGATCAGAATACAAGAAAGAGTTTAGAGATTTTCTATTAGACTTAGGCATAATTCATCAAACTTCTTGCACCTACACACCTCAGCAAAACGGGATTGCTGAGAGGAAGAACATACATCTACTTGTTGAAAGGACAGACAAGTACCATGTAGTTTCACATTTTTACAACGGGGTACCCTGTGGTTTCAAATTGATAATTTAGTCCCTATGATTTTCAAAAAATTTCCTGGGCAGGTCCAAAGTAGCTACCCGTCCATATAGTCTTTGAACGACGTCATTTTTGTCCTATTTGGCGGACACGTGGGTTTAATTATTGCTAATGTGTAATATGATAAATTATCAAAATAGTCTCATATTTTTTACAATTTTTTTAAAATCCATCATCTTGTACCCTCCTCCTCCCAAAATCAGAAGAAGCATGTTGCCTCCGCTCCACCTCTCCTCTGCCTCCTCCCAAAACTAGAAGAAGCCCATTGCCTCCGCTCCTCCCAAAACCAGAAGAAGCCCGTCGCCTCCACTCCTCCTCCTCCTCCCAAAACCAGAAGAAGCCCGTCACCTCCGCTCCCCCTCCACATCGGCCTCTAAACCCTAAAAATGAAAGTTGAAGCGAAGCTGCGTGCTGAGAAAAGTGCCGTGCTCGGTGGGGCTGGTGGTGGACAAGTCCCACGATGGGGTTGCCCTCCCAAAGAGGGGCCAGTTTGCCAGGAAGCCAATGCGGCAGTTTCTGGCTTTGTTCCTAGGGGTGGTGACATGGTTCCGGATGAAGAACGAGCGGATCGAGAGGGTGGGTTACAGAGAGGTGGTGGTGCGAAACGGGGAGGAGACGATGTCGGCCATCCGTGTCTTGAACGATTGATCCAGTCAAGAATACCCAATTAGCTTCTACCCCAACGCGATGGAACGATCCTTCCTTCCCCTCATTTTTCAATTTTTGATTCAATTATAGCTAATTGTTGGGGAAGACAGATGGTTTTGGTTGGTTGGTTGGAAATTGGTTGATTGGAAATTAATTTCATGGTCTTAGTCTTCGAGTTACAAGATGATGGTTTTTTAAAAAATTTGTAAAAAAATAGACTATTTTGATAATTTATCATATAACATGTGTCCGCCACGTAGGACCAAAAATGACGTCGTTTGAAGACCATATGGACGGGTAGCTACCCTAGACCTGCCCAGGAAAATTTTTGAAAACCACAGGTACTAAATTACCAATTTAAAATCACAGGGTACCCCGTTGTGAAAATGTGAAACTACAGGATACTTATCTGTCCTTTTCCCTATTTCAAATGAACGTGAAGAGAACTTACTGGAATGATGCTCTTCTTACTGCTTGTCATTTAATCAATAGGTTTGCCTTGCTCAATTTTGAAAGGAAGTTCACCTATAGAAATTTTACTTGGCAAGAAACCGGACATGTCATATCTAAAAATCTTCAGTTGCTGTTGTTTTTTTTTTTGGAAAGATAAATTATATATATATAATAATTGTAAAGTAATATTTACAGCCCACAGCCGAGATCTAAACATAAGTGCACTAAGTAATAAAATACAAAGTGCAAAATATGAAAAGACCCAGAACATAGTCTCCCTCTGCTAAGGTATGCAGCTTCGATACCACTAGTAGCTTTAACAGTTGGCTGTCTCCCTGCATGCTAGAGAAAATCGTTGTTGCTACCTCCCGTTAGCCTGAAGGAATCAGATTTTGCAGCACAATCAATAAATCTTGAGAAAAGACATAAACTTGATAGAAGATCTGTCAAATGCATATTCTTGGGGTACTCGTCAACCCAGAAAGGTTATAAGTGCTACTCTTCTGAGCTCAATGTTCAACGGCTATTAACAGTTATCACACTTCTCTTGAATTGTGTCAAAGGGCATGTAGCCCAGCGGCACAAGACATTATAAATTTTAAGGAGGTCCAAGGTTCAAGCTTTGGCATGGTGTAAAAATTTACCTTTCAAAAAAAAATTTCTCTGAAATTGTAATCCGATGTAAATACTCTCTTAATTAGGTCACTTTGTAATCTGTATATATATCCTTGTAATTACATATCCATCAATAAGATTGAATTACAGTTTTGAGGTACACACGTTTTTTCCATACAAAATTACGAAAATACTCATATATAAATTCTGATATTACAAATTTTTCATCGTGCGAACAGGCCGTCAAATCTATTATACGCGCACCGTTCCCTCCACATTCAACGGCCTACAATCCAAACTGAATAGTGTTGCCCACAATACACTGCTAGCACCCAATCCAACATCGTTCAAATAATACAACACGATAAAGTGTCACAACATGGATAAAGTATTTTCCACGATAAAGTGTCTCAACTCAAATAATACTTCACATGAGTACTATTCGTGATGTAATTATCGTTGAGATTTTTTTTAGGAGTAATATACCTACCCAAATGTTATTTCAATTATCACAATGGAAACTTATTATTTTACACAAATACTAACACCCAGATAGTCATATAACGATTGATAGAAGTTTTGTTCAAACGATAAGAGACATTCTTACAGTGAATTGGGCTTCGATTTAAATTTCTTCTATGCCCTATACAAGTGGGCAGGAAGACGCGGTTTAAGGAGGACATCGAGAGGAGAGGATTTCATGTTGGTCAATCCAGGACTCTCCGTCATATCCACGGCCATTCCATTGGGACTCTCAATTTCAAACCCGTGCAGAAAATTGGCAAGCGTCAGGTGCAAAACCTGGAGGGCGAACATAATTCCGGGGCACATTCTTCTTCCGCAACCAAATGGCAGGAGCTCGAAGCTCCGTCCCTTGACATCAATATGTTTGTGGGTTGTCAGGAATCTCTCGGGTCGAAACTCATCAGGAATTTCCCACACGCTAGGGTCTCTTTGGATCTTGGACACGTTAACGAAGAGACGTGTTCCTGCAGGGACATGGTAGCCGCCGATAGTACAGTCTTCCATGGATTCATGTGGTACGGAAAGAGGGGCTGCTGGATATAATCTAAACGACTCCTTGACTATTGCTTGAAGATACTCCAAGTTCTTGATGTCGGATTCTTCCACTTTCCTGTTCCTATCGATGCGGAGATCTAACTCATCTTGTACTTTCTTGAGGGTGTCCAGGTTGTTAAGGAGCAAAGATATCGTCCACGTCAATGTAATTGCTGTCGTGTCCGAGGCTGCCAAGACCAGACCCTGCACACAAGTAATGTTTGGGCAGCGGAAACATAAATCATCCACAGGACCTAGACGATCATCCACAGGACCTAGACGATTATAAACGAGGCACACTTACCAAACAATTAGCTTTGTTGATGGTATCAGCACTATGATTAGAGAATTGTAGCACGTCATCGTCAAGATTAGACACCAAGAGATCCATAAAGTCCAAGTCCTCCACTTCCCCAAGCTTTTTTGTACTATCGGAAGCCAATTTTCCTTTCCCTTTCCCTTTCCCTTTGTGCTCATCTAGCCATCCTTGAAGAACATGGTCAAACTCATCCATGACCCTCTTCATCGCCCTCTCGGTCCCACCCAAATCCAAGAATCTCAAGTAGGGAAGCGCATCCGAAACCGATATCTTCCCCGACAACTCCACATACTCCTGAAGTGCATTTCTCCATGACCTAGCACAGTTGCGTAGTCAAGAAGTTTTTTCAGCGTGAGTATATAAAATTTAATTAAATTTTTTTGTAGAATTTATATCTAGTGTAGTAGAAAAAGATGGGTTATTGGTGCATTAGTTAAAATTTTGTCTTCTTTGACAAATTTGTTGCATGTAGTCATATGATAGAAATGTAACTATTCTGGACATTAGATATGTTGTAAAAGTATTTAAATATAAGCTGATTTTTATAATTCAATTAAAAAAATATTGTGCAATGATAAATAAATATACGGAAAAATATTAAAATTTCTTGGACATATATAAAACATGAGATTTTTTATATTTTTGTAATTTGATACAGATATATATATGCACTACTTGTTGAGATTATCATATTTCTAATTGCAATAATGATGAGTGTATCTGTATGTCTAATAATTTTGAGTAGGAATTGCCGGAGAACCAGGTTCAATATGGTGAACCTGGCAAGGTGTAAATATTAGTATAGTAATTTACTTTTCTGAAAAAACAAATTTTAAGAATTCACATATACATTATCTTAAAATTTTAAATAGGGGTCTCGGTTGGTTTCAACCTCGTCTGTGAGGTTGTTCTTTGTCCATGTATATAATTCTTATTTAATACATTTCAACTTTTCAAAAAAAGTTATAAATAGAATATAACGATTCAACATGATATCATAGTTGACAGGTTGGTCTTATGCCCATCGTTATCTTCTCATGATTCACGTTCTATCGCACACTAACCAAGTCAAAACACGGTCAAACTTTGACTTGCTTAATATTATATGAAGGGTCGTATTTAAATTATCAAATTGTTATTAGTTATAATAACAGTTAACTTGTTTATAAATGTTAAAAAAAATTATCTGTTATCTTAAATTTTGGATTGGATATGAAAACTCGATGACAGTAAGTACGCCACTAACCTGGAGCCGCCTCTCTGATCATCTTCCGCCTTGCCGGATTCTTCTTCGTGCTCCGTGTAACGTTTCCCAACAATAATCTTGAAGACGTTGTTCATGGTTATATTGTAGAAGAACCCCTTCAGTTCAACAGGTAGCTTGTGGCTTACAGGATCCTTATTTTTGACCCACTTATTATACAAAGCCTGGATAGCATCGGCGACCTCAGTCTCCCTCACGTGCCTCAGCTTCTCGAGCCGGTAACTAGAGAGCAGCTCGAGGGTGATGAGCTTTCTCATCTGCCTCCAATAAGGGCCGTACGAGGTAAACCCTACCATGGCGTAGTTGTAGCCGAGGATCTCAGTGGTAAGAGACTTGGATCGACTTGAAAAGGCCTTGTCGTTGGTCGATAGGCACTCTTTTGCCATCTCCGAGTTGCTGATGACTAGGGTTTGGTGTACTCCTAGCTTGATGGTGAAGATAGGGCCGTACTTGTCGGCCAGGTTCCCCAAGGTTAAGTGCGGCGGCTTTGCTCCGGCGAGAAGCGGCAGGTGCCCGATAAGAGGCCAGGAGCCCGAAGGCTCCGGTGGTGATTTGCTGGTTGTTCTTCGTGATGGCCTTAAGAAATACCAAATTATGGGAAGGGAGAGCAGGATGGCTAAAATGAAAATGGCCATGGCTAGTAGGGGATGGGTGACAAGAGGATCCCCGTGGCTTTTATAATCAGAGACAACAAAAAAAATCCAGATCCGTGTGTCAGACCATTACACTATTTAAAAGGTTTAAGAGTCTTCATTCTTATATTAAAAAATCAGGATTTAGATCATACTTCCTTGACAATGTGTCGAAGAAGTGATCGTGAGCAAGCAAATTACAATTGCTTTACTGCTTTATATGTTGTAGATTTTGGACTAAGGAATTACGATTGTATTATTGCTTTGTGCGTTGATATTTTATGACTTCTGGTATGAGCGGAGCAGAATTACTTGACGGTCATTTTCTGATGCAACTTCGCGCCGCACGATACAACATCTTTTCCTTCATTTGTTTATGGGGAAGAAATATCCCCATATCTTGACCAAGACATTTTTTTTCCATATTGTATGTTTATCGTGTCCAATCGGAACAAGTGGTTTGCATGTCTGGCATGTGCTTTGCATACTGCCAATTCTATCTCTCAATCTTTCCTCGGAAATTCTGGCATACCTACCAGACTGCTTCTTACATAGGTTACTAACTTATATTAATTTCAGTGACTGTGCTTATGAACACAAGATAATGTATAATTACTTACTATTTTTGTGATTATTTTTTGGAGAAATAAAATTCTACTTGTTAAAAAAAAAATCTGTGCCTCATTAGCAAAGGTGACATTGCTCTTAGGGTTGAGCAATTGTTCCAAACCGGATCGATCTAATCTGAACTATGGGAACCGAGAACTAAAAAGAGGAGAGAAATTATCTCTGAACCAATCCGATTAAGTTATGGATTTGGAACAGAACTGAATCAAAAAAAGTAGTTCTGATCTGATGCAGAATCGATGACAAAAAAATCATAGTGAACAGACAATCTACTGAACGAAAAATACTGCGCCTCTAAAAATTGAGCTATGCAAAAATATAGTTTATAAATTGTAACTTAAACGCATCCTAGCTTGATGATGAAGATAGGGCCGTACTTGTCGGCCAGGTTTCCCAAGGTTAAGTGCGGCGGCTTTGCTCTGGCGAGAAGCGGCAGGTGCCCGATAAGAGGCCAGGAGCCCGAAGGCTCCGGTGGTGATTTGCTGGTTGTTCTTCGTGATGGCCTTAGGAAATGCCAAATTATGGGTAGGGAGAGTAGGATAGCTAAAATGAAAATCGCCATGGCTAGTAGGCGATGGGTAACAAGAGGATCCACCATGGCTTTTAAATTAGGGACGATAAAATGATTCAGACCGGAGGAGACCCTTATACTATTTGTTAGAGGATGTTTTATCTCGACTATTAGAATTGTGAGTTAGTTTGAGGATAAGTACTATCTAATTACACACATGCGGATTAGATGGTGGCAGGATCGGGTTATTATGTAACTTAATTTTTCTTTTTTTTGGTAATAAAATGGTTTAGTCAATTAGAAAAAGGTTTTAGTCTAAATTTTTATATTAAAATCCAGTTTATATTTTACCTCTAAATTTAGGGTCCAGAATTAGATACTATGAGTGTTTTACCTACCATCACTACTCCTATTCGGAATTCGAGAATAAGTCAAGAAATGATCGGATGTCTTATACCTTTGGTACTTTATTTATAATATAGTTGGTGTGTATACATGCTTACTGCTTTTATCGCTTGTAGATTTTGGACCAAGGAAGCAAATTACGATTTCATTATTGCTTTGTGAGTTGATATTTTTGACTTCTGGAATAAGCAGAGCAGAATTACGTGACGGTCGTTTTCTAATGTAACTTCACACCGAACAGAACATCTTTTCCTTCATTTATTTGTGGGGCAAAAAAGATTTATCGTGTCCTAAGGGGAAAAGTCTTCTTTTGCATTTGACTGGCAGGTGCTTTGCATACTGCCAATTCTACCTCTCATCTTTCCTTGGAAATTCTGGCAGATCTCATTATCAAGCAACGAACTACTAACGTGCAGAGGGGACATTGCTCTGTTTCATATTGAAAGTGCTTTGAAGGCATGATCAATGGCCCACCTCCCTATAGACCTCACCATTGTTAGAATTCGATTCGTGATTCAATTTAATTCGTTAAAAATTTAATTCGATTTGTTAATAATTTGATTCAGATTCGTCCAAAGACAAATTGAATACGGTTCAAGACTTGTAAAATTCGTCGAACCGGCAAATTATGAAAAAATAAAATAAAAAATAGGGATACATCCATCACTAGTCTTCCCTCACCTGACCCCATCATAATGACCTGGAATAGAACAACAATTTTTGACGCAGTCAATTTTTTTCATCATCAGCTTATATAGACATATAGTTCATAGTTGTCAGTTTTTGTGCCCCATCAAGTCCCATCCCATCTCCTTCTTTCAGCGGATCAATTTTTACATCATCAACTTTTATAGTTGTCAACTCTAATGAGTTTTTGTATTTTTTTAGTTTGGGATAAAGATACTTTAAAATCCTATGTTATAGAAAATAGATACTTTACACCATGTATTTAAAAAATACCCATAAAACTACCATGTGTTTTAGTGAGTCAAACTTTTTAGTAATCATAGGTGACATGCCACACTCACATGGCAATTATTTGATGACGTGGATAATAAGTTCGTCAAAAAATTAAAAAATATTGCCATATTTTTTAATGTAGTTCCTTGATGAACCCTAATCATCGAATTGGGAGGGTTCTCCAATCTTCCTTCCGTCACCATCAGCCAAGTCCAAACCGTGGACATGGCCCGATCCCTCGATTATCACCAACGTTCACGACGTCCGTTCAATCGTCATTTTTGGCTTTCTGTCCAAACCGAGAGACAAAAACCCAGTCTTCGCGACTGTTTTTTTTTTTTGGAGTTCCCACTCGTTCAACTGCAAGAATAAACGAAAAACCCCACTGTTAAGCAAATACGTGAACAATTTCCAAGCTATGCGAACATGTAACGTGCCACCTAAAATCACTAACTTAGCCAACATCACGCGAGATACCGCTTAAATAGCTCTGTGGATTGCTTCTTGGTTTGGACTTGGCTGATGGTGACGGAAGGGAGATTGGAGAACCCTCGATGATTAGGGTTCATTAAGAATTGGGGATTTTTCTTGTCACTTTACGAAACAGTCCAAACGATTTCTCGTGTGTTCAAATAAGGAACTACATTAAAAAATTTTAATTTTTTACTGATTTATTATCCATGTTATCAAGTAATTGTCATGTGAACGTGCCATGTCAGCTCTGATTACTAGAAAATTTGATTCACTAAAACACAGGATAGGTTTGTGGATATTTTTAAAATACTGGGTGCAAAGTATCTATTTTCTATAATACACATTACTAAAGTGCCTTTATCCCTTATATTTACTTCAAAATACTATAATAAATACTTCATTCCATTCTTGAAAATTTACACAATTAATTTAAATCTCAATTCTTTCTCAAGAATATGCAACTCGGGAGGTCTCCAATATATGCAACCTAGAAGATTCACTAAGGTCTAAGCATAACATTAACCTTAATTCTAAACCCTAAATCCTACCCTAACGCTAACCATAAACCCTAACCTTAATACTACACTAACCCTAACCCTAAATCATAATCCTAACCCTAACACTAACATTAACTCTACGTAGACAATTTAAGTACATTAACTGCAAGCTCAATTTATAGTTTATTTATTTTTCCCAAAAATGTTAAACCCTAAATCCTATTTTGAAATATTTCAAAAAAATTGGAATTTTTCAACTTTGTCAAAAAAATTATGAAAATTTGGAATTTTTGAATTTTTTATTAAATATTAAAAATTGAAGAATTAATTCGAATTCGAATTCGAGGTTCATAATTTGAATTCGATTTGTCTTTAAACAAATTGAATACGATTTAAGGTTTTGATAAATTTAAATTTTAACTAATTCAATTCGAATCGTGATCAAGTCTAACCCGTGATCATGCAACAGAAATTACGCAAATTTTATAATATATATTACTTTTCACAAGTTGAACTTGGAAGCCCAATAAGGTAATGGCCCAAACTCTAATGCGCCCCTTTCTTATTAGCTGGGCTGCGTGTGTGGTACATTATTAATGGGCTTTGGGCACCCCTTCGGCGTAATTATTTACAAGGCTAAATTACTCTCACTTTCAGTACCCTGGTGTTTGGCATATTCGCTTCCCACACTCCAATATTTTTGATTTAGATTATAAAATTATGACAGTTTGGTTTTATTATACTCTCGGTCCTCGCTGACATCATCAATTAATTTTTTACACGAAAATGACTTTTCTACCCTCGACAAAAATATAAATCATAAATCATAAATTTTATCTCTTCCTTCCTCTCTCTTTCCATGGAAATGACTTTCCCTACGCCGACGACTCCAAAGCCGACTCCAAAGACATTGACCTCCCAACGACTTGGAGGACATTGGGACGATGCTGGTGACCCCCTCTCTGACGCCGTCTGGTAGAACCCTGGCAGCTGCCCCATCAATCTCTCCTGGATCGAGGATCAAACCCTAGCATGCGTTATCCAGGACAACACCATTTACCGCTACGACCTCCACACCCAGCCCTTGGATCCTCCGACGCTCTCCTCTGGCCCCGAGTGCATCGAGGAGAATGTCATCAACTGCATCTTCTGGGGTAACAACGTCGTCTGTCTAATAGAGGCTGAGAAACGCTCGAGTTCTCACTCTCAAGCACATCCAGATCTTTGATGGTGAGCTAGAGATGGGATACCATCACTGGGGTGGGAAGGAGACGATGGCGAGCACCTTCAATGTGATACTCTGTTAAAGATCTTACTGTCTGAAATGCCTTAAGTGATTTGATTGGTACTATCCATATCAACAAGGTGCGCCTTCTTTTCTGGCACACATCTTGAGAGAACTCCAAGGTAAAATACGTTTGGCCGGGAGTAGGATTAGGATAGGTGACCTCCCGAGAGTTTCCGGGATGCGTGCGAGTGAGGACAAAAAATGCTGGAAAAGACCCGTGTTAGTCTTTGGAGACAGTCGGTCAGATCACGGGGTATTACATTTGGTATCAGAGCAAAAATAATTCTGGGACTGTTCTGTGTTCTGTCTAGTGCGACGAGGACGTCGCATATTTAAGGAGGGGTGAATGTGATATCCCGTTAATGATATGTACTGTCTGAAATGTCTTAAGTGATTTGATTGGTATTATCTATATCAATAAGGTGCACCTTCTTTTCTGGCACACATCTTGAGAGAACTCCAAGGTTAAACGCGTTTGGCTGGAAGTAGGATCAGAATGGGTGACCTCATGGGAAGTTTCTGAGAATCATGCGAGTGAGGACAAAACACGCTAGAAAAGACCTGTGTTGGTCTGTGGAGACAGTCAATCGTATCACGGGGCGTTACATTCAACTAGCGCGGTGGCTTGAGACAGGTTGCCAGGTTTGCTCGAATTTGTTGTAGGCGATGGCAAGCTCCTTCAATTGAATTTGTTGTTGAGGTTGGAGGCGATAAAAAAATCCCATTAAATTAAACCGATTGAATTTAGTTTTTTTAGGGTTCGCAAAAATGACCGCAGAAGATGATCGGAGGTTTTAGTTGACTGAAGCAAGTGTATAACAGTCTTTTCAAATATAAAATAAGAAAAAATCAATTGATAACTTTAACTAGGAACCCGAGAGTATAATAAAACTGAATATTATGTATTGAATACTTATTCGGTACAATAGTATCAGGATAATATATAGAATACTATATGATCTAGAAAAAAAATTCATGTTATTGATTGAATTCCAGGACCACGACACTCTCTTAATATGTATTGAAGCTTACTTCTGGAGGGATTGAATCATAGGAAGAAGCTTAAAAATTTCGCATCGAAAGAGATTGCTTCTTGCTTGTAATTGGACAGCTAGAGGATAAATTACGCACAAGAAGGGACGTTGACAGAACAAAAGCCTTTTTTAGACTTGTATGATCAGCTAATGCCAGTCCAGACTTTTTCCAGATAGTTTCTCTTTTTTCATTTTCTAGTTGTTAGCAAATATGATATAAAAATTCTAACATAGTACTATAAAAAATTGATCTCATATTTCATCGTTACTCGCTATTCCCATTTTATCGCACACTTACCGTCAAATATGTAGATTGATTGATGACCATGGTTCAAATTGAAATAAATATTTGGAATTCGAGTTATGAAATGCAATTATATTGAAATTAATAGTAAAAATTTGACCATATTTTATAATTTTACTTAATTCAAATTTAGATTTAAATTAGTCAAATTTTAAATATCTGAATTTCATATGACTTCGGGAACAATTAACATGATGACTTTTTTCTGTTGGCATGAAAATAACCAAGCAGCTGAAAACACATCACATTCCGTTTCCTTCTCCTATGAAGAGATGGACCCATCAATTGGAGGATGGAAGGCCCATGACAATCTTGTATTAAGGTATCGGCCCAAACGTAGGTCAGTGGCTTGTTTCCCATGGATAAAAATTCCTCAAGGTAATTATTTTAGAGAAAAGTATACTTTTGAAATATGATCTTATAGTTTAAAAAAGACTATTTGAATTCTGTGATATGCATTCTTGTGTCATTTTTAGGTTCGGATGACTTCCCGAGCCAAATTTCACTCCGAACTAAAAATGTGGCCATTTTGCAACTAACTTGGCAAGTCACATCAAATTTTTTAATCTGGTTGATAATGTGAGATAGCCCAATTTAAAAATATCATTTCAGTCTCGTATTTTATTATTTTTCAAAAACATCTCTCTTCTTCTTCCTGCTCCCCTTCTCTCAACTCTCTTCTTCTTCTTCCATGAAGCCTTCACCACCCTAAACCTAGTACCCGACATCAAAAGGAAAGCTGAACATGTACTTTCTCACTTAGAACCCACCTCATTTCTTAGAACCTTTAGAAACACTAAATCTCCAATTCTCACTAAAAACCCTAACCCCCAAATCCTCCCAATCAACCTGGAGCGACGATTTCGGATTCTCCACGATAATCGTCACCGTCACGATATTAGTCACACAAACTAATCCCTTCATCCACTTTGCAACAAGAGACTAGTTGTCACATAATCCTTGGCGCAAACAGATACTACACTAAAATGAACTGGAATAGAGGACCCGCTGTGTGAACAAAGAGGTCATTCTCACACAAACCTGGACTTGATGAACAACGTGAACTAACATGCTAAAGGTGCGATTTTGATGATTACCACCGTTCAATCCACTAAACTAAACGAGGAAAATATCGATAAACCAATACTTTGAACTCCTTATTTTTACCTTTTGAGTGGAAGGCGAAGAAAGTTTCCTTCTTGAGAGTTCGAACTATCAGTGAGATATCGTTGTGGAAGAGTTCGAATTCTAACTTTGTGTCATGACCTACGGACCAAGGGACAATTTGGAGTGAATACGTTATTTCTCTGTTCCTAGTTACACAGCCTTTCTCTGAGTTCGATTGAGCTTGATCTCACTCTTTCTCAAAACGTTTCATCTCTCGTCTTGAGAAACAACCGGCTCCAGAAGTTTTGCATCCTTGCTACCAATCTTTTGTAAGGTTACCAGATTTTGCTTGGAGGTAGTTGTATCTCAATCAAGAATTTCTAATTCTTCAAAGAACCTTTTATACGACTCAAGTCAAATTAGTCCCAGCTAGTAAGGACTTAACAAAAAGTCCAACCACTCGATTAATAAGAACCCGAATTAATGAGCATACTTGGTATAAGAAAAAAAAGGAACGAACTATCCTTATACGGCCTAATGTTTTAAAAATAACAAACTCGCCGATTCCCGATGCCTATAAAATATTCGCCGAGCCAAAAGTCAATCTATGCATGAAGATTCCAAGAAATAGGATCTTAATGAAGACAGTGTTTGGTGTAACCATGTAATCAAGATGGTGGTTAGTGGCAAATGAGATTTGCCCTAACAACATAAAGGTGATTAGAAAGAATTGACGGAGTTTTAGGCGCTCTGTTTGTGTACCAGACAAGTGGCCTTGTTGATGGTATCCGGGTCACCACCATCGGGAACAGCTTCAGAATCTTCCAGCATATCAAGCATGACCCCCATGAAATCCCCGTCGTCGACCTCCCTCTTCCCCTTTCACTCCTCCTTGTGCTCCTCTAACCACTCGACGACCACCGCGTCCAGCTCCTCGGCTGTCGTCCTCATGGCCTTCTCGTGGCCACCGAGATCCAGGCACCTCAGAAATGGCACCGCGTCGGCCACCACGAACCTCCCAGACAGGTCAAAGAACTTCCCCAACGCTCGCTTCCACCCTTGGTCCTTCTTTCCATCTTGTGAAGTGAAGTACCCAAGAGATTTCACGACGATGATTTTGAAAATAACGTTTAGGGTTATGTCTCCGAACCACCTCCTCATCTCCACCTCCGCCGCCTTGTTACGAGTGTTCCTCTTTGTTTCCCATAATTTGTACAGCTCTTTCAAGGATGTCCTAACATCCGATTCCCTAACGCCCTCGAGCCGGTGGTGGGAGAGAAGCTCGAGGGCGGCTATCTTGCGCACATGGCGCCAGAGTGGCCCGTAGGGGATGGACCCAAACATGGACTGGTTGTAGCCTAGGATGTCCATGGCGAGAGTTCTGGGTCGACCCGCTCGAGAAGCACTCCTTGGCTGTCTTCCGGTTGCTGACGACCAGTGCTCGGTGGACGCCCATCTTGATGGTGAAAATGGGCCCCTTCTTGTCGGCCAGTTCTCCGAGGACGATGTGGGGTGGCTTGGGGCCTCCCAGGAGGGAAAGGTGGCCTATCAACGGCCATAAGCCTCCTGCTTCTGGAGCTGTTATTTTGTTCCTCTTATGCCCTGGGAGTAGTTTATCTTTTAGCAGCCACCATAGCGAACACGAAACAAGAAAAACAGCCAAGATGATGATGGCCATATTGAGGTTTGTATGTTAAACAGGCTAGAAAGGAAATGTAGTAGATCATGCATATTTTAATGTAGTAGATCATTACGTAATTTATAGATATAAACGATAGTAGATGCCGACGAGAGGTTTCTGGCGTAGACGGCCGGCAGTCCACATCCTGGCGTAGAGACCAGCAGTCCCCTGCTTATTAATTGTAACTGGTTTGTCGGAAGCATGCAGTCTCAATAGTTTTCATAGCGGTGACGCGACTTAATATAAACAGGTTCAAGTTTTTGAAGCGCATATTTTTTTAAAATAAATATGGTTGTTGAATGTTTGTTGAAATAATTTTATTATGATAAAAGTCTTATTAAATTTAAACATAAATTTATCAGTTAAGTAGATGTCAAAATACCTAAAATTTCAACAAAAAAAAGCCATGCAAGAAAGTGGAGTCGCCTTGTCTTATGTCAATTAAGCGCTGGTGGATACTCATACAAGCGGAAGGTCACCTTGGTAATCGGTCGGAGGTAGACTAGTTTGTTAATGTCTGACTCGTTGAACGGCCTGATGAGGACAAAGAAGTTTCTTGGAATTGTATCCAGGTATTTATCTTTTTAGATAATTACATACCGAACCCTACGGTATACTCAAATAGACTCTGAGGACCCTGTAGTTTCCTTACTAATTGCTGAGCTCCTGTAGTTTGGTTATTATTATACTTTCGGGTCCCTCGCTGACATCATCAATCAATTTATATATTTTTAAATTCCGAAATGACTATTATACCCCTGGAATCATCTCCTACCTCCCTTCCAGTGAACTTACACCTTCTCCGGCGATATTTCCGGCGACATTTCCGGCGACACATTAAAAATAATTAAGGATCGATGCAGCCAACAATTAAGCAAAATCGATTATTTACCAACTCTAAGCAAATTAATAATTTGAAATCACAAACAGCCAAACCACAAACATAAAAGGTAAACAGAAATACTTGAGGTCAGCATCTTCGGTGGTAGAGGTGGACGACTTGTCGTCCTTGGCTGCGTTCGCCTCGACGTGCTTCTTGCAATACTGGATCACCTTAGACAGGATTTTGCTCATCACCTTCGGGAGAGGAATCTCGTTGTCGGCACAGTCGTCCTCGATCATGTGCTTGATCGTCTGCGACACAAGGGCCACCACCTCGTCGACCTCAAACGACTCGCCGTCAGAGCTCCTTAGGCAAAACCCACCAAAGACCAATTCTTTACCAAATTTCTGGGTTCATCGACATCGGTTCATCGATAAATTTCTGGGTTTAAATTGTGTGCTGTTGTTGGGAGGGAGCATCCTCAGGAACCCATCCTCGTCATCGTCCTCTTCTCCGGAAGGTCATCGGCTGGCCCGCCGACGCGTCCCCGCTGCCGTATATGAAGGTCTCATCGACGGAAGAGCTCCGGAAGGTCGTCTCGGTGAAGTTAGCGGGTCGGCAGCGGTGGAGATGGTGTCGAAACAGTCAGCTAAAATAATTGGTTTTTTTTATAGTTTTTTTGCAAGGGTATTTGAGTCATTTACTTGAGACAAGGACCCGAAACTATAATAATAACCAAACTACAGGAGCTCAGCAATTAGTAAGGAAACTACAGAATTCTCAGAGTCTATTTGACTATATCCTGGAGTTCTGTATGTAATTATCTCTTATTTTTTTTCATGTACGATTTCAGATTTTGAATAATATTTTTGTATTTGTGTCCTTATCTTGACCACCCGAGTCCGAGTCGACAGATCTCATCCGTTTTTAGACTTGTATGAATCAGCCAATGGCAGTACAGACTTTTTCTAAACAGTTAACTGTTTTTCATTTTCTAGTTCTTCTTAGCAAACATCGACAATGTGTTAGTTGGATATTTTGATTTTAAAATCGTACAAAAAAAAATTAATCTCGTATTCCGTTGTTACTCGAGCTACTTCCGTTTTATCACACGCTTTATGTCAAATTTATAGATTAGTTGATGATGATTGCTCAAATTTAACTAGAAATTTCGAGTTCAAACTATCGATTGCGATTGTATTGAACTTAATAGAGATAGTTTTGCCGTATTTTATAATTTTACTGGACTCAAATTTAAATTATTTGAGTTTTAACTATCTGAATGCCAGATGACCGGTAACAATTAATTTGATGCTTTTTTTTCGTTGGCATGAAAATAACCAAGCGTCTGAAATCTCTTTATGAAGAATTAAATCCCGCGGATGCCAAAACACATCACGTTCCGTTTCCTTCTCCTACGAAGAGATGGATTGAGTGGGGACTAAAGAAATGTTGTCCATAGGTGGGGACTAGATTTTGGGCCATCAGATTCATTTGTAAAAAAAAACTTCAAATCTGATGGTCAATAACCAATCAGGGACATTTTTGACTTTTTCACAGAAGAAAGATACCCAATTAATACTCCTAGAAAAAAAATACCAATTAATACCAACTAAACACAACCCACCATCTCCCACGTCTCATCTTCTTCTTCTTCTTCTTCTTCTTCTCTCTCTCTCTCTCTCTCTCTCTCTCTTCCAAATACCAATCCATATCATCAAAAATCTATTTTTCTTCACTACCCACTTAATTATAAACCCATATCATCCTAAATATATTTTTTCGTTTCACCTAGGTTTTTTACCTGATCCAACTTCTCGGCTTGTCTTCTGCAATTCTGTTTCTAATTACAATCTTACATATATATATATATTGATAAACAGATCTTTGAAGCCATTTAAAATATACACAGAGGCTCCACTGTTTCTAGACTTGTTTTGCAGTATTTGGTTATTAAGGAGAAAATGACTTGTTGGTTGTTTGATATATTGAAACTTTGTGGATAATGGGTGGTAAACTTCGAAGGAAGATAGCTCTAGGTCAACTCCGTCCTCGTGGGATTTGGCAGCGACGGCGGGAGTTTTGTTGTCGATGGCGACAATGATGGCGATGGCGGTAAGCTCTATGCCTCCTCTAACTCGATTCCTCCTCGACACGCAAAAGCTTCGTGAAGAATCTCAGATTTGCTCCAAGGCTCCTCCCACTCAGATTTGCCTTCACCGCCTTCATTTTTTAGTTGAGTAGTTCGTTGTGCCCTCTCGCTCTAGTCTAAATCTCCACGCCTGCCGCCGGGCTTTGGCTCTTTCACACTTGCTCAGGGGCTTTGGTTTGTGTCTGTATTGATATTGGTTTTAATGTGTATGAATATTTGTTTAAAGTTGTACAGATATCGGTTGATTATGTACTGATATTGGTTTGAGTACTTAATGATATTGGTTTGAGTATGTACATATATTGGTTTGAGTATGGACATATATTGGTTTGATTATGTACTGATATTGGTTTCAGTATGTACTGATATTGGTTTTAGTATGTACAAATATTGGTTTTAGTATGTACGGATATTGGTTTGATTATGTACAGATATTGGTTTGAGTATGTACTGATATTGGTTTGATTATGTATAGATATTGGTTTGAGTATGTACTGATATTGATTTGAGTATGCAGAGGATATTGGTTTGAGTATGTACGAATACTGGTTTGAGTATGTACTGATATTGGTTTGAATATGTACGGATATTGGTTTGTGTCTGTATTGATGATACGACGAAATATTCCCAAATCTTAATATGTCTGTGTTGTTGATATTAGTTTTGCGATGTAGTGATATTAGTTGTCGAATTTACAGATATTGATTTTCAAATATAGTAATATTTGTTCGCATGTAGTGATATTGGTTCACTTAGAAACATATATTCACGTAACACCTAGAAATTCATGCCAAAATCGATCTCCTAATGCGCAATATGCCATAAATAGGGAAGAAAAAATGACTACCCTGTCAACCCATAACGATAATTAGAATCACAACTCAATAGCCATGGCCTTGATAATCTTGAAGAGATCGAGCATTCTACCATTCAAACGAGTAATTAGAATTTGCTCGTTGGAATGGTAGAATTGTAGTGATATTGGTTTTGCAATGTAGTGATATTGGTTTCTGAATGTAATGATATTGGTTTTGCGAGGTAGTGATATTGGTTTTCGAATATAGAGATATTAGTTTTGCTCTGTATTGATATTGGTTTGAGTATGTAATGATATTGATTTCGAATGTAGTGATATTTGTTTGAGTATGTAGTGATATTGGTTTTGCGATGTAGTGATATTGGTTTGCGATGTAGTGGTATTGGTTTTGTGATGTAGTGATATTGATTTTTCGAATGTAGTGATATTGGTTCGCATGTGTAGGGATATTGGTTCGCATGTGTAGGAATATTGGTTTCGCGATGTAGTGATATTGGTTCGCATGTGTAGGAATATTGGTTTTGAATGTAGTGATATTAATTTTCGAATGTAGTGATATTAGTTTTCAGATGTAGTAATTTTAGTTTTCGGATGTTGTCGCATTGATTTTTAATGATATTGGTTATCCGATTAATTTTTTGTTTGGTTTATTTAGGTCTAATCTTAGGAATTTTTGGTCAAATTTGTTTGTTGAATTTTTCATTTTTTAGTTATTTAAGTTTAGTTATAAAAATACCTTTTTTTTAACTGACAAAAATTTAAAGAGTCTCACCTTTATAAGAATGTGAAGGGTCGCTTCCTGCTCCTTCACATGGGATTGATTTTAATTTTTTCCCTGTTTAGAATTTCCATAAAAATCGTGCATTATCCCTCCTTTAATGGCGCATTATCTCTCATTTAAAGATTTTGATTTGATTTTGATTAGTTTTGATTTGATTTTGATTAATTTTTTAATATTACTCTTGATTGTTTTAATAATACCTAGATTGCCACTGAATTCTCTTTAGTCCCCAAAAATAGGGACAAAGCTTGTCCCCTCCAAATCGCTCCCCATCAATTGGAGGATGTAAGGCCCATGCTAATCTTGTATTAAGGTATCGGCCCGTTCAGTTGTTTACCAGAAGATGGGCTAGGACGACAATTGCACAAGTGAATGATTTGAGATAACATGTCTTATTATATAAATGGAGATTATTTTAACGAGACGAGGTGTTGAGTTCAAACGACAAAATTGAAGAGTTATATTTAACAAGAGTTCGATGGTTCACAACTAAAAGATTTTACCAACTATTCATATAAATGAGACGGTAGGCCGTAGGCGTGGCACAATTAAGACGTCGGTCGAGCGGAGTTGCTTTGATATTAGTCAATCCAATGGTTTCCGTCATATCAACAAGCCCACCCGATGCCATTTCAAAGTCAAATCCATGAAACAAAGTGGCCAAAGTCGAGTGCAGAACTTGGAGGGCGTGTTGGGAAATAAGAGGGCCCCAAACACCACACGAACAACACCGGAGCTAGAGATCGATGACAAAATACAAAGGAAACTCACGCACACAAGAATAAGACACAGAATTTGGTCACCCGGTTCGATCTTACCGATCTACGTCCGGGGGCGTACCAAGCCAGGAGATTTCACTATATCAAGCTCGATCTACACTCTAGAGCTTCACTCGCTCAACAATGGTGTTTCTCTCTCTCCTCTTCTCTCTCTGTCTCTCTCTCTCTCTCTACACAAGGAAGAAGATGCATAAATAGTGACTGAGAGGTGGGTATTTATAGTGCCCACAGCCTAGGACTATTTGGTGTCGGCAGGGGCAAAATCGTCCACCAGAGATCACATTTCTGGCCCCGGATGAATAGTGCCGAGTCAACATGTGAACAGTAACTCCGTATATTCAACACGTGAACAGTAACTCCGTATAGTACGAAGTCTCCATACCCAACAATCTCCCACCTGGAGACTGACCTCAACACTTGTCACCATTCACTTGATGACCTCCTTCTCCTCTTCACTTCTTGGTACGCCGGGTCTCTTCTCTAGTTTACTAGACCCGCTGAAGCCATGTTGAGCTTCAGCTTCTCTAAGGTAATCACCTTGGTCAACATATCAGCAGGATTCACTTTCCCGTCAATCTTTTCAAGTTGTAAGATCTTCCTCTCCAATAGACTTCGTATGTAGTGATACTTCAACTCAATGTGCTTTGTCCTTGAGTGGAATGCGGGGTTCTTAGCCAAGTGTATCGCACTTTGGCTGTCACTGTGGAGCACACTTTCACTTTGCTCTTTGCCCAATTCTTCCAAGAAGTTTTGCAACCATACCATCTCTTTGCTTGCTTCTGTCACAGCCACATACTCACTTTCTGCGGTTGACAAAGCCACAACCTTTTGCAACCTGGAAGCCCAAGATATCGCTGTCCCTCCCAGTGTGAACACATAACCACTTGTGCTCCTCTTGCCATCATGATCATTGGACCCCAAGTCTGCATCACAATAGCCTGTCAGCTTCACATCTTTGCCCTCTAAGCACAGGGCCTTCTTAGTAGTTCCTCTCAAGTAACCAAGGATCCACTTCACTGCGATCCAATGCTGCTCACCTGGATTGCTCATGAATCTGCTCACTACTCCCACCGCATGTGCTATGTCTGGCCTTGTGCAAATCATAGCATACATCAAGCTTCCGACTGCCGATGCATAAGGAGTCTTCTCCATTTGAGCCTTCTCTGTCTTACTCTTAGGCGAATCCTTCTTGGACAACTTAAAGTGCCCACCTAAAGGAGTCAACTTGGGGTTGGTCTTTTGCATGTTGAACCTCTTCAACACCTTCTCAATGTACTCAGCCTGTGAGAGAAACAGCTTCCCATCAGCCTTATTCCTCTCAATCCTCATCCCAAGGATTTGCTAAGCCTCTCCCAAGTCCTCATGGCAAACCTCTCAGACAATTGCTTCTTCACCTTGCTCACCTCCCGAGCACTGGCGCCTGCTATCAACATGTCATCAACATAAAGCAGAAGGATGATATAACTATTGTCAAATCTCTTGAAATAGCAGCAATGATCCGCCTCACAGCGGACGAACTCAATCTCATGCATAAACCCATCAAACTTCTTGTACCACTGCCTTGGAGCTTGCTTCAAGCCATACAAGCTCTTCCTCAACCTGCACACAAGCTCACTTTTACCATCTGACAAGTATCCCTCTGGTTGTACCATGTAGATCTCTTCCTCTAGATCACCATGGAGAAATGCTGTCTTCACATCCATCTGCTCCAACATCAGATTCTCTGAAGCTACCATACTCAACACCATACGAATAGTGGTCAGCTTCACAACAGGAGTGAAAACATCAGTAAAATCTATACCATATTTCTGCTGAAATCCCTTAACAACCAGTCTTGCCTTGTAACGCTCGGTGCCTTCCGCTTCTTGCTTAACTCTATATACCCACTTATTTTGCAGTGTCTTCTTGCCTTTAGGGAGTTGAACTAGTTTCCAAGTCATGTTACTCCTCAATGACTTCATCTCGTCATCCATTGCAAGCTTCCACCTGTCCACTTGTCCACTCTTCTGAACCTCTGCAAAATCTTCTGGTTCTCCTCCATCAGTTAACAGGAGATAGAAATTAGCTGGCGAATACCTATCTGGAGACCCACGTTGTCTTGTGGACCTCCTTACCGGAACCAATGGTGGTGGAGAACTTGGTTCCGCTTCCTCCTCGGCCACCTGGCCATCTTGTGCCCTTTTGCTCCCACTTGAGTTCGAGATGTCTAACTCGATCATCTCACTGCTAGAACCCACCTCGTCGGATACACTCCCCCTGTCCTTGTACAAAACCTTCTCATTGAATATGACATCTCGGCTTCTAATAACCTTGCGGTTCTTCTCATCCCAAAACCTGAAACCAAAATTATCTCCACCATATCCAATGAATGTGCACTTTTTGGACTTAGCATCCAGTTTGCTCCTATCACCTGCATCAATATGAACATATGACACACAACCAAATACTCGAAGGTAAGAAAGATCAACCTCCTTCCCACTCCAAGCCTCCTCTAGTATCCCATTATCCAAAGGAGTTGATGGTCCTCTATTGATCAAGAAAGCCGCGGTGTTCACTGCATCCGCCCAAAACATCTTTGGTAGGCCACACTTCAGTCTCATGGCCCTAGCTCTCTCATTGATTATTCTGTTCATCCTCTCTGCGATGCCATTTTGCTGGGGGGTTCCAGCTACTGTCTTCTCCATGCGAATCCCATTTGCTGCACAATAATCCTTAAACTCTTGGAGCTCGTACTCTCCGCCATTGTCAGATCTCAAACACTTCACATTGAGACCTGTCTCATTTTCCACAAGGGCTCTCCACTTCTTGAAGGCATCGAAGGCTTCAGAATTATGTTTCAAGAAGTACACCCACAGCTTCCTCGTAGAATCATCAATAAAGGTCATGTAATACAACGAACCACCCAAGGATGCCACTGGTGCTGGTCCCCACAAATCACTGTGGACCAACTCAAGCTTCTGCTCCTTTGGAGATCTGTCAGCTCTCGAAAAACTCACTCTCTTCTGCTTCCCAAAAACACAATCCTCACAGAGTTCCACTTCCACTGTCTTGAGGCCTGGTAGCTTCCCCTTCGAGCATAGCACCCTCATTCCCTTCTCACTCATGTGGCCAAGGCGACTATGCCACAAATCTGCATCATCCGTTGCACCTGCAACATTAATGCTCTCATTGGTGTTTTTCGTCATATACAAAGTACCCTCCTTCAAACCTCGAGCCACCACCCTAGCTCCTTTGGTAATTTTCCATGTCTTGCAACCAAAGGTCACTGTGTAACCTTCATCATCTAGTTGCCCCACGGATAGCAAATTCCTCTTCAACCCAGGAATATGCCTCACCCCTTTCAACAACAGCAAAGATCCATTAGGAGTATTGATCCGAACATCTCCCATGCCCACAATTTTCAAAGGGTCATCATTCGCTAGATAGACTTTGCCATAATCACATAGGACATACTTCTCCATCATCCCTGCATCACTACAAGAATGAAATGATGCTCCCGAATCCAATACCCACACCTCTAATGGACTGCTCACACTCAAGATCAACGCATCCCCGTGATCTTCCGTTGTTGCATTTGCAGATTTTTCCTTCTTTGGTGCCGTGCATTGATCTTTGAAATGACCATATTGTTCACAATTTCAACATTGCACCGAGCTCTTGTCCTTCTTCGGACCACCCTTCGATTTAGATCTTGACCTACCCCGGTCCTTCTTCTCCTTCGACTTGTACTCTGACCTTCCCCTGTTACCCATACTCAAAGCTGAACTCGAGGCTACTCCAGATTCCTTTCTACGAATTTCCTCACTCATAATCAAATCTCTCACCTCATCTAGCTTGAGCGTTACTTTCCCCGCCGAGGCACTCACTGCCGTGACCGTGCCATTCCAACTATCGGGTAAAGAACTTAGTAAAATTAGGGCTTGTACCTCATCATCAAAGTCGATCTTAACCAAGCTCAATTGGGCTATCGTTGCATTGAACTCGTGAAGATGCTTGGTCACCATCGTACCCTCCGCCATCCGAAGGTTGAACAACTTCCTCATCAAGTGAACCTTGTTGGCCGCCGATGGCTTCTCGTACATCTCGGACAACGTCTCCAACATCTCCTTCGTGGTCTTTGACTTTACTGTGTGCAAGGCCACGTTCCTAGACAAAGACAAGCGCACCACGCTCATCGCTTTCCGATCTAGGAGCTTCCACTCCTCTTCCTTCATGTCCTCAAGCTTCTTTCCATCAAGCGGCAAGTGCAAATCTTTGCCATACAAGTAGTCCTCTACTTGCATCTTCCAGAAGCCATAGTCGACGCCATCGAACTTCTCCACGGGCGATCTCACATCACCCATCGTGATTGCTCCCACCGCGCCCTAAACCCGGGCTCTGATACCAATTGTTGGGAAACACGAGGGCCCCAAACACCACACGAACAACACCGGAGCTAGAGATCGATGACAAAACACAAAGGAAACTCACGCACACAAGAATAAGACACAGAATTTGGTCACCCGGTTCGATCTTACCGATCTACGTCCGGGGGCGTACCAAGCCAGGAGATTTCACTATATCAAGCTCGATCTACACTCTAGAGCTTCACTCGCTCAACAATGGTGTTTCTCTCTCTCCTCTTCTCTCTCTGTCTCTCTCTCTCTCTCTCTCTCTATACAAGGAAGAAGATGCATAAATAGTGACTGAGAGGTGGGTATTTATAGTGCCCACAGCCTAGGACTATTTGGTGTCGGCAGGGGCAAAATCGTCCACCAGAGATCACATTTCTGGCCCCGGATGAATAGTGCCGAGTCAACATGTGAACAGTAACTCCGTATATTCAACACGTGAACAGTAACTCCGTATAGTACGAAGTCTCCATACCCAACAGGGCGAAATTAACCCCAGGGCACATCCTCCTCCCACTCCCAAACGGCATGAACTCGAAGCTCTGTCCCTTCAAGTCCAAGTCCTCGTGAGACGTGAGGAATTTTTTAATTTCGAACAGGTTAGGATCCGACCAGACCTGCAGGTCCCTGTGAATCTTCCACAGGTTGGTAAGGAGCTTCGTCCCGGCCGGGACGTGACAGTACAGTCTTCCATTGACTCGTGTGGGACCGAGAGCGGTCCGGCCGGGTACACACGTAGCGTTTCCTTGACGACGGCATTGAGGTAGACCAGATCCTTCACGTCTGACTCTTGTACTCGCCTTTCATTCCTGACGTGGGTGTCAATCTCTTGTTGGGCCTAATTCAGGACGTCCGGATGGTTGACCATCAAGGAGAGGACCCACGTCAAAGTTACTGATGTTGTGTCCGAAGCCGCCGATATAAGGGCCTGCAGGGAGACAGATAAGAAGCCCAGCTAGTAAGGACATAATAAAAGGCCCGATTTTTTCACTGAATTAATGATTAAATGTAACTTATTTACGTTAATGGTTCTATGAATCCAAACTCATTATTTTTAGTCAATTTCTATAAATCTGTAATTGATATCACTTGGTGTAACCATGTTATCACGATTGTAGTTAGTGGCAAAAGCACTAACCCTGCCGCCACAAACTGCAACACAGAATTTGACGAAAATTCATTGTTGAAATCATGATAAAAGCACTTGCCCCACTAGCAAACAAAGAGCCACCTACGTTCCCTCTCCATCTAACAGCCTTCAACCCAAATCGGATGGTTTTGCCCACAACACACAAAGAGAAAACACGCTAAAAGTGTTACAATATGATAAGTGTAACATCAAATCTACCAAGACCAAAAACACCTTGATATAATTAGTAACATTACATTCTTAAATCGAGAATCATTGGCCAAACCGCTTGAAATCTTGAAACCCAAGAATCTCAAGCGAGGTCACCAAATTGGGGTCCAATTGCAACACAGGCAGGACAACTCTAAAATTTTATTACTTCACATGAGTTTAACTACCCAAATATTATTTCTACCATCACAATGGAATCTTATTATTTCACACAAATCTTAACACCCAAATAGTCATATAACGATTAATATTTTTTTTTGAGTAGTTAAATATGCTTTATTAATAATAGAAATTTTGTCCAAACCGTAAGAGACACTCTTACACTAAATTTGGCTTCGATTGAAAATTCTACTATGCCCTATACAAGTGGGCAGGAAGACGCGGTTTAAGGAGGACATCTAGTGGAGATGATTTCATGTTGGTCAATCCAGGACTCTCCGTCATATCCACGGCCATTCCATTGGGACTCTCAATTTCAAACCCGTGCAGGAAATTGGCAAGCGTTAGGTACAAAATCTGGAGGGCGAACATAATTCCAGGGCACGTCCTTCTTCCACAACCAAATGGCAGGAGCTCGAAGTTCTGTCCCTTGACATCAACATGCTTGTGTGTTGTCAGGAATCTCTCAGGTCGAAACTCGTCAGGATTTTCCCACACAACAGTGTCTTTGTGGATCTTGGACACGTTAACAAAGAGCTGTGTCTTAGCTGGGACATGGTAGCCGCCGATAGTACAGTCTTCCATGGATTCGTGTGGTATTAAAAGAGGGACGGCCGGATATAATCTGAAAAACTCCTTCACTACTGCTTGAAGATACTCCAAGTTCTTGATGTCGAATTCTTCCACTTTCCTGTTTCTATCGACGCGGAGATCTAACTCTTCTTGTACTTTCTTGAGGGTATCCAGGTTGTTAAGGAGCAAAGATATCGTCCACGTCAATGTAACTGCTGTCGTGTCCGAGGCTGCCAAGACCAGACCCTGCACACAAGTAGTGTTTGAATAGCAGAAGCATAACTGAATCCACGGGACCCATACGATTATAAAAGTCAAAAGAGTGACACATACCAAACAAGTAGCTTTGTTGATGGTATCAGCACTATGATTAGAGAATTGTAGCACGTCACCGTCAAGATTAGACACCAAGAGATCCATAAAGTCCAAGTCCTCCACTTCCCCAAGCTTTTTTGTACTATCGGAAGCCAATTTTCCTTTCCCTTTCTCTTTGTGCTCATCTAGCCATCCTTGAAGAACATGGTCAAACTCATCCATGACCCTCTTCATCGCCCTCTCGGTCCCACCCAAATCCAAGAATCTCAAGTAGGGAAGCGAATCCGAAACCGATATCTTCCCCGACAACTCCACAAACTTCTGAAGAGCATTTCTCCATGACCTTGCACAGTTGCGTAGTCAAGAAGTTCTTTTTTAGCGAGAGTATATAAAATTTAATGAATTTATATCTAGTGTAGTAGAAAAATATGGGTTATTGGTGCACTAGTTAAAATTTTGTCTTCTTTGACAATTTTTTTGCATGTAGTCATATGATAGAAATATAATTATTCTGGACATTAGATATGTTGTAAAAGTCTTTAAATATAAGCTGTATTTTATAATTCAATTAAAAAATATCGTGCAATGATAGATAAATATACGGAAAAATATTAAAATTTCTTGGACATATTTTATATTCAATTACTAATTTGATACAGATAAATATATACACTAATTGTTGAGATTATCATATTTCTAGTTGCAAGAATGATGAGCTAATTTATAAATGTAATAATTTTGAGTAGGAATTGACAGAGAACCAGGTTCAATCTCGTGAACTTGACAAGGTGTAAATATTAGTATAATAATTTACTTTTCTGAAAAAATAAATATTAAGAATTTACATACATTCTCTTAAAATTTTAAATAGGGATATAACGATTCCAACATAATATCATAGCGGACGGGCTGTTCTTATGCCCATCGTTATCCTCTCACGACTCATGTTTCATTACACACTAACCAAACTAGAACTTGGTCAAACTTTGACTCGCTTAATATTATTTGAAGGGTCGTATTTAAATTATCACATTGTTATTTTATAATTGTAAAAGTAGTTAACTTGTTTACAAATATTAAAAAAAATTCTATCTATTATCTTAAATTTTGGGTTAGATATGAGAGTTTTTTTCCTCGTGAGGGTCAAATTTTTTGACAAATCCCAGAATAGGGTTGTCAGAAAAAGTTTTTCTTGTCTGGAGTTGGTTAAAAACCGCACAAAATATCGCAGTTTTATTTGCAAAAAAACCGCATAAAATAGTGCGGGTTTTGACCAAAAATGCACTATTTTGTGCGGTTTTAGTTGGAGCCGAGAGATGACAAAGTTTTGAGCCGATGTGAGCCGAGAGATGTCAAAGTGGAGCCGGGAAAAAAGATCAAATAAAAATATAGTTCTCTTGTTGTGATTCGAACTCATGATCTCTCACTTCTTCAATAGTTGCTCTAACCGACTGAGCTACGAGAGATCATTGTTAAGAACTTTATAATAAATTATATAATATAAAATACGGAGCATTGTTCTCATTTATAAATGCATAATCGCTAATGCATTTATACTTTTATACAATGATATTAACAAAACTAATCAACCTTTCACTCAAAAAAACTAAATAACCAAATATATATTCAAGTAATTCTCTACTTAGCTACAGAATTTGAACATATATTATTATTATAATGAATAATATATTCTATATGAAGTTAATATTTTCCTTAAAAAATATGAAGTTAATATAATTTAACATAACTTTTATATTATTATATATTAACATATTATATAAAAAAATATGAACATATGGTATATTTAATATGGTATATGTTATCTGAGAACCCATTCTGGGATTTGTCAGAAAATTCGACCCCACCAGGAAAAAAACTCTGGATATGAAAACCTGGTGAAAATAAGTACGCCACTAACCTGGAGCCGCCTCTCTGATCATCTTCCGCCTTGCCGGATTCTTCTTCGTGCTCCGTGTAACGTTTCCCAACAATAATCTTGAAGACGGTGTTCATGGTTATATTGTAGAAGAACCCCTTCAGGTCAACAGGTAGCTTGTGGCTTACAGGATCCTTATTTTTGACCCACTTATTATACAAAGCCTGGATAGCATCGGCGACCTCGGTCTCCCTCACGTGCCTCAGCTTCTCGAGCCGGTAACTAGAGAGCAGCTCGAGGGTGATGAGCTTTCTCATCTGCCTCCAATAAGGGCCGTATGAGGTAAACCCTACCATGGCGTAGTTGTAGCCGAGGATCTCATTGGTAAGAGACTTGGGTCGACTCGCAAAGGCCTTGTCGTTGGTCGATAGGCACTCTTTTGCCATCTCCGAGTTGCTGATGACTAGGGTTTGGAGTACTCCTAGCTTGATGGTGAAGATAGGGCCGTACTTGTCGGCCAGGTTCCCCAAGGTTAAGTGCGGCGGCTTTGCTCCGGTGAGAAGCGGCAGGTGCCCGATAAGAGGCCAGGAGCCCGAAGGCTGCGGTGGTGATTTGCTGGTTGTTCTTCGTGATGGCCTTAGGAAATACCAAATTATGGGAAGGGAGAGCAGGATGGCTAAAATGAAAATGGCCATGGCTAGTAGGCGATGGGTGACAAGAGGATCCCCGTGGCTTTTATAATCAGAGAACAAAAAAAATCCAGATCCGTGTGTCAGACCATTACACTATTTAAAAGGTTTAAGAGTCTTCATTCTTATATTAAAAAATCAGGATTTAGATCATACTTCTTTGACAATGTGTCGAAGAAGTGATCGTGAGCAAGCAAATTACGATTGCTTTACTGCTTTATGTGTTGTAGATTTTGGACTAAGGAATTATGATTGTATTGTTGCTTTGTGCGTTGATATTTTATGACTTCTGGTATGAGCGGAGCAGAATTACTTGACGGTCATTTTCTGATGAAACTTCGCGCCGCACGGTTTGTTTGTGGGGAAAAAAGATCCCCATATCTTGACCAAGACATTTTTTTTCCATATTGTATGTTTATCGTGTCCAATCGGAACAAGTGGTTTGCATTGTCCGGTATGTGCTTTGCATACTTCCAATTCTATCTCTCATCTTTCCTCGGAAATTCTGGCATACCTCATTGTCGAGAAACCAGACTGGTTCTTACATAGGTTACTAACTTATATTAATTTCAGTGACTGTGCTTATGAACACAAGATAATGTATAATTACTTACTATTTTTATGATTATTTTTGGAGAAATAAAATTCTACTTGTTAAAAAAAATATGTGCCTCATTAGCAAAGGTGACATTGCTCTTAGGGGTGAGCAATTGTTCCCAACCGGACCGATCTGATCTGAACTATGAGAATCGAGAACCGAGAACCAAAAAGAGGAGAGAAATTATGTCCGAACCAATCCGATTAAGTTATGGATCTAGAACAGAACCGAATCAAAAAAAGTAGTTCTGATTTGATGCAGAATCGATGACAAAAAAAATCATGGTGAACAGACAATCTACTAAACGAAAAGCACTGCGCCTTTAAAAATTGAGCTATGCAAAAATATAATTTATAATTTGTAACTTAATCGCGTTCTTGAAAATATAAAGTTCAAATTTTTCTATGAACTCATAGCGAGAGAAATAAATAAAATCTAAAAAAACATCTATCAATATAAAAAAATTGCACATATAAAAGATTAAAACTCCTATGCCATTTATTAATTAAGTGCTGCAATTTAATAAATACTATAATGTTAGATATTTGACACATAGTGTGGAACTTTATCATCGTTCAACTCCACCATTATCAATAGTCTTAGATGGAGCATCCAGTGAAGCATAAGCAAACAAGTGATATAAAATTATATATTAGATGCTTACAGCAATAATAGTTTATGATGAAAATAATTTAAAAAAAAACATGAAACTTACCACAATAGGATTGTACCTGGGATTTGAAAGATTGTTGGACTTAAAGAAAGGAGGAGTCGCGGGAAAAATTGATAAAACCTAGAAACGAAAGGCATTATTTATATAGATTAGGGCGAGCACTAGCCTTGTAATTTACAGAAAAAATTGCGGTTTGATCCGGATCTTTATGGTTGGTTCTCAGTAGAAAGATCCGGACCAAAACCGGGAACAATTTTTTAGACAAATAAAGAATCAATCCGAACCAATTTATTTTGGATCAATTTTTTTGGTTCGATTCTGATTGGTTCTATAGTTCCTGGTTTTTTGCTCACCCTAATTGCTCTAGTTCATATTGAAAGTCCTTTGAAGACATCACCTGCCGGCAAGTTGAGCAAATTGTTATAATAGTCATATTCAAATTTTAAACTCTAAACTTTAAGATAATAAATATGTAAATTTTTTAATTTATAAATAAGTTAATTCCTCTGTCAAGTGCATTTTTTTCGCTTCCATCAAGACTGATCGTCAGCATTGTGTAAACTACAGTTTATACGGGGTGGATAATCTCACCCAAACTGATGGAACTTGATGCCTGTATTGTACTCGGACAAAATACATGCCTTTCTCTTCAATAAAAAAAAATTATTCTCATGCCTCTAGTGTTTGGTATATTCGGTGCTCGCTCCCCGTATTTCGATAATTGATTAAAAAAATTTCATAGTTTGGCAAAATTATACCCTGGAGCCCCTGAAGCCAGAACCGGACTTTTCCTCTGGCAAGAAGCCACATGAAATGACTTTTATACCATTGAACAAAAAAATAAAAAATTACTTTCTTCAACATCTAGAGCACAAAAAACACAAAGAACACTCCACCCATGGAAATTAAGGGAAAAATCACTGATTCCATTTCTTTTCTTCATTACTTCTAAAACAAGAACAAGAGATTCATTAAGAAATTATTGAATAAAAAAAATCACAAGTTTTTGTTCTTCCAAGAAGATTTTTAATTAAAAAATTATCGAATCAAGAAAAACTCATCTCCAACCTATAACACCATTTGAATCACCCTAACCCAGAACAACCTAACCATGCAATCCTTCAATCTGAACCCAATCTTTCAAACTCATCTGCACAGGGACGAATTCCACTAATTTGGATGATAGATACTACGAATTCTAAAACCCTTTCAAAACCCCTCCAAAACCCTTTATGTACTAGCGTCGCTGGAGGAGATGGTAGAATCAGATGTGCTGGGGTTTAAAATTAGGGAGCGGGTAGAGGCTAGGGCTTTGAGAGACGACGGCGTCTTAGGGTGGCAGTGAGACCCGCCTTCTTGAAGGGCCCGCTGCCGCCATCGGCCCTCACCAGAAACACACGCTGCACCCGGGTGGCGAAGGGAGTTCTAACAGCGGCGCTTATGGAGTCTAGTTTGAAGGTGGGGAAAGGACATGCGAGGTTCAAAGAAACTGATGCCACCGCCCCATCGTCGTTTCTGTACTAGCGTCGCTGGATGGGATTGGGTAGTCGTTCTGGGATGGGGTTCTTGCTGGGTTTCAATTAATGTTCTCCTGGAGAAGGTGAATAGACCAAAATTTTGGGCAAAAGCCCTAATTTTGCTTTCGATTCTTCTTCTTGGTTTGAATTAATTTTCTCCTGGAGAAAGACGAGAAATATTTTTTGGGCAAAACAATTTTGCGTTGAAGTATAGATGATTTTGGATTATTTTAATTGTTTAATTGGTTTTCTTAGGAATGGGAGAGGTTGAAGATGGGTGGGAGAGAGAATATTTCTTTTTGTCTTTTTAAATGGGAGTATATTTTTCTTTTCACATGGACCTTCGCCGGAGAAAAATTCTTATTCCGGTTTCAGGAGCCCCTGCGGTATAATTTTGCCAAACTATAGGGATTTTTTAATCGATTTTCGTAAGAGAGGGACTGAGTACCTAATATACCAAACACTAGGGGCCTGAGCCTAATTTCCCAAAAAATAAAGGTCCAACCGAAAAAATGTGACGGGCACAACGCCATCCTACATCTAGTCTCTACCGAAGAGGGCCCATCCCAGACATTTGGAACAGTTAAATGAGTGAAGGCCCAAAATCGAATGCGTCCCTTTCTTGTTATCTGGGCTGGGATTCGTGTATGGTAAATAGGCCGGGACCTAATCTTGAGCTTCATGGGGGCCCTCCAGGCTCCAGCGAAACTAAATTGGTGTTAATATTACCAAAAATAAACAAAATAAAAATACTAGTGAGTTAAATTTATCAAGAAAATGAGTAGGAAAAATTAGGCGCTCACAAATGTAAAACTCGACGGTAAGAAAAAAAATTAGTTTTTTGGAGTAAAATTGGAACATTTATTATAAAGCTTAAATAATATCGGTTCATATTTATATGTTGGTTCGAGTTTAAACCAAATAAATATATAATTTTAACAGAGATAATATATGCCATCAAAGAGTTTTTTTTTTCACAGAAAATAAATTAGGAAATGTTGTATTTGTTGCTAATTTATTTCCAACTTATCTTCTGAAAGAATTTCCAACTTTTTTGGGGAAATTTATTTCTCACTTGGCCGAAACGTTTTGAGGGTTGTTTTCTTCGGTGTTATTTCTGTCTTTGTTTAAAGTCTGTCACTATTTTCCTTTTTGAATTTTTCGTTTTGCAGTAGGATGTATTTTTCTTGTCTTTTAGTTTTGACGGTATGATATTATTTTTGTGACTTTAAAGTTAAAATAGATATTTTTATTTGAGTATTTTTTTCTTACCACACTTTTTTTCATATGAGTTTTAATATGGTAAAGTTTTGACTAGTCCAAATGCCCATCTTACACCATAACAATAAAAATATCACACTAAATAGGATATATATACTATGAGAGTTTTTAATAAACATATACCTTAATTGAAAAAACCTTCTTCCCTTGTCCCAGATTCTGATTGCCTTAATTCTCAAATTACACCGTCACCGATCAAAAAGTCCCTTCCCCTGCCCTTCAAATTTCCACTCTCAATTCCCAATTCCGTCCACTCGATTTCCCTTTCCTTCCGCTCGAACCACTTCTTGAACCTGAACCTGGACCGGACCACCCATCGCCACCTGTAACCGCCTCAGCGGGCCCCGCGATCCCCGCCACCGCAGCCGATACCCCCATCGTCCCTCCAGCAATCCGACCGGCCGGTAATACACCGAGTCCTCGAGGTTCTGAAAGTTCAGGCCTTTCTTTCTCTCTCTACTGGCTACACATTTGTGATCTATCCGGCCTTTCAACGCTTGGTGGCCGGGTCTCATAACATCATTGTTGGATTTTGTATCAATTATGGGATCTTACAATCACATGTAAGGAAAGCAATAATCTTACAATCACGCAGGAAGCTTTTAACTAAAAATACTCCTTCAAGCTAACTATGCCTTGTACAAGTGGGCTGGAAGACGGGGTTTGAGAAGGGCATCCAGGGGAGAGCTTTTCATGTTGGTTAAGCCAGGACTCTCCGTCATATCCACGGTGGTTCCATAAGGATTCTCAATTTCAAACCCGTGCAGGAAATTGGCAAGCGTCAGGTGCAGAACCTGGAGGGCGAATGTAATTCCGGGGCACATCCTTCTTCCGCTACCAAATGGGAGGAGCTCGAAGCTCTGGCCCTTGACATCAATGTGTTTGTGTGTTGTCAGGAATCTCTGGGGCCGAAACTCATCAGGGTTTTCCCAAATAAGAGGGTCTCGGTGGATTTTGGACACGTTGACAAAGAGTTGTGTACCTGCAGGGACATGGTATCCGCCGACAGTACAGTCTTCCATGGATTCATGTGGTAAGGAAAGTGGAAAGGCTGGATACAATCTGAACGACTCCTTGACTGTCGCTTCAAGATGCTCCAAGTTCTTGATGTCAGATTCTTCCACTTTCCTCTCCCTACCAACACGAATGTCCAACTCGTCTTGTACTTTCTTTAGGGCATCCGGGTTGTTGAGGAGCAAAGATAGCGTCCACGTCAATGTCACTGCAGTTGTGTCCGAAGCGGCTAAGACCATAGCCTGCAAAACAAGTATATGGTAATTTCTATGTATATTTTCTTACCAGGAAACTATAACAGAGATATGTTCTGTTCGGGAACTTACCAGGCAAGTAGCTTTGATGATGGTATCAGTGTTCTGATAGGAGAGCTCTTGCTTGTGATCATCAAGAATACATAACAAGAGATCCATAAAGTCCAACTCCGCCGCTTCCCCTAGCTTCATACTATTGGGAGCCAATTTTCTTTTCCCTTTGTGCTCTTCAAGCCATCCTTGAACAACATGGTCAAGCTCCTCCACGACCCTTTTCATCGCCCTCTCGACCCCACCCAAGTCCAAGAACCTCAAGTAGGGAAGTGCATCCGAAGCCGATACCTTGGAAAACAAGTTTACATACTCCCTAACTGTATCTCTCCAGGACCTGGAGCCCCCGTTCCGATCTTCTTCCGTGCCGTACTCCTCGTAACGTCTCCCCACAATAATCTTCATGATGTTGCTCATGGATATATTAAAGAAAAAACCCGTCAGGTTGACGGGTAGCTTGTGGCTGACAGGATCCTTGCTTTTGACCCACTTGTTATACAAGGCCTGGATAGCATCGGCGACCTCTGTCTCCCTCACATGCCTCAGCTTCTCCAGCCGGTAGCTAGAGAGGAGCTCGAGGGTGACGACCTTTCTCATCTGCCTCCAATAAGGGCCGTAAGGGGCTAACCCTACCATGGCGCAGTTGTAGCCGAGGATCTCGTTGGCAAGGGACTTGGGTCGACTCGCAAAAGCCTTGTCGTTGGTTGATAGGCACTCTTTAGCCATCTCCGAGTTGCTGACGACAAGGGTCCAGTGTACTCCTAGCTTGATGGTGAAGATAGGGCCGTACTTGTCGGCCAGATTCCCCAAGGTTAAGTGCGGAGGCTTTGCTCCCGCGAGAAGCGGCAGGTGCCCGATAAGAGGCCAAGAGCCCGAAGGTTCCGGTGGTGATTTGCTGGTTCTTCTTCGTGATGGCCGTAGGAAATGCCAAATTATGGGTAGGGAGAATAGGATGGCTATAATGAAAATGGCCATGGCTATTAGGTAACGAGAGGATCCATCCACCTGTGGTTTTTATATATTTTTTGAAACTTCAATTTTTCTACCTATCAGTATTTGAATTATGGACTTTCTATATATTTATAATTTTTTATACCGTTGGCTACGATCCTATGACTTTTATATATAATTCGAGAATGTGCCAAGAAGTGATCGTGAGCAAGCAAATTACGATTGCTTTAATGCTATATTGGACTAAAGAAGTAAATTGCGATTTCATTATTACTTTGTGCGTTGATATTTTTTGACTTCTGAAATAAAGCGGAGCAAAATTACTCTACGGTCATTTTCTACCAAATTAGGGTCCAAAACCTCACCGAGTGTGAGTTGGACTTGGAACCCCAATAGGGTAAAGCCCCAAAATCTAAATTCATTTATTAAGAAAACGCCTTACAAATATAAAAAAATTAATGGAAACTTGAATTTTTTTTAAAATCCTAATGCCTCACTTTTTACGGATGGCAGAAATACTCATATCATGTAGGTTGGACCCTACTCTTATCCCATGGGTCAAACGTCTGTTGACTTTGACTGGGTCTAGGATAGAGTATGAGTATGGGTCGACTTTTAGAGTAGGGGTCTAGGGTAGGGTATGAATCTTATGAATTCATACCATACCTTTACCCTTTTACCGGTTTTGGATTGAGTGGGGACAACATAAAAGTTGTCCCTACGGAGAGGATTTCATTTGGACAATCAGATTTCATTAAAAATCGTGTCTAGAGATAAAATCACTTGATCCATTTCAGTAGGGACATGTCTTGTCCCCACTGAATCCAACCCCCCCATAATAGCCATGGCCATAATTTTATTTTTTACTTATAAATTATCATAAATTTCTCAAATATTCTAAAATATGATTCATGTTATTGACTCCAAATTCGAGATACATATAATTCTAATTTTTTTATTGATATACTAATAATTTCATGATCAATCTTCACATATTAGTTATGATTTATTTGAATTATATATATATATATATATATATATATATAATTAAAATGTTGTGTTTAAAAAATTATCAAAATTATCTTTCATTTAATTTCAGGGTCGAATCCTGCAGACCCTGAGAATAAATATATGGATAGTAATAAATTTCTTTGAAAATCCAAGAATAAGATATGAATCCAACTTCCAAAACTATGATATGGGTAAGAGTTCTACTGATAACCTACCATCGCCATCTCTATCCCTTTCTTGTTAGTTGGAGTAGGCGGCATGTCTTACATAAGTATTGGGCTTTGGGCACCAGTTTGGGCCATAAACCTTGATCTTGAGCTTCGTGGGGCCTACAGTCTACACACTACACAAAACTAAATTTGCGTATATCTACAAAAAAAAAACAACAAAAAAACTTATGAATTATAATTAACTATAAAAATGAGTAGGAAATTAGGGGCTCACAAATTTAACACTCGATAATAAGCTTTCATATACAAAAGTAAAAATAATTAATTTTTTTGAGTAAAACTGGAGCAGTAAATAAAGAGATTATTAACAATTAGTCAATACATAAGTATGACATCTCACAGAAATTTTGATAATTTGAATTTGAATTAATTAATAAATATTATAATGAATGATTTTGAATGAGATAAAAATATACCATCCAGTGGCATTAAAAGGGTATTTTATATTGAAAATAAATTAGAGGTTGGCTATGCATTAGCCATCCTCTGTGCTAGTCGGGATGTTGGTCATGACCATTCTCAATCAGTTCTCATTCACTAAGTTTGGGAGTTGCTAGCTTGAGTCTGGGAGGTTGAACTACAGCATACTTGACTAGAGGGCAATTGCGTTGTTGATACACTTTCCAAGTACGCCCTCACGATTTTCTTTGGTTATATTATGTCTCATGTTCTTTTAGTCTCATGAATGGATGCTTAATTGGATGATCTTCGAGGCATTAGTTTACACAGAAATACCCAGACAGTTGTGCCCGTTCATTAATGAAAAAAGTTATTGAGTCCTTTCCTCCATATTTATACCAAGGTTTTAAAATATGCGGTCGGACTGATGGTTCGACCGGTCAGACCATAATTTGGGAAGAAAGACGTGTTGGGAAAATAACCTGTTCCACCCACGGGGGCCCAAGCAACGCAACGAAAAATACACACAAGCAAACCACAATACCACAAGAAGAACGAACACACAAGCACAAAGGAAGCACAATGAGAAACATAAAAATTTGGTTACCCGGTTCGATCCACAACGATCTACATCTGGGGGCTTCCAAACCCAGAGAGATTTCACTATCATCACGCACATGAGCTTCACTCGCTCTACAACAATGGATGCTTTCACTCGACTCACTTTTCTCTCCTCTCTTCTCACCAAAGGCTACCCACACTCTTGAGAGCTCTTACTTAGAAAAGCCCTTCACTTGGGCTCTACCCACTCTTCCTCCTTCACTTGGAGTGGCTAGCCCTTCACTTGGGTTTGCCCTTCTTCTTCTTCTTCTTCTTCTTCTTCTCCTCCTTCACTTGGAGGTAATCCTTCACTTGGGTCTTCGATCTTCTCCTTCACTTGGAGTTCTTCTTCCTCTTAGGCAACTCTCCTTCACTTAGAGAGCACACCATCTTCCCTCTTCTCTCTTTCTCTTTGGAGAAGTGGGCACTTGACATCTCCTTCACTTGAATAGCCTTTTGCCTTCTTTTCTATGAGGCCAAGAATGAGTCCACAACATAGAGAACTATTTGGGGTCATGAGGGGCATTTTGGTCCACCAAAATGTCACTTTCCCGGGCTATCTGGCGCGCGCCAAAATTTATACAGGAGAATTTGGATGAACAGTGTCTGGCGGGCGCCAGACACTATTCACTCCTACGTTTCTCTTTATCATTTCACCTCCCGGCTCTCCGTTTCTCGAACTGATCGACACCCCTGATCATTCTCAAGCTCTTCACTCGAGCTGCACGACTCTTCGGATGTCCTCAACGTCTTCACTCGACTCTTGACTCGATTGATTCCCCGAGCGTCCTCGGCTCCAAACCCAATCGATTAACTCTCGGGCCATCCTTACGGCTCTTCACTCGAACTAACCGAATACTTCACTCGTACTCAGGCTCATACCCAATAAGACTTACCTGATTTGGCCATTAAAATGCCAACCTTTTAAACCAGACAAAATTTGGTCGGACCGGACAGTTTGGCCAGAATTTTTTCGGTTCGTAAGGTTTTCGGCCAACCTTGAAAATAAAACCCAATTTTTCCCAAATTTTCCAATACATTAACTGTTGATTGGAGAGGAAATAGAAACTGGATCGCAACACCAGAGAGAGAGAGAGCGATTGGTGGAGAGGGATGGAGGAGGCATGGAAGGGAGGCGTGCTGAGGCACTTGAGGGTGCCGATGCAAGTGCCCAGGACATGATGGAGGCCCTTGTCATTCCACGAAGATGGCCATTCTTCCAAGGACGAGGTCGTCTAGCGCGTCCTCTCCGTCGTCAAGAGCTTCCCCAAAGTCGACCCTTCTGCAGTTTGCCCTGCTGTACACTTTCAGAATGATTTGGGCTTGGATAGCTTGGACAACGTGGAGATAATCATGGCTATGGAAGAGGAGTTCAAGCTAGAAATTCCCGACAAGGAAGCCGATGATGTTTCCTCTGCCGTCGTCCTCGTTCTGTAGCCGCCTTCCACCCTGATGATATTGTTTGTGGGTGTTCTTGAAGAGGCCTAAAAGAGTTGGGGTTATGAGGATTAAAAGTGGGTTTTCCAAGTTGTTGATGTGGTTGGTTTCGTTCTTTGTTCTTCGTCATGTTCCTTTCTTTCGGTGGGTGTAGGGATTTTTCTTTTGGTGCAGTGGGTGTAGGGATTTTTTTTGTTTTTAATATGGGTGTAGGGATTTTGGTGGTATCTGATGTGTGTTACTTTCTTTTGGGCTAAGGTGTGTTTTTCAATTTGACATGGGCTTGATGGGCCTTATTTACAATTTTATCCAAATCTCTAGTTCCCAAACCATTGCTAAAGCCCACATTTGTCTACTATTGTAATACAAATATGTCTATAAAAAAATTAATGTGAGTAAAAAAAAATTCGGTCCGACCAGTCAATATACCGATCAGGCCGATTCGACCGTGATCTGGAGAACGCAGCGGGTGACTCTCCAGATCGTTTTTGAAAAGCTTGATTTATACCCCAAAAAATTAGGGAATTCAGTGCTTGTTGCTAATTTAATTCCAACTTATTTTTCGATAGAAATTTCAAATTTCCCAATTTTTTAGGGAAACTATCTCCAGTTACTTTTTCTCAGTTCCTCTCTTCACATGTTCCAATTCTGATTGCCCGTAAACCCTAAATTCACAAATTACACCGTCACCGATCAAAAACCCCTTTTCCTTGCCCGTTCAAATTTCCCTCTCCTTTCGCTCGAACATCTTCCTGATCCTAAACCTGGACCCACCACCTTCTGTAACCGCCTCAGCGGGCCCCGCGATCCCGCCACCTCAGCCGGTACTCCGTCATCCCCCCACCGCTCCAACCGGCCGATTCCATCCGCCGATGCGACGAGTTCCCGAGTTTCTGTGAATTTTGGCCTTTCTTTTTCTCTGATTTTGCTGTTGTTAATTAGTGTTCGTTCTGTTTCTAATTTCTATCGCTATTTGGTCAAGATCATAGTTTTCTCTATTCCCCCGCCACACATTTTATCCATCTTGTGCTCACTTGCGTATATATCACAGGATACGGGTATTTCTGCCATCCCTACTAATAATAATCGAATGATAGTTCTACCTTCACATGAAAATTGCGATTGTATTATAGCATCCAAGAGTTCAAAGGCTTGAATTTATCGTTCCACCTGACTGCAGTCTGCTTATTAATTGTAACCAGACAAACACGCTCTCTGGCGTAGAGGACCAGCAGTCTACTTCTTACCTGCTAGCTAGTCTTGGGAGAGATTGGTGTTCTACCCGGCCAGCTCGAACCTAGATTAGTGGACTAGTAAACTTCAGGAGTCGCCTTGTCTTTATGTCAATTAAGGGCTTCCAGACTAGCCTTTTAATGTCTGACTCGCTGACTAGCCTGATGTAGACAAATGTTTCATGGAACTGTATCCAGGTTTTCTATTTCCAGTGATGATTTTGGATTCTGAATAATATTTCGTGTTTGACCCTTCGTTTCCTTCTCTTGGCCATCCGAGTCAAATTCGTTATTACGGGTAGCTCTTACAAGAGTCGAAAGATCAAATAGATATTTGCTTGGTTAAATTATCGCATTAATGTGTATAGCTTGTTGGTCTTTGTTTATAAATATGATAGAAATCTATCTAATATCTTTAAGGTGTAGGTTAGATTTTGTTATTATAACGTGATTGATTCGACAAGATGAGTGTACAATAATTTTTATAAATTAATAATCTCTATAAAACGATACTTGCGCTCGTCTAACCTATCTAAGGTTTTTAAAAAATTTATAGATTAATAAGTATTTTAAAACTTAACAAAATTTTATGGTCTCATCCACTAATTACTATACCTTAATTTTTTTGTGATGTCACTTTTATCTCTTTTCTATTCGATTATTGCTAATGATCGTTAACGTGCTTTTTCTAATTTTCATTTTCGTTGATCACTAGGCCTGGTTACGATTTGTGTACCTCGCTAACATAAGTCCGTAAAAAAAAGGGCAGTCCGCCTGTTTAACGCATTTTGGACCATGTTATCACCCCAGCCCATATCATGTCTGCTTTAAATGGGCTCGTAAAATTATAGAAAGTGAATAGTTGCTAGAAAATTTATCAACTAGTTACAGATTTTTTTTCTGAATAAGAAGATTCCACCGTAATATCATAAAAAAATAGGAAAAATTATTCTCAGATCTGTTTAGTATATTCTGTACTCGTCTCTCTATATTTTGATAATCTATTAAAAACTCTCCATAGTTTGACGAAATTATACCCTGAAACATCTGAAGCCGGAATCGAAATTTTCTTCCGTCGCAGGCCCACGTAAAATGACACAAATTCTCTTACACAAAAAAAAATCTTCTTCTGAAACTTTCAAACACCAAAAGTATGAACACCAAATTAAAAAAATTTCAATAATCTAATAACACCACCCCAGTAAAAACACAAGCACAAAAAATACAACAACAATCGAAATCAAAATCACGAAATCATCTTCAAGAAATCAAGAAACCAGATCCAAAAATAACGAAAAACCCTAATTCCCGAAAGAAGCCCCAATCGAACTTGGATCCAAAGAAGAAATCGGAAGCGAAATGGCGGGGGTAAGATTAGGAAGGAGAGACCGAAGGCGTCGACGGCACCGTCGAAGCACTACTGAGTACAGGCTCGATAGTCCACCTTCTCGAAGCCGGTAAGAAAGTCATCGCCGTCGAGCTCGATAGCCGTCGTCCACCAAGTACGGGTTCGATAGCCGTCGTCCACCTTCTCGAAGCCGGTAAGAAGCTCATCGGCGTCGAGCTCAATAGCCGTCGTCCACCAAGTATGGGTTTTTGAGATTCGCGCTTTCGATGTGGGAGGAGGTTGATGGAGATGTTTACGGTGCCGGCAGCAAGTTTTTGGATCTGGTTTCTCAATTTCTTGAAGATTATTTCGTGATTTTGATTTCGATTGTTGTATTTTTTTTATTGTGCTTGTTTGTTATTGGGTTCATGTTATTAGATTATTGAGATTTTTTTTAATTTGGTGTTCGAAGTCAAATCCATGCAACAAAGTGGCCAAAGTCAAGTGCAGAACTTGGAGGGCGAAATTGACCCCACGGCACATCCTCCTCCCACTCCCAAACGACATGAACTCAAAGTTCTGTCCCTTCAAGTCCAAGTCCTTGTGAGACGTGAAGAATCTTTCATTTTCGAACCGGTTAGGATCCGACCGGACCCGCAGGTCCATGTGGATCTTCCACAGGCTGGTAAGGAGCTTCGTCCTGGCCGGGGCGTGGTACCCGGAGACAGTACAGTCTTCCATGTACTCGTGTGGGACCGAGAGCGGTCTGGCCGGGTACAAACGAAGCATTTCCTTGACGACAGCGTTGAGGTAGACCAGATCCACACGTCCCTCTTGTACGCGCCTTTCATTCCTGACGTGGGTGCCAATCTCTTGCTGGACCTTCTTCAGGACGTCCGGGTGGTTGACCATCAAGGAGAGGGCCCACGTCAAAGTTACTGATGTTGTGTCTGAAGCCGCTAGTATAAGGGCATGCAAGCAGACAGATAAGAAGCCCAGCTAATAAGGACGTAATAAAAGGCCCAATTTTTTCACTGAATTAATGATTAAATGTAACTTATTTTCGTTAATGGTTCTATGAATCCAAACTGATTATTTTTAATCAATTTCTATAAATCTGAATCTGGATCTTAAAGATCTATATTTAAACAAATAGATCTCATTTCTTGTATCCCAGATTTAATTGCTCTAACCATGTAATCAAGATGGTCGTTAGTGGCAAAAGCAGTTACCCTACCGGCATAAACCGCAATACATAATTGACGAAAATTCGGGTTTTTATCCAAAATGGTACTATAGTATAATTTTATTAACAATATGATGTTATTATTGAAAAAATTTGAGGGTGTCCGTTTCCCGGATCAAAATTTTTTTCTACTGACACACAAACAGTCACCTACTTTTCCTCTCTATCTAACCGCCTAACAACACAAATCGGATGGTGTTCCCCACAACACACAAAGAGAAAACACGATAAAGTGTCATTATTACTTCACATAAGTTTTACTACCCAAATATTATTTCTACCATCACAATGGAATCTTATTATTACACACAAATCTTAACACCCAAATAGTCATATGGCGATTAATAGAAGTTTCGTCCGAACGGTAAGAGACACGCTTACGGTAAATAGGCTTCGATTGAAATTTCTTCTATGCCCTATATAAGTGGGCAGGAAGACGCGGTTTAAGGAGGACATCCAGTGGAGAGGATTTCATGTTGGTCAATCCAGGACTCTCCGTCATATCCACGGCAGTTCCATTGGGACTCTCAATTTCAAACCCGTGCAGGAAATTGGCAAGCGTTAGGTACAAAACCTGGAGGGCGAACGTAATTCCAGGACACATCCTTCTTCCGCTACCAAAGGGCAGGAGCTCGAAGCTCTGTCCTTTGGCATCAACATGTTTGTGAGTCGTTAGGAACCTCTCGGGTCGAAACTCGTCGGGATTTTCCCACACGGTCGGGTCTCTGTGGATCTTGGACACGTTAACGAAGAGCCATGTCTTAGCTGGGACATGGTACCCACCGATAGTACAGTCTTCCATGGATTCGTGTGGTATGGAAAGAGGGGCAGCTGGATATAATCTGAACGACTCTTTCACTACTGCTTGAAGATATTCCAAGTTCTTGATGTCGGATTCTTTCACTTTCTTGTTTCTATCGACGCGGAGATCTAACTCTTCTTGTACTTTCTTGAGGGTATCCAGGTTGTTGAGGAGCAAAGATATCGTCCACGTCAATGTAACTGCTGTCGTGTCCGAGGCTGCCAAGACCAGAGCCTGCACACAAGTAGTGTTTGGACAGCAGAAACATAAGTAGTGAATCCACGGGACCGAGACGATTATAAACGAGGCACACTTACCAAACAAGTAGCTTTGTTGATGGTATCAGCACTATGATTAGAGAATTGTAGAACGTCATCGTCAAGATTAGACACCAAGAGATCCATAAAGTCCAAGTCTTCCACTTCCCCAAGCTTTTTTGTACTATCGGGAGCCAATTTTGTTTTCCCTTTCTCTTTGTGCTCATCTAGCCATCCTTGAAGGACATGGTCAAACTCATCCATGACCCTCTTCATCGCCCTCTCGGTCCCACCCAAATCCAAGAATCTCAAGTAGGGAAGCGAATCCGAAACCGATATCTTCCCCGACAACTCCATAAACTCCTGAAGTGCGTTTCTCCATGACCTTGCAGAGTTGCGTAGTCAATAAGTTTTTTCAGCGAGAGCATATAAAATGTAATTAATTTTTTTTGTAGAATTTATATCTAGTGTAATAGAAAAATATGGGTTATTGGTGCATTAGTTAAAATTTTGTCTTCTTTGAAATTTGTTTTGCATGTAGTCATATGATAGAAATATAATTATTCTGGACATTAGATATGTTGTAAAAGTATTTAAATATAAGCTGATTTTTATAATTCAGTTACAAAATATTGTGCAATGATAGATAAATACGTATACAGAAAAATATTAAAATTTCTTGGACATATATAAAAAGTGAGATTTTTTATATTCAATTTGTAATTTGATACAGACAAATATATATACTACTGGTTGAGATTATCATATTTCTAATTACAAGAATGATGAGCGTATTTATAAGTGTAATAATTTTGAGTAGGAATTGCCGGAGAACCAGGTTCAATCTGGTGAACCTGACAAGGTATAAATATTAGTATAATAATTTTATTTTTTGAAAAAATAAATGTTAAAAATTTACGTACACATTATCTTAAAGTTTTAAATAAGAGACGAGGTTAATTTCAACCTCGTGAGGTTGTTCTTTGTCTATGTATATAATTCTTATTTAATACATTTCAACTTTTCAAAAAAAATTCTAAATAAAAATATAACAATTTAACATGATATCATAGCAGGCGGGCTGGTCTTATGCCTATCATTATCCTCTCACGACTCACGTGTCATTGCACATTAACTAAGTTAGAACTCGGTCAAACTTTGACTCGCTTAATATTATTTGAAGGGTTGTATTTAAATTATCACATTGTTATTTTATAGTTGTAATAGTGGTTAACTTGTTTATAAATATTTTAAAATATATATATTCATTATTTTAAATTTTGGATTGGATATGAAAATTTAGTGAGAGTAAGTACGCCACTAACCTGGAGCCGCCTCTCTGATCATCTTCCGCCTTGCCGGATTCTTCTTCGTGCTCCGTGTAACGTTTCCCAACTATAATCTTGAAGACGTTGTTCATGGTTATATTGTAGAAGAACCCCTTCAGTTCAACAGGTAGCTTGTGGCTTACAGGATCCTTATTTTTGACCCACTTATTATACAAAGCCTGGATAGCATCGGCGACCTCAGTCTCCCTCACGTGCCTCAGCTTCTCGAGCCGGTAGCTAGAGAGCAGCTCGAGGGTGATGAGCTTTCTCATCTGCCTCCAATAAGGGCCGTACGAGGTAAACCCTACCATGGCGTAGTTGTAGCCGAGGATCTCATTGGTAAGGGACTTGGGTCGACTCGAAAAGGCCTTGTCGTTGGTCGATAGGCACTCTTTTGCCATCTCGGAGTTGCTGATGACTAGGGTTTGGTGTACTCCTAGCTTGATGGTGAAGACAGGGCCGTACTTGTCGGCCAGGTTCCCCAAGGTTAAGTGGGGCGGCTTTGCTCCGGCGAGAAGCGGCAGGTGCCCGATAAAAGGCCAAGAGCCCGAAGGCTTCGGTGGTGATTTGCGGGTTGTTCTTCGTGATGGCCTTAGGAAACGCCAAATTATGGGTAGGGAGAGTAGGATGGCTAAAATGAAAATCGCCATGGCTAGTAGGCGATGGGCAACAAGAGGATCCACCATGGCTTTTATAATTAGGGATGATAAAAAGATGAGCAAATTGCCCTAAGGTCTCAGATTTTTGCTCAAATTACTATTTTAGTCCCTGCTGTTCTGAAATCGAAACTTCAATCTCCCTAATTTACTTTTATTGTACTCTCAGGTCCTTACCAAATCTACTGCTGATGTCATTAGTCAACATAATTTTTTTAATGAACCCTTTAAAAAAATTTAAAAAAAAACTCAATGTTCAACTTCTTCCCTACAATCATCCTTCTTCTTCTTCCATCAAAATCAAATCAAATCAAATCAAAACCACCAAAATTAATTAATCAAAATTTCAATCCCCCTAATTTACCTTTATTGTACTTTCAGGTCTTTACCGAATCTACTGCTGATGTCATTGGTCAACATAATTTTTTAATGAACCCTTTAAAAAAAATTTAAAAAAAAACTCAATGTTCAACTTCTTCCCTACAATCATCCTTCTTCTTCTTCCATCAAAATCAAATCAAATCAAAACTACCAAAATTAATTAATCGAAACCACCGCCACCTCCGTCGCAACCCCTTTTCCTCCTCCTCGGCAAGGGTTTGGAAGTGTTTTACGACCTGGAGCTCCACAAGAAGCTCTACTCCCTCCCCATCTCCCACCTCTCCTCTCCGTGTGGTCTTGTCGTTGGGTTTGTTGGCCGGTGGTTTAGTTGGTCGGATTGTGGCTATTCACCGTCGGAAAACAGAAAACAAAATTGCTGGGTTTGTTGGATTCTTCATTGAATCTATGGGTCCGTTGACTGTTTTAAATCACTGGGTTCGTTGGCTGTTGAAGAACCAAAGCCACTGGCTTCAAATGGATTTGGTGTTCGGTGGTGAGGGTGCTAGAGATCTGAGTCCATATCAATTAAGAAAATCCCTTATCACTTTCTTTCCTCTGTTTTTTTTAGTTGGGTTTTAGAATGGAGCAAGAAGAAATGAGGAAATGGCATTAAAGAGTCTTCGGTGGGCACATGGAAGAAGATGAATTTGAGTAGGGTTCGTTGTTATGGGTTATTTTGTGTTTAGGGGTGAGAAGGAGCCAATTTTAATGTTGGTGGTTAGTGGGACGAAAGATTTTTTGTTTTTTTTAGTCTCTCCGGTCGTTTACGGTGGTGAAGAAGAAGATGATGGGCCAGAATCGCAGGGAAGAAGATGGTCATTGAATTTTTTTTAATTTTTTCAAAGAGTATAAAGGTCATATAAAAATATGTTCACATTAGCGAGGAACCTAAGAGCAAAATAAAAATAAATTAGGGAATTGAAGTTTTGATTTTAAAATAGTAGAGACTAAAATAGTAATTTAAACAAATACTAGGAACCTGAGGATAATTTGTCCTAAAAGATTCGGTTCGGAGGAGACCCTTATACTATTCGTTAGAGAATATTTTCTCTCGACTATCAGAATTGTGAATTAGTTTGAGGCTAAATCTAGTTACACACGTGTGGATTAGATGGTGGCAAGATCGGGTTGTTATGTAACTTCACAATTTTTCTTTTATTCGATGATAAAATGTTTTACCTGATTAAAAAGAGTTCGAGTCTAAATTCTTACATAAAATCTAATTTATATTTTACCTCTAAATTTAGGGTCCGGAATTAGATAATGTGAGTGTTTTACCAACCATCACTACTCCTATTCAGAATTCGAGAATAAGTCAAGAAGTGATCGGATATCTGATACCTTCGGTACTTTATTTATAATATAGTTGGTGTATACATGCTTACTGCTTTTATCGCTTGTAGATTTTGGACCAAGGAAGCAAATTACGATTTCATTATTGCTTTGTGCGTTGATATTTTTTGACTTCTGGAATAAGTGGAGTAGAATTACGGTGACGGTCGTTTTCTAATGTAACTTGACACCGAACAGTACATCATCTTTTCCTTCATTTATTTGTGGGGCAAAAAAGATTTCCATATTGTATGTTTTTCGTGTCTTAGCGGAACAAGTCTTCTTTTGCATTTGTCTGGCTAATAACGTGATGAGACAATCGGTAGAGTTTTGTCGGGCTAATAACGTGATGAGACAATCGGTAGAGTTTTGTCGGGCTAATAACGTGATGCCACATTGCAGAGGTGGCATTGCTCTGTGTCATATTGAAAGTCCTTTGAAGATATGATCAATTGACCACCTGCCATGCGACGGAAATTACGCAAATTTTATAATATATATTACTTTTCACAAGTTGAACTCGGAAGCCCAATAAGGTAAAGCCCCAAAATCTAATGCGTGTATGTTACGTAACTAATGGGCTTTGGGCACCCGTTTGGCGTTAATATTTACAAACACAAACAAAATAAATATACTAATTAATTTAATTTAACAACATAAAAAATAAGATAAATTAGGGGCTCCGAGTATGGAGCGATAGCATAACCAAAAAGTTTTCAATAAATTTAGAGTTGGAACTATTAAGAATGTAATAATATTAAATATTTATTTATCTAAGTAGGTATTAAAGATCAGATACAACAAAATAGACTAATCCCTTAAAATCAAGACTAAAAAATGTTCATTGACCGTATGAAACTTGAAACTAAATTAATTAATCAATAAATATTATAATGAATTATTTTGACTAAGATAAAAATATACTATCAAGTGGAATTATGATAAAATATACTATCAAGTGGAATTATGATGTCTTTTTCGAGAGAATAAATTAGGAAAGGTTGCATCTGTTCATTTTTTTGAGAAATTACTCTCATATCTTTTGTGTTTGTTATATTCTTTGTTCACTCTCTTGTATTCTGATAATCGATTAAAATTTTTTTATAGTTTGACAAAATTATACCCTCGGCTCTAAAGCTAGAATTGGAATTTTTCTCCGGCGAAGGCTCACATGAAATGACACAAATGTTTCTAACTTAAAACACAAAAAATCTCTCTCCATCCCCCTTAACTTTCTTCTTCCTCCCACTTCATCTTCTTCATCTAACTTCAACTAAAACTAAAACTAAAACTCAAACCCATATCTTCTTATGTCTTAGTAATAATTAAAATTGATTAAAAAAAAAAAATTTGAAGAACTCTAAAAAAATCTCTGTTGCCTACAATTCAGATTAACAAGTGAGAATCAAAATTAAGCAGCAGTCAACTAATCACCTTGTAAGATGTATTGTTCCAGTGAGAAAGAATGAATTGCATTGAAGATCCACTTTTCCGGGGAAATTTATTTCCCATTGGCCGAAACGTTTCCTCGCCTTGTTCCAGTTTTCTGATTGCCTCTTAAACCCTTAATTTCCAAATTACACCGTCACTGATCAAAAACCAACATCATCCCCTGCCCTTCAAATTTCCACTCTCGATTCCCAATTCTATTCTCTCGATCTCCCTTTCCTTCGCTCGAACCTAAACCTAGACCCACCGCCATCTATAACCGCCTCAGCGGGCCCCGCGATCCCACCCCCGCCACCGCAGCCGATAGCCCCATCATCCTTGCAACGCTTCGTGGCCGGGTCTCGTTGCATCGTTTTCGAGTTTCGTTCAATTTTGGGACCTTGCTTTGGCTGGTGCTAGAGAAACACAGCTTCTGATGCTAATAACGGAACGACAACAGTAATCTTTACAATCACGCAGGAAGCTTTTATTTTTACATAATGTTAACTCCACTCACTTATTATCAGGGTTTTCCCATATAAGAGGGTCTCTGTGGATCTTGGACACGTTGACGAAGAGTTGTGTACCTGCAGGGACATGGTATCCGCCGACAGTACAGTCTTCCATGGATTCATGTGGCAAGGAAAATGGAAAGGCCGGATATAATCTGAACGACTCCTTAACTATCGCTTGAAGATACTCCAAGTTCTTGATGTCAGGCTCTTCCACTTTCCTCTCCCTCCTAACATGAATGTCTAACTCGTCTTGTACTTTCTCTAGGGCATCCGGGTTATTGAGGAGCAAAGATAGCGTCCACGTCAATGTCACCGCAGTTGTGTCCGAAGCGGCTAAGACCATAGCCTGCAAAACAAGTATATGGCAATTTCTATGTATATTTTCTTCCCAGGAGATAGGTTCTGTTCGGGAACTTACCAGGCAAGTAGCTTTGTTGATGGTATCAGTGTTCTGATAGGAGAGCTCTTGCTTGTGATCATCAAGAATACGTAACAAGAGATCCATAAAGTCCAACTCCTCCGCTTCCCCTAGCTTCATATTATTGGAAGCCAATTTTCTTTTCCCTTTGTGCTCTTCAAGCCATCCTTGAACAACATGGTCAAGCTCCTCCACGACCCTTTTCATCGCACTCTCGACCCCACCCAAGTCCAAGAACCTCAAGTAGGGAAGTCCATCCGAAGCCGATACCTTGGAAAACAAGTTTACATACTCGCTAACTGTATCTCTCCAGGACCTGGAGCCCCCGTTCTGATCTTCTTCCGTGTCGTACTCCTCGTAACGTCTCCCCACAATAATCTTCATGATGTTGTTCATGGATATATTAAAGAAAAAACCCGTCAGGTTGAAGGGTAGCTTGTGGCTGACAGGATCCTTGCTTTTGACCCACTTGTTATACAAGGCCTGGATAGCATCGGTGACCTCGGTCTCCCTCACATGCCTCGGATTCTCCAGCCGGTAGCTGGAGAGGAGCTCGAGGGTGACGACCTTTCTCATCTGCCTCCAATAAGGGCCGTAAGGGGCTAACCCTATCATGGCGCAGTTGTAGCCGAGGATCTCGTTGGCAAGGGACTTGGGTCGACTCGCAAAGGCCTTGTCGTTGGTCGATAGGCACTCCTTAGCCATCTCCGAGTTGCTGACGACAAGGGTCCGGTGTACTCCTAGCTTGATGGTGAAGACAGGGCCGTACTTGTCGGCCAGATTCCCCAAGGTTAAGTGCGGAGGCTTTGCTCCCGCGAGGAGCGGCAGGTGCCCGATAAGAGGCCAAGAGCCCGAAGGCTCCGGTGGTGATTTGCTGGTTGTTCTTCGTGATGGCCGTAGGAAATGCCAAATTATTAGTAGTGAGAATAGGATGGCTATAATGAAAATGGCCATGAGGTAACGAGAGGATCCATCCACCTATGGCTTTTATAATTCAAGAATGTTTTTTTGTTTGAAAATTTAATTTCATTAATAAATAGAGTATATACAACCTACATGATGGCAAAACACCACCAAATACCTAAGACTACGACCCCAGAGTTACAAGACCCAGTTATTGAAAGATTCTAAGTAAAAAGAGAGGTCCGGCCACCTAAAACCTTTGCAGTACCGGACCAGAACATTCATTCGCATGCATGTAGTAGAATATAATGTCGAAAAAGTTCATGATTGTAATTCGTTGCTCGAAAAATAGCATGATTTTAGTACTTCCAAATACACTAACAAGTTGTACCGAAAAAAACAAACCTAACATTATCTCGCATTCCATCCCTGAAATCCATCCAAGTGGATAAGATCGAGCTGATGGTGCGATTACCATATAATTCGAGGATGTGCGTACAAGTGATCGTGAGCAAGCAAATTACGATTGCTTTACTGCTAATATTGGACTAAAAAAGCAAATTGCGATTTCATTATTGCTTTGTGCGTTGATATTTTTTGACTTCTGAAATAAGCGGAGCAAAATTACTCCACGGTCATTTTCTACCAAATTAGGGTCCAAAACCTCACCGAGTGTAAGTTGGACTTGGAAACCCAATAGGGTAAAGCCCCAAAATCTAAATTCGTTTATTAAGAAACGCCTTACAAATATAAAAATATTAATAGAAATTAGGGATGATAATAGGTAAAATCAGGTAGGGTATTAGTAGGACCTAACCATACCCTAGCTTTTGGAGTTAGACTCATACCCTACCCTCGACCCTACAAATTTTTTATTGTTAGACCCATACCCTACCTTCCAGGAGACCCAAAGTTTATAGGGTCTGTAGGGTCCGACCTTTTAACATTCTATCTTTTTGATAATTACTTTACAAGATACTTGTATTATTTCAATATAATCCAAATAAAGAAAAAATCAAAGTCTATGTAATAAAATAATAATCTCAAATTAAAGTTGAGAGTAAACTATAAACCAACTGGTTCAACATAAAATGAAATACATACGACTATCTCGTCAATAAGAAACTAAAATTTATAAGTGTTCTTGTATAATATAAAGTTTCAACTTCAAAATAATTTCTTTCTAAATTTTCAAGCGATTTTTGAACACGTTTTCTCGATCATCTTCTTGCTCTTATAATCTAACTCTTCTCGGTAGCTTCTATGTCTAACCAAAAAGTTTAATTACTTAATTAGTCATATAATATTTAAATTTTGAAATTAAAAAATAGTATTATATTAGAGTTTTTTTGTGTGCGCTTATTCCTTTTGCGGTTGTATTATAATTATCTTAGCAATATAATAAATATGGATCTAAGTAGGATCTAATTAGGGTCTAACTAGGGTAGGGTCTAATTAGTGGGTCTATGGGTAGGGTCTGGGTCTGAGTCTGGGTTTATATAGACCCTATCTAGACCCGAACCATATCTAAAACTATAGACCCAAACTCAAACTCAAACCCTACCCAAGACCCATAGACCCTAAGATCCACGGGGTAGGGTAAGGGTCTGATCCACTGGGTCCGGGTCTTTTTGCCATCCCTAATGGAAACTTGGAATTTTTTTTTTAAATCTAATGCGTGGCCTTTCTTGTTAGCTGGGCTAGCCGGCGTGTCGTACCTAAGTTTGGGCTTTGGGCACCCGTTTGGGCCATAAACCTGGTCTTGAGCTTCATGGGGCCTACAGGCTACACAAAACTAAATTCGCGTATATATACAAAAATAAACAAAATAAAAATACTTATGAATTATAATTAACTATAAAAAATGAGCAGGACAAATTAGGGGCTCACAGATTTAACACTCGATAATAAGCTTCCATATACGAAAGTAAAAATAATTAGTTTTTTTTGAGTAAAATTGAAGCAGTAAATAAAGAGATTAAATATTAACAATTAGTCAATACAAAAGTATGACATCTCACAGAAATTTTGATAATTTAAATTTGAATTAATTAATAAATATTATAACGAATGATTTTGAATAAGATAAAAATATACCATCAAGTGGCATTAAAAGGGTTTTTTTATTGAAAATAAACGAGGATAACTAGAGGTGGACTTTGCATTAGCCATCTTCTGTGCTAGTCGGGATGTTGGTCGTGACCACCCTCAATCGGTTCTCATTCACCAAGTTTGGGAGCTGCTAGCTTGAGACTGGGAGGTTCAACACAGCATATCTGATTGGAGGACAATTGATTTACTGATACACTCTCCAAGTACGCTATGACGATTTTCTTTGGTTATATTGTGTTTGATGTTCTTTTAGTGTCGTGTATGAACACTTAATTGGATGATCTTCAAGGAATTAGTCTACACAGATATATCCGTAAAGTTGTACCCATTCGTTGATGAATAATCTTACAACACATGAAAGGAAAGCAATAATCTTACAATCACGCAGGATAGGAAGCTTTTATTTTTACACAAATGCTAAGACCACTCACTTATTTCCGGGACCTGCTCCTTGTGGTGGATAGGCGGCTATTGTAAGTTTCTTCGAGCTAACTATGCCGTGTACAAGTGGGAAGGAAGACGCGGTTTGAGAAGGACATCCAGGGGACAACATTTCATGTTGGTCAATCCGGGACCCTCCGTCATATCCACGGCTGTTTCATTGGGATTCTCGATTTCAAACCCGTGCAGGAAATTGGCAAGCGTCAGGTGCAGAACCTGGAGGGCGAATGTGATCCCGGGGCACATCCTTCTTCCGCTACCAAATGGAAGGAGCTCGAAGCTCTGACCCTTGACATCAACGTGTTTGTGGGTTGTCAGGAATCTTTCGGGCTGGAACTCGTCAAGGTTTTTCCATATGCTAGGGTCTCTGTGGATCTTGGACACATTAACGACGAGACGTGTGCCTGCAGGGACATGGTAGTTGCCGACAGTACAGTCTTCCATGGATTCATGTGGTACGGAAAGAGGGGCCGCTGGATATAATCTGAACGACTCCTTGACTATTGCTTGAAGATACTTCAAGTTCTTGATGTCATGTTCTTCCACTTTCCTCTCCCTGCCAACACGAATGTCTAACTCTTCTTGTACTTTCTTTAGGGCATCCGGGTTATTGAGGAGCAAAGATAGTGTCCACGACAAACGTCACTGCAGTTGTGTCCGAAGCGGCTAAGACCATAGACTGCAAAACAAGCATGGTAAAATCTCCTGTTTTCTTCTCAAGAAACTATGACAAAGATATATTCTGTCCAGGCACTTACCAGACAAGTACCTTTGTTGACGGTATCAATGTTACGATTGGAGAATTCTTGCTTGTGATCATCAAGAATAGACAACAAGAGATCCATAAAGTCCAACTCCTCCGCTTCCCCTAGCTTCATACTATTGGAAGCCAATTTCCCTTTACCTTAGTGCTCATCCAACCATCCTTGACAACATGGTCAAGCTCCTCCATGACCCTTTTCATCGCCTCTCGATCCCACCCAAGTCCAGGAACCTCAAGCAGGGAAGTGCATCTGAAGCTGATATCTTCGCCAACAAGTCTATAAACTCCCTAAATGTATCTCTCCTGGACCTGGATCTCCCAATCTGATCTTCTTCCTTGTCGGAATCTTCGTACTCCTCGTGACGCCGCCCCACAATAATCTTCATGATGTTGTTCATCGTTATAGTGTAGAAGAACCTGTTTAGGTCAACAAGTACCTTGTGGTTTACGGGATCCTTGTTTTTGACCCACTTTCTGTGCAAGCCATGGATAGCATCTGCGACCTCTGACTCTCTCACATGCCTCAGCCTCTCTAGCTGGTAGCTAGACAAGAGCTTAAGGGTGAGGATCTTTCTAATCTGCCTCCAATATGGGCCATAAAGGATAAATCCTAATATGGTGTGGTCGTAGCCAAGTATCTCCGTGGTAAGAGACTTGGGACGTTTTGCAAAAGCCTTGTCGTTGATTGATAGGCACTCCTTAGCTAGTTCGGAGTTGCTAATGATCAGGGCTCGGTGAACACCAAACTTGATGGTGAAAATAGGGCCGTACTTGTCAGCCAGATTCCTCAAGGTTAAGTGGAGCGGCTGTGGCCCCGCCAGGAGTGGCAGGTGCCCGATAAGAGGCCATGAACCCGAAGGCTCCGGTGGTTTGCTAGTTATTTTTCTTGATAGCCTCAGGAAATGCCAGATTCAGGAAATGCCAGAATAGGATGGCTAAGATGGAAATCGTCATGGATAGTAGACTGGGAAGCAAGAGGATCCTCCATTGGCTACCAGAAAGTTGCTCTTTTATGGTTAGAGAATTGTACGTCACCGTCAAGATTATACACCAAGAGATCCATAAAGTCCAAGTCTTCCACTTCCCCAAGCTTTTTTGTACTATCAGAAGCCAATTTTCCGTTCCCTTTCCTTTTGTGCTCATCTAGCCATCCTTGAAGAACATGGTCAAACTCCTCCATCGCCCCCTCTGTCCCACCCAAATCCAAGAATCTCAAGTAGGAAAGCGAATCCGAAACCGATATCTTCCCCGACAACTCCATATACTCCTGAAGTTCATTTCTCCATGACCTTGCACAGTTGCGTAGTCAAGAAGTTCTTTTTTAGCGAGAGTATATAAAATTTAATGAATTTTTTTTTAAATTTATATTAGTGTAGTAGAAAAATATGGGTTATTGGTGCATTAGTTAAAATTTTGTCTTCTTTGACAATTTTTTTGCATGTAGTCATATGATAGAAATATAATTATTCTGGACATTAGATATGTTGTGAAAGCATTTAAATATAAGCTGATTATTATAATTCAAATAAAAAATATTGTGCAATGATAGATAAATATACGGAAAAATATTAAAATTTCTTGGGCATATATAAGAAAGGAAATTTTTTATATTCAATTTGTCATTTGATGCAGACAAATATATAAACTACTAAGTGTAATAATTCTGAGTAGGAATTGACAGAGAACCAAGTTCAATCTCGTGAACCTGACAAGGTGTAAATATTAGTGTAATGATTTATATTTTGGAAAAATAAATGTTAAAAATTTATATACACATTGTCTTAAAGTTTTAAATAGAGATATCACGATTCCATGATATCATAGCAGGCGGGCTAGTCTTATGCTCATCGTTATCCTCTCACAACTCACGTTTCAACGCACACTAACCAAGTCAGAACTCGGTCAAACTTTGACTCGCTTAATGTTATTTGAAGGGTCGTATTTAAATTATCACATTGTTATTTTATAATTGTAATAGTGGTTAAATTATTTATAAATATTAAAACAAATTATATCCAATATCTTAAATTTTTGGTTGGATATGAAAACCCGGTAACATTTAAGTACGTCACTAACCTGGAGCCGCCTCTCTGATCATCTTCCGCCTTGCCGGATTCTCCTTCGTGCTCCGTGTAACGTTTCCCAACAATGATCTTGAAGACGTTGTTCATGGTTATATTGTAGAAAAACCCCTTCAGGTCAACAGGTAGCTTGTGGCTTACATGATCCTTATTTTTGACCCACTTATTATACAAAGCCTGGATAGCATCGGCGACCTCGGTCTCCCTCACATGCCTCAGCTTCTCCAGCCGATAACTAGAAAGAAGCTCAAGAGTGATGACCTTTCTCATCTGCCTCCAATAAGGACCGTACGAGATAAATCCTACCATGGCGTAGTTGTAGCCGAGGATCTCATTGGTAAGAGACTTGGGTCGACTCGAAAAGGCCTTGTCGTGTGTCGATAGGCATTCTTTAGCCATCTCGGAGTTGCCGATGACTATGGTTTGGTTTATTCCTAGCTTGATGGTGAAGACAGGGCCGTACTTGTCGGCCAGATTCCCCAAGGTTAAGTGCGGCTTTGCTCCGGCGAGAAGTGGCAGGTGCCCGATAAAAGGCCAAGAGCCCGAAGGCTCCGGTGGTGATTTGCGGGTTGTTCTTCGAGATGGCCTTAGGAAATGTCAAATTATGGGTAGGGAGAGTAGGATGGCTAAAATGAAAATCGCCATGCCAAAATTTATTTTTTTTGCTTTCGTTGGTACATATGTGTTTCTTGTAAAATGTTGTGAAAAGTATTCGTCATAATCATGAAAAAAATTTTAGAATATCAAAGCGATAATAGGAATCATTAAAAAGATATGTTAATGCTAGTTTAAGATCATGTCAAATTATAAATAGAGTCCAACAATATTTAATTCTAAATATAATATTAAATCCTTATGCCATAGCCTGGGCCTCATGAAAATCTATACTAGCTAATGAGATGTTACAGTTTTACAAGCGCCAACTCACGGATAAAGATTCCACTCCTGTCTAAGAAAGAGAAATATATACTATTCTCCATTTCCTATTCCATAACAGATGAAACAGAAAACTCCAAAAGCCGAAAACAAACCCGAACGCCATGCTCATGAGGAACCATTCAACATCAACAAATGTGGCCAGTGCCCCACCGTGTGTATCTGTTGCAAGCGGTGTTGCCTCATTTTTGTCGCAATAATTGCTAGCGGAGGCCCGCAGAGATCATTACCAACAAAACAAGAAGCATCGAAGCCCGTCGTCTACCGAACAAGCTAAGCTGGCTTGAGAGCGATGTCTGTGGTTTAGGTTCTAAGATGGTCTTTTGGCGTGTGGAAAAAAAAAGTCATTGACTGACTTGGATGATTGTTTCATCACAATTTGGAAGTTTACTTGGATTGCGATGGTAAACGCTCTTGTTATACGTCTTTTGCTTTGTGGATGCAAATGAGTCTACCTGATTCTATGTACTCAGCTTATAAGTTTCTCACAATTGATTTAAAAAAAATTATTGCTACTCAGACGTCTACTGTCAATTTCTTGAAGAGTGGTTGCCGTTATTATCAATTAATTAAATTTTAAATTAATAGAGTTATATTGTATTTTAATATAACAGTTCTTTTTTACTTTTAAACTAAGTCAACTAAAACGCAAACCAAGTTAACTGGTGCCGCCTACGTGAAGAAGTAACTTGGCAACAAGCACGAGATATGACAGTCAACAACTTCGTCAACGAAGGCGAGCTCTGAAGATCTTTCGTGTGGTTTTTTGGCCCATGCAACGGTGCGGGATATTTCGTCACGACATATCTCTAGGAGTTGTAAAACAGGCGAGGAGTTTAACCAATGTGTTTCGGATTTTAGTCATTTAAAATATAATATTGTTAAATATTTTTCGGAAGAGATATATAATTTTTCAAAAAAAATTTACAACTCAAATTTAAATTAATGGACTTATCTAATTATCTTGGTTTCGGAAAAAAAATCTCTTGAAATTGTGAGTAGCAGATAGATTTTTTTGATGGGAAAGATAACTTCCAGACTAAACACTTCAGGTATGAAATTTATACTATAGTAGTGGTTCTTTCTTCGAAAGATAACTTGTGGTGGATAGGCCACTGTAAGTTTCTTCGAGCTAACTATGCCGTTTACAAGTGGGCAGGAAGACGCGGTTTGAGAAGGACATCCAGGAGAGAACATTTCATGTTGATCAATCCGGGACCCTCCGTAATATCCACGGCTGTTTCATTGGGATTCTCAATTTCAAACCCGTGTGGGAAATTTGTTGGATATTTTCAAACATGTTGCATTTATATAATATGGCCGCAACGATGGAGAGTAATAGGATTGAACTTCGGAAACAGACCGCGGGGTTCACCCGTGGGGGGCTAGGGGGCAGCGCTTGAACAACATCCAGCCATCCTTGAGCAACATGGTCAAGCTCCTCCATGACCCTTTTCATCGCCCTCTCGATCCCACCCAAGTCCAGGAACCTCAAGTAGGGAAGTGCATCTGTGTTGGTGTGGTTTATTGCAGAGATCATCTATAATCTGCAGATGAAGGTCTGCAAGCTGTCTGCAATATTCTGCAGTTATTCCAAGCTGATACTGCATAATATTGCAGCCCGGAGATCAACGCATATAAGGAAGCTGAGCTGCTGAAATCACGGGATCATGTACAGCTAATGTTGTAGTTATTGTATAGCCAGAAATTAGGAGCTAGATTGATCTTGTGTGAATATGGCAACAGCTGTTAGACTAGCCGTTAGTCACTGATAAGGAAAGGCTATTTACAGCCTCTGCACTTTCTGTATATATAGCTGCTACCCGTATGCTATTGTATTCATTCTAATTACTCAATAAACATTACAAATTACATGGTATCAAAGCCTTCTTCCAATGGAAGATCAAAATAGAATACCCCAAAACGCTGCAGATTCTGCAGCAAGCCAAACCAGCCTGCAGAGAAGAAAATTCTCAACGGCTGAGTCTGATTCAAACATAGGATTGAAGCTATCCCCTATACTCCTCACCCCTTACAACTACCTATCATGGTCCAGGGCAGTGTCAAGGAATCTCAACACAAAAGGGATGCTCGGCTACATCAATGGCAAAATCATCCCACCAGGACCTGGAACAGAGGAGTATGCAGAGTGAGAGGCAAACGATCAACTGGTAATCACTTGGATCCTAAACTCTTTAGAGCCGAAGATTTATGACATTTTTACCTTTGTCAACTCTGCCAAAGAGATCTGGGATTCCATTAAAAGCATGTATGGGCAGCAAAATAACCTGTACAGAATATTTGAACTAAAGAAAAGCATTGCTGAAGCAACACAAGGTGAGCTGTCCTTCACAGAATATCTAGGAAAATTGAAAAGCATGTGGGATGAGCTTTCGTTGTACAGACCTCCCACTACAGACTTGGTGACCCTGCAAACCAGGGCAGAACAAGATAAGATACTTAAGCTACTTGCTGGGATCAAACCAGAATATGAAAGTATTCAATCTCAATTACTTGGTTGCTCTGAGCTTCCAACGTTTGCTAGCATTTGCTCTAAGATCCAACAGGAAGAGACCAGGAGGAAAGTCATGATGGCGTCCAAAACTAAAGAAAATTCAGAGAACAATGCCTTCTATGCCAGACCTGAAGAGAAGGACAAGGCTGCAGGATTCAAGGAAAACACCCGAGGAAGAGGTGGATCCAGACCTGGAGGTAACAGGTCACAGCTCTACTGTGAGCACTGCAAGAAAACAGGTCATGTTAAGGATAAATGCTGGTTCCTTTACCCGCACTTACGAGTCTCCAAAGACAAAAGCTTTGCAGGTACCGAAGAAAGGAAATTTGTGCAAGCAAATACTGCAACCAGCACGGAACTAGAATCCAAATCTGTGGAGCTTCTGGCACAACAACTATTGCAGTACCTGAGCAATGGACTTGGTGGAGGAGCTCCCTCCAACAAGAAAGAAGGGGGACTTACAACTTCAGGGGGAGGTAACAATCAGTTCTACTCATTTTCTACTATAGGTCATGATAGAGCTAAGTAGGTTATTGATTCTGGAGCAAACCAGCATATGACTTATGATAGAAATGATTTAGATGATCTTAAATACACCTCCAATGAAGCAACAGTTATGGTAGCTAACGGCACAAACGTGCCAATTGCAGGAGTAGGGACTAGAAATCTGTTAAATAATAAATCTTCTGAAATCCTCCTTATTCCTAAGTTTGCTGCCAAGCTGTTGTCAATTAGTAAAATCATAAAAGAACTAAATTGTAGGGTGATCTTTGAATCCGATCAGGTTGTGTTTCAGGACATGAACACCTTGAAGCAGATTGGTAGAGGAATTCTGAAGAATGGATTATATGTACTTGAAGAGAATCCCATTGCTTTAGTTAGTGATAGTGATGCAACTGATTCATGTAAAATCTGGCACTATAGGCTAGGACACCCTTCTGAGAATGTACTCACCAAGATTAATCCTAGCTATAGCCTAAAAGATTCAGATTGTGAAAGTTGCAGGCTTGCTAAACATAGCAGATTCTCTTTTCCAATATCTGTCACTCAATACGAGGAACCGTTTGATTTAATTCATTCTGATCTTTGGACTGCACCTCTTGTTTCTCATGATGGTTTTAAATATTTCATCAGCTTTATAGATCATCATACACGAACTACATGGTTATACTTGTTAAGAAACAAAACTGAGGTACCAAAGATATTTCATGAATTCAAACAAATGGTGAACACTCAATTCAACAAGCAAATTAAGATTTTTAGAACAGATAATGGATCTGAGTACTCCAAAGAATTCATAACTGATGTTAAACATTCTGGCATTATTCATCAAACTTCTTGCACCTATACACCCCAATAAAATGGGGTAGCTGAAAGAAAGAATAGACATTTGCTTGAGGTTGCAAGAGCAATCAGATTTCAGATGAATGTTCCAAGAACATATTGGTCAGATGCAGTTCTAACTGCCTGTTACCTAATCAACAGAGTTCCTAGTAAAGTGATTGGTTATAAGGCACCTCTGGAATTTTTGTTAGGAAAACGAGTTAATATCTCGCATCTTAAGGTGTTTGGATGTGTATGCTATGTTCACATTCCACATCAAAAGAGAGATAAACTTGATCCAAGGTCTGAAAGATGCATATTTCATGGTTACTCCTCTGTTGCAAAAGGCTACAAATGCATGAATCCTAAAACTAAACAAAAGTTTATATCTAGAGATGTTCATTTTCTAGAAAGTCTACCTTACCATGCTAACAAGTCTGATGTCCAAGATGAAGCTAGCAAGCAGGGGGAGCAAGTACAGGTTGAAGTAGAACAACAACATGAAGATCAACAGCCTACGATAGCTGTGAGAGAGCATGAGACAATGCAGAAGAGTTCAGGTAATTCTCTAACTCAGATAAATCAGCAACTCAATGTTATGCACCAAGAACATGTACAACCAGAACAAGAAAGCTGCTGTGGACCAGCAGAACAAACAACCTCAAGAATACAGGATGAAGTACAGAGTCAATCCGTGCCTGCAGAGCTTAATCATCAATCAGGAGAAGAAGAAGAGATATCTAACAACAGAGACAACCCAACTGTAACAAGCAAACAGTCAAGAAGGTCCACTCGGAACCACAAGAAGCCTAACAAACTTCAAGACTATCAGGTATACTCTTCTCAATTATATCCTATAACGAGGTACATTTCTTACCACTCAATATCTCAAAAGTTTAGGAATTATCTGAGCAAACTAGATCAGGAGACAGAACCTTCAAACTTTGAAGAAGCTGTCAAACAAGAAGTATGGAGAAAAGCAATGAAAGAAGAACTAGATGCTCTAGATAGGAATAAGACATGGACTTTAGCATTTTTGCCAGAAAAAAAGAAAGCTGTAGGATGCAAATGGATCTTTAAAGTCAAGTATAATAGTGATGGATCAGTAGAGAGACATAAAGCCAGGCTAGTTGCTAGAGGTTTCACCCAAGTGCCAGGCATAGACTATACGGAAACATTTGCACCTGTTGCTAAAATGAACACTATAAGAATCTTGATTAGTGTAGCAGTAAATAATGGTTGGCCTATGTATCAAATGGACGTCAAAAATGCGTTCTTGCAAGGTGATCTTGAGGAAGAAATTTACATGCGTATTCCTCAAGGTCACAAAGCAGAAAAAACATGTTTAGTTTGCAAGCTTAAGAAGCCTATCTATGGTCTAAAGCAATCACCAAGAGCATGGTATTATAGATTGAGTAGGGAGCTTCTGAGTCTTGGCTTCAAGAAAAGCGCAGCAGATTACACTTTGTTCATCAATGATCAGAAGCAAGGTAAGGTTGTTGTGTGTATATATGTTGATGACATCTTCATTACTGGTGATAATGCTATAACCATCAATATCTTGAAGTTATCTTTGAAAACACGATTTGATATTAAGGATTTGGGACAACTGAGGTACTTTCTTGGCATTGAACTTGCATATTCTGATAAAGGAGTTTTCCTATCCCAAAGAAAGTATGTCTTAGATTTGCTAAAAGAGGTAAAGAAGCTGGACACCAAGCCTATGAGCTGTCCTGTTGATTACGGATCAAAATTTTCATTAACAGAAGGAAAAAAACTGCAACCTGCAGACTCCGAACAGTTCCAAAGGTTATGTGGCAAGCTGATTTATTTAACTATAACGAGACTTGATGTGGCTTATGCAGTAAGTCTAGTAAGTCAAGCTATGCACAATCCTAGAACAAGTCATGTCATGCTTACTACTAGAATCTTACAATACTTAAAGTCTTCTCCTGGAAATGGTCTCTGGTTTAGGAAAAATGGCCATCTGAACATACAAGCTTATTCTGATGCTGATTGGGCAGGTTCTATTGATGACAGAAAATCGACTAGTGGTTTTTGTGTATTTGTAGGTGGCAATTTAGTCCTATGGAGGAGCAAAAAACAAAGTGCGGTGGCCCGTTCGAGTGCAGAAGCAGAGTACAGGGCAATGGCACTCACTGCTAGTGAGATGATATGGGTCAAACATGTCCTTCATGACTTAGGATTTCCCGTTCGTGCCAGCATGGAAATGTTTTGTGACAACCAGGCGGCTGTTCACATTGCAGCAAATCCAGTGTTCCATGAACGAACTAAACACATCGAGGTGGACTGCCATTTCATCCGCGAGAAGGTCCAAAGTAAGGAGATCACAACTCCATATCTCAACAGCAAGATGCAACTGGCAGATTTTTTTACTAAAGCACTCCAACCAGCTCAATTCAATTTTATTCTTGGCAAGTTAGGGATGATCAATCTCTTCTCACCTCTAACTTGAGGGGGAGTGTTGGTGTGGTTTATTGCAGAGATCATCTATAATCTGCAGATGAAGGTCTGCAAGCTGTCTGCAATATTCTGCAGTTATTCCAAGCTGATACTGCATAATATTGCAGCCCGGAGATCAACGCATATAAGGAAGCTGAGCTGCTGAAATCACGGGATCATGTACAGCTAATGTTGTAGTTATTGTATAGCCAGAAATTAGGAGCTAGATTGATCTTGTGTGAATATGGCAACAGCTGTTAGACTAGCCGTTAGTCACTGATAAGGAAAGGCTATTTACAGCCTCTGCACTTTCTGTATATATAGCTGCTACCCGTATGCTATTGTATTCATTCTAATTACTCAATAAACATTACAAATTACAATCTGAAGGTGATACCTTCGCCGACAAGTCTATATACTCCCTAAATGTATCTCTCCAGGACCTTGAGCCGCCCCAATCTGATCTTCTTCCTTGTCGGAATCTTCGTACTCCTCGTGACGCCGCCGCACAATAATCTTCATGATGTTGTTCATCGTTATAGTGTAGAAGAACACGTTTAGGTCAACAAGTACCTAGTGGTTTACGGGATCCTTGTTTTTGACCCACTTTTTGTGCAAGCCATGGATAGCATCTGCGACCTCTGACTCTCTCACAGGTGAGGGTCTTTCTAATTTGCCTCCAATATGGGCCATAAGGGGTAAATTCTAATATGGTGTGATCGTAGCCAAGTATCTCCGTGGTAAGAGACTTGGGGCGATTTGCAAAAGCCTTGTCGTTGGTTGATAGGCACTCTTAGCCAGTTCGGAGTTGCTAATGATCAGAGCTCGGTGCACCCCAAACTTGATGGTGAAAATAGGGTCGTACTTGTCAGCCAGATTTCTCAAGGTAAAGTGGAGCGGATGTGGCCCCGCCAGAAGTGGCAGGTGCCCGATAAGTGTTATGAGAAATGGATTCAATCTTATTGAATAATAAACATATATATACAGAAGTAATTACAAGGAAAGATTCCTAATTACAAAGATTAATTACAAGAGAGAGAGTGATGAGAATAGGAAGAGACCAACGGCTAGAAGTCGTTGGGCACACTTGGGAGTTCCAATGCTGCATAATTATTGCAGCATAATAGTAGATGGAGGAACCCAGCAACTTCGAAGGAGAATTCTACAGATGTGTTTTAAAGAACAACATCTGCAGAATTATGCAGATTGCAGTTCTACAGATGTGTTTTACAGAACAACATCTGCAGAATTATGCAGATTGCAGTTCCTGAACTTCATAATCTTGATCTTCTGGGTATGAATTTTCAACACCCCCTCAAGTTGGGGCTAGGATGTCACAAATCCCCAACTTGGACAAATGTTGTGCGAAAAGTGAAGTGCTAACAGCCTTGGTGAACAAATTAGCAGGTTGTTCTTCACTCTCGATGTAGGGAGTAACAATTGTCCCATCTTGAACCTTCTCTCGTACGTAATGACAATCAATCTCGATGTGTTTTATGCGTTCATGAAATACGGGATTGGATGCAATATAAGTGGCAGCATTGTTGTCACAAAAAAGTCGAATTGGTACCTGCACAGAAAACTTAAGTTCAGTCAGCAAATTCTTAATCCATACAATTTATGTCGATGTAACAGCCATAACTATATATTCGGCTTCAGCACTAGATCGAGATACAACATTCTGTTTCTTAGATCTCCAAACAACAGGATTATTCAATAGCCAAATGTTGACCTCCTATTGTTTATGCAACCAACATAATCTGAATCAGTATACGCAGAAATACACAAGTGACCAGACTTCTTCATCAAAATTCCTCTTCCAGGATAATTTTTTAAGTATTTAAGGATAGGTTCCATAATCTCTAGATGCTGAACTCTTGGAGAGTGCATCACTTTACTTATTAAACCAACCGCATAAGTAATGTCAGCTCTAGTGATTGTGAGATAAATTAGTTTTTTAATAATTCTCTGAAATCTATGAACCTCATGATAAAACTCACTTGACTTATACTCAATTGGAGTTCTATAGAGCTTAGAACAAATTTTCTTGGATTCCTTGAGAAAATGTAGGACATATTTTCTGTGATTTAAGAAGATACCTTTGGAACAGTAAGCTAACTCAACACCAAGAAAATACTCCATCCTTCCAAGGTCTTTAATATCAAAACGTAAATGCAGATCACTATTCAACTTTTCAATGAACTGATTATTGCTTCCAGTTATAAGAATGTCATCCACATACACTAAAATAACAAGCTTATCTTGAGGACAGTCAAGAGTGAACAATGATGAATCAGTGTGGCATTTTTGGAAGCCAAGGGCTCTAGGTGATTGCTTTAGGCCATATATAGCTTTATGTAACTTGCATATCTTACTTGATCCTTCTTGAAGATGTCCAGGTGGTAGATTAAGGTAATTCTCTTCTTCTAAGTTGCCTTGAAGGAAAATATTTTTGACGTCCATATGCTCAAGGTTCCATCCAAAATTAATTGCAATAGATAAGATGATTCTAACGGTATTCATTTTGGCTACGGGCGCGAAAGTCTCACTATAATAAATCTCGAGAGATTGAGTAAAATATTTAGCCACAAGCCTAGCTTTGTACCTCTCAATTGAACCATCACTATTGTGTTTAACTTTAAAAATCTATTTACAATCTATGGCCTTCTTATTAGCAGGAAGATCGCAAATTGTCCAAGCTTTATTCCTTTTCAAAGCTGCAAGTTCTTCAGCTATAGCATTTTTCCAGGCTTCATGCTTAACAGCTTCTGAAAAATCTTGAGGTTCACAAGTTTGATCAATGCGACTTAAGAAAGTCTTATAGTTAGTTCCTAGATGATTATAGGAGATATGAGATTCAATAGGATAATAATCATGAAATGTTTTAAAATCCTTTAATTTACTACTGGGAACGTTAACTCTGGTTGATCTCCTGAGTGCCTGATTAGGAATTTCTGATTTTGCTTGAGTTAGAGGCTGGTCAGGCACATGATCAGGATAAGAGGATTGATCAACCAGCTCATCTAATGTATTTGAGTCAGAGTTCATACCTGGTGCTGCAGAATCTGTCTCTTCGAGTACATTTCTGGACTGAGCATCCTTCTATTGGACTTGATTGTTAACCTGCAAGTTTTGGCTAAGATCAAGCTTGTCAGCAGGAAAATAATTTGGAGGTATTAGTAGAGTAATCTACCCATGTCTGTTATTCCTGGAATTGGGGTGATAATAGGGGATGTGCTCAACAAATTCAACATCTCTGGAGACAATTTTAATCTTCAGATCATGAGCATAGCATTTATATCCTTTCTAAGTTGTGGAATACCCTAAGAACATGCACTTGATCGATTTCCTATCAAGTTTATCTCTTTTCTCAGAAGGAACTTGAACAAAAATACAACGAATGAACACTCTTATGTAAGACAAATCAGGTTTCTTGTTCAAAAGTATTTCAATGGGTGATCTGTTATTAAGAACAAAGCTAGGCAATCTATTAATTAAATGAGATGCTGTGAGAATTGCATCACTCCAGAAATATCATTTTACGTTTATTTTAAACATGATGGCTCTTGCAACTTCAAGAAGATGTCAATTTTTTCTCTCAGCCACACCATTTTGCAGAGGTGTGTAAGTGCAAGAGGTTTGATGAACTATACCCAAATTCTTTAAAAAAATCTTTGAAATTCTTCTTGTATTCAGATCCATTGTCTGTTCGAAACACTTTAACTTTAGCATTGAACTGATTGCAAATCATGTTGTAAAACTCTTTGAAAACTGAGAAAACATCACTCCTTTGTTTCAATAGATAAATCCAAGATGCACGGTTGTGATGATCAATAAAGGAAACAAAATAGTGGTAACCATCATAAGAAATCTGAGGAGAGGTCCACACATCAGAGTGAATCAAATAAAAGGGAGAATTGTATCCAGATTCAGAATTTTTAAATGGAACTCTAGATTTTTTAGCCTTCAGACAGCTTTTACAATGACCTGGTCCTCTATTAATGTTAGGAAATAGCATACTAAGAACACGATTGCTTGGATGTCCTAATATATTATGCCATAGTAGAGAATTCTTAGAATTCTTGTGGGCAGCATGAGCAATTGGACTATGTTTAGAATTCCATTAACTAGAGAGCCTTTACCAATCATCTTCGATATTTTGCAATCCTGAAATTGCACAGAGTTAGCAGAGAAGATGGCAAGACAATCAAGTTCCTTGGTTATCTTACTTATAGATAAAAGATTGCAAGATAAATTAGGAATATAGAGAGTATCCATCTTTCTTTGTGAGTTTAAGATCTTGGTGTAACCTTTTCCTATAATAGGAACAGTAGTACCATTGGCAACGAGAATAGATTGATTTTTCATATCTTGAAAATTTTCTAAAGAATCTCTATCATTTGTCATATGCTCATTTACACCAAAGTCTACTATCCATTTTCTATCAGATTTATTTGAATTTATAGAAGCACATCAAATAGCAGCATGGCATTCAGTGATCGTACCTTTTTTACCTTCTCCTTTAGTTTGAGAGAGTTGCTCTGGCTGGATTCGATGTTTCCTTTCACATGAAGAAAGACCCTCTGAGCAAGATCCTCAATTGAGATTTGAAGTTGTTGCAGAGGTATTGTAAGCATTCACTTTATCAGGAAGAGTCTTCTCCTTCTTCATCTTCAAATGTAGATCCAAGATCCAACACTTGTCCATGGTGTATCCAGACTTTTCGCAATGATCACAATGATAATTTTGGTTTAGAAGACTTACTTATTTTCCCTTGGTTATATGAACTACCAGTCTTTGAGTTTATAAACCTTTTTGCAGCAAATGCAGAGGACTCTTGGTTGCTTACAAAAGCGTTTGCTTCAGTAGATTGTTCAGGCTTTTGATATGAACTAACAACCTTTTTTCGAATTTCTTCTTTTTGAATCCTGGCACAAATTGTGTTGAAGGAAGGAAGTTTTGCAGCAGTTAGGATTTGTTCTCTAAGAACCTCAAATTCAGGTCCTAATTTCATGAGAACTTTGAAGATTCTGTCTTCTTCTTCTCTATTATTGATCACAATGGGATCTGTAGTTGCAAGACTTAGAGTTGATAGCTCATCCCACATAGATTTCAATTTGCTAAGATATTCAACAAAAGGTTTTTCACCTTTTTCCAAATCAGAGATTCCTTTCCCACATAGATTTCAATTTGCTAAGATATTCAACAAAAGGTTTTTCACATTTTTCCAAATCAGAGATTCCTTTCTTCAATTCAAAGATTTTGTATATATTCTCTTGTTGAAAATACAAGGATTTAATAGAATCCCATAGATCTTTTGAACTGGTAGCATAATTAAACAGATCATGAAGGTCTGAGTCAGTTGAATTGAGCAATCATGACATTACTTGATGATCATACATTCGCCATCCAAGGAAATGCACATCTGTAATTGCAGGAGCCGGCAAATCTCTATTAATGAAGCCAACACGGCCTCTTCCACAAAGAGCAATGAACTCGGCCTTTGATCATGACAGATAATTCTATCTATTGAAAGAAACAGTAGTGATCTTGAAACTTGTGTTTCCATCAATCTCAGAGATTTTTTTAAGAAGATTGAGACTTGATTCTGAGGATGTGACCTCAAGAATCTCTACACCAGATGCTTCCTGGGTCATGAAGATTGAACGCACTATATGAGGGGAAATTTTTTTCTTTAGAATCGAGTGTTTGGCTCTGATACCATGTTATTAGAAATGAATTCAATCTTATTGAAAGATGAGAGATTATAACATATATATCCTAATTACAAAAATTAATTACAAGAGAGAGAGTGAAGGAAATAGGAAGGGACCAACGACTAGAAGTCGTTGGGCACACTTGGGAGTTCCAATGTTGTACAATTATTGCAACATAATAGCAGGAGTTCCAATGCTGCACAATTATTGCAGCATAATAGCAGATGGAGGAACCCAGTTGTAGTAATCATAGAGAAGTTGGAGGATTGCCAATCATTGGGGTAATAATGAGGCAACAATGATTGGCAATCCAATTGATGGAATTGCAGCAACTTCGAACGAGAATTCTGCAGATGTGTTTTGCAGAACAACATCTACAGAATTATGCAGATTGCAGATGCTGAGCTGCATAATTTTGATCTTCTGGGTATGAATCTTCAACAATAAGAGGCCATGAACCCGAAGGCTCCGGTGGTCTGCTAATTGTTTTTCTTGATAGTCTCAGAAAATGCCAGATTATGGGTGGGCAGAGTAGGATGGCTAAGATGGAAATCGTCATAGATAGTAGAGACTGGGAAGCAAGAGGATCCCCCATTGGCTACCAGAAGGTTGCTCTTTTTATGTTTTTCCTGAGAATTTGGCAAGAAGTGATTGTGAGCAGGAAAATTGCGGTTGTATTATAGCATCCAAGAGTTCAAAGGCTTGAACTTATCGTTCCACCTTACTGCAGTCTGCTTATTAATTGTAACCAGACAAACACGGTCCCTGGCGCAGAGGATCAGCTGTCCACTTCTTACCTGCTAGCTAGTCTTGGGAGAGTTTGGTGTTCTACCCGGTCAGCTCGAACCTAGATTAGTTTGGCTAGTGAATGTTAGGAGTCGCCTTCTCTTTATGTCAATTAAGGGCTTCCAGACTAGCTTGTTAATGTCTGACTCGCTGACTAGCCTGATGTAGACAAATGTTTCATGGAATTGTATCCAGGTTTTTCATTTCCAGTGATGATTTTGAATTCTGAATAATGTTTCGTGTTTGACTGTTTGTTTCCTTCTCTTGACCATCCGAGTCAAGTTCGTTATTACGGGTAGCTCTTACCAGAATAGGAAGATCAAATAGGTATTCGCTTGGTTAAATAACTGCATTAATGCGTATAGCTTGTTGGTCTTTGTTTATTAATATGATGAAATCTATCTAATACTTTTAAGGTGTAGGTTAGATTTTGTTATTATAACGTGATTGATTCGACAAGATGAGTGTACATTAATTTTTATAAATTAATAATCTCTATAAAAATTTGTCTAACCTATCAAAGCTTTATATTTTTTTATAGATTAATAAGTATTTTAAAACTTAACAAAAATTTATGGGCTCATCCACTAATTACTATACCTTAATTTATTTATTTTGTGATGTCACTTTTCTCTCTTTTCTATTCGATTATTGCTAATGATCGTTAACGTTCTTTTTATAATTTTCATTTTCGTTGATCACTAGGCCTGGTTACGATTTGTGTACCTCGCTAACATAAGCCCGTCAAAAAAAGGGCAGTCCGCCTGTTTAACGCATTTTGGACCATGTTATCACCCCAGCCCATATCATGTCTACTTTAAATGGGCTCGTAAAATTATAGAAAGTGAATAGTTGCTAGAAAATTTATCAACTAGTTACAGTATTTTTTTCTGAATAAGAAGATTCCACCGTAATATCATAAAAAATATCCATATTGCATCGTGCGCAAGATAAAATATTCTGTGTAATTACATAATGCAGAACATGAGAGTAGACTAATTACCGCTTAGGAGAATCAAAACTAGTGGGTAATCGCCGCTTAAGAGAGTCACCAACTACAAAACAACTGACATTGTTCGACTCTCAATACTACTAGTGTAGAATGGATTGACATGATGAAGTAGACTATAATTGAAATAGAATCGCCAGCGAATATATGGGGTATGCACCAGGCAAAAGGTTGTGAGACGGAACACACACGCATAAAATCTTGTCCCAAAATCTAATACCGGATCCTGTGCAATGATGAGCCTCGCGAGGCTTTTGTACCTGAAATTCAGTATATTTTCTGTCACCCTGGCCTTTTTTCTTCCTGGAATTATTATTTGGTGCCCGACTTTCATGTGACAGGTAGCCATCACTGGGCTTCGAAGCTAAACTTTGTCGTAGTGGATGTATTTTCGTGATAGGAACACTTTCTCATGGGATAAAATCCAATGGAAAATCGATTAAATGTGCAAACTTTACCCCATGGATTTCCTTCAATCTTATATCAACTTCATTAACGAAAAATGATCTGTTGTCCAAGCCAATTAACAAAATCTGGTTCGCTTTTGAAGCCTCCGTCAATTAGTGAAGGGTGAAAACTAGTGGAAGTTGTTCAAAATGATAAGCCAATAGCGGTAATGCTCGTACGCTCTCTTTTCTTTGCCTTAGATTTTCAATAAATATCGCTAAAGTTTTAAGGATTACCGCGAGTGCAACCTTGTATTATATAAGGGTTTACTTATGTAATTATGTATATTTTGGTGCAATAAAATTTACTTATAAAAAAATATTACCCAAGTTCAACTTTGAATAGATAAATCAAAATAAATTAGTGAAGGGTGAAGCGAAGATTTAATATTCACCGCGTAAACATTAATTAGCTCCTATGAATAAAATTAGATAGTCGATGATCCACTAAAATCAAAAGATTAAACAGGAAAATGGAGGAATTGCCAATTAGTCGGTCGTCCAAGTGTGAACTCCAAATTTAGCAACATCCGATGATCTCTAGACGACAGGGAGCTACCGTCCACCTCCATTCCATTTCCACACAAACGGAGGGATGTCTCGGGTACGTCCACCTGGTAATAAAAATACAAAGTTTAGTGCCGTTAACCGAGGTGGTAAACATAATTATTACAAGTGTATTAATGATAATTACCGAGTCCCAGAGTTTGTTTTCCGACAAAATCATTCATATACCTTTGTTTCATGTGTGTCGAAATGGGAATAAGTCGATGTCTCAAGACTTGATCCAATTTTGTCATTGGGCTGCTCCGGTGGCGACCCCGAGCTCCTGTTATTCGGACATCTCATATGTCAATATCAGAAATCACAATCGCAAAACTCGGACAAATTAGAAAAATGTTGCAACGTTAAATGACTCGAAAAACTAGGAAAAGGCTATGGTTGAGGTTGCTGATCTGGGAGCCACCCGGCCCACCCCACCCCACCCGTTAGATAAATAATCGGCATCGAGATTTGATCCAATTCATTGACTTTAAATTCAAGCTCGGATAGAACATCGGGACACAATCATTATTAGCAATTTTACATTTAGAAAATCAGTATTAGCAATCGAAACCCTAAGAAAAGATAAAAGGACTGATTTAATGCCACATGCTTTATTTGACCGAATGTTGGACCGTTCTGTAATTTACCTTGCATGTACGTTTTTGCAATATTGGTCTAATCTAAAACACATACATTGTTTAGGAACCATCAACATTTAATAATGCAACTCATTAGGAGATAGATAGTTGCATTTTAAATAAAACTTCACAAACATAAAAGACATCATTGAAAAATCTCTTTTAAAATATAGTTCGACGGAAAAAAAATAACGGTAACTATATGAAGGGACTTGAGTATTGTATAGATCCATACCTTATAGTATTTGACAATCCAGCTTCTGCTACTGCTTCTTCATTAATCCCTACACTTTGGTTCAAACTCATTTCTGTTTGGCCTTGACCTACAACCATCATATATGTGGAGCCATTAATCATCATTTCATTCCTCAGATATGTCCCACAAAATAACTCACTTTGACCAAGTAAAACCAAGAGCATGGATACTCCACATCCACGTCCCCTTTTATTCTCCCACTCTTTTATTTTTGTTCACTTCTCTTTGTTTTGGGCTATTATAAAACCAATCAATAAGGGAAAAAAATTAACTAAATTTTTACCTGAAGATGCCTTGTCAGTGCTCTTCACTGTTCTATACATCTGCATGATAATACCCAACACAGAAATGAATGGGAGGAAAAGTACCAGAAGTAATTTTTTTTTCCATTAGATGCTCTTTTGTCCAAACCCCATTTGTTTCCTCGTGTTCCACTATCCGGGAATAAAATCGGAAGAGCATAAGATAAGATATTATGCGACGAACATGTTAAGCTAGGACAAGACAAGCCATGAACATCTGCTTGAAAAGAGAAACACGATGCTTCCTGGTCACATCAAATAAGGTCAGGGAGACAAAGATGGTTGGAGTTGTTTTTGCGAAAGCTCCGATATTAAAAGCCGAGCAAACTCGGATCCTAAAATTTCTTAACATTGGAAAAACTAATTGAAAAGAGATTTGAACTAAATGTAACAGTAACACCCACCTGCAAGTGACTCTTCACGTGAGCCAGCGTTAGATCCTTCACATTCATTAGCTCCATGACCGACTTAGGTGTTGCTCCTGTACAATTTATTTGGAAAAAAGCAAAAAAAAACAACAAAAACACGTTATAAGTTGAAGTGATTTAATATTTTTTTTAAAACCCAGTAAAAAGGGTGAAAATAATGAGTGATAGATTATTACTTTCATGGCCGCCAAGGAGTTGAACGGCGTGAACGAAATGGGCGTGGAGGGTACTGGTCCATCTCATCCGGGGAGCCCTAACGCTTCTTCGAACCGCTCCGCCGCCCATCCTTCGGCTTCTCTTGAAGTCGCGGCCGTAGATTTGAGGCTGCGGTGGAGGTTGGTGGTGGCCAAGGCGGTGGTGATTATTGTCATTAAGAAGATGGCTGTAGTTATTGAAACTTCTCGACATTGCTGGAGCTTGATGACCCAGTTCAAACCCTAGGCTCAAACTGGGAGCTTGGTTTAACTCGCTCCCGCCGCTGCTAATAGAATCCATCGTCGTCGAGCTCCGTTCACTGGATAGAGCTTTTCCGGTGACCAACCCACCGCCGTCTTTATCCCACGAGCCCGTGGTCGGTGGGCTAATCTGTAAGGAGAGGTCAGGGAAGAGAGGCGGGGAGGAAGATCTCATCATCTTGTGCTTGTAAAATGGATGGTAAGAAAATGGGGGATATAAAGAGGAGGTCAAATGGAAATTAAAAAAAGGATTTGTGTTAATGATTATATCATGAGTGCTCTATGATTTGCATGAGAGTTCTTTGGGGAGAGAGAGAGAGAGAGAGAGGATGAAGGAGTTAATATGCCTACTATAGTAGGCTTCCCTGTTTAAGGGGTAAAGGGTGGTATAGGATCAGCAGGGGGCAACAAATAGAATATATAAAGGGAAAGATTTATTTGGGTGAATGCGAGTATTTAAAGTTGAGTACTATCGAATTATGTAGTTTTTTTAATGGTATGTATTACATTTTTTGGTTTATACTACATGTTATTTGAGAATTTACTATGCTAAATAATTCAGGTTCGAGTCACGTGAGGTTTTGAATGGTAGAAAAATTTCTCAAGTATTTAATAGTAGTATATTATCAAGAACTCAAACTCTAGGTTTCTAAGTTAAGATAGTACTTATTGATAATAATGTATTTTACATTCGTAAAATTTAAACAAAAATTTTATTTAAGCAAATTAAAGTATTTTACCACTTAGAACAATTCACAATGATACAAAGGGAAAGATTGCAGTGAGGGTAGTGTGGTAGTAGTCGGATAAAATGGAAATAAGTTAAGGTAGAACGCAAGGAAAAGAGAGAGGCTGACAAGGGTTTTCCTGGGGGATACAGGTTTTAAATGGGAAGTAAGTAGAAAGGGAAAGTTTTGCATTTAATTAGAATACAGAGGGATCAGAGACATTTCTTAATATAAAGAGGAAGGTAGAAGGGTTTTTGGGAAGGAAAGAGTCTTTCTTCCCTGTCTTTATATCGAGGAACGGAAAGGGAAGGCGCAGGATCAAACGTGTTGTTGTATTTTTTGATTTTTTTTTTTGAAATCAAATTTGACTGGTGTACAGATTAATCCAGATTTGAATCGCACTAATTTATAAAAGGGATAAAGTTTTTCCTACCCGATTTTATTCACCAGCTCATTTTTCTGAAAAGGTAAATTTTATTAATGGTAATAATGTTTACAAGTAAAACTCTCTCATACAAATATGAGGTTACACCCGTAACTTCAGTAATGTAGCGTTCAAATCTTATAAAAAATTGATTAAAAAATGCCAAGAATTGATGTTGTTAAATGTAGTTCTACATGCCGCTACATATCGTACAGATAAACTCCGAGACTTCGAAGATTACTACTGCAATTAGGCCGAAAAGAAAATTGCATCAGAAATCTATATATTCACCGGCTCATTTACTTGTTTTGTGATTAATTTATCACTATATTGAATGTTTTATGTTGTTAAGGTACAAAAATAATCTCAAATTATCAAGGATATCTTGAGCTCTCCGGTGTGGTCTCAAAGTGACCGGGTGACCGATGATCGGCATGGTCTCAAAGTGGGTGGTGTCATCTCAGAGAGATCAATGTCGGGTGATCGATGTTCGGTATCGTCCCGAAGAGACCGGTGTCGGATGACCGGTGATTGGTGTCAATTCAAAGAGGTTGCTTCCGGTCTTGAGTTGGGTAGAAATCGATAATGGTCTTCTCTTGGTCAAGACCGATGATGGTCTCCCAATGATGGTCTCTCCTTGGTTGAGACCGGTGACGGTAGACCACCTTAGTTTATTGTCCTTCGATGCCAAACATTCATCTTTGGTAGATCGACGGTATATTTTGACTCGAATATTGGATTGAGCTGATTCTTTCGTCTATGGAAAGGTAAGACAAATATCTATAACTTTGTAGTTTACAACTTTTTCCAATTTGAAGCGGAATGTAGTCAGAAATATATTTCAAGATGAGCATACTTTGAACCGGTTCGGTCCACTTCCCGCCCGCCTGGGTGATGCTCCTCAGTAAAATGCTTATAACTTTCTATCCAGACCTCGGATTGAGACGATTCAAGTTGCTGTACGACGCCAAGACATAGATCTACGACTTTGTAGTTTGTGATGTCTTCAGATTCAGGGAGAAAGCAGGTCAAAAATATGGGCGGAAGGCTTAGCCCGGATGTCGCTTTGGCCTTCAAGGTGGGAGGCCGGAAGGTGCTTTGACCTATAAGGTGGGAGGCCAGATGGTTGCTTTGACCTATAAGGCGAGAGCCCGGATGGTCACTTTGACCTACAAGGAGAGAGCCCAGATGGTCGCTTTAATTTTTGAGGTGGGAGCCCGGAGGGTATTTTGATCTTCGAAGTGTCCGGGTGGATGTCTTGGCTCGTGAAGTGGGATGTCCGGTTGGATGCCTCGGTACGTGAAGTGATATGTCCGGGTGTTAAAGTGCAAAATTCATACTCTGGGTGTGTAGCAAAGGTGTTCATCTCTGGGTTCATTTATGTTGGACAACCGTTCGGTCCACTTACTTGTGCAAGCGGAAGGCAGAGCTCGAGCAGTGTACCGCCTTACTTGTGCGAGCGGTAGGTTGGAGCTCGAGCGGTAGGCCTTGAAAGCGGTAAGGCTCCCTTTGGAGCCTGGGCGGAAGGTTGGAGGTCGGTCCACTTCAAAGCGGGAGGCGGTATACTGCCTTGTTGGTGCGAGCGAGTGGATGGCGCCAGTTTGGGAACCCGAGCGGTAGGCACATACCACCTAGGGGTCTACGGGCGGAAGGCTTAGCCCGCCTAGAGGGTTCGAGCGGTAAGGCAGGTCCATTTTAGGCGCTCGATGGCTTGGAAGCGGTAGGCGGTAGGTACCGCCTTGTGTTTGAAAGCGGAAAGAAGGTTTCGGATGTGCGGGAATCGGCTCAGGCTCGTCGAAACGAGGAGCCCGGGCGAGAGGTCCCTCTCGCCCACATAGGCGAGACCGAGCGAGGGCTCTTCTTGCTCACATTGGTGATCCGGGCGAGAGGCTCCTCTCGCCCATGAAGGCGAGACTGAGCGAGGGCTCTTCTCGCCCACATGGCCGAGTCCTATCGGGAAACTCATCCGAATCAAATAGGCGAGAGGCCGGTAGGAGGCACGAGCGAGGAGCCGAGTGAGAGGCCTACGGCAAGAGGTCGAGTGGAAAAAGGCCGAGCGAGAGGCCGAGTGAGAGGCCTACGGCGAGAGGCCGAGGCCGAGTGGCAAAGGACCGAGCAAGAGGCCGAGTGGCAAGAGGCCGAGTGAGAGGCCTACGGCAAGAGGCCGAGAGAGAAGCCTAAAGCAGGAAGCCTAAGGCGAGAAGACGAGCGAGGAGCCTAAGGCGAGAAGTCGAAGGTGAGAAGCCAACTTGGACCCGAGCGGGAAGCTCATTTGACCTTCGTAGGCAGGAAGGCAATTCCGGGAATAGGTCCACTTTGGTTGAGGAGGCCGTTAGCTTGAGCCCATTTTGAGATTCACTTTGGGCCTGACGAGATGTCCGTCTTGGGCGATGACAGACTTGAGTCAAGATTTTGCGTGGGAGATTCGAGAAGGTCAAAATGATCTATAGTTTCCTAACTTGAGCCAAAATTCTCAATATTTGGCAAGACTTGGTAAGTTCCTCTTTAAGCCGCGATCGCTTGGTCGTCACGTTTTGAAAGCTTCCTATCCGAGGATGGAATTTGCTCATTTAAGGAAGACGGCTTATATTGAGCCGAGAGGATCCCGTCATGTTAGGAACAAATAATTTGAAGCTGATCTCTCGGGATTGAGACTTGGAGCCGAAGGTTTTGGAGGCGGTTTAGAATTTCCTATTGTGAAGGCGCGGAGGTTAGGTCAAGGCACTTTATATAAGGAGGGCTCGAGCGAGAGAACGAACATCAATCAACAAACACAACAAACAAACCTATTTACTCTTTATCATTTTCTTAGCTCGTAGCTCGTAGTCTAGCTCTTTTTTTACCCTTTTCGTTAGGCCGACCTTGGGACGACCACTCTGGATCTGTCTCAGGTAGTCTTGACATTCTTGTACTACAATTTATCGCAACATTATTTTTTGGCACGCTCGGTGGAACTAAGGAGGGCGTCTGAGAAGGCGGTCTTACTTCGCTCAACCAAAACGACCAACAACTATGTTGCGCCGGTTCCCTCTAAGGAGCCAACACCTTCTACATCTCAGTTGACGCAAGGAGGAACTCAACTTCTTTGGCTTCCTCTAAAAAGTCGGCTAAGACAAGCATCATCCCGATGGAGTCATATGCCTCATATGTTGCTCGAAAGAGCTACGAAGAGTTCTATAGACCCGTCGTTCCGATGGAGACATAAACCACCTTCATCCCTCAGAAGTGCTATGAGGAGTCCAAAAGATGCTGTGAAGAGTCCGTTGTTAGGCGTGCGGAAGAAGCGCTATCCATCCGACCAACCTTCGGACAACCATGGACCGGTCATATGCCTTATATCATGGCACCGCCAATGCCAAGCGTGTTCGGTTATTGTCCACAACCAGGAACCCCTAGGAGTCCCCCATACCAAACAACTTCTTACTTAGGGATGGGGACATAAGGAGTGAACCACTCAGGACACTACGAGACTGCAAGGACGAGGGCTAGCAATCTCCAAGAGGAATCGAGCTGGTACCAATCGGCCGTGACCCAAGATTGGTCATACCCATCTAGGGTCTCGGCCGACCAAAACTCTTTCAAATGGAGGGATGTTTGCACAAATCATTTGTTCGACTCAAGGGTTTCCAATCTTACCTCGACCCTCCAAGTCATGGATCAAGCACAGATGGACCTAGACAAGGAGGACAACCGTCATCCCATCAATCGACAAGAAGAGCTCGGTGAGGATGACGAGCTCGATGAGGATGATGAGCTCGAAGATAATGATGAGCTCGATGATAATGACATCAACCAACAAGAAGAGTTCGATGATGACGACGTTCACGAACAAGAAGAGCTCGATGAGGATGACGTCAACCGACAAGAAGAGCTCATTGAGGATGACGAGCTCGATGACGACGACGTCAACCAACAAGAAGAGCTCGATGAGGACGATGTCAATCGACAAGAAAAGCTCAATGAGGATGATGAGCTCGATGAGGATGATGAGCTCGATGAGGACGACGTCAATCAATAAGGAGAGCTCGATGAGGATGACATCAACTGTCAAGTGGTGTTCGGATCTACCCAACAATAAGGGATGGAAGGACAACCTCAACTCTCTCAATTTGGAGGCTTGGCTTCACATCAATTTCTCGGGGGGCAACCGGCAATCAAACCCCCCCGTGAGTACTTCCGTTGCTATTGTTGGCATTCAACGAAGCCAAAAAGGAGAGAGGCCAAAGCCAAGAAAGACCTCCCAGATGTGGAGGGAAAGGCTCGGGGGGCAAGGACGATCGCCCGATAATAGTTTCCCAAAAGCTCGAAAGTCCTTTTGTTCGAGGAGAGCTGATGACCCAAAAAAAATAAAGACCGACCCCAAGACTCGGTGGACAAGACTCGGGGGGCACGGAAGGCCACTCGATAACAGCATTCCAAAGGCCCGGAACTCTTATCATATGAGGAAAGCCGATTGTCCCGAGCGAGGGAAGGTTGACCTTAAAATCCAAAGAGCAAGACTCTTGGGGCAAGGACGGCCGCCCGATAGCGGCATCCCAAGGACTCAAAAGTTTCATCCAAGGAGAGCCGATGAGACGTGGAGGCTCCATCACCCTCGTATCAAGGTGAACCTTCAAGACGGGTCTAAACCACATCGGTATAACTTCACCCGGCATGGAAAAAAGAGGGTCACTCTTGGGCCCCCAACACAAGGCGTCCTGACTAAGACTCAGAGACATCGCCTTGAGAGGAAGTTCCAAAAATGAAAGCAAGTTATCAAGGATCTCGAAAGGCAACTTGTGGAACAAAGGGCCAAGCTAATAGAGCAAAATATCCTTCTAGCTAGCCCATGGGTGATTCGAGAAGGTCAAAACGATCTATAGTTTCCTAATTTGAGCCGAGATTCTCAATATTTGGCAAGACTTGGTAAGTTCCTCTTTAGGTCGCGATCGTTTGGTCGTCACGTTTTGAAAGCTTCCTATCCGATGGAATTTGCTCATTTAAGGAAGACGGCTTGTATTGAGCCGAGAGAATCCCGTCATGTTAGGAACAAATAATTTGAAGCTGATCTCTCAGGATTGAGACTTGGAGCCAAAGGTCTTGGAGGCGGTTTAGGATTTCCTATTGTGAAGGCGCGGAGGTTAGGTTAAGGCACTTTATATAAGGAGGGCTCGAGCGAGAGAACGGACATCAATCAACAAACACAACAAACAAACATATTTACTCTTTATCGTTTCCTTAGCTCGTAGCTCGTAGTCTAGTTCTTTTTTCACCATTTCCGTTAGTCCGACCTTGAGACGACCACTCCGGATCCGTCTCAGGTAGTCTTGGCGTTCTTGTACCCACTTTCTCCGCAACATATGTATTTTCCAAATTCCAAGCATCTTTGGTGGATAAAACATACCGGATGTTATGCCCCACCAAGGATCAAAGGATGGTAGCACCAGAAATTAACCAAGGACAAAATGTTGTATGTATTTTTTTATTTATTTTACTTTTGCTGGCAAGGAATGGCTGGCTGTGATTTGGGATAACATTAACAGGTACAGATACTAGTACTACTGTTGAATTGAATATTTTGTGGAGGAAATTTTACGTTTTCGGGATGAGCGTTATTAATTCTCTCTCTCCAGCTTTCTCTTTCTTTTGCCCCTCAAAATTCGTCTCTTCATTAATTCCCTTGGCTTTTTCTCGTAGGGAAAAATTAATTCCCTTGCTACGGATGTTACCCTTGTTAGATATTTGTATCACAGGCTCATAGTGGTTCTGATTTTCTTAGAATTTGCTAGAATTAGAATATTCCCGTTCTACTTTTATGAACCGGTGTTTGACCATGACTTAAAAAAAATGTCCCTGTCCGTTGCTGAATTACCATGCCTATTGGTCCCTATTCCAACAACGTGCACCAATAGTATTTTTCGTGAATAATTTTTGGTCGAAACTATTTTCATTCGTATAATTAGAGAATCCACTAATCCAATTTAAATTATGAGTGATCTGAAAGTCGTCAATGTAAGTCTACCCAGACTAATTCATAATTAATTGACTACCACGAGCAAGGTTCGATCTCCTTAATTAGTCAATTGGATCGCACGCATGTAGAAATCCTTGCCGGTGAGGATCGAGCTGTACACGTGCGAAGGTATATGATAACTTGAATTAATGCTATTATTATGGGGAACGAACTCGGAAGGAAGGGAAGTAAATTGAGGGAGAATATGAATATTGAATATTGAGTATCTTAAACCTTGATTACACCCATTAAAAATTAATTCTGAACCTTCGTGTGAGTGTTAATGCGGCCAAATATCCTTTACCAAGTCTTAATAGGGGAAGAGATGTGTTATATGATTGGCTGGGGCTGTCCGGCGACACCTGACCCACATCCAAACTCTCTCTCTCTCTCTCTCTGGTTCGGCATCTTCCACCTGTTGAAAATTTTGAGAGTGTTTTGTAGCGTATAATAATTTCCAAAAAAAATTGATGCGAATGGATTTGTCAAAGTTTTTTAAAGGGTAAATTTTTATACCAATAGTTACATTTTATCAAAGTTTAAATCTTTAACTCTGTTTAATTATCCAAAGTCTTGTGATACCAAATATCCTTTGGCTAGATTTGTCAAAGTTTTATATGTATCTAACTTGAAACCAATTATTTTATTGATATTAATAATATTTACATATAACATTGTAAATAGTGTAGAATTATTCATACAATAAGTACGAAATTACAATCACGAACTTTGTTAAAATTTTGCAACGATAAAATACAATGAAAAAAAACAGCTAGAGGAAAAAAGGAATACATGAACGTTCACGCTGCAAATACACAACTCTACACGCCAAACCCCTTATTCAATTTACATACACGGTCTACAATTCGCCCAAGAACCTCTAGAATTGCACTTTTCCAAACCTTTGCTCCAAGCACTATTTTTTTAACGGTAATTTTTTATACAAATAATACACTTACGCGAATTTAAAACTAAAAATTTGTCAAATCATCCAAAATCTTATACTATTAGATTAAATATTTTTTACCGTTGTACTTCTTTTAACAAAAGATCCCCAAGCAGCAATAGTCATCCTGAATTGTTCGATTCTGACAACAACAAAGTAGCCTGGTTCCCAATTGATATGGTAGAGATTTTTGTCAAAATTAGCCTCTCTCGAACCTAATAGAGTATTGAATGTGTGAAAAGATCCTGATCGGTATGCAAACTATCCAATACAACTTAGCATTTAAAATATGACGTGGCGCTGATGTGGATAGCTATGGAAATGTGAATTTGGGAAAAATTAATCTCATTAAAATTTATCACCAAAAGTATTAAATTTAGAAATTTCTGTCACCAAAACTGTCAAATTTGAAAACTTCCGTTACCAAAATGAAAAAATGTTAAACCACAAAATACTTAAAAAAATGTGTGAAACTACGTGGTACTTAATTAAATTTTCCCAAAATTATATACACGGTCGTAGAAAGTGCTACAAAAGGGTAGGAATTCACGTGGCAATCAATTAAAAAACGATATTTAAGGAGCCTCAATTCCGACCTCGACGCTTGCTAAGTATTTGTCTTAGCCTTGTTTGGGGCCTCCATTATTCCCTCTCCGTGTCCAAATATTCCTTTCGGTCCAAATCGTTACATTCCCCAATCCCACGAAATAAATAAACATACCAATTATACCTTACACCTCGGCGTCAACCTGGCTACCCCCTCACGTGACTTGTGGGCGTGACCTTGTCCAGGCCGTACCTTATATTAATTACACAGATTACTGATTAATTAGTCTATTCCCTTGTTGTTCTCTCTTTCTTTGACTCTGATCTACTCTTCCCTCTCTCCAAAAGTTGGATGATTCCCAAGATTAAGTTAATTTCGTCGATAGACCAATTAAATGTTCCCCACCCTATTTCAATAGACCAATTACGTAAAATGTTAATGCCATCAAAATATCAGTGGTTAAATTGAAGACCAAAGTTCACATTACTACCCTTTTCATAAATATTCACTTTACTAGTAAAAAAAACTTACCAGATAAATAGCAGAAGCCCATGAATTGGAAGACCCAAATCATGATGATTCTAGTCCTACAAGTGGGCTATCTTATATTTTAGAGAGGGAAAGTGGAGGCAAGAGGGTCGGATGGAGCACGGGCTCAAGGAGAAAATGAAATGGTGCCGGTTTCGAGTGGTATATAACGAAATATATCATCTATCTAGTCGAATATTATGAGATTAGTTGTATATCTTTATATCATTCTTAAACAATAATTAGTACTTAATGGTACTATTGGTGCAGTACACTTGTGCACAGTTAACGAGACCTTTTGATAGGTAATAATGTATTATGTATAAAAAACTTACAAGATATTTAAATAAAAATGCATCAAAATTTTGAATTTTTTTAAAATGTATATAGAACATAGACAGTAAGAGTCAAATTTTCTGAGAAATTCGTCCAGAAAATCAATATGTCACAATTGTTTCTATCAGAGAAATTTTTGTAACTCAATTGATGTAGTTTGGACTAAATTAAATTAAGATTAACAAGTTTGTGAAACCCCATGGTTGCCCAATTTTTTTATTGCCTTAGTACTTATAGTCAGCTGATTGCAATAGCATCAACAAGATGATGCCTATAAAATTGTTAATCATTTGTTAATAGTTTCCTAAGCAATGGTCAGCGCCTGATGCGCTCTAGATTCTCCGGGAAATGGAACATTTGTGTACCGTCTTCGTGGTTTCCTTTCCTGCCAATAAATTCCCCCATTTAAATATTTTTACCCTTTACCCTCCCGATATTCTCTCTCCATTGCTTTAACTTGTATTATTGAATATTAATAAGCTGCTGCAATGCAAATTTTCACACTAATTCAACTCTGAATTAATATAATCTTTGAATTGTAATAAAATAAATTTAACAAATTATTATTATATTTTTAATAGTTCAAATTTATTGACTAATCTATAATAAATTCTCAACTTATTTAAGAATTGATCTAATTGTTTATTGATTTCACTTAGAATATTGTCAAATGTTTTGAAGCAATATTCCATATTCCATGTGTTTGTCTTATATCTATTCAGAAGAAAAAAACCCACCTCTATAGTCGTTGTCCTACTCGTCTTCTCACATTCTTGGACTATTTATTTATTATCTTCCCGAGCAAACTGCTCCATTACTTTTCGCGATATGTCTGATTTAAGCACCGCCAAATATTATTATAAATTAAGGACTTTTTTATACCAGTAGACACAGGCTTAGTTAGTTTATACAAATATTATGCGTCGATACATACATACTTTTGTAATAAAATTTTGTTATACTTCAAATTTCTTTGAAAGTAAAAATGTATAGTGAAAAAAAGAATTAAAAAACGAGACGGTAATGTTAAAAATATCAATATCGTTTCAATTCAAGAATATCTAGAACCATAGTTTTTTTTCAACACCAAAAATACAAAAAGTCTTTTATTCACAACAAAAAGAAAAAATTGACTAGACTGGTTCTGATCTTTCTTAGAATTTATAATATTTAAATATCCTAGTACTATGCGTAAGGTTTTTCTCTTTTTGGTTATTAAAATGAATTAAGAAAAAAAACTGAATTCGAATTGGGAAGAATATTAGCTTCTTCATGGTGATTCGTGAGATCTGGAATACTGGCATGTGTTACCTTGAAATCTGGGCTCCACCCTCTCCCACTCCCTCTCTCTCTCTCTCTCTCTCTCTCTCTCTCTCTCTCTCCCTCCCTCCCTCTCCCTCTCCCTCTCCCTCAGGTAGAAGAAGGAAGAAGACTGAAAAGAAAGGGAGGAATCCCCGAAATCAACGCCGTTTAGGCTGACGCGCCCAGCGACATTACATCACGTTAACGGATTAAAATACCACACATGCATGGTTCGCTAGTTCCCCACTTTTTGCATTTTTTAATGAATAGAGCAATAAATTATTACGAAAAATTTATAATCCAATAACACAAGACGTTATAAATATCGAGGAGGTTTAAAGTTTAAATTTTATCGGTGTCGTAGTGTAATAATTTATTCTTCAAAAAAATTGTTCTATTTTAAATAGAACTTAAGTTCGAACTGCCTCTACAATGCGAAAAAAAAATATTGTTAGTGCCACGAAAAATGATAACACGGGGGCAAAGAAAGATCTCCACCCACTTTTTGCATCTTATTTTTTTGTTTTTTATGTCATCTCATGATTAAGAAAAAGCACAGGAGTTATTACAATTTATTTTGAATGTGAGACTTTTAAAAAATATAATATTCATAAATAGTTGTTAAGTCATCTTTAAAATATAATAACTGTCTTAAAAGCTCGGAGTTAAGACGTCCAGCAGCAGCCAGCTACAAGATTTGGGACAAAACCTAGCTAGTAGCTAGGCGTCAATAATAAGGTAATGAGTAACAAATAATACCACGGTCAAAACCCAATTCAAAGAAGGAAGCTCTGGACTGTGAGAGGCTCATTAATTATGAACTAAAATTGGTTACTTGACAAACTTTTAATTTTTTTCCTGAAGGCGATGTTTGAGAATAACACCCTTTAGCTCGAATAATAAGGATATAGAAATGCGTCACCACTCCCCACGCGCCACCACAGCAGTGGCCACATGAGGGGAGCATCGAGACATCGCATCATCCCCAAAATGAAAAGTAGTCAATATTTTATTAATTAAAATTTTATTATTCAAAAAAATATTGTTAAATGTACACGAGTATATCAAACCAGTAATATATATAAGTACATAATTAATACATTACATGTACTAAATTAGGCAAAATATAAGTCATTTTTTTCAAATATTCTCCTAATTGCACGCTGCAAATCATTATCAACAATATAATGAACTGAAATGAATCTGATAGTGATCAATAATGATATGATTCAATAAAAATAATGTGTCAATTTTTTTCTAGCCTTTCGCTTTTTAATTTAGTAGTGTTAGATTCTATTTAAAAATTGTATAAACAATGTTTTTATCTGTTCTTAAAGTATCGATTTAATTACAAGGAATAAAACTAAAATGAGAATGGTGTTCAGACCCAAGGCTAACCTCATTTTCTGGCAAATTTCAAGACTAATTTATTATCGACAGCAACAATCTCATACCTCGAGACTCTAAAGCTCGTCCATTCTAAAACCACTGGGCTAGGCCTCAATGGAGACATTTTTTTTCTTACCGTACTAGCACATGAACATTAAAAGTTAGGGCGACTTAGCCCTCTTCCTGACAAAAAAAAATTAAAAGTTAACTTGGGAACTATCAAAGTGACCGCCAACTGGAATGACAAGGTCCGAGCCGGGATTAATGCACAAACGGATTAAGTGTAAAGCTTAAGGTGAAACTCGTATATAGATTGCCGCAATGCTACTTGAAATAGTTGGTAAGTTTTGTTTAATGTAGAATATAGTTATGATGTTTTTAGTTGGATATGAAAATTTTAGTATTGTATAATAGCGAATTACTTTCGTACCTATTATTATCCTTACATGATCTCATTTTATTGCACATTGGTGAAGTCAAAACGTCTACTTGGTGATGTGTAAATATTACAACAATTCTAGTTGAAAGAGTGGCATTAAGCTTCGGTCTAGGTCTATAGTATAATGTGGACGACCCTTTTACAATGAGGCATGCAACTTATAAATTAATAATTAATGTGTCACAATATTATTATTTTTTACGGATGAGAGTTGGTAAAAGTAATAAAAAATTCAAATTTACTAAAAATATATTTAGTTCATAGTCGTTTTTCGATTATAGATAACATAGATTAAAAAAATCCTTTGATTTTGCCACGTGTAACAGCGATGGAGTAATTAATTTTCTTCCTTCGTTCATTTACCACTGAAAACGAGCCTTCGTTGGCGAGGTCGAAACAACAGGCACATTTTGTATATCCATACGTCATTAAACTAGCCTATAAGTTGAAACCCCCCTATATATCCTCACCGGGTTGAGTGAACTGAAGTTGATGGATGTATTATTATTCTACAGCCACTAATGGCCTTTCTCTGACATTTGGATATAATAAAACAAATTTAATGGCTCTTCTCTTCCCCTGGCAATTAACATCAATCCGATGGAATTTCGATGGGATGGAAGGTCATGGACATTTCTATCGAGAAGCTAGGTGAAAGAAGAGCCAGGCCAAGATAATTTATTCAACATTTTTGTTGGTGCACTGGTTGATATTATCTCATTACTAATTAGAATAACAATAAATTTATCTTTTTAATAAGTAAAATTTTATTTCTCAAAAAAGTAATCACCAAAATATATTTTATTTTTAAGTGTGAAAAATTTCATATTGGCTGCTTTAAAATTTTGGGTTGTATATGAAAAATTTAACGTTATATCAGAGCAGGTTGAACTTGTGGTCCGTTGGTATCCTCACATATCACAAGTTGGCAAAATCAAAAGTTGTGCAAACTTTGGCTGAATAAATTTCGTTTGAAAGGGTGTGTTGAGATTACCAAATTGCTAGTTAAAAGAATGATGTGTTTGTTTGTAAGTGTGAAATTGAGTCTACCCATTATTTAGATCATTGATTTGATGCGAAGATTTTATCGTAGGGTGACCCGAAATGTTATATGTACATATCATGTACAACAAACATATTTTTTAACAATGTCCTAAGATTGTCTACATCGGTGAGCGAGACAAAACAAAAATAAAAAAATAGGAAAGGGAGAGATTATGGCCGAGCGGCTCGGCCAATCGATCGCCGCTCGCAATCGTTTTATATATATATATATATATATATATATATATATATATATATATTTTAATCTAATCTTAATGACAAGTGGCACAATATTATTCGTTAAAATATATATTAGTAGATATTATTTGTTGGTTACCATGATTAATAACTGTTGATAAAAATAAAAATATGAAACTCGGTCGAATATTAACTTCAAATATATTTTTGACAGTCTTATACTCTAAATTTGGAGAAGTTATCAACTAAAAAATTGTAGATATACGTTTCACCTCCGCAAAGCAACTTGAATCAACTCAATCGGACTCCGAAATAAAAAGTTGTGAAAACTCGTCCTCGTAACTCACTCGACTATTAACTTCAAACATAGTTTCGACAATCTTACACTCCGAATTTGAAGAATTCATAAACTAAAAAGTTGTAGATATATGTTTCATCTTCGTAAAACAACTTGAATCAACTTAATCGGACTCCGGAATAAGAAGTTGTGAAAACTCGTCCTCGTGACTCGCTCGACTATTGACTTCAAACGTAGTTTCGACATTCTTACACTCAGAATTTGAAGAATTCATAAACTAAAAAGTTGTAGATATATATCTCACATTCACAAAAAAAACTTGAATCAACTCAATCGGACTCCGAAATAAAAAGTTGTGGCTCCTCAACCAAAACTCATCCCTGTAACTCACTTGACATCCATTTGTAGCTCGATTTATTTATTTCTAATTTTATTTTCAAATTTTTGTAATCTTAATTTTGTTATTTATTTTACTTTTTTCCTTGTTATAATTATGGACGCATAATTTTATATATTTATTATAATTTATATGTAAACATAAATTAAATTATATATAATATGTGGATGAGAGAGAAATTAATTATTTATTTGGTGAGCGGATTGGATGAGATCACCAATAAAGATGGTAAAAGATTGGGTTGGATTGAGTTGGATTAAATAGTAATTTGATGAGAGAGAAATTAATTATTTATTGCGTGAGCGGATTGGATCCGCTCACGAATGTGGGTAGTCTAAAGGAGTGAAGGACCCACGCTCAGGAAAAACATGTGCCTCCGATCAGAGTTGTTGTTGGGGGGATTTCAGAAATGGACACAACATTGAAACTCTGGACTTGGCTCTGGTCCTGCCTGAACCGAACCAATTGAATGTACGAGCAAGAATAAAACTGGGTTTTGGACCAGGCATAAATTCGGAGATTACACTAAATGGAAACTGGTACCATCGGGTTTCGATAGTTGTCCCGTGGACCGCGGACGACCGACGAGGACTTTTTACATTTCTGTTCAATATGGCTCGTGTCTATAATAATGTCTTCCTTCGTTTTGACTCCTTTTTCAACGTTGATAAAAGAATAAATTTCTATTTTAAACTTGAATTAATTTACATAGCAGCCATCTGAAAAATTATATAGTTTCTTGGAAAAATATTCTGTTATGAGTATCAATTGTCAAACTCGTCATTATTGACCAATGCTGGGTAGGATGGCAACGGATCATGCCTCGTTTCTCAAGAATCGGTGGTTCTATTCCCACTTTTGCGGGAATTGCAAAACTTTATTTGGGAGAAAAATAAAGTCCGATGCCATCTAGAGTTCCAAGGTTTAAGTGAACCCGCTTAAATTTAATTGAAAAAAAAAATCGTCATTATTGGGTCGACGAACTAAACGGGTCCTCCCTCATCTTCGCTTTCAAGGAATTAAATTTCCACCATGACGTACACGTAGAGTTTGAACACCAACAAACACTTCTTGTCGCGGGGCACTTGTATTCTGATACCATGTGGTCCAAAGATAAAGAGTTTATGGGAATTTCTTAGAGTGTGAAAACGTGAAAGTTATCCTAAAATAGTGACTAATAGTATTTAACTTTAAATATCAAATTCAGAAGAAAAAAAATATAAGGGAACCTTTTCATTGACACCCTTATATTTAGAAAATTAAGAGTGCTGTCCAAGTGTTTGAAGAGTTTTTTTTTTCAAATTGGCTAATGGATTGATTATAGATTTAGAATTGACTTATATTGTTACTATTATGTTGGTCTTATTAGCCATTTTGAGCAAGTAGCATATGGATGGACGATAAAGTTTCATATCACCTTTTTATTGATACCCTCCAATCTCGCACTCGGGCCGGACTTATCAGGCACGGTTGGTTCAATTTATTTTGACGTAATTAAATTAATATAACATCTTTGATGTGTATTAGTTAGCGTCTATCATGGCTTAGCCCTGATAGCCGTTTAGCTAGTACCTATAGAGCTGTAATTCGGTACAGTTTGATATTTTTTTCGAGAAGTAATATAATTTTTATCTTTAAAAAAAATTTAATATAACATCTGAGCTATATATATATATATATATAGATAAGATCATAATATAGAATACATCCAACAATCCAACAACCAGCCGAGTGTCTGTAGAGAAGGACACAACAGGAGAATCTCATGGGAACCATGCGAAGAACAAACGGCAAAATTAATCATATTAAATGCAGGCTACATCCAAATGTAGCACCAAAACAACAAACTTGCTGATAGTAAATTATGAGAACGAATGAGAGAGAGAGAGAGAGAGAGAGAGAGAGAGAAAAGAAAATTAAGGAGATAATTGATGTGTTCCAGTTGGGCTTAGAACTGGAGCAATTGTCTTGGGCCTAAAAAACGAAAAGCAGACAAGGGATTAAAAAATCAGTCGACACCAAGAAAACTTCAAAGGGTCTAATCTTATCGTCAATGTCATTAGATCTAAATTCTCTGCTTAATTAATTGTCTCAAAATAGTCATCTATTTGGCGAACTTGTAAAATTTTACATTTTTTGTATGTCATGACCGTCCAACAACAAACCAAATAAAGATTTGGTGAAAATAGCTCCGTTCATATCCGATTCAAATTTGTAATAGTTAGTTCCGCTGACGTCCGAACCAAATTGCGCCGGGTACGCTTTCCAGGCCCAATTCCGGGATACCAAAACACACCCGCTGGGTGAACCATCTGCATATTGGTCCGGACAATATGGGCCAGAGACAGAAGCCCAACCCAGATCGGGAAGAATCCTCCTTGTCGTTACCAAGGTAGCTAGCTAGTTGAGTTGCCTCGCCTCGCGGGGATCTATCTATCTATCTATCTATCTACGACGATCTAGTTCTGGTCCGTTCAGGGTTAGTGAAGGAGGAAGCAGGAGAGAGAGAAGAGATGACAGTGTTTCACTTCTTCAACAGCGCAATTCTGACCTTCGGCCCTCACGCCGTTTACTACTCCGCCACTCCTCTGTTAGTCCTAAATTATCTTCACTTTCCTTCCCCTTTTTGCCCTTCTCCTTTCTCCAATCGGAGGTTAAGAGTAGGGGCATTTTTGGGTTTGTGTCAGGTCGGAGTACGACACGTTAGGGACCTCGGTGAAATCGGCGATTGTTTACCTTGTGACAGCTATAGTCAAGGTTGGATTTGGGTCTCTTATTTTTCTGATTTTGTGAAGTTGCTTACTTGGTCTGTTTTGCTATTTGTAGCTTGTTTGCTTGGCGACCTTTCTCAAGGTGTCCGAGAATGACAGCTTCGACCCCTACCAGGTAGATTTCGAATCCCTTTTCGAGTCGGGATTGCTGTTTCGGGTTTCAGTACGAAGCATAGTGTTGTCTATAGAGGTGTAGTAGCATGCAGTGTGTATATAGAGGATTCTCAATGATTTGTTGGTGCATCCGTACATTCTAGATGCTGAATATTATTTGCATCTGACTGCCTTACACGGAGTCATGGACTATTCTCACCGTGTAGGAATCGTACGGAAGCATAATGATGCAAGGGCAGAAATAGAGGATTTTAGTGATGTATGTTGGAGCATTAGTATACTTTCTGTTTAATAACCCAGTGCGTTAGGCACTTGAAAATGGTAATCCTTACTCGAATATAATCGTTAGTGAACAAAAGAATTTTATTTGTCTACGTAAGCTGGTCTAACTTTTCAGGGTTGTCTCTCGAGTTTCATTTGCTTGATTGTTTTCTGGTACATCATTAGCTAAAATGAAGCTGGCTGACCCTTTTTTCTTTTGATGATTGGCACCTCAACCTTCATACATGCTTGACGGTGGGATATATTTTAGTTTCTTGATCAAAGATGCCCGACCCTTTTTGTTTCCAGGAATTGTTGAAAGCCCTCATCGGTTTTATTGATGTTGCTGGGCTCTACTTTGCTTTGACCCAGTTGACCCACAGAAACATCTCTCAGAACCACAAATTCCAAGCTGTTGGACTTGGTAAGCTCTGTTTCAACTAATACATCCATTTATCACTCTCCATATTTCCACATTCAGCTCACTTCTTAAGATGATGAAGATGGAACTATTATCTTGGGTCTGCTTGATCCTCTATTCTTTTTTTTTTACCATAGGGGTTTGCTTTTTTTTAGACAGTTGTTTCTACATCCAGCTCACTTCTACTTTGCTTTTTTTTTTTCTTTCAAAGATGGGAAGGGCACCTCTCAACCTTTTTCTTTCTTTGATGAAATCTTTTGAACTTGTTGGTACAAGTATATTTACTATCTTTAATATTCACATTCTTCTCGCCGTGTTTGCTTCCATCTCCTCTTGTACTCGACGTGTTATTTTAGGAAATGCTTAGATCAGTTTGTAACCTAAATTTGTGTTGACTGAACTGTCTTAAATGAAGCTTCTTGGTTGTTAGGCCTTTATACTCTTCCATTTATCATATAGTTCTTTGTATTGGAGTCTCAACTTCTCATGGATGTATCTCTATTTCTTTCCAAGTGTTTTTTAATACACATTTCCAGTGTTCACCTGCTAAGTAGTTCTGCTTCTGACAGGATGGGCTTGTGCTGATGCTGTTTTACACAGACTAGCTCCTCTCTGGGTCGGAGCAAGAGGCCTGGAATTTACTTGGGACTACATTCTTCAAGGCCTCGAAGCTAACGCAAACCTGGTAAGTTTGCAGGAATGTCGGAGCCATGTTTTCCAAACCGCTAATGCATAACTGCCATTCTTAGAGCAAAACTTTTGTTCTTTTCGTTGATTATTTGACATCCGTGTTCTTTCTGCTGAATTCAGATGCTGAGTATATCCCTTGCTGCATTGGGATCTCTGATGTGGCTTCGCAAGAACAAACCGAAGACTTTGATTCCTATCATTTATGCATGTGCGGGAATTGTGGCTACAATGCCTTCTATTACTAGGTCAGCTTCTGATTCTTGCACCATATCGTTCAAAAAAAATTGCTCGAGTCCTTGAAACCTTTAGAATTCATTCGTTTTCATATCATGATATTGCATTCGCATTCATCTTAAGGCACATGGTGAAGCACTTGATGCCCATGTAAGCTTACTGCTCTACAAGCTAACAGATTATAGCGTGGCTAGCTTTACCGTGCTGCGAATCTTGGGTCTGAACTCGGATTTTGTTCTTTTGTTACCCCATCTCACTAAATTGTTGATTTTTCAGCTACTTGAGGAGAGGATTGGGGTGGCATTTTCCAAAAGTTGTGGGATTTGAACTATTCACTTCCCTGTTGATGGCTTTCATTAGTTGGCAACTATTTGCGGCATGTCAGAGACCCTCTTCCTGAAGGAGTGTCGCTACTCGCATCTCTGGCATCATAACTGCTTCAGACATCATCATTTTGTCTCCGTTAAATTACGGAGAGGTTCCGTTCTTGTAGGAAGGATCAGAGGAAGACGTTGTAGTTCCAGAGAGAACTCCTTTTGCAACTTAGAAAAACTAGTGATTCATTAACTTGATTGTTACGTTGCTTTCCCTTTAGCCTACATCTTGATAAAGCTATTTGCAACTGTGACGAACTTGGCAAGATTTGAACCATCATCATCCAGCGAGCGCTGTCGCTACTCCGACCATGCATCCGCCATCGGGTTGACGATCATGCACTAACGTTCGTCAATAAAAATGACGCGCATTGATGAAATGGACAACTGAAACCAGAAGTTGCTGAAGTTTTGAATGCTGTGTTCTTTTAGCTATCTTGGAGGAGTATGATGGGAGCTGCAAAGAGCAAATGTGCAACCCACCACGAACTGCACTGTTTTTTTTAATATTTGTGTTTGTTGATTAATAGCGAACTCATTAAGTACTTGTAGAATGTGTCATTGCGGGTTTAAACTCTCGACCTTCCCATCGTCAAGATGTATCTGCTTGGTCACTGTAATGGTTTATGCCTTTGTGTCCTGCTGCACACTAAGGCTGGATTTCAGTCAATGCCATATATGCAAGTATACATCTATTGAGCCAAAATCATTCAAGTGTTGACCAAGAATTCCAAACAAATTGCAGTTCTACTACAGGTACATACATATAAGCTTTAGTGGATAACAGAAGCAACAAATGCTTGCTCTCTTTTATTCAAAGAGGGAACTCACTCAGCCTCCTCGACGGAAGCCTCGATCCGGAGGAGCACAAACCCGACGGCCACTCCGACAAGGGTGAGGCCGTTGATGATGGCAGCAATCTGGAATATCTCCCCAATCTTACTGCAAGTAACGGAGAATCCGCCCTCACTGCCACCGCCGCGTAACCGTCTCATGTTCAAGGAGCTGACCACCTTCGCGAATGCCAGCCGAGAGGAGACGGGCTTTCCAAGCATGGACAACACGTTGTGTGCCTTGAGACCCGAGTATGAGTTCAACCCTCTAAGGAAGATCAACTTAGGCTTGGTCTTTGGGATCCTGGTTCCAAGGTTCACAAGTGAACCTGTTAATGCAGGGGCAGCAACTGTTGCCATTTCTGCAAGTTAAAGTACAACCCTTTCAGTGATGAGAAATGGTCAAGAAAGACGTAGATGAATTCACGGAGGTCCAGAGTTTCGGGTGTTACCTGTTGCTGTTGAACTTGAGGGGGAAGTGGCTGAGGTGGGGAAGGGAAGGAGGTGATGAGGCTCATTTTGTATTGGATTGAACTTTAGATAAGGTGAGTTTTAGAGTGATTGGTTGGCAGGCAATTTGGCTGACATGGCAGCAGGAAAACAAAGTGCGTACGTTGGCCACATAAAGTTGCACTTCTGCTTACTTGCCAAACGTATGGAGGACACATGCTCACTTTCACTTTAGATTTTTTTTTCCTAAGGGACAAATTATCTTCTTATTTTTGTTCATCAATAAACGGGTAAAATAGTACGGATATATCAAGATAAAGTAATCATTAATATCATCTAAATACATATCTAAACATGATATTAATAGGTCGTCTTAGAAAGAGCATCGGCCAACCAACCAATTGCGCTTCCCAACACTTTCACTCTGGGATACCATATTGAAGTCGTAATTACTAATTTGTAATTTATGACGTCTGTGTTTTCACAGTGGAAAAACTGATTGGACTAGATAACAAAGACGGCCGAATTTTCTGGGCGTGATTGCAGAACTTGGAAACATTATGGAGCAGGGTGCAATTTGCCACACTTTCTGGCACAAATTGGGCCGAATCTCCCTAGTTGGTCGAGACTTTCATGGGCTTCACGATTTAGCTTCGCATTTAATTTGATTGAAAAGACTTTGCACGTATTTTTTTTTCAGGATCTTTTTAATTAGGCCGTCTCTGGTCTGGTCTCCTATTCTACGAGATACATATACCTTTTTTACTACTACTTAAAAATATCTCAAATTCAGAAAAAACGACATTGAAAGCTCGTGTCCGGAAAAGATCATAGACCAAGATATTAAATACTCTAGTTTTTCTTGGTCTATATCCCCCGATGGAAACAGCTACAATGTTACCGGCCACGAACTCGAATTCGAAATCTAAGTTCTACTATATACAATCCCCAGTTCCAACTGAAGTTTTATGATAAGCTAGCTACCGTGTGCTTAAAGGCATTGCAGAGCCGTGTCCCAAGTTAGACAGCTTCCAAAATGCTACTATATACAATCCCCCAGAACCAAAGTCTGATAAGCTAGCTCGAACGTCGAAAGAGTTCAACATACGACCAGTCACCCACACCTAAAACAGAGTCCGAAAAGAAAGTTGTTTCGTCCTGGTTTCTTGCCATGGCCATCAAGATGCTTCTGCAGGTGGGGTACTTGTGCCCGCAGCGGCATCTTCAACCGCCCGGAAAATTTTGACCTCGAGGACGAAGGAGCTGTCTACATGGGCCACCGGTTCGAAAACACACACGTCGAATTCATGCAGCTCGTTGTCCTGGACAAAGTTCTTCCATCCTAAGGAAAGTCCTCCAATGGTGGGACTCCTGGTGGCAAGAAACTTTGTCCTCCACTGGTTTTCGTTTATCTGCAGAATGAAATCCTCGGCTTCCAGGAACTGGAGATGCCTAGCCATCCATCCAACAGGGATCGACTGAAGCAACCGAAAAGTGAGAAGGAATTTAGGCATCCATCATAAACAGATAAGACTGCTTCAAATTTTAATGTTAAAGAGTTACGAAGAGAATGGTCAGAGATGGAACTTGCCAGAAAATATCTCTTGTACACGTGTGTGGGCTTCATAACAGTCACGAAGCCGTCGTCGGAAACGGCTGCTACTGCCAATTGTAATGCCTTTTCTTTTTCATTCTCCGTCGCTCGCCTTCTACAGGTGTTCACATTTTGGTTCGGTTCGCTGTTGTTAAGAGACTCTGAATCATCTAAATCAAAACAGGGGAAAGACATGAATATCCATAAAACACCAACTATTTATACTAGGAAATATACAAAAACCATGAACCTGGGAAGTGAACCTTGGACCCAGAAAGGTGAAAATTAACTATACCATTTTTTTCCTTGACTGCAATTTGCCCAGCAACAGCAGGCCTGTTCAGCCTGGCGTTCCTCCGAGCTCTCTTTGTAATTGTGTTGTTAATAACCCTAGAGATAACGTGTGAGCTACGCCTTCTCCTAGGTCGCACTACTCTTCGTTGATAGACAATAGTCTCGGGAGAATCAGGAGTATTCTCAACAGAAATTTCAGGACCTTTTCTTCCATTTCTTCTGTCGCAATCCGTGCGCCCGCATTTCCTAACAAAATATGCAGCAGCCTTCTCACACATGCTTTTCCCCTCGAATATAAGGACTCTGAAGCATCCCTCGCCAGTGGACATGAAGACCAAAAAGTCATTTTCTTCCAGAGAATTTTCTTTCACAAACTCAGGCCAGCCTTCATCGAAAAATGAAGTACCATCGGCTGATCTAACTTGAACTTTCCATTCTCGGCCGCTTGGTCCTGCAAGTGTTGCTACGTCAGGCAATTTCCTCTTCAAGTTGCTGGTATACTTCTCTGGGATAGCCTGCAGTTTGTTGACGAATCCGAATACTGATAAGCTTCTAGAAGCAATACAACGATCAAGCTCAAAATGTGCCAGAAGATGAAATGCATTTTTTTTTACTTCATCTAGTTAGTATCATCAAGCCGCAACCTCAGGAAAAGACGGAGACAGAAAGCAGACAAGCACAAGTCAACCAAAATGGCCATTGAGGTCAAAGTGAAAACTACAGAGAATTACCTAAGCCACTAATGACAACTACAAGTTTGTCTAAAATTAACAGCTTAGACAAATAGCTAGATACCATCAAACGCATAGATCAACTGATAGACAAATTGTTCAAACTTAACCAGATGTTTCGAGTTCAAACGCTGGTAATACAGCTATTAAAACTTGATAGAGAGAGAGTTTTTCCATACTTTAGTCATGCCCGGCTCAAACCTAGATTGTCCAATCCATACCAAGTAATTTTGACCAAAGAAAAAAGAGCAAACACTCAATCATCTGACCCCACCCCACCCCACCACCCCACACACAAAATAAATAAATTATTCCGCATTCTTTTGCTTTTTCTCAGGAAAGCAAAGCAAAAGACAAGTTTTTTCCAACTTCTGGGAAACAAAGATGGAAACTTTAACGGGTCTTGTGGTTAAATATAAAGTTTTTTTTTATATACCAAATGTTGATCAAATCCGGCGGCCTCCAGAACTTGGGAGAAATGGAAGCACCCGAAATGGGTCCAATACGTTTCCTCTTCCCAGCTTCTACATTCCTTGCATGTTGTCGCTTCTGCCATCTCTACGAGGAACTTTGTCGCACTGAAGAAGCTGGTACAAAACTTGCCCTAGTTGCAATTTGCAAGAGATCCGAAGTGTGTTCTTATAAGAGACAGGGAAAGGGTTATGCAAGAAAGTGGCACAAATTGGGCCGAAACTCCCTAGTTGTTTGAGACTCCCATGGGCCTCACGATCCAGGTAAAGAGACTGTAGTATGCAGTTTTTTGGGATAAGTCTATTTTCGTACCATATAGTTTTGTTCATTTTTAAATTAGTATCACGTGATTTTGTAATTTTATTTTGTTTTTTGGTGACGAAAGTATCCTAGACTGGCACTTTTGATAATATAAAAAATTCAAGGGAGTTTTTTTTTTGGAGAATCACGAGAGTTAGTTTGTACAACATGATTTTTGCACGTCATGTCAACACCGTTACACTATGTCATATTTCTCTTTTTTAGATGTCACTAATATGGCAAACTTTTAAACCCCAATTTAAAACCTAAAAACTTATATTAAAAAAAACCTAATCTAAAAAACTCAATTTGAAACCCTAATCTAAAAAATCACACATTTTTAAATCTGTCACGTCAAAACCACCTAGAGAGCCAATGACCATTTGGTCTAACCATACAAGGCGTACATAAATTGACGGAGGTATATGATTCGCCCTATTATGTATAACTTAGTGTAAATGATGACGTGTGAACAAAGTTAAATATTTCACCAAAAAATATCAATTTTGAAAATTCATGAAAATAGAAAGAACCAAAATGGTCCTGGTTGTAGTTTCCACGAGTGTCCTGATTCAGAAAAACCCAGTGGCAGAATAATAATTAAGTGTTCATTACAAGAAAAATAAATAAATAGAGAGATGTTATATTGGGACGCGTGCGCGTCATTCTTGTGGTGGAGGATTTGGTCACGTACTTTTTATTTATTTTTAACTTAAATTTTATTTTTTAATATAAATATTTTTTAATTAATTATTTAACTTTTTTATTATAAGTATTTTTAATAACCGAACATATCATTTGATATAATCGGACATACCATTTGATATAACCGGACATACCATTTAATATAATCGGGCATTCCATTTAATATAATTGGACATTACATTTGATATATAATTTAATTAATTATTTAACTTTCTTATTATAAGTATTTTAAATAGCCGGACACACCATTCGATATAATTGAACATGCCATTTGATATAACCGGGCATACTATTTAAGATAACCGGATATACTATTTAATATAACCAGACATACCAGTAGATATATAATTTAATTAATTATTTAATAACCGGATATACCATTCGATATAATTGGGCATACCATTTGATATAACCGGGTATACTATTTAATATAATCGGACAAACTATTTTAATATAACCAGACAAACTATTTTAAATCTCCGCCCGACCATTTTTCTTCTTCATCCCCAGCCAAGCAAAATCACAAAACCAGAAGAAAGCAAAGGAGAAAGACAATATAACAAACCATTCAAACTATTTTATTATACTAGTGCAAACTATTTGATCATAATAGAACAAACTTTTTTATCATGACATAACAAACCATGTTATCATAACAGTGAAAGCCAAGCTACGATCAAAAGGGATAGACAAGAACTAACGCTGGTAAATTCCTATGCCACTTCGAAACCAAAATCACCCGGTTCCAGGAAGCTGGCGATGCACCACCGAGACAAGAACATTACCGATGCCGACAACCACAAGCTCTTCAAGGCCTCTGCGAGGAAATTTGTGCTAAGCGGTTGACGGAGGAGATGGAGAAGGATGCTCTGGATCTGGTCAGCGAGGCACGGAGAAGGTGAGTTCCTGCGAGGAATCCGACAGGGAGAACAAATTGGTGAACGAGTCGAAGACGATGGAGCTCGTCGGAGCCGACGAGGGCGGATTAGTCGGATTCGGGGGACAACTATGCCGCTTCGAAACTAAAATTACCAGGTTCCAGGAAGCTGGCGATGCACCACCGAGACAAGAACATTGCCGATGCCGACAGCCACAAGCTCCTCGAGGCCTCTGCGAGGAGATTTGTGCTAAGCGGTTGACGGAGGAGAGGGAGAAGGATGCTCCGGATTTGATCAGCGAGGCACGGAGAAGGTGAGTTCCTGCGAGGAATCTGACAGGGAGAACAAATTGGTGAACGAGTCGAAGACGATGGAGCTCGTCGGAGTCGACGAGGACGGATTAGTTAGATTCGCGGGACGAAGGACGAATTTGCCGGAGTCGCGGGCCAGAGGAGAGGGAGAAGGGGCGACGGCATCGCCGGTACTGGTTATTCCGCAGTCGTCGTCATCCACGATGAAGGACTAGAACTCAAGGAGAGAGAAAAATTGAGAGAGTGAGAGAGGAGGAGGAGGAGAGCGACAGTAGGGATAAGTTTTTTTGGGAGGAAGAGAGAGATTGAGAGAAGGAAAGAGAAGAATAAAATACAATAATATCCCAGCGTGAATCTTAACCATCAGATCTTGTACTTAATTTAAAAATTCAATCAAATAGTTCTCATTTATCCAAATTAATCATAATTCACTTTTCAAAGCCAAACCAATAAATGAACTCATCCCCAATCTTTTTAGTTTCTTTTAGTATTTTTTTAATTAGGATCTCTAGTCTCCTATTCTATGAGATACATGTACATCTTTTATTGGACTTTTGGGGAGCCACCAAACTCTTGTTTTAATTAATTTTTACTTTGAATTCTTTTAAGATATCTCTAACTTTACCGTTGTTAACAAAAAAGCCACCCCTAGATCAGGTCAAAGAGTGTTCTTATCGGTGAATCAGCTACCATATTCACGGAAAACGAACTCGAAATCTATGTCCTACTATATACAATACCCAGGAACTAAAGTTTTATGATAAGCTAGCTACCGTGTGCTTAAAGGCATTGCAGAGCCGTGTCCCAAGTTAGACAGCTACACCTAAAGCAGAGTCCGAAAAACAGTAGTTTCGTCCTGGTTTCTTGCCATGGCCATCAAGATGCTTCTGCAGGTGGGGTACTTGTGCCCGCGGCGGCATCTTCAACTGCCCGGAAAATTTTGACCTCGAGGACGAAGGAGCTGTCTGCAAGGGCCACCGGTTCGAAAATGCACACATCGAACTCGTGCAAGTTGTTGTCCTGGACAAAGTTCTTCCATCCTAAGGAAAGCCCTCCAATGGTGGGAGGACTTCTGGTGGCAAGAAACTTCGTCCTCCACTTTTTTTCAATTATCTGCAGGATGACATCCTTGGCTTCAAGGAATTGGAGATGCCTAGCCATCCATCCTGCAGGGATTGACTGAAGCAAGGCAACCGAAAAGTGCAAAGGAATTTAGCCATCCATCATAAACAAATAAGATTGCTTTCGAGTTTCACGGTCTGAGTTACGAAGAGAATGGTCAGAAATGAAACTTGCCAGAAAATATCCCTTGTACACGTGTGTGGGCTTCATAACAATCACAAAGCCATCATCGGAAACGGCTGCTACTGCCAATCCTAATGCCTTTTCTTTTTCGTTCTGCGTCACTCGCCTTCTACAGGTGTTAACATTTTGGTTCGGTTCGCTGTTGTTAAGAGAGACTGAATCATCTAAATCAAAACAAGGGAAAGATATGAATATCCATAAAACACCAACGATTTATCCTCTTGAATTCCAACGGATCCAATGCCTGTGATGAGCTTGGGGACATATACTAGGAAATATACCCAAAAAAATGAACCTGGGAAGTGAACCTTAGACCAAGAGAGGTGAAAATTAACTATACCGTTTAGTTCCTTGACTGCAATTTGCCCAGCACCAGCAGGCCTGTTCAGCCTGGCGTTCCTCCTCCGAGCTCTCTTTGTAATTGTGTTGTTAATAACTCTAGAGATAATGCGTGAGCCACGCCTTCTCCTCGGTCGCAGTATTCTCTGTTGATAGACGATATTCTCGGGAGAATCAGGAGTATTCTCAACAGAAATTTCAGGACCTTTTCTTCCATTTCGGTTGTTGCAATCCGTGCGCCCGCATTTCCTGACAAAATATGCAGCAGCCTTCTCACACATGCTTTTCCCCTCAAATATAAGGACTCTGAAGTATCCCTCGCCAGTGGACATGAAGACCAAAAAGTCATTTTCTTCCAGAGAGTTTTCTTTGACAAACTCGGGCCAGCCTTCATCGAAAAATGAAGTACCATCGGCTGATGTAACCCGAACTTTCCATTCTCCGCCGCTAGGGCCTGTGAGCGTTGCCACGTCAGGCAATTTCCTCTTCAAGTTGTCTGTATACTTCTCTGGGATAGCCTGCAGTTGGTTGCCATTCATGAGAATCCGAATAATGACACACAAGTTTCTTGGAGCAATACAATGATCAACTCAAAATGCATGTTCAGGCTTCGGCCACATTTTTTTTAAGTTCATCCAAGTGAACTTTAATGGGTATCATCAAGCCGTAACCTTAAGAAAAGATAGAGACAGAAAGTAAACAAGCACAAGTCAACAAAAATGACGATGGAGGTCAAATTGAAAACTAATGAGAATTACATGTTTAAAAATAACATCTTAAACAAATAGCTGGATATTTGTAAAAAGGGCTTGTAGCCTAACGGCACAAGACTTAACCACATGTAGTTCTTTAGTCTTGCCCGACTCAAACCTAGATTATCCATTCCATACCAAGTAGTTTTGACCAAAGATAAAAGAGCAAACAGCTACATGCACTAATCATCTGACTTTAAAACACGACTACACAGCAATTAATCTCTCAAACCAACTCATCACTTCAACCTTTTAAGCCAAAGCAACTGAAAGCTAAATTTGACCATTCTAATTCTTCCCACCCATTAATCATTGCGCACATTTTTTTCTTCTCTTTCTCAGGAAAGGAGGTAAAAAGGAGAAGCTTTTTTACCAAATGATAAAAGCATAGAGTTTTTTTTTTAATACCAAATGTTGATCAAATCCGGCCTCGAGAACTTGGGAGAAATGGAAACACTCGAAATGGGTCCAATACATTTCCTCTTCCCAGCTTCTGCAATCCTTGCATGTCCCTTCCGCCATCGCTACGAGGAGTTTTGTCGGACTTTTCTCCCTGAAGCCGGTAAAAAACTTACATTAGTTGCAACATGCAAGAGACCAAGAGTGTTCTTAGAAGAGACGGTGAAAGGATATAAGAAAGTGGCCGACCAAATTTGGACAACACCATGAAGTTAATACTCGGGAACCATGACCGTGGTTTAGAGCTAATGGCATTAAAAAGGCACGTCTTTTTTTGGGTTAGTTTATACCAACTCGTATCTGACTATTAGACTGATTAATTCAAATTTGACTCGAACTAAATCATTAAAAATTGACAAAATTATCTCAACAAATAATTAACACAATTGTACACAATAACTCGAATTCGGTACTTAGTTAAGCTAAAAATACAACTTGACTTGCCAATTCTTTTAATTACAGGAAATTTTAGGGTCAAGTGTATGTTTTTTACGTACTAGCATGCTCCTTTATGTCATACGAATATACCCCTTTATGTCATACTGATTAGTATATTTTTCGTGTTTGCGACAGTAGCATATTCCATTTATGATATTGGCCAGTGTGACTTTTTCATTTTGATCCCCATGTTTCTGGATCTTTGCAAAAAGCCCCTACATGCCTTCACTCCAAACCGTTTGGAATGAGACATGCCGTACCCAATCCAACCCCATTGGGAACTTAATATGATTAACACCGAGTTTGAGTCCCACTTTATTAAGCTGAGCTTGGTCGTCGTAGGTGATTTCAGCCAATACATAAAAGTACCTAGGTTCGAACAGTTGCCGAGTCTGTCGCCTAAATTTTTTGCATTGGTCCCTGCACATATTTTACCTAAAGTTTCCAGCGTACCTGGTCTGTATTGCAAGCCAGAAACAACTACGCAAATACATTGCATTTACAGTGGAACGCTGCCTAGTCGGAGGAAGATTGGAGCGCAACCTCCCACCCGAAAGTCCAACAGAAGCCGAGTACATTTTGCAAATGATCGCTGAAGTTTCTTGCGCCCCGTGGATAAGCGTGTTGTTCCAGCATCTCCGAAGCTGAAAACATGTAGTGTCACCTCACCAAAGTCTGAAGAAGCTTGTTGTGCAGAGGAATCATTGCCAGATCACATGTGGACGGTCTTGCTGTGACTTCATGTTGCGAGTCTGGAGCTCTCCGTCCAGCCCCAGATATTTGCACTTGCATTTCATGATCGCTAGTAAGTTCAAACATGCAGATATCTTCAATTTGTATGTCATTATCACGAACAAAGGCCATCCACCCTCCACAAAAAGTATGCACAGAGCGCCCTTTCGAATCTGGAACTGAGTTCACAGTCCAGGAATTCCCTTGCATATTCCGAAGGGTGATCTCTGTCTTGCGATTAGGAAGGTATGCAGTAGAGAACTGGTATGGGATTTTCTGCAGAGGGATCAAGAAGAGAAAAAGATAAGGCACTATGCCACCACCAAGAAACCTGGGTTCTTAACTCAGGTCTCAGCAACTAACAAAGGGCAATCAGAACTTCAAGGACAGATTTGTGAGTGAAACTTACCATTCTACGTTAGCTAAATCTAGATTCAACAAGATGATTGTACTGCTAAGAGTTACCATATTCAAAATCCTTAGCTAAATCTAGATTCAACAAGATGATTGTAGTGCTAAGAGTTATCATATTCAAAATCCTTTCATAACCATAAGCACAAATTTTCGATCAGCCTAGAAGTTTTTCAGAAGAGGAGCATGAGAAAAAAAGCCACGTACCAGTGTATATGAACCACTGATGTTGAACTTTTTCATGATTCTAACAAAACTTGGGAAACCAGAGACAAAGTTCTTAGCTGCCTCGCCTTCCTTCCGTGCTGCCATTGTTCTCAAACCAAATTGTGCTTGTAAACTGACCATTTCTCCATTTTTTCGACTCCGACTAATTGCTGCTTCACATTACATAATGCCGTGGAATAAAGAAAAACTACTTAGGTATGCCAAAACAGCATATTGCCACACTGAAGATAGTTACAAAAGAAATACCGAGAAACCAAAATATGAGATTGCAAACAGAAACATACGGAGGTTTTAAGACAAAACATGAATTTCTTCAACAGAAAATCATCCAAGAACTAATGACAGCTAATAGTTCCACCTCGCCTCCATGATATATTCAACAGAAAAATAGAAAGGAATAGCAAGTCCTTACCATTAGTTGCATCACCAGATTTCCTCGTGTGATTGGTGAACGAGGTTGCTTGAACCTTCTTGTACCCATTTTTGTCACACAATTCTACTTTCTTGACCTTCAAAGAATTATTTTGAGAATTCTTCGAAAGACGTTCTGGTTTACGATCTCCAGTTGGCCCAATATTACCCATAGTCTCAACCTTTACACCTTGGTCATCTTGACCTTCTTTGCCAACTCGAAGAATAAAAACACGCAATTCAGATTTGCGTACAAGTTCAAAGATACAAACATCACCTATCCTAACGTCATTATCCCGGACAAAAGCCATCCATCCTCCACATAAAGTATGACTTGTGTGCACTCTAGTTGTTGGCACAGAGTTCACCGGCCAACACCCTCCTTTTACTGTTCGAAGGACGATTTCTGTCTTGCAATTTGGAAGATGTTCCGTAGCAAACTGATAAGGTATGTTCTGTATCATAAAGTTGAATCCCATTTAGCTACTGAAGAATCAACAGCAAAGACTAAAATCAAAGGTGACCAAGCAACATTTCAGAAAGACAATTGACAGGATATAAACATCACAAGCCTAAGGCATAGATAAATGGAAGCCTACCAGAGTGTATGAGCCACTGACATTGAACTTCTTCATAATTCGCACAAAATATGGAAAGCATGAGATAAACGATTGGGCAACTCTCTTTTCCCGTTCTGAGAAGATTGAGCCACAACCTTTTTCATTCAGACCTAAGTCACCGTCTTTGCCATTTCCTTTCCTAACGGACGACACAGATTCTGGATCCAGAAGTTCACAACAAAGTTAGAATGCAGTAGGTAACTAAACATAGCACCAGAATCAATTTCTACGAAATGATTCCACAGAGAGAAATTTGATAAGGATAAAATGCTCATGCCAACATAGCGAGGAGATTCAAAATAATGAAATAAATGAATTTCAAAATGCATCTCCGTCACCATATTCCTTAAGAGCATAAGGGGGAAATCTGTTTCCTTACCAGCATTATCATTCCAATTGACGAGTTGAGAGATCAAGGCAGAATTCCTGTGTGGACTCTCACATTGCTCAGAATCACGAAACAAAGATACATCTAGGCATGTGTTATTCCCAACACCACCATACTGTGGTGGTCCTCTTCCCTGGTCCGGTATTCCAATCCCATCTTCCCAGTACTTGTCCTCGCTCTCTGAATAGCTGCTCCCCCTTACTCTTTTCGGCGATACCTCCGAAGCTCCGTCCTCGCCTCTTCCCCTCTTCCCTCCTCCAACATAAGTAGTTGCTCCCAACCCTTGACCACGTATCGAACCAAAAGCCGCTTCTTTCTCGCAGGTACTCTGATCGAACAATTTGACACCGAAACGTGCATCGCCGTCATATCTGAGAACCAACAGATCCCCGCTCTCCAAGGAATGATCCCGCACAAATTCCGACCACCCGTTACCCAAAACCAAGTCACCATTCACCCTAGCTAGCTCAACCGGCCACACATCACCACTCGGCCCAAACAAACAAACCGTCCCAGACAACCTCCCCGCCGCCAAGTGTTTAACGAACCCCGCCGGAATTCTCTGCCATAGTAAAGCCAGTGCATTAGAAAAAATAACCTCAAAACCAAAACACAAAACACAATGTCGTTTCCCACTCCACGTGTAGCGTTCGTTCAGTAGCTAGCTATACACAGCAGTTAATTAACGCAGCACCCTCTCTCTCTCTCTCTCTCTCTCTCTCTCTCTCTCTCACATAACTACAATTCCTTTCCTTTCAGAAACAAATAATAGTTACAAAACCCTAATTACGGCAACGAAATGTACAACTACAATGAACTTATAGTTAAATCAAAGAGAGAGAGAGAGAGAGAGAGAGAGAATTTGATGTTACCAGGCGGTGGGAGGTCGAATTGGGGGAGAAGATCTCGTAGAAGCAAGGACGCCTTGCTTTCTCCATCACCGATGGCTTTTTTTCCTCCTATTAGATAATATATTTCTCTCTCTCTTCTGGTTTTATTTTGAAAAAGGAACAGCGCGCTAAAATCGTCCCTCGAAACACATTGCAGAGGACTTCCAACTCCGATCGAAGGGAAACGGGGAAGAAGAAGAAGAAGAAGATTGCCGATACCAAACGCTGCTTTTCTTCTGTTGTTCTTATTAATACTCTCCGAGGAGAGAGAATCGATGAGAGAGAGAGGGAGAGTAGAGGAGCGAGCAAGAAGGGGGGGGAGAGAGTTGATTAAGAGAGGGAGAGGGAGAGGGGGTGAGAGAGAGAGAGAGAGAGTAGAAGGAGATGGGAGGGGGAGAGAGAGAGAGAGATCAGCTTCTGGTTTTGCATTTCTTTTTCTTTTTAAAATATATGGGCGTAATGATATAAATTCCAAGGAAAAATATTATTGGAAATATGAGTAGTTCCCGAATTGAAATAGCGCATCTTCCTACACGAAATAAAGTTGCGGCCCAGTTTGTACTTTTCAGCCCAATAGAAATAACAGTATAATCTGGCCACGCCTAACATTGATGGGCCTCGAAGTCGAACCCGGTGTGGGTTTCCTGACCTGGACGAGTACAAAGCTCAAGTTAATGGGCCAATTTGGCCCGATTAGAGTGACAATTTTAATCTGCCTTGCTTTTTTGAACGGCGGAAGAGAATCTAGCCTCTAGGAACCCCAAGCTATTATTAAGTAAAATTAGTGATGTGGTCCACGACCAAAATTAACGCCATTGTATGACACACGGGATAGTTCAGGTAATTGAGATTAGCGGATATAATTTGATTGTTAGTCAGCTAATAGTAGGTGTGGTTGTTGGGCCAAGACAAAGTGTTCTACTGTACTCTCAACTTCACGCTTTTGAGTCAACTTAATGATCTTGAGATTACCCTCCATTTTAGGAGCAAATATAGGCTAGGCAGGAACATGCAACATCACCGAAATTTTCTAAGAGTAGGAGCTCATGTCGCTAGCTACTCTTCCAAAACGGTAGTAGCTATATAACCAAAGAAAAATTATTGGATGGCCCTTAAAAAAAGACCTCTCTTGGAGTCTCAGGTTCTAACATCATCAGAAACCGATTAAACAACGCCAATTCCCTATCTTCCATTCCGAAAACGAAAAATGCAAGCTTCTTGCTACCTAGTTAGTCTCTCTTTTCTCTTGTTCTATTCCCTGTCGCCTCCTTCTATAGCTGCACAATCGTCGTCCACGACCACGACCACCTCGAGCTCGAGATCATCATCCTTGAGCAGTTTCAGATTCTCCCTAAAGGAGAATTCCGAATTGCCTGATGACTACGAGGACAATGTGAAACTCAATATCAGCTTTCCCAATACAAGGCTAAGAAGAGCATACATTGCTCTCCAGGCATGGAAGAAGGTCATACATTCTGACCCGCTGAACGGAACCACCAACTGGCTCGGTCCTGATGTTTGTGATTACAATGGCGTCTACTGCGCACAGGCGCTCGATGATCCGAAGCTGACGGTGGTCGCAGGGGTTGATCTCAACCATTATGACATTGCCGGTCATCTTCCTAAGGAATTAGGCCTCCTGACAGATATTGCTCTCTTCCACCTCAACTCTAACAGATTCTGTGGCGTTGTTCCTAAGAGCTTCTCAAGGTTGACCCTTCTCTATGAATTGGACCTCAGCAATAATCGCTTTGTCGGTCCGTTTCCGAAGGTTGTCATCTCATTGCCCTCGTTGAAGTATCTTGACATCAGATACAACGATTTCGATGGCACGTTGCCAGCTAACTTGTTCGAGAAGCACCTTGATGCCTTGTTCTTGAACAACAACCGTTTCGTTTCGTCCATCCCCGAAACCATAGGGTCATCTCCAGCTTCGGTGGTGGTGGTGGCGAATAACCGGCTCACGGGCTGCATTCCATGCAGCATTGGCCAAATGGGAAGCACATTAAATGAGATCATCTTCATGAACAATAAGCTTTCAGGTTGCGTGCCCTCAGAACTTGGGAAGCTCGCGAATGCGACAGTCCTAGACCTCGCCCAGAATTCGTTTGTGGGAGTCCTACCAGACGCGATGAAGGAGCTTTCCAGGGTCGAAGAGATTGATATCTCTCACAACAAGTTTACCGGTACCGTTCCTGAAGGAATCTGCAAGTTGCCAAGCTTGGCAAACTTTACTGCCTCTTACAACTACTTCGACAAGGAGCCTGAAGCATGCCAGCCAACCGAAAGGAAGGACATTGCTTTGGATGATACCAACAATTGCATACCTGGTAGGCCAAATCAAAAATCAGAAAAGGTTTGCCAGCCTGTGGTAACAACGCCTGTCGATTGCAGCGAAGCAAAATGTAGAGAATCGGAGACTCCGAATTCGGATTCTAACGATTCGACTAATAGTCCACCCCAAAATTCACCATCTCCCCCATCCAACGACCACCATCAAAGCTCACCTCCTAGACAGTCTCAATCTTATACTCCATCAGTTCAATCTCCGCCTCCACCAATCGTTGAATCTCCACCTCCACCAGTCCAATCACCACCACCACCAGTCTCTCATTCTCCCCCTCCATTGACTCCCCCCCAATCCAAACCGACTTCGACCTCAGGTAACTCACATTCTCCGCCTCCACCGCCCAACTTTTCTCCTCCACAGCCTATGCTGTCCCCCCAACCTAGGCAGCAAACACCACCAATCAATTCTCATTCAGCACTACCACCAATCATTAACTCTCCGCCGCCACCTCCAACCACCCCTCAACCCACTCCACCTCCCCCCTCACGGCATTCCTCGCCTCCACCGGTACAATCACTTCCACCCACCGTCTCATCTCCTCCGCAACATATACCTTCCCGCCAATCACAACCTACACCATCAAGCCAACCACATTCGCCACCGCCACCAATACAATCACCCCCACCCCCTTTCGTGCCGCAGCCACCGGTACAATCAACACCACCCCCTGTCTCGTCTCCTCCACCACCTATACCTTCCCACCAATCTGGACAACCTACCCCATCAAGCCAACCACATTCGCTGCCGCCACCAATACAATCACCCCCACTCCCTTTCGTGCCGCAGCCACCGGAACAATCAACACCACCCCCTGTCTCGTCTCCTCCACCACCTATACCTTCCCACCAATCCAGACAATCTACCGCATCAAGCCAACCACATTCACCGCCTCCACCAATACAATCACCTCCACCCCCTGTCTTGCCGGCTCCAGCAGTACAATCACCTCAACCACCTGTCTTTTCTCCTCCGCCACCTACACAATCACACCAATCCAAACAAGCCACTCCATCAAGCCATCCTCATTCGCCCTCTCCACCGGTACAATCACCTCCACCTCCCCCCAAAACAAGACATGGCGCATATGACTTTCTTCGTTCGCCACCCCCTCCAGCCCAATCACCTCCACCACCGTCCAGTTACTTTCCCCCACCCTCAGTCCATCCCCTGCCGCCACCACCATTCCGCTCCTCCCCTCCCCACGTATATTCACCGCCATTGCCACGAACGCCTCCTACTTCGCATACTCCTGGCCATACCAACTCTCCACAGCCTCAAGAGACAGCTCTTCCACCAAATATAGGCTACCAGTACAACTCGCCACCTCCACCGATGTTTCCAGGGTACTAGTCAAGTCTAGTAGCTGACTAAGCACCTGTTATTATGTATTTAGCTTCTAGCCTTTTGTAATTAGTTTATCTAGCAGCTGTTAGTATGTTCCAGCTCTTTGAGTAATCTGTTAGCTTGTAATGTCCAACTTTTTTGCAAGGTTGAAAATCTAAATTTTTACAAGCATTTGATCAAAGATTGTTGACAGAAATTTACTAAAGCTTCTCACCAAACTGCCCAAGCAAGCAAAATAGATAAGCCTTCGGTTGCATCATAAGCATCAGAATTCACAAGTTAGTTACACCAAAATCTACGCGGATTATCAAATATATTCCATAGTCGATAAAGGGTACAGACAAATTTTCCAAATCAGACGAACAAGTGATAAGATGAGCACCTGGTTTGCATATGGGAAAACTGTATGCAAAAGGGATCTCCCTGCCTTGGCAAATTGGGATCAACTTTCATGCGCATCAACTCGGAAAATCTGGACGCTTAAGACAATGGAGCTTTTTTCAGTGACTACAGGTTCAAAAGCGCACACATCATATTCATGGATGTTGTTGTCGTTCACGAAATTCTTCCACCCGCCACAAAAGCCAGCGAAGGACGCTCCCTTGAATGATTTACTATTCTCGATCACCTTACATATGAGTTTCACTCGCCACGAATTATTATCCATGCGCAGTATCACGTTTTGCTTCGTTGAAGAGACGAGGTTTTTTGTAAACTGTACTGGGATTCGCTGATCGACCAAGCAACATTAGTGAGTGCAAGTACATTCATCTTTGAACTTGAAAGAATCAAATAGCCCAAAATGGAAATTTAATTTGCAGCCAACCGAGTTTTTTAAGATTCTGGTGCATTACCGCATGATATCTCCCTTTCTCAGTAAGACGCGACGGGTTCATGACAATGGTGAAGCCCTTGCTGCTTATGGCTGCCTCTGCCCTTGTTAGTGCCCTGTGTCTGTCTACCTGCGTTACTATCTTTCCACTCCAATTATGCCCTGCGAGATGCACAGAATCTGCAGATGGATGCCCGACATCTGAAATATAGGAAACGTACTTCTTGGTGAACAAGAAAATGCATGTTTCAATGACCTAAAACATCATGTAATGTAGAACTTTTGAAGCAGAAAACTAGTATACCAGGTTCGGCATCTGTTTCTTTGTTGTCAGGGGAAGCATTTCCACTGCCCGTTATGCAAGTCAAATCAACCACATCGAAAACTTTATTCTTCTCCTTAGACTTAGTTAGTTTATTAGTGGCTTCAAGTGCCACCACCACTATCCTAGGCGAGGCGGCTTCGGGTGGTTTATCAATCCCATCACCGGCAAATTTCTTCGAGGAGGTGCCTCCAGCATCATGGTAAGGCACAGGACAAGTATTCGAAGCATTCCTTTTCGAAGGGACGCCATTACTATGATCTCCACCAATCCCGCGTTTCCTCACAAAGTAGGTAGCTGGTCTTTCGCAGGAGCTGCCCCCATCGAAAATAGACACTTGAAAAGTAGAATATCCATCGTACTTGAATACCAAAAGATCGTTTTCCCGCAGGCAATGGTCCTTGGCGAATTCTTCCCAACCTTTAGCGAAAACCATGCTGCTTCCACGAGCCACGAGCCCAACCTTCCACGTGATCCCGCTCGGACCCTGGAGACCCACAATCTCCGGTAATTTCTTCCCCGTGCTGGAAAACTGTTCCGGAATAGCCTGCAGCTCAAAGCAACGAAAAACCACTAATACATGCAATCTTGAACCAATCTTCAAGGGCTAGAGACTCGGTCTTGAATTCAAACCTTACGAATCGTCGGGAAAATCGCCCCCTATATAGAGAGATTCAAACAAACGGGAAAGTGGAAAGGGGTCAAGGCTCTTACAAGGGACTTGTGGAAACCGGGAAGCAGCAACCGAGAGAAGTGGGTGTACTGGAAGTGGGTCCAGTACATTTGTTCTTCCCAGCTCCCGAACCCCATGCACGCTTCTTCTTCTTCTTCTTCTTCCTCCTCTCCCCCCATCTCCCAATGCAAACTCGCAAAAGATCAGAACTTTACAAAGACGCGGGGAGAATTAATTAGTACCACTGAGAAAATAATGGAAAAAGGACGTAGTAAATGCTAAATATGTGGACCGCAGTACATTGGAAGTGGGAAAGTTTCTGGGTCGGTCCCAATTACTATCCACTGTTTTCTATTGGAGAGTCTTAACCCCCTGAAAACAATGGACGGACCACCTTGTTCGATTGTATTTGATTCAAATTTTGGCCAGAAAAGACTTTAAGTTGAGATTATATAGATAAAATTAGTAATGTGATATAATATATGAAAAAAATAATAAGATGACATGATAAGCGAGATAGTTTTATTAACTGGATTTAGTAGATTTCACCTTGGTTGATGGTAAAATAAAAATATAACGTTTAAAATGAGAATTTAAAACCAGAAGACTTTAGTTTTGACAAAAAAATGTAAAGTTCAACCAAATACTTTTTTGTGCACAGGAAATGGGTTTGACTCGTTTTATGTTTATTTCATTTCCTCGCACGTGCCACGGACTTCGCTCCACTTTTGGCAAGACACGTGTTTCTGGGTCCCACCCGTACTCAGAGTTTGCGAACGGCCGGTTCCCCGATCTGGGCAGACAATGCGGAGTCCACTCGACGACAGAGGCTAATTGCTTTAGACTTTTCTTTGGAAGTGACAATTGCTTTATGCTTTGTTTGGTGGGTAGGAAACATATTGTATAGACAATAGATAACGATGAATTTGATTAGTTATATCATCCAATATATCCTATTTATTTTTTACCTTGCTTTCTTTACTCGCACCAAACAAGATATTAGTTTTGTTGTTTGTCAGAGGTAGTATATTTGATTAGGATCTAAGTCGAGGCAAGAGTTTGACTCTTTCTCTGTAAAACGAGATTGCCCCGTATTTAGTGCTTACGAGCTATGGCAATCGTCTCCAAGATACAACGACTTTGTTGCTTCCAAGATCGTAGCACAACGATTCTCGAAGCTCCAAGCGAACTTTGGATAGTCCGAACTTTCTTGAGAGAGAAGGAGAGAAGAACAACTATTGCTAATGAAATGTTATGCAATGAGTTGTGGGGTGAGATGCAAACGAGGGGGAGAAGCCTATTTATAGGCTCTGGATGGGAGGAGGCAGCCACTTCCGAGGGGGCACGAGACAATTCCGAGGAGACGCGTCCTTTCGGCCAGTAGGCTGTGTCCTTCATGCACCTTTTCGGCCAGCCAGAGGCACCCCTTCGCATACCAGATTCGGCTAGGCTTGCTCGTGACTCTTCGGTAGGCGGCAGGCAGCATGCTCGTGTCCCTTCGTAGGGCATCCCTTCGGCAACCTGTAGCTCTCTGAAATCGGGCAAAACTTTAAGGCTCCTCCACACAATGCGTGCGTGCCAAGTGCGCTCATCGCGACCTGCGTCCAATGCACCATGCCCACGTGCGCATGCTCGGATGGTGCTTCGCACCATCCTCGCAATCGGCTTTGGACAGCACTCCAGGTGGAATACTTAGTTCCTAGCTAACAAGGAAAAACTCTTTATAAAGTGAGATTTACTTCCTTCTACTTTCGATGTGGTACAAGAAGTGTACCCCCACTTTTGGACTATTCCATCTTGGGCTTTCCTACCATAGGCCTTGCATTGAATTTTCTTTTAAGGATCCACTTGTAACCTAAAAGTTTGTAACCTGGTGGGAGATCCACGATTTCTCACGTGTGGTTTTGCATGATGGACTCTATCTCACTATTGATAGCTTCTTTCCATAGAGGAGCATCCAGACTAGATAATGTCTCTTGGATTGTCCTGGGTTCATTTTCTAACATGTATGTCAGAAAATCTGGACCAAAAGACTTGGCTACCTTGGTCCTCCTACCATGTCTTGGTTCCTGAATATCTTGATCAGAACCTCGTGCAGCCTTATAAGTCCTCTTATTAGAACTTACTTCTTTTCTTTCTTTATTAGGAAAAATATTCTCAAAGAATGTTGCATGACTTGATTCTATGACTATTTTCTCGTTGATTTCAGGGTTTTTAGACTTGTGCACTAGAAATTGGTATGCGCTATTATTGTAGGCATATCCGATAAAGATGCAGTCAACAGTCTTGGGTCCTATTCTTACCCATTTACGCAGAGGTATTTCTACATTAGCTAGGCACCCCCACACTTTAAGGTAACCGTAGGAAGGTTTTCTCTCTGTTCATAGTTCATATGAAGTTTTGTCCCTTTTTTGTGTGATAATTTATTTAAAATGTGATTAGCAGATAGCACAGCTTTCTCCCACATGTTCTGGGGTAAGCCCGAGCTAATCGATATAGCATTCATCATCTCATTGAGAGTTCGATTCTTACGTTCAGCTACGCCATTTGATTGAGGTGAGTATGGTGCAGTTGTCTGATGAATAATGCCATTTTGTTGGCAGAATTTCTCAAACGGAGCTACATATTCTCCTCTTCTATCACTTCGAATCATTTTGATTTTAGTGCTAAGTTAATTTTCAACCTCATTCTTATACTTTTTGAAAGCTTCGAAGGCTTCGTCCTTTCCTTTCAAAAGATATACATAGCAGTATCTTGTGCAATCATCGATAAATATGATGAAATACTTTTTCTCACCTCTAGTTTGCATGTGTTTCATATCGCAGATGTCGGGTATGAATTAACTCTAGGTGTTGTACTTCTTTCCACTGAATGAAAAGGTGCTTTAGTCATTTTTGCCTCAACACATACTTCGCATTTATCGTTTAGGTTAAACTCTAGTTTATGCAATAAATTTAAACTTACCAACTTTCTTAGTGAGCTTAAATTTATGTGTCCTAATCTATCATGCCATAAGTTAGAACACTTAGCAAAGTAAGAAGAATTAACAACTTTATTTTCGCTCTCAAAGGCACGTTGTACAGTTATTATATTCATCTTGAAGAGTCCCCTATCTAGGTAACCCTTTTTTACAAATGTACCAGCTTTGGTCATTACAATTTTATCAGCCTCAAAAACTAGCTTCAGCCCAACTTTGCTTAACAGGGAGTCGGATACTAGATTCTTGTAAATGTCTGGGACATGCAGCACATCCCTTGAGGGTCAGCTCTTTGCCTGAGGTCAGCTTCATGACTACCTTACCCAATTCGACTACCTTAAAAGTTGTGGAGTTACCCATAAACAGTTTCCGTCCGGTGATCGGGGATAAGTCGAGAATATCTCCTTGTCTGAACAGATGTGGCAGGTTGCTCTTGTGTCGATGAACCACTCTCTTGGGTTTTATCCACCAAATTGGCTTCAAACATCACGGCGGATAGATATAACTCAGATAGGTCCTCAGCCAGATTAGCCTTCTTACGGTTGTCTATTTTTGGAAGACGATAATCCTTTACCGTGTGACCGGGCTTATCGTAGTTGAAGCAGTTGACCTTGATCTTCTTGGCCTTTTTCTGCTTTGGCTCTTGCTTCTACTGCTTATTGTCAGACTTCTTTCTCTTCTTGCCAGTTTTTCCTTCAGCTAGGTGTATCGTGGCTTCAGAATTGGTCTTATTTGTCTTGACTTCAGACTTTCTGTTGTCTTTCTCAATCCTTAGTCTCACAATCAGGTCTTCAAGATCCATGTCCTTCCTCTTATGCTTGAGGTAGTTCTTAAAATCCTTCCACAGGGGTGATAGCTTATCGCAGTTAAAGCAGTTGCCCTTGATCTTCTTGGTATTTTTCTGCTTTGGCTCTTGCTTCTCCAGCTTATTGCCAGACTTCTTTCTCTTCTTGCCAGTACTTCTTTCAGCTAGGTATATCGTGGCTTCAGAGTTGGTCTATTTTATCTTGACCTCGGACTTTCGGTTGTCTTTCTCAACCCTTAGTCTCACAATCAAGTCTTCAAGACTCATGTCCTTCTTCTTATGCTTGAGGTAGTTCTTGAAATCCTTCTACAGTGGTGGTAGCTTTTCGATCATTGTTGCCACTTGGAAGGACTCACTTAGTGCATTCCTTTGGTATGAATCTCATGCAGAATTAATTATAATTCTTGCACTTGATCTATCACCTTCTTGGAATCAACCATCTTGAAGTCGAGGAATCTTTCGACGATGAATTTCTTCAATCCGACATCTTCCATCTTGTACTTCATTTTCAAAAAATTTCACAATTATTTTGCAGTCGTGGTTATTGCATAGACATTATATAGGGTGTCATCTAATCTATTCAAGATGTAGTTATGACAAAAGAAGTTGCTATAGTTCCATACATCCAGAGCGTTGATCTTCTGTTGATCAGCCTCATTCTCTGCCACCTTCGGTGCTTCTTCTTTCAAGAACCGAACCAGGTTGAGCGTTATCAGGTAAAATAACATCTTTTGTTGCCACCTCTTGAACTCGGTGCCATTGAACTTCGCCGGCCTTTCGGCATGGACAGTTCCTGGGACCGTCGGTACTGGTGCTTGAGCAGAGCTTGATGATGCCATCTTCAAGTACACAAATCTCATCTTACGATTGTTATTTGTCGGAGGTGGTGTACTTGATTAGGATCTAAGATGAGACAAGAGTTTGACTCTTTCTCTGTAAGACGAGATTGCCATGTATTCAGTGCTTACGGGCTATGATAATCGTCTTTAAGATACAATGACTTTGTTGCTTCCAAGATCGTAGCACAACGATTCTCGAAGCTTCGAACAAACTTTGGATACTCAGAACTTTCTTGAGATAGAGGGAGAGAAGAACAACTATTGCCAATGAAATGTTATGCAATGAGTTGTGGGGTGAGATGCAAATGAGGGGGAGAGACCTATTTATAGGCTCTGGATGGGAGGAGGTAGCCACTTCCGAGGGGGCACGAGGCAATTCCGAGGAGACGCGTTCTTTCGGCAAACAGGCACGCTGTGTCCTTCAAGTACCTTTTCGGCCAGCCAGAGGCACCCCTTTGCATACCAGATTCGGCCAAGCCTGCTCGTGACCCTTCGGTGCTCGTAGGCACTCCTTCGGTAGGCGGCATGCAGCATGCTCGTGTCTCTTCGCAGGGCATCCATTCTGCAACCTGTAGCTCTCTAGAATCGGGCAAAATTTTAAGGCTCCTCCAGCTCCTCGCGACGATGCGCCACAAAGCGCCCATTGTGACCTGCGCGTGCTCGGATGGTGCTTCGTACCATCATCGCCATCGGCTTTAGACAGCACTCCAGGTGGAATACTTAGTTCCTAGCTAACAAGGAACAACTCATTATAAAGTAAAATTTTTTTCCTTCCACTTTCGATGTGGTACAAGAAGTGTACCCCCACTTTTTTACTATTCCAACTTGGGCATTCCTACCATAGCCCTTGCATTGAATTGTCATTCAATTCCAACAAAAATTTTTTTTATAAAAGAAGGAACTTGCAATCCCCTAACATTTTTTTATTAAAGCGTGAATAATACTGTACGGGCATATCGGGGTTGACTAATCCCATGTAGGTACATATCAAAACTGAAAGTCAGAAAAATATCAAACTGAACGCGCATGGATTGGGGCCAGAGCTTTTGGACTGGAGGCACTGATAATGGCATGTCCCGGTTCTGACAATGGCATAACCCGATTACGACAAATGGCATGCTCGATTACTGATAATGGTATGCGAGTACGACAATGGCATACCCAATTACTGATATTGGCATGTCGATGATCCCCTGCCACGCGTGTACATTTTTTCATTTTTGTCCCAGTATTTTAACTTTTTTACAAAAAAAATACCGCATCTTTTCGTCCAAATAGTTCGGAATGGGCCCATCCCGGACCCAATCCAACTCCCAGCTTAACATGGTCAAAAAAAATAATCAAAACATATATCGAGAGTGCATCAACCACACCATTAAATTCTCGTTTTAGTTAGATAATTGTAGTTAGCAGAAATATGGCCACAAATTTTGTGAAAATATTGAGTTCAGCGCCACTTAAAGTTCGAGTAATCTTATGTTGATATCTTTTACAAAATGGTAATATTTAGATACTAATATTTTTAATAAAATACAAAAAAATCATGGTAATTCTCTATAAAATCATCACCCAAAAAATCTTCGTAAAACTTTCCCAGGATTTCATATCGTTGCCGATTTCTCGCAAATCAGGAGGCACATAATGAGTAGTCAAGTTTAGAATGGCAGAAATACTCATATTCTGAGGGTCGGACCCTGCCTTTATCTTACGAGTCTAAGATATGTTGATTTTGACTGGGTCTAGGGTAGGGTATGGGTATGGGTCCATGTTTAGAGGTAGGGTCTAGGGTAGGGTATGAATCCATAGCTAGACTATGTGGGTCGGACCCTACCCTTACATTTTTACCATATTTTAGACTCTACCCTAATTAGACTGTAGTTAGACCCTTATTAGACCGTATTGATAATATATATAATATACTTTACGGTTAACTTTAACATATTTATTATGTTATTCCGCAACTAGCCTAGAAGATGTCATGAATGATGGATCACTAGAAGCTGACATGCTATATTTTTCTTTTGTTGAATTGTTTATGTACTTCAAACTCTAAAAAAAAACCTTGGACTATTGAAATTAAATTGTAAAATTTGATGTTTCATCAATTTTCTATTGAATGTTTATGTGTAACGTAGTAGATTCTTGAATTTATTTAAAATTTATATAAAAATTAAGTTTTTATTAAAAATTATCAAAATGCAGAACGTTAAAGGGTCGGACCCTGTAGATCCTGGGTCTCCAGGAGGGTATGGTATAAATCTAACAATAAAAAATTTGTAAGGTCGAAGGTAAAATATAGGTCCATCCAAAAAAACTAAGATATGAGTAAAGTTCTATAAATACTCTACCAATTACCATCCCTATTCAAGTTTTGGTCGCTTTCGGTTTGCATTTCGGACGAGCATATACTTTTAGTGCCCCTACCAACACTTCTCAACTCATTTTCGTCTTTTCAGAAAGAATTTGCAACAAAAAAAGATTCCAACCCAAAAATATAGTATTAGTTGACTGTCTTACTTACAATGATTAGTCGGTTGTCATTTAGCCTAATGAGACATATAGAATATACGATGAAAATTTATGGCAGGTATAATTCTTGGATAGTAATTTAACTTTATGAAAAAATTATTCGTTAACAGTCATCATAATCGCCTAATATTATTATAGAGGATTTTTCACTATTGTGTTTGATTCAAATTTAAATTAATCAGTATTTGAATATCTCATACTTCCGGAAAAATATTTCACTGTTAGAGATAAACCTCGAAGGCATGCACTATCATGTCTGAAAGGATCTGTTTCCCTATAAAAAAAAAAAATTATTCTCGGGCTCTTGGTATTTGGTATATTTAAAGCTCGTCTTCCTATATTTCGATAATCAATTAAAAATATCCCGAAGTTTGATTTTATTATACTCTCAGATCCCTCGCTGATGTCAGCGGTCAACATATTATTATTTTATTACTAAAATGACCATTATACCCCTATCTCCTTTTCTTTGGCCACCTGAGTCATTCTCCGGTCATCTTCTCCGGCGATCGTTTCAACCTAAATTGACCAAATCGACCAAAATTTTCAACTGAAATTCTAGATTTTCAATCGACCCCATATCTCTTCCTTCTCCATTGAATTTCCATCGACCCAAACTTTTCAGAAAGCAAAATCCCCAATGGAAACTTCAACAGCTAATCGAACGACTTCGGAGCGAGCCGTGCTCGACGGTTTCAAGCAAACTTCAACGGGAACAGCGAACTTCTCTTGGGAGAGGATCAAAGGAGGAAGGGAAACGACGCTGTTCGGGTTGGGGGACAGGGAATCAAGTGGGACCGACGTAGAGATCTCTATAGGAGTGGAGGTAGCCATCAACCCTAACTAAGGGGAGAAGAGCCCGGCGAACTCAGGTGAGAAACAACGAGACCAAAGCATGAGTTCGGTGAACCCAGGCGAGGAACGAGGAACCCAGGCGAACATGGCGCCAGGATGAATCTCAGCAGCCCAAACCCGGGCCCGCCGCCGCCATCCGTCGTCGTCTTTTGAACGGGCAAGACTGTTCATCGCCGTCCGTCGTCTTCTTTTGAACGGGCAACTGTTCACCACCGTCCGTCGTCTTCTTTTCCATCGACGTCTACGAGTCCGGTGCTCCCGGTCTTCATGAGGGTTGGAGGTTGGATTTGTAGTAGGAGTCGGTGCTCCCGGTTTAATTTTTTACTTTTTATAAGGGTAAATAAGTCATTTTACATCAAAAAAAATGATTGATGACGTCATCAAGGGGCCTGAGAGTATAATAAAATTAAATCTCTGAGAGTTTTTAATCGATTACCAAAATACAAAAAAAACCTTAAATATATCAAATACCAAAGGTCTGAGAGTAATTTGCCAAAAAATGGATCTGTTGGGTCCTACAGGCATGGATGGGCTTACTTTCGATGGTGAAATAATGGATAGTCTTGCTTCCTAGTGGGTCCAACCCATGTATATATCAGAAAGCAACACGACAACCCAAAAATGCCGAAAACGTATCAAATTATAACAAACACATGCTCTCTTGATATAATTGCGTAAAAATTTGGTAAGAATAAAATTTATCTAATTAAATATTGATTAGTGAGTCTAGGCAACTTTCGGATATTAAACGGTATCGTCCAAAGTCACTGAAAGCCCAATGACGGTTCCTTTTTTGACCTGGTTGGAATTCCCGAGTTTAAACAAAAAGATGGTTTTCTGATTTTCTCCTGAATTTTAATAAAAACTAGTCATTTTTTAAATAGTTGTGCAAAACCCATATTAGATAAAAACGGGTTACTATACAGAAAATAGAAATGTATACACAATAAACTAAGACACCAAACAGAAGACAAAGATCAATCTGAATATAACAGAGTGACATAGGTGGAAACGAAGGACGGAAAGAAGCTACGAGAGCTAACGTTTAAAGCGAAAGGCTGTCGAGACAAGTTACAGCTAATAACCACGAAGTTACATCATAGACGCAACTTTGTAAGCATCTGAATACATACGAGATGCACGCAAATAAAAGCTAAGATCGAATGAAAGACATGACAAAATAGAGAACCCACTAGAAAAGGTCCCCAAAAACAAATAGACATAAACACCAATAAAAAGACAAAAAAGGAACATCAACCGGAGGGGCGGTCCCAAGACAGCACAACAAGTGATCCCGCTGGTGAGCCGGAGGAAGGGCCAGCTCTGGAGGAGTGGAGCCAAGGCCGAGATGGACGAAGTGGCTTGCGAGGTGGGCCCGAGCGGAAACGGAGTGGAGATTGTGGACTGCAGGAGATTAGCTTCAGACTAAGCCGACCAGGATCCTCGAACGCCCGGTACGGAGATGGCTGGAGACGAAAAGGCTAGGGGGAGGAGATGGGCGGAGACGATGTGGGTGGAGGATGGAGGGTGTGTATGGTAGAGGTGGAGGTGGAGGTGGAAGAAAGCAAAGTGAATGAAGAGAAAATTGGCGGTGGGAAACAAAAAGGGCAAAAAACCCTAAAAAGAGTGCTCCTACTTGGGAGAACTCTCTTTAGAGAAGTTAGAGAGAGAATTATTTTTTGGATAATGGGTGCCCCGGTCGTTTCAATGTCCTACAAATTTGATGAAAATAAAATGTTCCGCGGATAAAATTGTGACTAGTATAAAATCATTTCAGTCTCTAAAAAAATCTACCGTATTATCCATTTTCGAAGGGTTCGTGTTTACCGGGTTGGATTGGGTGATGCTGTACCATTCTGCTAATTAATATTAATAGGGCGATCCGCACGCCTTTCTACTAAAGAAGCGTGTTTAGTTCAGTGGTGAATTCTCACCCTTTTTCCCTTCGAACGCAGGTTAATAAACCTCATAGCAACATTTCGATCTTAGATCAACAAATGAATATGTGGTTCTAGATTAATAAAATATATATTATTAAAAATATTATAATGCTAAATACTTGTTAAAAACTTTATGATTTTCAACAGTTTAACCTGACTGAATTATTTGTATTAATAATTAACACGAACATTGACGGGTGAGCCTTCCTTATAACTTGTAATAATGCGGTGCAACGAAACAAATTTGTAGCAATGTGAACGTGTCGCACCGAATCTCTACGTGCGCCATCTCCCCAATACTCTTTTGTCTTCTAATTATTCGGCGTTATTTTATTAACCCAGTAGTTAATTAATATCTTCAAAAAATATAATTAATTAAAATTAATCACTACTGTTCACCTACCCCTCTCCCACAAATTAGATCACAATCCCTCTCTTCCCTCTCCCAACTATCAAATTGAAAATTCACTCACCTATTATTTTAATTTTAATGTTTTAAGTTGAATGAGAATATTTAATATCGTATCAGAGAGGATTGAATTCGTGACATGCTATTGTACTCACATGATACACATTTGACAAAATTAAAATCCATAAAATTATGTTCTAGTTAGCTCGGTTTGAGAGAATGATTGTTTTGGATTATATACGAAAAAATTTAATTGTTATTGTTTAATACCTGACGTAGTTTATACCTTCCCTACATTTGACATAATTGCTGCCATTATTTATATAAGCGTGACATAAAAAATAATACCTCAAAAGGGCTGCTTATTAAATACCCGTGAAGTAGTAACAACATTTCCCAATACAGTCTAAAGATCATCAAAATGGACGCTGCCTCTCTCACAGGGATTCTCCCACAGGTGGCACCGGCTTTTGCCACCCCGGCCGCCGTCGGTGGCGTCGCCGTCTCAGTTTTCTTCATCAGCAAGCTCCTCTCCCACCAGAGGAAGAGAAGCGCCCACCTCCCTCCTGTCCCGCGTAAGATATATACAACTCAGTTCTTTTCTAGACTGGGTCGTATCTGAAGACCACTGTACCGACTAGAAAGATGTTGTATTATAAAGTCAGCTTCATTAAAAAGTCTTATTCATCGAAAACTAGATTAGTCAGGGCCCTAAATATTCGAATAAACGACCGCTTTCTTAGTTTATTTAGCGCTGGTTGGTGTACGTGCTGCAGAGGTGCCAGGATGGCCGGTGATAGGGAACCTTTTGGAATTGAAGGAGAAGAAGCCACACAAGACGTTCATGAGGTGGGCTGAGACTTACGGACCAATATACTCCATCAAGACCGGTGCTTCCACCATGGTCGTCCTCAACTCGTCCGAGGTCGCCAAGGAGGTAAATTTTTTTATAAGTAATATTTAAAAGAGTCCGAAAGTTTAATTACACCATCGATATCAGGCGTAATTCACCTTAGATACTAGATAACGTCTTTCAAAAGAATAAAAAACGTTATCTAAGTACAAAAATTCACCAAGAGCAAAGAGTGCCCCAATTTACACCAAGGCAACCTCACCTAATCTACTTGACAATATGACAAGAACACCTAATTAATGAGGGTCAAGGAGGTAAGTTAATCTGGACTTTTTTTGGGTTAGATTATGATATTGAGAGTTGAGTACTCTCGGTCCAATTTTAAAGTAGTTTTTTTAATAGATATTTTGTACGGAGATTGAACTCAACATTTTTATTGTATTCAAGTCATTTATCACTTAAGTCAATTCTCGTATTTAATTTGGATATCATTGATATACCCTACACTTCCGGCTTCTTTTGCTAGTTCTGGTAAACAGTCTTCAAAGTGATTCTTACTGTTTCTGAAGAGACATCAGTTTGGTTTTTCCAATAAAAGAAAAAGACGACCAAGTTGGTTTCGCTTTTTAAGTGGAGAACGAAGTGTACAAGATAAATTCGGGACAGCAAGAAATGTCGTGTTATATCCCTCAAAAAAAAATGTCGTGTTAGTTAACGTGTCAGCTGATCAGTATAGTATTGACCTGGCAAAAAAAAAATCGATAGTATCGAAGAAAAAGGCCCATTGACCCAAGATGGTACGATGTAAAGCTTAATTATGGGCTTCTGTGAGCCCAGAGCTATAAAGCTACAACTCTAATTTGTCTGTTCGTTGAGTATCCGAATGGTATATTGTCGGGTGTAATTTATAAATGTTTAATCTTTTTGAGATTCGGGTTGGATATTTATAATTTAAAATTGATATTATAAAGCTGTAGTTCTATTATGTCAGTTATTGTTGGGTATAATTTATAAAATGTATAAATTTTTTGAGATTCGGGTTGGATATTTATAATTTTAATTTGGTATTAGAGCATGTAGACACATAGACTCTTGTTAGAACAGATGTTCCTTTTTTTTAAATCAAGTGGTAGTGAACCAAATTGGGGTTAGTTATAGTAATCTTGCTACTATGAAAAAAAATGCTAAACGTGCTCAACCAATGGGTTATTGATGATTGTTTTTTGTAGATTATTATTGTAGCAATCTCATTAATCAACTCTACGTGATGAACTACTTTCAGGATTGATCCGTGAGGCCCATTGTTGTTAGATTACCTTTTATTTCATGGCATCGGGATAAATCTCGTACAAACTTGGGCTCAATAGGCTTCTTTTGAGAATCCGGTATATCTTCCGATAAATCATGTTTTTTTTTCAGGCCATGGTGACCAGATTTTCGTCGATCTCGACAAGAAAACTGTCCAAGGCTTTGACTATTCTCACTCAGGACAAAACCATGGTAGCTACAAGTGACTACGATGATTTTCACAGAACTGTGAAAAGGCATATACTCACAAATGTGTTGGGACCCAATGCTCAGGTCAGCAACCGTTGTTGTCTTAGAAAAATCAAGCATTACTTGGATTTTTGAGGTAGAGTTGCCACTGTTTCATTGATTCGAATTTGCAGAAGCGGCACCGGGTTCATAGGGATGTCATGATGGACAACATTTCGAGCCAGTTTTATGATCATGTTGTGCATCACCCTGATGAAGCTGTGGACTTCAGGGAAATATTCGAATCTGAACTTTTTGGAATATCTCTGAAAGAAGTGAGTTTATGGTTGTTTCCAAAATCTTTGTGGGTTTTTCTTTATTAGTTGCTAAAAAATAACAAGCTTTGCAGGCTTTGGGAACCGATGTGGACTCTGTGTATGTCCCTGAACTTGGGACCACACTCTCAAGAGCGAAAATTTTCAATGTTTTGGTCATTGATCCAATGGAGGGCGCAATTGATGTTGATTGGAGAGATTTCTTCCCGTACTTGGCGTGGATTCCCAACCGGAGATTTGAAATGAAGATAGAGAATATGAACTCACGCCGGGTAGCAGTAATGAGTGCTCTGATCAATCAGCAGAAGAAGCGCATTGCTTCCGGGAAGGTATTAGCAATTGTCGATTCACCTCGTATCATTCCTGGAAGGTATCAACACACACATCTGATGTTAAATTATTTTGCAGGAGCTAAACTGTTATATTGATTACTTGCTATCCGAGGACAAGACGCTAACAGAGAAGCAAATCAGTATGTTGATTTGGGAGACGATTATTGAGACGGCCGATACTACGATGGTCAGTACGGAATGGGCTATGTACGAACTTGCTAGAAGCCCGCACCTTCAGGTCTGCTTCTTGGCACTTATGTTTCTTCAATCCGTCTCCAAGTAATCTTTACTAGAATTTCTCTTGACTAACGATCGTGTATACAATAGGATCGCTTATATCAAGAAATCAGAAATGTATGCGGATCCAAGACTCTGAGCGAGGAGCACTTGCCCCAACTTAAATATCTGAATGCCATTTTCCATGAGACTATTAGAAAGTACAGTCCGGCTCCGGTTATACCCTTAAGATATGCACATGAAGATACTCAAATAGGGGGATACCACATTCCGGCAGGAAGTCAGGTCCGTGTCGGTTCACACAGCTTCGTTAACCGTTTCGTCAATTGCTCATTGAAGTTTGAATTGGGGTTTATTTCATGTATGCAGATTGCTATAAACATCTATGGTTGTAACATGGATAAAAACCAATGGGAAGACCCCGAAGAGTGGAAACCAGAGCGGTTCATCAGCGGCCAATACGATCCAATCGAGCTGCACAAGACGATGGCCTTCGGGGCGGGGAAGAGGGCCTGCGCTGGTGCTCTGCAAGCAATGCTGATAAGCTCCAGGGCGATTGGCAGGCTAGTGCAGGCATTCGAATGGAGAGTAAAAGACGGGGAGAGCGAGAACGTCGACACGATGGGGCTCACCACTCGCAAGCTTTACCCGTTGCAAGTCGTTATCAAGCCAAGAACTGGCTGACAAGGATCCCCATCGTGCAGCTTCTGTGTCTCGAACTAATAGGGACTAAAAAAGCTGTACAAGTTTTAACGAGCTACTGCTAGCATGTTGCTTTTGTCTTGAAGACTAGCTGGGATGTTTATTTTAAGGTGGAGACCATTTTATATCTGAGATGCTTGCAAATTTAGCTTTCATCTTACATCTCGTCATATATATTGTTAAAACTTAAATACAACTTGAAATGTATTTCTTCTATAAAAAAACTTAAATTGTATTTTGACTTTTTTTAATAAGTAAAATGTATTTTGACTTTTTTTAATAAGTAAAATGTATTTTGACTTAACTTATAAAAATGGAAAATTATACTTTAGTACCCTATGATGTAGCGAAAAATTACATGTGTACCCTGTGATTTAAAATATATTATTTTTTCTAATTAAAATTACTTAGAGTCTCTGACAGTTTCCCAAACATAGCTGGTTGAAACGACGTTGTTTTTACAATGACGTGGCATGCCACATCAACTGTAACATCACAATTGTAAAAATGACGTGGCAAGTGGTAAAAATATTTAAAAAAATTATTGATTTTCTTTATATTTTCGAAAAAACTCCTGACCTTGCCACCCAAACCCACCCCCTTCCCCGCAAACCACCACATCCTCCCCAATCCCAAACAAAATTTGAAGGATCTCAGATATAAAAACGAGTTCAAGTATTAGAAGTAAGCTTTCAATTTTGTTTGTAGTGGATAGTCTTATTTCCTAATGGGTCCAACCTAGGTATATACCAGAAAGCAGTAGCGGCAACACCACTATTTGGCAGTTTGGATTGAGCACGGACTGAAGGGCCCAGTCCAAACCGTTTGGAATAAGATCTGGGCCGTTTGATGAGGCCCACGTGCGCCCCATCTGATCTGATGGCCATAATTTGCTCGGGAGTATTTTGGTTTTTCACCTCTCTCTTTTCCCTGTCGGTTTTTTAATTCCCCTCTTTGCTCGCGCTTCTTTCTCTCTCCTTTCACTTTCTCTTTCCTTTCGCTTCCTTCTCCCTCCCTCTCACTTTCCCTTTTCTCCCGCTTCCTTCTCCATCCTAACCCTAAACAAACCAAATTGAATTCGCCACCGTGAAGCTGTAGAGGAGCTTGCTGTACCCGTACCGCCCTTCCCCATGCCGATTGCGCTCCCTATCCCGGTTGCGATCCTTCTCCTCTCCACGATCGTAGACGAAGATCGAGGAACGCTCTCCCATTTTCTTCTCCGCCTCCTGTTTCGCTCGCTTGTCGTACACATTTTTGAAGGTAAGGGACTAATCTCTTCTAAAAACTTTCGAGGTTTGTTTTATTTACTTTTTTTTACTAGTTTAGGGTTTTGATTTTTTTTTTGTTGATGTTTAGGGTTTAGGGTTTATGCTTTTTTAGGCGGCTAATTTTCTGTCTGACATAAGATGCCTTGCCATTAAGACATAAGAGTCCTTACCATTATTAAGAATGCGTGATGTGCATTGCGTAATGCCATTTATCATTAATATTAGTTTTTTTGTGTAGATGTCTGGTTTCATGAGTTTTAGCAAGCTTAGCTATATTATAGTTGTAAACTCCACGCTGTTTTCTATGAAGGACCGTGATAAAATAGTTAAGTGTGTAGATGAAGCAGGTTTTGGGTGCCTGCTGAATATTGATGTTGATGATCTGAATCCAAATGAGCTTGCTGACGTCTGTGGAAAATGTCGAAAAACAAATGTTGTTGTACTGATATCTTTTGTTCATGAATATTTTGACCTGCCAATTGGGGATGGTGATGTCAATTTGAAAGGAATTTTTTTCATGTGGAAGAGGAGGACTAAGGTTGAAAAATTATTGGCAAGGGTTGCACTTCAATTGAAAAGGTCATTGCATATAGATATACTGGCTATATAAGCTTTTCTATTGCTGGGTAAGTGTGTTACTCGGGGTAAGAGTGTTAAGCAGGGTAAGGTGCATGCGTATGTAGATTGGGCTAAAATCTACATACTTTATGGGATTGCTGTGTTTCTTGTGCCTGGTATCTCCACTGTGGTTGATGCCAGGTATCTTGCCTATCATTTTTCCGCTGCCGAGGGCAACATAATACAACTGGTGTAAAGTTATTTCAGATAAGATAAATGATGAGCTGAGATGGTGTGTCCACAAGTCCAAAATTTTAGTTAAGATTGGAGGCAATCTTCATTTGGTTAAGGAATACATTGAAGAGACACATGTTGCGAATGAGAATGATGTGGATCCTAGTGTGCCTTCTTCCTCCACTGGCACTGACTGTGTCTTTATGTCTAACTCCAAACGAAGATTGGCAGTCATGTCCCTGCCCAAGGTGATTGTTGCATGTATTTTCTAATTTTTAACATACGGTATTGTGAGAATGGCATGAATATATTTTGTAATTTTTAATTCCATGTGTTGTTGCAATGCAGCTATTTGAAGAATTGGGCAAAGTATATTGATGATTTGCAAAGTTACAAATCTGAGGTTCAAAAATGTATTGCTGCTAAGAAAAAGGGGAAGGCAGTTGCTGAGGAGGAGGAGGATGTTGTTCAGGGGGAGGAGGAGAATGATGATGAGGAGATGGAGGAAGAGAAGGCTGTTCCAGATCTCGCACGTGATATAGAATCAGAAAAGGATGAAATTGTTAAGCAGAAAAGAAAGAAAAATCATGTGGATAATGAATTTGACGTTTAGCAAGGGGTGAAGTCTGTGGTGAGTTTTTTTATTTTGTGTATTCGAGTCAGATCAGAACATGCCATCCTGACATAAAAGTTCTTGTCGGTAAGGCATGACAGTTCTTGCCAATATGACTAACTATATTTTTGTGTGTGATTATTTTGATACTTTTGTAGCCGAAGCAGACTGAAAGTTTTGTCGTTGTTGATCAATGGGCCATTGTGTTGAGTTGCGGTACCACCGATGATGGTAAATTCGAACCGTATTACTTTGCTTCTCGATCTGACCCAGATTACCGTCCTTCTCAATATTTGCGATTCTCAAAACCCATTTGATGATCCTATTTTTTGTGATAAATATTTTACCATTGTAGATGCGACTGAAGAAGTTTATGCCACACATAAGGGATTTAATCGTGAGGGCCATGATCCCTCTTTTGTAGATGCACCGGGTGCAGTTGTAGAGGCTGTGGGAGGGAAGCATTTGAAGCTTCCTAGCATGAATCGTAGATCTCCATTCACTGAAGGGAAGAGGAAGAGGGTTAAGTCAGGAGCTGCTGTTGAGACACAGGAAGATGAAGCACCTCATCGTCGATCCAAGATAGAGAAGGGAAAAGGAGTTGCTGTTGCATCCAAAGCTACACCTTTTGTTGTATTGGACCCTGAAGGCCAGCTGGATGAAGACGAGTTGGAGGGACTTAAAGAAGATGCCGCTATTAAGGAAGTTTCTGTCAGATATAATCAACAAGTTAAAGCTTGAATAAATAAGCCAGGAGAGGCTCAGTTGGCTACTACTCTGTACTTGTCATTGACTAGTGAGCAGAAGGATATGATTCATCAGTATGTGACTACAAGAAGTCGTGGTTCACTCACGTAAGCTACACCTTTTTGTCTTGGTTTGTTTTATGTTTCATAGAATTTGTTGGTCTTTTAATATTTGTTCTTTTTTATTCATAGTGGTGAGATTTTTGCATGGGACAAGAATCGATAAAAACTAGTTCGCAAACACACAGAAATCTTGTTCACTATATTATGGATCAACACCTCTGTTGTTGATTGGTATTTGATATATGTGGTCAAACAGCTTCAGAAGCAGTCAGTGACGATCGCATCATATTCCCGATACATTGGACTGTGAGTTCTCTTTTTCTTTTTTACAGCATTTTGGAGTGTGGGTATGACCTAAGTCATGCCATTGTGACTTAACAGATCATGCCATTGTGACTTAACAGAATATGCCAATGTGACTGAACACATCATGCCATTGTGATCAATCTGACAAAAAATTTCTTATTAAATTATTGTAGCGTGTGTGGTTGAAACCTAATTACCAAGATATTAATGATATGGATTCAGCAACAGCAACACGTCATACATTCTATATTCAAAATTACCTTGATATTGTTTTCCCATCATATTGCGACTTGGGCAAAATTCCTTATGTAAGTGTCATTGTCTTCTATTTTTCTCATACATTTTATTTTTCATTGTATTATTTAACATATTTTTGTGCTGATTTTTATATTTTTCTTCACGTGTTTATAATAGTAGATTTTTTCATGGTTCAACGAGAGCCACTTCTCTGTGTATGTCGTTGATGTGAGGGAGAGATGAAGTTGCTTCATCCTTGATAGAAAGGAGGTTAACGAAAGTAAGGCGGAGAAGCTCATTGATAATGCAAAGAAGATTGTTGGACTCTTTGCCCCGTTTGTGAGTTATTTTCAGAGCTTGTTCAGCTTTAAAACTGTCAAATACAGTATTGTTAAAAATATTCTAAAACAGCGTGATGGTTTCAGTTGTGGAGTTTTTGTCTGCATGTATTGTGAATTTTTCTTGGCGAATTGGGACAAAAGACTGATAAAGGAAGAATATAAGGATCAATGGCCAACACCAGGATTCGTTAACAAATTCAGGAAGCAGATGTGTCTGGATATCATTGTGCAGCCTGACAATCTACTCCTTCTATTGTTGTGGGAAAAAGTCGAAGCATGAAGAAAGCCGAGGAAGAAGCAGCAGTAAATGAATTCAGAATGCTGAATATTTGTTATATAGATTCATATTTTTAGTGTTAATGAACATGGTGACTTTTGATGCTTGAAGTTGGCTGGGTTACTGAACATGGTGGATGTTTGTTATGAAGACAGTTTGTATATCAACATGATGACTTTTTGTTAATTTTTGTTTGTCGATGACTAGTATATGATGTTTTATTTTGTGTAAATTTTTTTGAATAGATTCTGCTTTTTGCATAGCATTGTAATTGTATTTGCTGTGCGGCCAAACAAGTTTAGCCATTGTGACATAACATCTCTTGCCGTTGTGACAGATAACACTAAGTTCATAATATTTTTTTGTACATAAACACATAATAACAATTAAACAAAGACATGAACGACAATATTTTTGCATTTTAATGAGTTTTTTAAAACTAATAAACGACGTAGCCAAAAATGCAAAAAGTAAAAAATAGTTGTTACGACAATGACATAAATGGTTGTATGATACTGGCAAGACATGCTATATCAGAATGGCAAATATAGTTGTATGATACTGGCAAGATACGCTATATCAGAATTGCAAATGTTGTTGTATGATACTGGCAAGACACGCTATATCAGAATTGCAAATGTGGTTATATGATACTGGCAAGACACGCTATATCAGAATTGCAAATATTGTTGTATGATACTGGCAAGACACGCTATATCAGAATTGTAAATGTGGTTGTATAATATTGGCAAGACAGGCTATATCAGAATGGCAAATATAGTTGTATGATACTGGCAAGACACGCTATATCAGAATGGCAAATGTGGTTGTATGATACTGGCAAGTCAGACTATATCAGAATGGAAAATGTGGTTATATGAAACTGTCATAAACCATCGCAACGAAAATTGTATGTATTTTACAATTTTTTTGTTTGTTTGTCGAGTATGACATGTCTATACTTTTTGTGTATACAGTATGAGATGAATGTTAACATGGATCAATATTTAAGTCTATATTCAAACTGGTTTGTATCTTCTTCTTGAATCGTGCCCTTGTTTTCTGCCTTCCGATCTCGTTTGTACTTTTCAGTCTCTGCCTCGACTTGTTTGGATTCTTTCTCTTCTTTATAATTTTCTCAACTAGTTGAGATGTTGATGGATCAACATTGTTGGAGGAGCTTTGGTACTTTTATGTTGAAATATTTTAAATATTAAAATATGACATCGTTATATGCATTTTTTGAACATAATAATGTGTCTAAATTTAATGTTCTTACCTTGTCTGAATTGACGCCTTGCATTACTTATTAGGTCTTTAAGAATTTTAAGTTTCTCAGTGTCCAATGAAGCTTCATCTGCTAACTGTATCATCTCGCATGTTAGATAATTGAATATTCTTCTGTGTTTATGATCTGGCATCAGTTTTATATGCACGTCTGAAGACTCCAATCCATCCCGAGCCTTTATTGTCCACCTTTTCAGAAGATAACGGTCTGGTACTTTTGTGAATTCTTTTTCATCCAAGGAAGTCAAGGTTTTCATAACTCTCAGAATGTGTCTGCAAAATATGCCAAGCATTTCATAGAGACGGCACGAGCATGAAATTATCTTTTTTTTTCTTTTCAATATGAATCGTTCTCTCATCGAGTTTAATTGTATCATCTTCTTTCGAATGCTTATACACACTATATTGAGTGATATCGCCTACAGACATGGTTGTAATCACAGATCAGTTAGACAATGGCAGTTTATGTGATAACGATATGAGATGTATATTTCTGTAGTAATTGTGTTAACTTTCAGATGGTTGTTGTTAACTTTTTTTTAATCTTATATTCTAAACATTGACCATATTATTCCTGGAATTTGTCAAACGTGCAATGTGTATAAACTTCTGCTGACTTTTGTTATTGAGCTGCCTATGTACTTGTTCTTGTGCTTCATGTCCTTGCATGCAAAGTCTGCCCTTGCTTCCTTTGCCCTTCTATCATCAAGCAGGTTGTTGAAATACGTGAAGAATTCAATAAGGTTGTAGTCTGATTGCAAATGTACCCATATTATGCTGTTGAATGATTCAACCAATTGCATTATCACCATACCAGCAGTAAAGTGTACCCACGCAGATGACCATTTCTCCTGTGAACCATAGATCCAATCTAGCCATTTATGCCCTTCTGGTTTGAAACACTCTTCCATTATAGTTGTCCATGCATTATTGAATTTATTTTCATCATCTACTTCGTATATCATATAATTGAAAGCTTGGGCTACCATATTTGTGTATAGATGACTGAGATTCTTCTTTACATTCTCTAATATATGCCACGTACATATACAATGGTATGTACTTTGCATCTCTAATCTGATGCCCACGGCAATTGTAGTGTCTTGGTCAGTGAATATTATTTGCGGAGCTTTGTTATCCATGCACTTTAAAAAAGTTCGAAATAACTATTTGAAAGACTCTGTAGTCTCATCGAATAACAGTGCTGCTCCAAAAATGCTGCTCATATGATGGTTGTTGTATCCGATAAATAAGGCTGCACAATTCAACAATAAGTATAATTACAGATCATACCGTTATCACATCACCGTATGTGCCATTATCACATCACCGTATGTGCCATTACACATAACAGGCGTGCCATTTCACATAACATATCGTGCCATTATCACATAACAGGACGGGCCACTATCACATAACATATTGTGCCATTATCACATAACAGAACGTGCTATTATCACATTTACAGAATTTATGTATGGATATATAAAACATAAAAATATGATCTTCTTTGTCCTATATGTGGTGTCAAAGCATATGGCATCACCAAAGTATTAGTAGTTTGTTCTCATCCTTTTGTCAGCCCAAAAAATATTTGCGATTTGCTCCTCATTGTCTACTTCTATCTCATAGTAAAAAGCTGAATTTTGGAATGCCTCATTTTTGAAATACTCAAGCAGGGCAGTAGCTTCACCTACCTTCATGCTCTTTTGGCTTCGACTTCCCAGATAGTTTTTCAGATCTATAGGTAAAAAATTGAGGTGTTTCTTACCTCCAACCGCCATTGTCATCAATTCATATGATGGTCTGAGCTTGATACCAGTGTCATTATTCATCTAAGCTATTTGTTGTTGGAGTGGATTAACAGATCTGTTTGATCTTAACATATATGCGAATGATGGCGAATGCAGCTTGTGATTGTTGTGCTTCACTGTCCATTCCTTTATGAAATAAAATTATCTATGTTCAGAATCATGGATATTTATCATTGCCATACATCCAACTCTTTCTTCTCTCCGGTCATATGTTCATTTCTTCGTCAAGGATTGCAAGGGATTACGTTTCTTTCGTGTCCCCTCTTTGTTACAAAGATATCTGATGTAAAGATATTTATCTGTGGGCTCATCGTTGATCATCTCTCTTTTTTGATAATCAATGCGCACACCAAAACTCCTTTGGTGTGCATATGAATAGCAGAAGTCTCGCGCATTTTCAAATGTATCAAATTGCGCTTGCTTCCACCATTCTTCTTTTTCAATCTGCTCCAAATTGATCAGTGCTGGCAAAAAAAATTCAAATTTTTCTTCATGCCATTGTGACATAACAATAATTGCCAGCATCACATATCATAACATGCCATTACCACATATCATAAAGTACCAATATTACGAAATACATCGTACCTGTCCATGTCATCTTTAATAGCAAATAGTTATAAATGGAAATGTCGAAGACTAGCAATCTTACCTATATTTTTTTGTATATTCAATATTTTGGCATAGATCTGAAGCATATTTGATACCTCTGATTCCTCTGAATCTTTTTGTTGTTCTGGATCTGTTCTAAGAGTAATGAGATGTTGTATTGATTTTTACGATTTATTTATAGAATCGAAGTAAGAAGAAGTTGATTTCAACTAACCTTCAATTTTTGAAGATCCTGCCTTTGTATTTTGGAGATTCAAATTCTACAGGTCTGTAAGTTGCTCCATTTTTTAAATCTGCAGATCCGTAACCTTTTTTTTCTTTCAAATTACAGCTTTCTGGAAGATCTAAGATTTTTGGGAATCAGAGGTATCTGGATCCTTCATTTTATCTGTGTTTGATTTGAAATGGCAGTTATGAGATCGTGTTCCCTAATCTATTCTTCCCCTGATTTATCGCGCTCATTTTTTGAAATTAATTTTTTTTTAATTTACCCCTGCGTGTATAACCAATTCCCGAGTTGCCCCTCCCGCGCCTCTGAATTCCAAACGGTCTGAAATATTAGTATTCTAGATCCAATCGCGACTCTACTAAACCAGGCCCTTGAGCTGGAACAAAAACATGCTCTATTACCACAATTATAAGGCAAGATTGTCCGCATGTATGGCCAAATTTTTAATTCGGTCTTTATTGTTCAAAATATTTTTTTTTTTCATCCTCCATTCTCTGATAAGGTATGTTATGCAGTAATAAACTTGGGTGGCTGTGAATGGTATAAAGGAGAGAGAAATTTTTTACTTTTTTATTGTAAGAATATAATTATCATTTCTTATTTTTTTTCAGCGAATAACTTGAGAATACAATATATTTAAATTGGAGGACATCAAAATAATACTATAAACAATAAAGTTCACATTAGAAATTTGGTCACGGACCTGAGGGCAATTCCAACTCATATTGACTCTAGTCAGACTTTTGGATATCAATGCATCGCGGATGAAATCTTGACTAGTGTGGCATATTTGCTTTACTATTTAGGTATTAATCATTAATATTTTCTAAAGAAGTCTGCTTTATTACCGAACTTCAAAGGGTTCCTGTTAACCGAATCCAAATTGGTATTAATTTTTGATAGACTAGAATAAGGCAAGTTGTTAAATGGCCATCTTATTGGGATAGAGAAAAATCAAAGAGCAAGGGGATGTTTTATAAAATGCGAGAGAGTTACATTGAATAATTAAGTTAAGTTAATAAATATTATTCTCATTGCACCTTATCAAACAAAGTTATGCTTAATCTGATTTTAGTACCATGAAACGAAGATGACTTTTTTTTAATAAGTAGAAGTTGTATAAACCCTCAACAAATACCAATGAAAATATACCGACAGTACTGTAGGCACCATCTCACACAATGTTGAATATTTTTAATAGATTATTTTTCAGGATCGCTTGCAAACAAGGGATAATCTTATACGAATGGGGAGCCTAGAGGTCTGGGATTGCATGTGCCCACTGTGTGGAATTGAAGACAAACAGGAGAGCATCTACTGCACTCTTGCAAGTCGAGTATGGGCTTTTTTTGCAGATACGACTGGAATGACTTGGTGCTCCCCGTGCACCGCTGCCTTGACAAGTTGGTTGGGCATGGTTCATGGCACGATGATACAGAGAATTTGGCATTCAATTTTTTGCGCTGCTGCCTGAGAAATTTGGCGTCACAGGAACACGACAATCTTCGAGGAGGCCCGTCCGAATTTGATAGATGTAATCAACAATGTGATCTAACATGTGCGGAAGTGGCTAATTTGGTCAGATTCAATCAGGGACCTGCACAACCAATATCTTATTATGTACTTGCAATCACTTAAGTCGGATTAGCATGCGATTGTTGGATGGGCTTCTGCTTTCTGGTTGCAGCCACCGGAGGGTGTCATTCGAAGAGGTCTCTGTTTCCAGACACTTTTAGATTAGTTTTGCAATTGATCATGTGGTTGATTGCACTAGTAATCTTCCTTTGTGTTTGGGGGCGATGGAATTTTCGTTTCTTTTGGGGATCTTGTATCCGAGTGTGACACATTGTATATCAGTATTCTAATCAGCTATTTTTCCTATGACAGTCTTTTCCCAATGAATTTTACCGTGGCTAGATTTTTACTGAGGTCTATGGCTGCAATCCGCTATGCACGAGGGATTGTCACACCCGAGATAGGAAAATCTTAGGCGGGTAAAAAAACTTAGGTGGGTAGAACAAATCTAGGTATTATGGATATATTATATTATTTATAAGGAAAAATTATTGTCAGACCTCTGATGTTTGGTATATTCGGTGCTCACCTCCTGTATTACGAAAATTGATTAAAAATTTCTCAAAGTTTGGTTTTATTGTACTCTCAGGTCCCTTGCTGACGTCAACATATATTTTTTTCGTTTTTGATTATGAAATGACAAAAATACTCTTAAAAAAATTAAAAAAACTATCTTCTTAACTTCTAAATTTCCCTGTGAACACCAAAAACCAAACTCAGAAATCAACAAAAAAAAATAACCAAAAAGAACAGATTTTTCAAACAACTTAGAACATAAAACAAGATGAGACGAACAATAAAAAATTACGGCGATGTCACCACCGGCCAGGAAGCATCATCTTCTTCCCTTTTTCTCCTATACAGAGAAGGAAATATCCTTCCTTCATTAATTAAAGCTCCTCAGTTTCAATTTGGGCGTCTAAAGTTAGGGTTCAAATTCAGTGGGGACATGGATAATTCCCGCTGAAAAGGATAGGGGCAATATTGAAAATACAATAATTAAAATGAATTAAAAAAAATATCAGCAAAATAATACAATTTATGGAAATACAAGTATGAGAATATTGATTTTCATTTTCTCGGATATTGGTTTCCATCTTCTATGCTATTGGTTTCATTCTACTATGATATTGGTTTCATTCTACTATGATATTGGTTTCCATCTTTTATGTTATTGGTTTCATTCCACCGTGATATTGGTTTTCATCTTCTCCAATATTGGTATCCCATTATAAGTAAAAATGTATACCATTTGAATGTACTGGTTTCATTCTTCTCGAATATTGGTATCATCATTCTAGAATATTGGTATCATTCTACTTTAATATTGGTATCATTTATCTATGAATTTTTGCTAGAATTTTAAGCACTAAGTTCAAACAACAACCAAACACCAACATAAAGTTCCAATCTTTAAATACAAAATCATCAGAACCACATGAAATTGACCAATCCAGCCATAATCAAAGTCGAAACAGCATGGGTCATTTCTTTCGGATCAAATAATCAACGAAAAAGCTGGTGAAAAAAACCCAAATCTGTAAGAAAATGGTAGAACCCTAATGAGTATGTTTGGATAAAAACTCGAAAATATCCTCAACAGATTCTGACAATCAGATCTGTAAAAAAAGAATTTGATCAAATCTAAAGGCTCATATTTAGTCCATACCATGGGGATGATTTTTATGTAGTCTCCCTGAATCCAAATCCCTAAAGTTAGAAGTCTTTTTCTTCTCACCTTCTCTGAGACTAACAATAAACAGATTTCACTCTGATTTGGTTCCAGAGTGTTCTAACTCTTTAACTGCGATTAGGGTTTCGGTAAAATCGGGAGGAGAATTCCAATTTGGAGGTAAAGTGAAGGCAAGTTGAGAAGGTGAAGGGGATCGATGTTTCACCGACAAGAGGTACTCCTCCAACTTTCTGGCCTCGTCGACCTTCCAGTTGGCTTCTAGGTCCCTCCTTCATCCTCCTCCCAGGCGGCCCTTCGTCCCGGACCGTAACCCTAACCTCGGGGTCTTCGCCGGCATTCTCGTCGGCGATGTAGGGGATCTCAAAGGATCCCTTGACACGGAGGAGCGAATCGGCCGGGTCGCAAATCAGCAAAAATAAATCGCCTGGATCCAGCAGCGATTTGGATTCCCATTTTTCGAAGTTTGGATTTTTTTTTTTGTTAATTAAAATGGTCGGAGGAGGAAGATGAAATTAGAAAGGTTCGACGGCGGTGATGAAGAGGATGCAGGGGCTCTTGTTCATGGCCTAGAAATAATTCTGGGTGGAAGTTTATGGATGCAGGTGCTCTTGTTCATGGCCTGGAAATAATTTTAATTAAAGTTCATTGGAATTGATGGGTGGAAGTTTATGGATGCAGGGGATCTTGGTCTTTTTTGGTTGATGTTTTTTTTGATTTATGAGTTTGGTTTTTGGTGTTCATAGGAGATTTAGAGGTCGAAGAAGATAGATTTTTTTCTAATGATATTTTTGTCATTTCTATGATAAAAAAATTAATAAATATATATATATATTGACATTAGCGAGGGTTCGAAAAAATTTAATCAATTTTTATAATATAAGAAAGTGAACACCAAATATATCAAACACTAGAGAGCTAACAATAATTTTTCCTATTCATAAAGTACTTTTAACTTACCAAAAAAAATCAACAGTATCATAAATAAAATACCTAAGATATTAGATACTCGCATATTAAAACTATATAATGATACTCGCATACTTTAACACATTTTTGGAAATTTGACCCCACGACGCAACGAAGATCTTGTGTATAAGGATATCTATTTGTTCTAATAACATCTTATCAATGATACTCTTTCCCTTGAACGCTTTTTTCTATTGAATTTTGTCGCATCAGAATTTTGACTAAGTCAATACCTGCAATTTCGTACGAAAGAATTGTACATTTGATATATATGTAATGGGGTAAATATCATCGATAAAAATTTAGTTCTCAAAAAAAGTTTAAACCCTTAAAAATATATCTCCGTTAAATATTTGTTAGAAAAACTTTTTCTTTTACTTAAAAATCTGACAGGATTCAAATTTGGATTAATTTGTTCAGTGAATATCGAAATACCTCTTAATATAAATATGTCAAATTTAAATATTAAAAAATAACACAGAAAAAAAGTTGGCCCATGGTGTCTGTATATTCGCTACCGGCACCGAGACCAGAACAGCCTTCATTATAACTTGTAGCAATGCAAACGTGTCACACCGGATCCCTACGAACGCCATCTCTCATATGCTCTTTTTGTCTTATCTAACATTTTTTATTAACCCAGTAGTTATTTATCATATTCCAAAAATTAAATTAATTAGCAGTAATCACTTGCACACCCACCCCTCTTCCATAAATTAAATCACAATCCATTAGAAAATATCACATTATTTGATACGAGATTTTTAATATAATATCTGAGCTGGTTCACTTGGACAATAGTAGTAGCATTTCCCGATACAATCTAAAATCATCAAGATGGACGCTACCTCTCTCACAGGGATTCTCCTACAGGTGGCACCGGCTTTTGCCGTCGTCGGCGGCCTTTTCTTCTCAGTTTTCTTCATCAACAAGCTCCTCTCCCAACTGAGGAAGAGAAGCACCCACCTCCCTCCTGTTCCAGGTCAGACATATGCAAATCATTTGATCGCCAGTTAATCAAATCTAGATTAGTCGGCCAAATATACGAGTATTGGGTTAGGTAAGCAAACGCTTTCTCAGTTTATTTAGCGTGGTTGGTGCAGAGGTGCCGGGTTGGCCGGTGATAGGGAACCTGCTGGAATTGAAGGAGAAGAAGCCACACAAGACGTTCATGAGGTGGGCTGAGACTTACGGCCCAATATACTCCATCAAGACCGGCGCTTCCACCATTATCGTCGTCAACTCATCCGAGGTCGCCAAGGAGGTACTGGATGTTTTTTAAAATGGCAAATTACCTTTACGTCCCTGATCTATAACAAAATCACTAGTAGGGCTCCTTTCTTTTGCAAAATTATTTTGCCGTCCCTACTTTTTGAAAAAATGTTAGTCTCAGGTCCTTGGCTGACGTCAGCAATCAATTTTATCATTATGTTATTCGAAAAAGATGGTTATACCCATTGTTTTTAAAGACGCGGTCCGCGAATCGACTGGGTTAGCGTCTCAAAAATGTTGGTAAGGACGCCAACATAATGAACCAAACTTTTTCTGGTCAGACCGAACAGTTGGACCAAAAAAATGGCCCAGAAAAATCCTTAATATATGTATAATTATATATGTAATCAGTAATCACACTCACACCTCCAAAAATTATCGAATACAAAATTATAACCAACATTAAACTAAATAACCATCAAACCAAATATCCATATATCCAAAGCAACATCAAACCAAATTAAAATATCCATTTGAAGCAGCGCTTGATTGTGTTAGAGTTTCGGCTTGAGATTCAGGACAAGTAGCTCTCGGATTGGACATATTCATCATCTATCAAGTATCAACAATCAATCAAACAATCAAGAACAATAAATAAACCTATCAACTAGAGCGACAAAAATACCATGTAATCCCACACATAATCAATCTCATTAACAAGTTCAGCAACCATACTGCAGAGCCACTGAGGTCTCTTTTTCTTATCAATAAATTGCCGAAGCTATAAAGCTTAAACATTAGCATATCAAGTTCTCTTAAAAATTGCAGTTTTTACAGTCTACTCATATTACCATAAATATCCAATCCAATCTGGAAACTTGGATAACGAATGAGCAAATTCATACCAAGTGAAAGCAAATCGACACAAATCAAGAGCTGTAATACCATGTAAGCAAACGAATGAGCACCAAAAAGCCCAAAAATTGCAGCAAACAGACAAATTTCACCTCCCAAAACCCAAAGATGCATCCGCAGGAACGAAGAACGACTTTAAACCCAGAACGAAACGACCAAAGGACTTCACTTCACCACTCAAAACCCAGAACGAAACGACTTCACTTCACCACTCAAAACCCAGAACGAAGAACTAATCTGAGACGAGAGAGAGAGAGAGAGATAGACTACCTCACGCAGAGCTCGGAGGCCGGAAGTTGGAGCCGCTGGGGAAGGTTGGAGCCTTGGAGGCGGCCGCGGAACCCGTCAAATTTTAATTTTAGGGTTGCTGGGTTTTTTTAAAGAGGAACGGAATGGGAATTGCAGAATTGGAATGAGATTGCTTTAATTTAATTGGGTTGGGTTATCCAATTTTTTTCCAAACCTAACTAACCGAATTTTTCTGGGTCATTTTTCTGGTTCAATTGCCCAGTCTGATCGGAAAAAGTCTGGTTCGTTAGGTTGGTATTCTGATCAACAGTTTTTAGATATAACCCAGCCGATTCGCAGACCGCGTCTTTAAAAACAATGGGTATAACCATCTTTTTCGAATAACATAATAATAAAATTAATTGCTGACGTCAGCCAATGACCCGATACCAAATTTTTTTTTAAAATTGGGACGACAAAATAATTTTTCAAAAGGCAAAGACCCAACTTGTGATTTTGCTATAATATAATATTCAGAGTCGATAGGATTCTATTTTAGGGGTATCTTTCCGAGTTTTTTTTAGAGACTTAAAACATTCTTAAATAAATTTAAATTTTTTATCATTTTAATTAATTTTCATTATAAGTACTCGGAAGTCTTTCCAAGTTTTTTTTTTAATATTCTTGGTAGTACATTTAGTCTTTGGATCCCTATATCGCAGCTATACCCAACTCTTCCGGGGTTTTGCCTTTTCTGGTAAACAGTCGACAAAGTAATTCTTACTGTTTCTGAAGAGACATGAGTTTGGAATTCACTAAAAAAAAGAGATATGAGTTTGGTTTTTCCAATAAAAAGAAAAGCAGTGTTCAAAAAAAAAAAAGCAGACGAAGTTGGTTTTCGCTTTTTAACTTAAGTGGATGACGAAAAGGGTATTAGATAATGTTTTTGGTTGAAATTACTCGATACTCACTGACCAATAAATTCAGTTTCGAGATTGATAAAATATTTTTAAAATGTGATAATATTCTACTAATAAAAAAAATTATCCTAATAAATATTTATCACCTTTTATTTTCAACGGAGAGCAACAGATCTACGACCATTGTAACAATTCTATGTGAGTCTGTTTGAGAATCCAAATGGTGTCTTGGGTGTAATTTATAAATGTATAAAATTTATAAACTCAATTTCGGGTTGGTTTTTTTAGGAAAACCAATGGTTTATTGATGCTTGTTTTTTGTGAATGGTTAATGTAGCCACCACCTCATTCTTCAATTCTCGGTGATGAACTATTTCCAGGGTTGATCCGTGTGGTCTATTGTTGTTAGATTAACCTCTATTTCATGGCACACGGGATGAATTCCGTACAAATTTAGGTCTAATGAGTTTTGTTTCAGAATTCTGCATATCTTCCAATAAAACATTTTTTTCCTTCAGGCCATGGTGACCAGATTCTCATCGATCTCAACAAAAAAACTATCCAAGGCCTTGACTATTCTCACCCAGGACAAAACCATGGTAGCTACAAGTGACTACGACGAGTTTCACAAAACTGTGAAAAGGCATATACTCACAAATGTGTTGGGACCCAATGCTCAGGTTAGCAACTGATGTTTTCTTAGGAAAATCTTCTTATCAAGCATGACTTGGATTTTTTAGGTAGAGTCTCCACTGTTTTATTGATCTTAATTTGCAGAAGCGGCACCGGGTTCATAGGGATGTGATGATGGACAGCATTTCGAGCCGGTTTCATGATCATGCTGCGCATCACCCTGATGAAGCTGTGAACTTCAGGGAAATATTTGAATCTGAACTTTTCGGGATTGCTCTGAAAGAAGTGAGTTTATGATTTTTTACGAAATCTTTGTGGACTTCTTCTTGTTAGTTGCTAAAACACGACAAAAGCTTTGCAGGCTTTGGGAACCGATGTGGACTCTGTGTATGTCCCTGAACTTGGGACCACACTCTCAAGAGTGGAGATTTTCAAAGTTCTGGTGCTTGATCAAATGGAGGGTGCAATTGATGTTGATTGGAGAGATTTCTTCCCGTACTTGGCATGGATTCCCAACCGGAGATTCGAAATGAAGATGGAGAATATGAACTCACGCCGGGGAGCAGTAACGGATGCTCTGATCAACCAGCAGAAGAAGCGCATTGCTTCCGGGAAGGTATTAGCAATTCTCCGATTCGCTCTCACATCATTCCTGGAAGGTATCAACACACACATCTGATGTTAAATTATTCTGCAGGAGCTCAACTCTTATGTTGATTACTTGCTATCCGAGGGCAAGACACTGACAGAGAAGCAAATCATGATGTTGATTTGGGAAACGATTGTTGAGACTTCCGATACTACGATGGTCACTACGGAATGGGCTATGTATGAACTCTCTAGGAACCCGCACCTTCAGGTCTGCTTCATGACGCTTATGTTTATTCAACCCGTCTCCAAGTAATCTGTCCTAGAATTTCGCTTGACTAACGATTGTCTATACGATAGGATCTCTTATATCAAGAAATCAGAAATGTATGCGGATCCAAGACTGTAACCGAGGAGCACCTTCCCCAACTTAAATATCTGAATGCCATTTTTCACGAGACTATTAGAAAGTACAGCCCCGCTCCAATTATACCTTTGAGATATGCACATGAAGATACTCAATTAGGGGGTTACTACATTCCGGCAGGAAGTCAGGTCCGTGTTTCGTTAACTGTTTCGTTAATTGCTCCTTGAACTTGAATAGGTGTGTATTCCATGTATGCAGATTGCTATAAACATCTATGGTTGTAACATGGATAAAAACCAGTGGGAAGACCCTGAAGAGTGGAGGCCAGAGCGGTTCCTCAGCAACCAATTCGATCCGATCGACTTTCACAAGACGATGGCCTTCGGAGCGGGGAAGAGGGCCTGCGCAGGCTCCCTCCAAGCAATGCTGATAAGCTCCAGAGCGATCGGCAGGCTAGTGCAGGCACTCGAATGGAGACTAAAAGACGGGGAGAGCGAGAACGTCGTCACGATGGGACTCACCACTCGCAAGCTTTACCCTTTGCAAGTCGTTATCAAGCCAAGGACTGCCTGACAAGGATCTCCATTGTTCAGCTTCTATGTCGCGAACTAATAGGGAGTACATCTTCACAGGTTCTATGGAGCTACTGCTACCATGTTGCTTTTGTTTTTAAGACAGTATCTGGGATGTTTGGTTATCTATGTAATAGATATATCTGGGATTTATATCTGCGATGCTTGCAGATTTAGCTATTATCTTCAATCTTGAAATTTCTTATTATGTTAATTCACAGCAGCTGTTTGGCATCTTGTTTTGTTTGACAATTTTTTGGTATCTTGTTCGGTGCATCAATGATGATGGTTTTGACTCGGCCTACCTGTTGCAACCAAATTTTATCTAAATTAGGAAAAATTAAAAAAAAAAGTGTATCGTATATTAGATTTTCCCAAGAAAAATATATTAAATATATTTTATATGTTATAAATTAGTTTATATTTATAAAATATGGATTTTGAAACTTATATTTGACTATTTGGTTTATGCATTATCGAATAATAGTAAAAAATATTTCAAAATATTAAGTCCAAATAGTAGTCTGATCAGTCAGACTAGATGACAAGACGGACCAAAATTTGGATCATATCAAAATTCATATTTTAAAACTATGATTCCAACCTTTATATTTGGATAAAAATCCATTCTCCACCAATGTGAAATTGGGGTTAAGTAAAACGTTAAATCAAATAATTGGGTTTTGTTCAGGAATCTCTTTTTGGCAGTGACAAATGACGGAGAGAGACGGAAAGGAGTCAAACCGTCCAACCAACCTGCACCGGGTGACTGGCAGCTTTGAAAAGGGTGACTGACGCAAATTGGGTATCGGACGACAGATATCGAATGTCCTTAAGATAATATCAGCAGAAGGATTCGATTTGTACGAACTGGACAATGACCCAGATGTAGCCCAGCCCACCTGAACAAGGTGAAAAGGACGTCCTAGGGCTTTGGGAACAGTTGGGGGAAAACCCAGCGATCACTTTACACGGAGATTTCTGAGGTCAGATTTAAAATTTTGTAATACATGGTAAAAAAGTTTAACCCATTTAAATTAGTAGGGTTAAAGGTTATTTAACTTAGAGATATAAAGTGTTTACAAATTTAAAAAGATTTAGATTTTAAATTCTCACATGTATAATAATGGTATAAAATTTACCTTAAAAAATTTAAATTTGTCGGCACAAACGTTATTCGGATAGGGAAAAAACCCGGGACGATAAGAGAAGGTTTTTCCATCCCTGGATAAAATTTCCCCACCCGGAAAAAACCTAATTTCAATTTTCATCCTTTAAATAATTAGCAAAATTTTATTTTTTCTCTGGAAAATTGGAAAAACTCCCGAATTTAATCAAATTTCTTATTTGGAAAGAGTTCCACGTCTTGACGTCATGGTTAATGAGTCGGTTAACCAGAAACCCCAACGAACCATCGAACTAGAAGAAGAAAAGAGTTCAGTTGGCCGGGGCCAAAAAGGTCTTTTCCAAATGAGCCAAGGACAAGAAAGATCTCGGCTTCGGTCACGAGATAAGCCGACGTTGTCCGGCCGAGACCAGATGTAGCTGCTGCTTCGCAGAGACTGAAACCCTGACGCAAAACCTGTTGATGACCGCCACGTGTCATAACTATCTGTTGTGAGTAGGTTCTAAACCTAGGGCTAGAGCTGACGGATGTGTGCTTCTGCGGTTATGGTCGAGTCAGATTATGCGGTGCCTCCACCGGCTCCAGGCTCGGCAGGTTCATCGCACCTACCAACACTACGGACCCGGTCGCGGCAGGATTATTGGTTTATTTAGAATTGGAAAAGCTGTTTTTCTTTACGTTTTGAGTTGGTTAGGGACTACGCTTTCCCCAGAATGGAATCTCATGTCAACCACTAATTATATCTGCATGGCACACCGTTAGTCCCAATCTATCAACGTCCATTTTATCGTAATCAAAATTGTAATTTGAATTTTAAAAAATATTTAGCCTAACGATTCAAAGACTCTTCAATTTCATTGAGCCTCAGAGATTAGATCCTAACAAATATAATTATAGTATAAAAATTTATCTTTAAAAATGTAATTTGAATACTACAGAGGTTCCCAAAAATCCTAATTGACATGTCATATAATATTAGTTATGTGGTATAATGCACGGATGTTCAATGACATGGTATAACATACGACATATAACAGATGTGATTTTTCTCGAGTGTCACAAATTATTAAAATATATTTTAGCCATTTTTATTTGTAGTGAATAGCGGGCCCTTCTCTATCTTCGAGTCGTCCAGGGTCCTCAAGGATTTGACGCATGATGAACATAGGATAATATTACTATGCCCAATAAATCGAATCCCTGGTACGAGAAACACGTCAAGAGAGAACCCAATTTTTAAATAAAATCCAAAAAATTTCGACTCTTCACATTTTTTTAAGAAGACTCTTCATATCGAATATATAAAAAAATTGCACTTATTATTACATGAAGTACCGACTGTAGAAAAAATAAGCAGCAGAAAGGGTACCCAATTATTGGCTCCCTTAACCATCAAAAAATAAATTTATTGGCTCCCACGCTGCTCCGACACAATGATATTGTCGGCTCTGCTTTATCCAAAAATTTATAATTATCATCCGTCTGAACAAAAACAACAATAATAAAGGGCAAACCTATTTACGTTTCTGCTCCTTGTCTCGGTACCCTCTCACTATTTACCCGAATCTTGTACGTTTCTGCTTGTTTTTATCCTCCCCATTAACTGTTCCGCTGCCACCATCTACACGTATTTTAAAATTTTCGCCGAAAAAATAACCACGTCCACACCACGAAGTTGAAACGATTTCCAATGTGATGTTAAACTTTTGTCTCGAGTGTAAGTTTGTTATGTTTTTTATAATTAAAATTTTATTAATAAATACAAATTTTTTATGGGACTGCGACTGTTATTATCAATAAAATTGTATGAATATTCAATTTTTAACATTTATTATTAAAAAAATCAGTTTAAAATTTATTTTTTCCATCAACACAATAACAAATATTTAATTTAACCACGAGGCTTGGTCATTTTAATAGTTAGATAAAAAAATTCGAGACTTAAAATTAATTTTACCAATCTATCACTATTGATAGGTTAATATCAACAATATTGTTCGCTTGTATTATCTCGGGGAGGACTAGACCTGCATCACTACTTGTATCATGGGACGAACACTATCTTTGAAATATCGACAGCACAATTTTTTTAGTGTGCTTTTTTCTCAATAAATTTTACCAATTTTAAAGTGGCTAGTCGCGAAATAACGAGATCTTATTTTATCAAATACTATCAATAACAATAATATACTTCTTCAAAAAAACAATATCGTTCGCTTGTGATGAATTCATGTGATGGTAAGGGCCAAAAGATATGTAATTCAATAACACAAATTGTTTGTCAATTTTTAGGAGGTTCAAGATTCTAGTTTTGATAATCACATAATATTTACCTTTCTAAAAAAATGTGACGGTAAGGAGCTTCATTATAGTATGTTATCTTAATTAGTTACATCGTTGACGGTTAAGTAAAGAATCGGACAGATGCGTCTTTACTGGGATTGTTGTTTTTATATATGCCTCTGCAGCCTCAAAACGAGCGAATGATTCCTTGTTCCTCCATAAAAATATTATAAAATTAGCCTGTGGTTTAAGGAATTCAGGAATTGGAAGCACCAATTGGTAAATAACCCGCGTGAAACATAAGACACGCGTCCAACGGACATAAAATCTATCACACAGAAAACCGGGATTTTTTCTTAAATGGACAAAAAAATACATATTTTTTATAAATAGATAAACAATTATATATTTTTAAATCTATTTTAGAAAAGTATATAACAATTTTGCCTATTTAGGAAAAATGTGTATATTTTTTAACCATTTTAAAAAAAATTCCCAGAAAACTCACCGCCTGAGTTGAACTCCAATGGCTCATCATAAGGAAACTGGAACCAAGGTGATTACCGTTTTAATTATAGATCTCAAATTCGAAAATAAAATAATGTTACAAGTTGATAATAGAAATTTTGTTATAGTACGAGATTTGTCATTGATTAAATCAAATTAATTGACTAAAAAAATTCAATAACGAACAATCATAAAAAAATCAATAGTTACTTATCCTTATTTCCAAAACAAAAAAAGTGTATACAATGTCATGATCTAAACTTGCAAAATTTTCAAATCACAGGGCGCATCAAGATAATTAATTGAAAGAAAAGGTACCAATTTGAAATTGTTTAAAATTATAGCTGCTAATACAAAGTTTTCCCAGTATTTCTATTTACAGAAACTACCCATTATACCCCTCACAGAGATATAAACCCGCGTCTCTCTCCCGTAACCATAAAATCACTTCAAAAACCACAGAACTTCCGAACTTTTGTAAAAAATGCCGTCGGAGACTAAAGAGAACCGCCCGCCCCAAGCCGCACCGACCACCGCTGCCGGTGCGCTTGCTCCGGCGGGGGATCCGCTGCCTTGTCCGAGGTGCGAGTCAAGGGAGACTAAGTTCTGCTACTACAACAACTACAACCTCTCTCAGCCGCGCTACTTCTGCAAGGGATGCCGCCGCTACTGGACCCAAGGTGGGACCCTCCGCAACGTCCCCATCGGCGGTGGGTCCCGTAAGAACTCCTCCAAGCGCCCCCGCAAAACCAAGCCCCCACACCCTCCCGCCGCCTCCTCCCCGCCCAACTCCGCATCTTCCTCCTCCGTCACCGCTGTGACCCACGAGCCGGAAGGTCCCGTCAAACTCGAAGGCCTGGTGAACCCGGAGGCGGCAAACGGGATCTACGCTGGCCCGGGTGGGTTCGGGTTTGGTTATGGGTTTGGGCTGTACGACGCCGGAATGGGGTTTCAGCCGCTGCTCGGATCTCCGGGGATGGGTTACTTCAACCTCCTCGGAGGTCACGGTGGTGGTGGGCCCTGTCCCAACACGTGGCAGTTCCTGGATGATCTTGGTGGCGAGGCTGGGGTTGGGGATAGCCTCGCGTGGCCTGGTCTTGCTATTTCCACTCCGGGAGATGCATCCTCCAAGTGACCGGTCGGTGACATGTTCTGGTTTTTTTTTTCGTCTTGGAAAGACTCGGCCTTTTCTGTTTTTGGGTCCCCTACTTGTTGGGATTTCTGTAGTTTTTCCTAGTCTTTTACCTTTTCTTTTTAGATATTTTACTTACCAGCCAGTTCAGATGTTAGGGGAGGAAGCAATGCATGTAATAGAAAAATGTTGGATGTTTGTGGGTTTTGGACAGAACTAGAATCTTCAGATTTGTCAGTAGTTCCTTTTAGAATTTCCTCTTTAGTTTCTGGATTGTTCTTTGTTCTTTCGGTTTGTAAAAATAGTTCAAATATGAATTAATCCGTTCACATTATTTAAAGACTAAATGCCTAAAACCCAAAAAACAATCAAGCACTCGCCAGGTTCAAATCAAAATATGCATAATAAAGTCACATCAAGGGTACTCAGTTTATTGACCAAGTTGATACACTATTTGGATTAGTTAGTCCACGCCTAAAAAAATTCTGGATGGGGGACCAGTTAGAGCCATCTCATAGTCACGTTGGAACTGGGTCTCAAGGGAGTGACAACGAGCGGCCCCACTACCGGCAAAAAAAAAACTAAAAGCTGATCCCGAGAGAAAAGAAAACGTTTAACCTTGAAAAAGGAAAGAAGGAAGGATAAAAGACGTTTAGACTACCGAGGAATGTTATGTTTAGGACATTATCCCACGTTAACAACGGTTTGTCTCCCCATAGATCTCGTCCGTTGTCGTGGGTTTGTCTTGCTTAATTAAGTTTTTATTCCCTGTAACGTCCCCAACCGGCTCCCTCAATATAATTTGGGAAAAGTCCACTTAAGTATCCTGTACTATTTTTGATTATTACTTGGGTACCCTGTGGTTTAAAAATGATAGAACCAGTCTAATTTATTCCAATTTTTCTCACATAAGTCTACCCAGCCCGGTACACCAATGTTTTGTCAAAACAGCGTCGTTTAAGCGCTTACGTGGACTGCCACGTCACTTTGACCCGAATTATTCGCTGATGACGTGGCAGTAGATAATTTACCAAATTAATACAAAATTTGTTTACTATTTTTCCAAAAAACTCTTATCCTCATCCTCCTCTCTATCTTTCTCTCTTCTTCCATTCCTCTTCAAGCTCCATATCTCCTAAGCTGCGAACCACACCTCAAAAGAACCAAGGCTTTAACCTAAATTAAAACCACACCTCAAGTTCCCTCAATCCAACACAGAACACCTGAATCGGTTAATCTCATAGCACTATAAACCAATAGATCTAGTCCTCACCGAGCAAGACGATGAGGAAGATCGGAGAGGAGAGAGATCGGAGTCCTCCTCCATCTTCTGCTACGACGCCGGCGAGGGGCGGTGATGGGGGAGCGGGGAGGGCTCCGGCAGGGATTGGTCATCGCAGTCCTGGTCGAGGGAGAGGTCCATGGCGCCCCTCCGGCCTCCTCCCACCGATATCGCCAGACCCTAGACCCGCCGCCGTCGCCTGTCTTCGTGCGCGAGGATCTTGATGGAAGTTTATGTTGCTTGCTTTCTAAAATGAGTATAATGAAACTTTGTCTAATTCCTTTTGGTTCAATTCGATTGGTGCTTAATGCTTGAGTTTTACTGTTTGGTGATGTTCATCTGAACGGACTTTCTTGGCTGCTAGTTTATTGGTTAGCTGTTACAAATCTTTTGAATGGCACCAACATATGGGCTAGGAACGATTGGGGTTAGGAATTCTCTTTTCTATTTTTTAAATGGGTTGCGGCTTCTTTTCGGCGGTGATGGAGAGGAGAGAGCACTGACACGGAGGGGGAGGAAGAAGATGAAAGGGGGTGAGGGGGGATTTTTTTTGAAAAATAGTAAACAAATTTAGTATTAATTTATAATTTATCCACTGCTACATCATCATTGAATAATCTTGGTCAAAATGATGTGGCACTCCACGCAAGCGTCCAGACGGTGCCGTTTTGACAAAAAAATGGGTGAACCGGGTTGGGTAGACTTAAGTGAAAAAAATTAGAATAAGTTAGACCGGTTCTATCATTTTTAAACCACAGAGTACCCAAGTGATAATCGGGGATACCACAGGGTACTTAAGTAAACTTTTCGTATGTAAATTTGCTCTACATTTTCCAGCTATGTATTCGGATTTTTTGGATTTCAGTCTCATGAACGTAAAATATATTATTAGGAGAATCATTCTTAAATTAGAATTTGAGTACTCAACTCAAATGTCACAACTTAAAAAAGAGAATGGAAAAATTGTGTCAATATAGAGACATCGTTTCGTTAATGTAACTTAAACATGTCCTCTTAACATTCTGATTGTAATGTTAGTCCTGTTTAGGGATTATTCTTATTATGATATCATTTATATTAGTATGAACCAAGATTTATTATATAAATTATAATTTTTTAGCACTCAAAACACTCTTCCTAAATATCGCATCAAATATTAGCCTAAATGATATTTAGTGAACGAGCGGGAAATATGAGTCAAATTTTCATGATAATGGGCTTCAGGTTTGGTAGGCTAAGTGGATGATTCGGCAGGAAGGCCCACGTGATAATGAGCGCGTGCCGTACACACCGGAAGACCGGAGTATAATGATTTCTTGTTGGAGCCCACAGCACAATGAATGAGTCCATCCCTTTAAAGCCGGGCCTCAACGATGTCGTATGTGGGCTCCAATCCAACATCATTGGCTATTATTACGCCGTATCTTTAACTTCAAGTTTTGACTTTTTCAGGCGGCCAATGTAATTTCTGTCCAAGTGGGTTAATCAATTTCACAAAATATAAAAGGTTTTATAATTTATTAAGATTCATTAGTAGAAACATTTTCCAATGTTTTAGTTCTATTTGGCTCAAACTTAACCTAAATAAGTTGCAAGTGTTATGTGCTCGTCATAGAATCTTAATATATAATTCAAAACATTAAGATAAGAGAAAAATATACTTAAGTATCCTGTAGTTTCACTGATTATCACTTGGGTACCTTGTGGTTTCAAAACCGTTAAATAGGTCCAACTTATTTCAAATTTTCATGATTTTTTGGAAAGCGGCGTATTGACACTTATGTGGAACGCCACAAGGTGGTGAATGTGAATGCTCAATGATGATGTGGCATGGCTAAATTACAAAATAGTACATAATTTCTTTACTCTTCAAATCTTCTCTCTCCTCCCTCTCGCCTTCTCTCCCGTGAAAACTTCTCTCCTTTTTGTGCCTTGGTCATCTTCAACCTCCAGAAAAACCCATTGAAGCTTGCTCCTTCCCTTCAAAAAATTCCAACAGAAAATTCCCAAATCTCCTTTTTTACCCAGCAAAGAGTAAAACAATCAATTAAAGAAAAATGCATCAAGTACATAGAACTCATCAAACCCTTCTTAAATTAAGTCCCACCCTCGAAAGCCGACCTCGACAACAAGAAGCTCCGGTTGAGCTTGTTCCACTCATTCAACTCCGTTGACGAACTCGACGAAGACGACGTCGTTGACCCCCCGCCGTCGGATAGCTCCCCTGACACGTCCCTGCTCTCCATATTTTCCTTCTCCAGAGCTGATACGACTCCGCGCCACCGTTCTTCCCTTTCTTCTTACCGGAGCTGATGTCGTTTCCCTCCACGTCCCAATCCTCTCCACGCCCTAACCACCAAACCCTAACTCCAACTATCAGGCCCTCCTCCGCCCTAATTTTTTGTGGCGCCCAACCTCGCTGGTAGGCCCGTCTAGTTCTCAGTCAAAATCATTGACCACGGTTGTGCCAAGGCACTCTCCATCATTCCTCGTTCCTTCTTAGATCTAAATTGGGTTCTTTTAGTTTCTAGTTCAATTGGGTATTTGAGATTTTGTTTGCAATCTTACCTGGAAGTTCTGAATTCTGAAGTAGAAGCCTAGGGTTTTGGTGGACGTGAGGTTGAAAAGAGATGCTTTTAGGGACAAAGTTAAAGTACAAGCTTGTTATCCTTTTTGTTATTTCTGGATGCTGGTAGTGTTCTTTTTCTCCTTAACGGGGGGGGGGGGGGGGGGGGGGGGGGGAATGGCTGGGGCCCAGATAGTCGTTTGGCGTTGGGGCTTTCCGGAAAAGAATCGTCGCATCTTACTCAGAATAAAAGAGGATACGAGTGAAGGAGCTTTTAAGGGAAAGCAGTGGAACTAATGTAGTCAATTGAGCAGCTGAACTCGTTGCTGAAGCCCTTCTTAAACTTTTATAGTAAAGGGAATCTACAGAATTGTGTGCTTCTGGAGGAGCACGTATGCAAGAAGGAAGTTTGTGTCTGCGTTCCCGAGGGCACCCCTCTAGGGCACAACACTTACTCGCTAGTAAAAGTATTCATAAGAAATCAGGTTAGGTATGGCGTCAACTATTCCTCGACGTCTTTAGTTGTTCAATCAAACCTAGAATCTTTCGCTTCGGATAGGAATCAATTCAACTGCCAGCTTTAACCGTTCAGACCTTTATTTATGCATTAATGACGATAGATGCATTCGCCATAAGAGTAGATCCCCTGGTTTACGTATTAATGAAGATCTTTCTATTAGTCACCTAATATTGTTAGGTATAGGTGCTTTTCTATTAGTATTTAAGGCTCTTTATTTTGGAAGAATGAGGGAGGATAAAGATATTTTTTTAAAAAAATTAAAAAAAATTAGGTATTCATTTAGTAATTTATCCTTCTCCGCGTCAGCAATAATTAATCTTAGTCACTACCACGTGGCATTCCACGTAGGCATCAAAACGACGTCGTTCGCCAAAAAAGACTCGGACTGGACCTCGGGACCAGTCCATGATAAAAATTGAAATAAGTTGGACCTGTTTTACGGTTTTGAAACCACAAGGTACCCAAGTGATAATCAGTAAAACTACAGAGTACTTAAGTGTACTTTTCTCTTAAGATAATGAGTTGTTATTTTTTTTTATAATTGTAAACAAGTTCATCACTCTTGGATTTAGCAATGTGAGTTTTTTAACAGACTTCTAAAATAAGATCCACCGGGCCGAAATTTATACATGTTTTGACTCACCAAAGTCCGATAAAATGGAGGAGAGGATAACATTGAGTTTAATCCGGATACAATATTAAAATTTTTGTATCTAATCTAACATCTAAAGACAATAAATTTAAAGAATTTATAGTCACCGGTCATATAAACAATGGGTTACGTTATGGCTTCTTTGACATCTCGAGACTCATAATTATTTTCTCTTCCTCGGCAAAATTATTGTGTTTTTTCATATCGAGTCCCAGCTGTAGTTTGTTCAGATGTGTGCATCTAACAAAACCATTCGTGGCACGAACATCTGGATGCTGCTGGCCATCATTGTTCCTCCCACTCCATTAATTTTTTTAATGTCTTTTTACACCGAAAATATACTTTGTTAAAATTGTATTATTATATCTTTGTCAAGTCTTATAATTTATACTTTATACTGCTGGACGAAGACCTGTCCATTTATTTCTTGTTCCACGCACGCCACCGGTGGTTTCATGGCGTGGGAATTGAAGATTATTTTGATCAATTCGGTGTGAATTATCAAAATATAAAGTGGCTCAAGTCGAGTCTGATCTGAGGATAAGAGCGCAAATAAAAATAAATTGTGGATTAAATTTATGAGGCGGTGTACTATGATTTTCCAAATTTTTTTATGCTCGTCGGATTGTTATTGTTGAGAGATTACAACAATTCTCTTAAAATTTGTGTTAAATATGAGGATTTTGAAATTGTATCAATATGAATTATTAGCGATCCATATTATAGGATATGGAGATTATAACGGTTATAATTTTTTTTAAAATTTTTTTAAATTTTTTTTTGATTCTTCGGTCACTACGAACTCCCCCGATCATATTTATCTATCTCTTGACCCAAAATGGGAGCAAGCATATTTGAAAAGGATCTTAGAGTGTCATACTTATTCTATTGTAAGGCTTGATCGAATTTCAAAAATTATTTTTCATAATTTTAAAATCTATTTTTTTCAATTTCTATAATTGCCTTTTAGAACTAATCATGAGAATGCCTATTCTTTCTTGAGTGCTTCATTGAGAGGGAAAAGATTCTCATGAAAGTGAGGAAGTAGGCCGAGGTCTTTGGTGCTTCGATCCTCTTTGATTTGTTACTGTGTGATGGGTTTCTTACTTTTCTCTTGGTGTATATTTGACTTTCTTAGTCGACCTTAGGGCTTTTCGGTTCGGCTATTTTGGTGACACTTTAGTGTTCGTTATAGATAGTGTTTATCTTTGCATTGCTTAGATAGACATTATCTATACCTTCTGTTGTATTTTGGTATACTATTGATGAAATACAACTTTTATTTATTAAAAAAAATTCTCATGAAAATCGAATAAATTTTTTAAAGTGTTCCAATTTTGCACACTTCCTTGTAAGTAATAACAAATGCAACCAAGGAATGGTTGAGATCTATATTAGCGGATAATTTCAATATATTGAAACATTTTGGCCTGCCACTGCCAGTTCTTGAGGTCAACATAATTTACCACACAAATTTAACAGCAACGACACTCGTCTTGTCTCAGCTTAAGACAAATAAACAGAAGCTTTAAGCAAGTAAAACGCGTTCGAATTATTACAGTATTTTTTTTAATTAGGGGGCCTGAAGAACTTGAGCTTAAGCCCACTATTGACCAAACTCCATATCCCTCCAATGGAGAAGGCCAAGCTAAAGGCCACACCCAACCAGCCCAATACCCAATTGAAGTACCAATTGAAGCTGTACTTTGGAGGCCTTTTTATGAGAACCCACATGAAGCAAGGGTAAGCAAATGTCACTGGGAGTGTGAGCCCTCCCAGGAGACCTGCAAGGCTGGAGAGGAATGGCAATGCCACCCCGATGAAGAAGTTTACGAACCCGTAGAACACTCGGAACCCGCACCGGACCCAGATGGAGCACGGACGGTTGGTCCGGGCGGTGTAGCTGGCCTCGAAGCTGTCGAATACCGGCATGGAGTATATCTGGAAGCTGCTGAGGCAGTTGAACACGACGAGGAGGAATGTCATTGCGAGAAGGCCTCGAGGGATGTCGTGGCTGTGGAAACCGTAAAGGGCGTTCAGGATCCCTCCGCTAGGCATCTGAAATGATACATTTATTACGGATGGACAGAGAATCGGAAGAGCGTGTTGCTAGTTGCGAGTATTGCGAGTGAGGAAACTTACAAGGTTTCCATAGGCCCAGAAGCCGCCGATCGCAACCGGGAACAAGCACAGGGCGATGAAGAAATATGCTACTTTGGCTCCTTTCCACATTGGCACATGGGCTGGATGCTTAATTGTGGATGGCATTGTCGCCTAGCAAAATGAACATACGCGAATTAGCCATGCTAGCCTGTTACGTGTTCGGATAATAGGTAGTTTCGACCCAAAAAAAGAAAAATATACCTGAATCTCTAGAACTAGATTGTGGCCTCTGAACGCGAAGGCTACTATTCCAAGGGCATTCAAGACGGAGAATGCAGTGGCGGAGGAGGACGACAGAGTGATCGGCTCATAAGATATCGTGGGCGGCCTCTGCTGGCTAACGGATAGAACCCACACCATGGTGGAATAAGTAATAGCAGTGATTGCTCCGATGAGCGAGAGCCCCGCAATCGAGTTGAGGTTAGGGAGCTGAGACAGGACAATGCAGAGTGACGTGAATACCAGGTACCACTCCACTGTGGTCAACGGATTCGACGAACAAAGTGGCCCGCAGACTATCTGGAAGAAGAGCTTCATTGTCTCCCCTCCGATGAGAATCAATGCTGTGGCCGTTCCAGCTGATAAGTACACGGTCGGGAAGAGTGCAAGCCATATGCCTAATCTTTCTCCTGCAGAACAAGAAGCACAGTGCAGATGTTAGAAAGTTCGAATCCAACTCAAAACATCAAAACGTTCACTCATAAAAGGCGAAACAAGATACAGCAATCGATGCGAGATTCTCGAATACTGCTAGATGCTTACCGAATGCGGCCTCTGCAAGCTCGACGTATCTGTTATACCGTTTTCCCGGAACGGCTTCGTGCAACTGAACGAGAATCCACATAGTGTAAAGTTGCCAGCAGTAGGCTATGGTCAAGGCTAATACTCCCCAACTCCTGAAGATCAACCATACAATCAAAATCAAATCAACTACCAAAATCATTAAAGATCCTTTTTTTTTTGGCTAAAAGTATCACCAAGAGAAGTAACAGCTTCTCGAATTTATGACCATTTTTTAGTACTAAATTGAACTTTGACTTGATTATACGTTTCAGTTTAGACATGGTAGTTCAATTAATTAAGAACAGATGGCTTTTGTCCAAAACAATCAGTGAATCTTAGCCTCTAACCAGAAAACTACTTGAGAGTCTCCTTTAAAAAGAAGAAGGCTAATTGAGACTAGAATCCATAGTAGACCCACATTATCATTGCTGAAACTAATGGAAATCTTTGTCCACTTCCCCATTAATGAGCCTACATCGAACCCACCTAATCACTATCTCAAATCTAAGGACCCAGGCCAGGTCTGCAAAAGCGATTCGTTTTTTATTTAGCACAAATCATTATTTTACTTTTTTTTTGGTTTAGAACCACTTGGTATCCGGCCCACTAGGCCGACTAATCCAAGTTCGAGTCAGGTAGGACTTTTGAAAGGTGGCAAAGCTCTCCTAACAAGTATTTAACACTGCTGCATTCCCAATGAATCGAACCCGAAACCTTGATTAAGTTAGAACAACTTCCTCACCAGTTGATTCAAGTGCTTGTTGGTAATCATTATTTTACATTGATAGGGTGAAGGACCACAAAAATAAATTTTGTCGCATGAGACGAGGACGTAAAAATAACAACGGACATAGAATCAACTCCTAAATTTGCCACAAGGAAAAGAACAGAAATCATACGAACAGATGGTGGGGGGACCCAAGTACAAGAGGTGGCATGTCCCCGGTGTAATTGAATTTCACGAAAAAAGAAACAGTATTCCTTTCAGAAAAGAAAAGGAAAAGAAAAATGTGAAACGAAAAATGATGACAAATATAACTTTTCTTTACTGGACATCTTATAGGACAAATAAGATCTGGGGTGGGACCATTTATATTTAATTATTTAAACGTAAATGTGCATTTTGGTCAACAAACTCCTGACTTGCACTGGAGCTGTGATGCCCAATGCCAGTGGGATGCTTGCACAACACAGACACTCTGTTTTGATTGGCTATCTATTTCGAAACTTTTTAGTGTAATATGATATTGAAAATCTAGCACTTCGGATCCTATTTGAAGAGTAACTCGCGTAATTGTGTTTTTCAAATCTGTGATGTTTGAATCTAAAATATTTTTATTAGTATTTTTTTCGAAATTGAGATACACAATTATTTTCCCGAAATGGGGAAATAATCATATTAACGGACAAAAAACCATGAAAATAATGTTACTGTTCCTGTCTATTTTTTCCCAGGCAGAAAATCAACCCTTCTAAGGAAAACCTCGGACCACCTAGGGACATAAACGTAATTCTAAATTATGTTTCTTACATTGAGGTTTTACGGATTTAAAAAATGGGTATTGTACTCCTTCGATACATGTCATGTGAGGGGCAGAAAGGGCATACACAGCAATTGTCAAAAAGAAATGCCCGTGTTTTACAAGCCCAAACCACACTTTAGCCCAGCGATTAATTGTAATTTTTTTATCCTAGGATACCCGTGCATTTTACTAAGAACTAATTCATATTTAATAAGAATATATTTTACCAAATCTAGTAAGCATTAGATTTCCGGTGTATAAACTCAGAAACCTACTAGATAACACTTTGGGTACTAAGTGCTTGGTTTTATTAACAAATTTCTACACCCGACAGAACCGAAATTCTAAAGGCCGGTCGCTTTGACTACAAAAGTTGACTCCTGGGAAGACGTAAATTAATGTGAACTCGATAAAGCAGAAAAGAAACTAAACCCTAATCAGATTCAACCAAAGAAAAATGCCAGCCAGTATTTAAAAAATGGAACACATAAACACCAATTAATCCGCTTCATAAAAATATTAACAAGTAAATGTCGAACAAAATCTAGAAAAATACAAATTACTAAAATTGCTCAATGCAAAAAATAAATTTCGTACTAAAATCAACAAATACTTAGATTAATTAGTGAGTTTGTTGTTCTAGCTTAATAAGATCTCAAGATCGAGTTCTTAAAACATAGTTTGACCACCTTTCTAAAGTACCGCTTTGTTCAAATTTAAATTAGTGCGTCGAGTAATTCCGTATACGAGATAATATAATGTAGGGAAGGAGGGAAAGAGAGATAAACAGTTAGTACTGACCAGCCGAGGAAAGAGAAGGCGACGGGGAGGACGAGGGCCTGGAAGCCGACGCCGGCGTTGAGGTTGTGAAACGCGGCGTAGTGGGAGTTGCCGTTGCGGGACTCTGTGATGGGGAGCCAGGCGTCCTGCGGGTTGAGCTTGGTGAGGTGGCCCACCTCCTCAAGGTACCCCTTCATGTTCACCAGCACCCTCTTCATCGGCGTCCCGATCGGGCTCAGGAACCGCGGCGATATGAACGACGTCGGAGTCCACGCCGCCGACTTGCTCGCGTGCTGCTGATGCTGCCTGCTCGGCGACCTCTGCCCCGACGGCGTCAGTATCTCCGGCGTCGACGCCCGCGGGGTCGCCGGGATGGATATTAGCTCCGACTCTGGCCTCTCCTCCATTTGTTGCCTCGTCTTTTCGAGTGGGTTTTTAGTGAGGAGGTTTGAGTGATTTAATTTAAGTGGTTGATTTGTGGATACAGATTATATAAGGACCAGTTCTTGGGTGTACGTCGACTCGAGGCTGTTGCTTTTGACGTTTTTACTTTAGCTTTTTTCTAAACTGGTGGGGTCAAAGGTCCAGACCGAATATCACTTTAGATTATGCTAATAATAAGAATGGTAAATTTGTTTATGAGTAAGAAAATTTTGTATATTTATTATCTAAATATTGTATCAAAGCAGATAAGCTCCAAACTCTTCTAAACTTCGGTCTAATTCGAAACCCCGGTTAAGTTTTAATCTCATTTAGTGCTTTGGTTTCCTTATGTCTCATTAATTATTGGTGACTGGGTGATTAACTAATTACTTAGGAGGTTGACAGGAGCATGAGAGTTCGAACATTTATGAAACCTGCCGTTGGATTTTACATTTTTTCATGCGCGTGGTTATGCGTAATCGTTTGATGGGTAACTAATATAAGTATTATTTTGTGTGCAGTCAAAAGCAGATGTTGCACAGTTCAAGGAAAGAGCAGATTTTTACAAATTTTATGGGTCGCATCGGAAGCGCTAGAAACCAAGTTATCGTCTCCCATTGCATCTCTTCAATATTCTAAATAGTCCTGTATAGTGGGATTTTTTCTGAAATAGGTAAAAAACATACATATTTTCTCTAAATAGGTAAAAAGTTATAAATAGGTTAAACGAATATTTAATATTAAAAAAATTTGAAGAAGGCGCCCATGTGTCAGGGCGCCTCCTCTGCCCATGTCAGGAGAGAGGAAAAAAAAATAATGATATAGTGGAGGCGCCAACCTCTCAGGGCGCCTCCCTTATTTTTTTTTGAATATTTCAATACTAATATAATTCGATATATATCTTAGTACTAATATAATCTAATATACTTATATAATATATATCAATAAATTCAAATAAATTAAATTTACAACAATTAAATTTATCGATGTATAAATTCAGATCATTCTATGACCAAATAATTTTTTTTTAAAATTTATCGATACCAAATTTTAATAGTTGTATCAGGAGAGAGGGAAAATTGAAAAAAAAAATAATGATATAGTGGAGGCGCCAACCTCTCAGGGCGCCTCCCTTCATTTTTTTTTAATATTTCAGTACTAATATAATTCGATATATATCCTAGTACTAATATAATCTAATATATGTTACAAATATATTTGAAAATATATCGATTATATTTCGGTAATATATTTGATAAGGTTTTGAATTCGTAATATTTATCGATATATTATTGATAAGGTTTTTCAATGGTGGGTAAATGGTGGATAATATATATTCGATAATATATTTGAAAAAAACTTATCGATAAATTTGTTGATATATATTATATTAGTATAATGATAATGATTGAATTATATTATAGATCATTTAGTATTGAGATAAATTTACGATACAATAATTAAATTTATCGATGTATAAATTCAGATCATTCTATTAACAAATAATTTTTTTTGGTGACCAAATAAAGTTGGCGCCTCCAAGTTTTTTTTTTTGGATTCGTAAATTTATCGATATATGTTATCCACCATTTATCGATAAGTGTTTTTTTGGATTCGTAAATTTAAAATTTATCGATAACTATTAAAAAAAAATAAAAAAATGAAGGGCGCCTCCACTATATCATTATTTTTTTTTTCAATTTTTCCTCTCTCCTGATACAACTATTAAAATTTGGTATCGATAAATTTAAAAAAAAAATTATTTGGTCATAGAATGATCTGAATTTATACATCGATAAATTTAATTGTTGTAAATTTAATTTATTTGAATTTATTGATATATATTATATCAGTATATTAGATTATATTAGTACTAAGATATATATCGAATTATATTAGTATTGAAATATTCAAAAAAAAAAATAAGGGAGGCGCCCTGAGAGGTTGACATGGGCAGAGGAGGCGCCCTGACACATGGGCGCCTTCTTCAAATTTTTTTAATATTAAATATTCGTTTAACCTATTTAGGGAATATGTATAACTTTTTACCTATTTAGAGAAAATATGTATGTTTTTTACCTATTTCAGAAAAAATCCCCTGTATAGTTTGTATTAACTATATTCAATTAATAACACATATTTTTATTTTAAATAGTGTTAGAAGAATTTCACATCTCAAGGTGGAAGGTAGTTGCACCTAATTTATAAGTTTGTAAATTCACCAATCAATTGCCTTACGTGTTTAATTTGGGCATGAAGTGTTGGAATAAATATTAGTAAACTATAGTTTTAACACGAGTATATATAAAATATAAAATAGAGAGTTTAAAGGATGCTCACGATCACACTTGTAGGTAAGCGTGTAACACCTTCGTCTTCAAGTTAGGACTTCGGATTGAATCCTGGACGAGGCCACAGTTTAACCGTATGCCCTTAAACTCTTATTACCCGCTTGGCCTCCGTGGGTAATAGAGCTCCCAAGGTACAACGCCCAACCACGAGTACTATAGGAAGCACTATAGCACACCTTTCGAACCTTTCGTAGCCTTAGAACTCCGACACAAATGAAAGTGAGAGATGCTATGCTATGGAGGGAAAAGTAGAGAGCTCAAGGAAGAGTGAGAGCTGAGATGATTTGGAATGAAGGAGGGGCTCCTTTTATAGGCAGCCTTGGACCTCCAACAGCCAAATTCGGATTTAATAGGGCCATTAACCCACCCATTAAATGTGCTATTACAAGACCCATAAAACCCCATATTCATTAGGCTGTTATCCCATTTATTGGCATGAATTCTAAATTCGAAATTTAAATTCAAAGCCACCTGGAAGGAGAAGAAGGTTCCAGAGTGTGGGCTTGTCCAAACGGAAGTCCAAGAAGCCCAGAGGATTTTTGGGCCTAGGATCGCTACAACAAGTCCGGCCCAGTTCTAAAAAGATAAGGCCCTGGAATCTGGAACAATTCTCACAAACCCACAATCCTGCAACCCGCAATCCGCAACCCGCACCCGAACCCGAGTCCGAGCCCGAACCCGAGCCCGGCCCGTCCCAGCCCGAGAATAGGCGGGACGCGCGCGTGCGTGCGCGTGCCGAGCCGAGCCAGCCGGACGGACGGACGGACGGACGGCGCGAGAAGCCTATCCCTTCTCCACCAGTTTACCCATGCTAGACTTATAATCCCTTATAAACTTGTCTCAGCATGGTGTGCTAACCAATGTGGGATTGTGCTTATTTCAACAACAACCATACCACTTTAAAGCCAATTTTCATTCACCCCGAGAGTTAGTTTTTCGCAAGTGTTATATATCGTTACGAAGCTCTATCAACGAGCTTCGTATTTATCTCACAAACACCCAAAATCAATTGGTGTGACCTTCAAATAAATTAGCTCAAAGTTGCCTACTAACTACTTAATTATTATATTTAATTAGGATTCTCCCTCTAATTAAATACTTGGGCCAAAGCCCAATACACTCACTTGTATTGGGCCATCTCTTCCTTGGTCAATAAACCAATTCTCCAACAATCCCCCACATGAATGCAAAATGACTTATATGACATGAGCCTACCAATGCTACATGCAACATGGAGTTCTGTGAGAATTTGTTGCATCAGGAAAGGTGGTTGAAAGTCTTGAACCTTCCTTAGTAAAATACCTTCGGATATACTTGCCAACCAGTGGACGCGATGCCTTGAACTGTTCGGCATTTTATGTATACCAAGACAAAGGTACTCACACAACTCCTTCTCAAACCACTACTTGGTTCTTTCGTTGTTGTCCATTTTGGCCCTGGACTGCCTTGGAAACTTCATCGAATGCTCTAGAGATTTAGCCCTTAACTCATCTCATAGAAGCGTCCCCTTCACATTCGACATAGGTGATCTCTTATAAGGAGTATCCTTCTCAAACCACTACTTGGTTCTTTCGTTGTTGTCCATTTTGGCCCTGGACTGCCTTGGAAACTTCATCGAATGCTCTAGAGATTTAGCCCTTAACTCATCTCATAGAAGCGGCCCCTTCACATTCGACATAGGTGATCTCTTATAAGGAGTATCCTGCCATACCCCACTTATATATACTCGAAGTATAAGGATCATTAAAAGCTTAAAACTTAACCTTCACATGGACAGGTCTATCACTCTTTCATCATAGGAATAGGCAAGGAACTCAATTTCTCGAGTATTTTGTTCGACCCTAGCCTCACAATTTGGTTGTCCCTTTGAACCTGCAGATCGGGATTTACGATCCAGGTTGGGTTGCCATCATGGGTTTAGGTCATTTTGTGGGCTTTAATCCCATTCTCCTCGATGATACCTCAACTAGGTCTCTCGTTAGACCCTTAGTTAATGGATCCGCGATGTTCTCTTTTGACTTTACAAAGTCTAAAGATATCACACCCGTTCTCAATAACGTTCTCACAGATTTATGTCTACGACGTATGTGTCTAGACTTTCCATTATACACATTATTTTGTGCTCTTCCAATAGCTGATTGACTATCACAGTGCACGCTAATGGGAGGCATTGGTTTCGACCACATCGGGATATCCTCCAGGAAACTTCGGAGCCAATCCGCCTCTTCAGCTGCTAGATCCAACGCTATGAATTATGATTCCATAGTTGACCTAGCAATGCAAGTTTGTTTGCATGATCTCCACGAGACCGCTGCTCCTCCAATTGTAAATACGTATCCGCTTATGGATTTTATATTCTTGGAGTTCGAGATCCAGTTCGCCTCTGAATACCCTTCCAGAACGGCGGAATGTCTCATATAGTGTAATCCATATTTAGCAGTGTACCTTAGGTATCTAAGGACTCTAACTATCGCTTTCCAATGTTCATGATTGGGATTACTCGTATATCTCGATAATCTATTCACCGAGTTTGCAATATCTGGTTTAGTACAGTCCATGAGATACATTAGACTACCTATAACTCTAGAATAATCTAGTTGTCTCACATTCTCTCCACGATTCTTGCAGAGACTTGACACCACTTTCATAGGAGTTCTTGCAATTATATTGCTATCCTTATCGAATTTGTCAAGTATCTTTTTGACATAGTGACCTTGGGAAAGTGCGTAACCTTCTGAAGTCTTGGTGATTTTCATTCCAAGTATTACATCAGCTTGTCCCAAGTCTTTCATGTCGAAATTTTGCGACAACATTCTCTTGGTAATTTTGATATTATCATTATTACCCACGATCAACATGTCATCTACGTAGAGACAAACTATCACATAGTCGTTATCATCTCTTTTCACGTAGACACATTTATCACATTAGTTTATCTGAAACCCGTTAGATAGCATTACACTATCAAACTTTTCGTGCCATTGTTTATGTGCTTGTTTTAGTCTATACAAGGATTTTACAAGTTTACACACCTTATGTTCTTTACCTGGAACCACAAACCCTTCGGGTTATTCCATGTAAATCTCCTCTTCCAAATCTCCATTAAGGAAGGCCGCTTCACATCCATTTGATGGATCTCTAGGTTAAACAAAGCCGCCAAGGCTATGACTAACCTAATAGACATTTTCCTGAAGACAGGAGCATATGTGTCAAAATAATTAACTCCCTCAGTTTGCTTGTAGCCTTTAACAATAAGTCTTGCCTTGTACTTATCCACTGTACCATCAGGCTTCATCTTCTTTTTGAAGACCCACTTATGGCCTAGTGGTTTACTACCCGGAGGTAGATCTACTAGTTTCCAAGTGTGATTATGTAAGATAGACTATATCTCACTATTTACCGCTTCCTTCCAAAGAGCAGAGCCTGTAGAAGACATTGCTTCTTTGTAGGTTACAGGATCTTTTTCTAACAGATATGTTAGAAAATCTGATCCGAAGGACTTTTCTTTTCTAGCCCTTTTCCCACGTCTAGGCTCTTCATCTTCATCTTGAGGTTCCTCTCCCCCCACATTGCTCCCACTTTGGTCAACTTGACGGTCAACACCAGTTCGAGCTTTGTGAGGAAAGATTTCCTCAAAGAATGAAGCATCCCTAGCTTCTATGATAGTATTTACGTGGATATCAGAGTTATCTGACTTGTGTACCAAGAATTGATATGCAGCACTATCTTGTGCATAACCGATAAACACACAATCCACCGTCTTGGGTCATATCCTCGTCCTTTTAGGAGGTGGGATTGGAACCTTAGCAAGACATCCCCAAACCCTTAGGAATTTATAGCTAGGCGCATGACCTTTCCATAATTCGTAAGGTGTTTTATCCAACTTTTTGTGTGGTACCCTGTTGAGCACATAGTTGGCCAAAAGCACAGGTTCCCCCCCATAAATTCCTTGGTAATCTGGAACTAATAAGCATCGCATTCATCATTTCCTTAAGCGTCCTATTCTTCCTTTCCGTAATTCCATTTTGCTCGGGAGAATAAGGCGCCGTGGTTTGATGAACGATTCTATTCTCGGTACAAACTTGTGCAAATGGAGATTCATATTCACCACCTCGGTCACTTCGAAGATTTTTGATCTTCTTGCCAAGTTGGTTCTCAACTTCATTCTTATAGTGAATGAACATGTCTATTGCTTCGTCTTTACTTCTTATCAAGTAGACATAGCAATATCTCGTACAATCGTCGATAAAAGTTATAAAATAATTTTTACCGCCACGCGTTTGTACGTATTTTAAATCACATACATCGGTGTAGATTAAATCCAACGGTTCTGTGCTTCTCTCAATCGAGTGGGAAGATGTTTTGGCGTATTTGGCCTCAACACAAGTCTCGCACTTATATTTGTGATCGATGTTGAATTTCGGAAGTAGGTTAAGTGATATTAGCCTTTGCAAAGACTTATAATTCACATGACCTAGTCTACCATGCCATAAATGTAACGACACGCGAGAATAAGCAACTTTTACTTTCTTATTAGCCTTCTCGACAACATTCATTACATCATTGCTCGTGCTAGCCTTATTGGCGGCACCCACATCAATCTTATCATTAGACTTTGCCTTGGGAGCTAAAGTCATTGCACTCATCTTGAACAGATTATTGGTTAAGTAGCCCTTGCCAACGAACATCCCTCCCTTAGACATGATGACATTGTCAGACTCAAACACGAGCCGAAAGTCCCTCTTATTGAGCACCACTCCGGAGATGAGATTCTTCCGGATCTCGGGCACATGCAGCACATCGGTCAAGGTGAGCTCCTTGCCCGAGGTCATCTTCAGCATGACCGTCCCTTTGCCTTCAACCTTCGAGACTGCGGAATTTTCCATATAGCAGTTCTCATCATTGACCGGTTGATAGGTCTTAAACATCCATTTGTTGGCACAAATGTGGCGGGTAGCCCCTGTGTCCACCCACCATTCTTTCGAGTTCCCACCCACGAGGTTCACCTCGGACACAACGGCCGTGAGGTGCATCTCATCGAGGTCGAAGCTCAAGCTAGCCTCCGCAATGTTAGCATTGGCAGGCTTCTTCTTCTTGCCCTTGCTTGGTCCTGCCATCTTCTTGCCCTCCGCGGCTAGACGTTTGTAGCAATCTTTGGCACGATGGCCTGTCTTGTTGCAAACAAAACAGGTACCGGTAAAACTCTTGTTCTGAGCATCTCCCTTGGAATCATTTGAGCATTTCCGCTTGTTCCCGCGGGAGCTTCCCCCCGGTCTCGACCACATTGGCCTTAGCAACCATGCCACTTAGTTTCTTATCAACCTTTCGGTTATCTTGCTCGATGCGCAACCTTCAGATAAGGTCCTCGAGGGTCATCTTCTTCTTCTTGTGCTTGAGGTACATCTTAAAGTCCTTCCAAGATGGTGGTAATTTCTCAATCACCATCGCCACTTGGAGGGCATCATTGATGGCCATTTCCTCGGTTGCAAGATCATGGAAGATCAATTGCAGCTCTTCGCATTGTTCCACAACGCTCTTTCCATCGACCATCTGATAGTCGTGGAAGCGCCCGGCCACAAATTTTTTTGCACCTGCGTCGTCAACTTTATATTTGTGCTCCAACGATTCCCAAAGATCCTTAGACATTTCTTTGGTATAGTACACGCCGTAAAGCGAATCATCGAGAGAACCCAATATATAGTTGTGACATAGGTAATCTTCATGTACCCATGCGTTGTGGATCGCGGTTTGATGCGGATCACTCACATTCTCTTTGGGTTTCTCCTCCTTGACATACCGGCTAAAGTTCAAGGCGGTCAAGCAGAACAACATTTTTTGTTGCCATCTCTTGAAATTTCCACTCTTGAACTTTTCTGGTTTCTCAAGATGAGAGTACGGCAGTGGCATTGGGTGTCTATGACCCGGTATCACGGCCTCAGCGCCGCTAGCCCTCACAACAGGAACCTCCTCGTTCAAGTTGCCATTGGTGGTGTTCGTCGCACCGGAGTTGTTGACCTCGTGTGGGGGAGAGTTGTTGTCAGCCATCTAAAACAAATATCACCAATACACGTTCGTAAGTAATCGGTTTGAAAAACCAACCCTTTTAAAATCTCAAAATCTTTGAGGTGTACTGCTCGTAACTGTTGAGCACACTGAAATATTTAAACACATAATTTCATGCACAGGAAGCAATATTTAACTTTTCGCGAATTGCCATTATATAAGCAGGTTACCCTGTAACTTTATATCAAAGAGTAAAAAGCCTTGCAGAAACTTGCTAAGCTGTAGGAAAAAAGTTAATTAGTATATTAACTCTATTATTTGAGTCATCAAATGAACACATCGAAATCAAAAGCTTGTATCCAAAACAGATTAAAACTTTTCCAACTGTTTAAATCGATTAGGAACGACGGTGAAACGTTGTAAGCAACAGTTGATCACAATAGCAATATACGAAAGTTAAATCGCAGTGATTATAATCAAACAGAACAGAACGGAGGAACAATGTCACGACACTTCCGATTTAGTTACGATTATATATATACACAGTAACTATAATTTACCAATATAATAAGAGTTTAAGATTGTTGGAATAAATATTAGTAAACTATGGTTTTAACACGAGTATATATGAAGTATAAAATAGAGAGTTTAGAGGATGCTCACGATCACACTTGTAGGTAAGTGTGTAACACCTTTGTCTTCAAGTTAGGACTTTGGATTGAATCCTGGACGAGGCCACAGTTTAACCGTGTGCCCTTAAACTCTTATTACCCGCCTATATGCTTCAGGCCTCCGTGGGTAATAGAGCTCCCAAGGTACAACGCCCAACCACGAGTACTATAGGAAGCACTATAGCACACCTTTCGAACCTTTCGTAGCCTTAGAACTCCGACACAAATGAAAGTGAGAGATGCTATGCTATGGAGGGAGAAGTAGAGAGCTCAAGGAAGAGTGAGAGCTGGGATGATTTGGAATGAAGGAGGTGGGCTCCTTTTATAGGCAGCCTTGGACCTCCAACAGCCAAATTCGGATTTAATAGGGCCATTAACCCACCCATTAAATGGGCTGTTACAAGACCCATAAAACCCCCATATTCATTAGGCTGTTGTAAGGAGAAGAAGGTTCCAGAGTGTGGGCTTGTCCAAACGGAAGTTCAAAAAGCCCAGAGGTCTTTTTGGGCCCGAGCCCGGCCCGAGACGGGGCGGGGGGGGAGGGGGGGGGGGGGGCGCGCGCGCGCGTGCTGAGCCGAGCCGAGCCGGCCGGACGGACGGCGCGAGAAGCCTATCCCTTCTCCATCAGTTTACCCATGCTAGACTTATAATCCCTTATAAACTTGTCTCAGCATGGTGCGCTAACCAATGTGGGATTGTACTTATTTCAACAACAACCATACCACTTTAAAGCCAATTTTCATTCACCCCGAGAATTGGTTTTTCGCAAGTGTTATATATCGTTACGAAGCTCTATCAACGAGCTTCGTATTGATCTCACAAACACCCAAAATCAATTGATGTGACCTTCAAATAAATTAGCTCAAAGTTGCCCACTAACTACTTAATTATTATATTAAATTAGGATTCTCCCTCTAATTAAATACTTGGGCCAAAGCCCAATACACTCACTTGTATTGGGCCATCTCTTCCTTGGTCAATAAACCAATTCTCCAACATGAAGATTATAAAATAGTATTAGAACAAGTTGATTTCGTTGTCCTCGCACAACTATCATTTCACCGTACGCTAACGATGTCAAAACTCGTACAAACTTCGATATGATATACATTATTCGAGAAAGTTTCGAGTTGGATATAATTATATTAATATGATATCAAAGTGTATTGTATCCTGTACAATTCAATTTTATCGTAAGTTTGGAAAACTAAAAATCTGTACAAATTTTGAACCAATAAGCAAGTGCTGATGTTGTTTATAACATGACAAATCATACCATCCATATCGAATAATTGAGTTGGATCTGATTTATTTTTTTTGTATGGTTGGATCTGATTGACTGACACCGTTCCAGTGAAGTAAATGCGTGCGTGATTGTTTGTGCGTGATGTACTCTCCCTGTGAAACGTATGGCAGGTGTTGAATTAATAGTTAAAAGAGGGGCAGTCTAATCTTCCCGGCTTAATTTTTTTTTAAAAACTAAGATCTTCACTGGTTGGTCAGATTGCGGTCTTTGTTGAGTCAATCAATAGGGGTTGGATTTAGTGGGTGGATCAGGTGATTTTGATTATAGACACGATTTTTAATGAATGTCAGATTTGTAGACACGATTTTTAATAAAATCTGATGGTCCAAACAAAATTTCCTCCGTGGGAACGACTTTTATGTTGTCCCCACTCAATCAAAAATACAATCCAATCAATCTTATCAAACAATCACGAATTGATTTGTAGAAACTTCTGACGTCTGAAAATTCAATAGATCTACAAATTTTGATACAAGCCAAGCCACGTAACAATAAATTTTTTTCAATCAAATACATTTTAGGGACTGTGTAACTCTGGGAAATTATTATTTTCTAGGGATACTTTGGGAAATTAACAGAGGGGAATTAGACAAATGGTGTCACCTCTCACGAGGCACAAGCACGTGCCGCTTCCTCTCGTTCGGGCTGCCCCCTGCCAACCCCAGCTGCATTTGACCGTTTCCGCATTCTACAACCATTAACCGGACATACCGAGTGAGCGATTCGAACTTACCGAGTGAGCGATTCGAACTTAATACATTTTTTTAAATAATTTTAATTAACTCATCGTTTAGACAATTTCTCATTACTTTAATTTTATGTAATTTTCACAATTTATAATTTTAAACGTACAAAGTGATAACACAAGTTTTTCTATTGACGTATATAACGTCTAACATTAAACTTTGACGTGTTTTCAACTACATAATACTTGACTAAAATGGTCTAAACTGACTTTTGTACTAAAGTTCATTCCGGCCAAGAGATATATTATTCAATTCTTATTATAATTTTTTGAACGATAAATTTTTTACAGAAAAGATTTTAACCCTATACCTCATTGAATTAGTAGACTATTGTGACATTATACTAAATACCTTTTGGCATAATTCAAGATCAAAAAATAAGTTTCTTTTAAGATTTCAAGTATGTGTTTGAATTAGGAAAAAAAAAATTATAGGTGTGGATGGAGTAGGCCATTAAGCATTCGAGTACAGATAAGCAGCTGCACTGATGGGTTATAACTGTTGCATATAATTATCACCAATTGCCATACAGAGCATATACCAATTCGAGAGCCGCGTGCAACTTTTGTTATCGATTATATTTCACAGGAAATAGTAATGAAGAATAGACAAAGAGATATAAATATGTTTGATTCCGTTGCACACTTGCCATCATTATCTCGAGATATTTTTATCTGATTATTCAGCGAACGACCACTATGATTATGTATTTTCAGGTAAGCAAAGCTAATGGAATGGGCCATCCATGAATTTCCCGCCGAAAGCCTAACGGCGCCGAGGCAGGCCCCTTCCTCCCCTTTTTCTAAACAGTCTCCAAATGTAAAGTTGTCCGGCTGAATCCTCCGAAACTACGATAATTTCAAGTTAGAATGGGATTTTCACTTCTTTTTAGCAAGTAATGGTGGTGGGAGAAATGCATAAAAAATGATACCGAGTAAAATTTTAGGGGATCAAATGATTTATTTGACCGACGTCCATGTAGTGTCGTTTTGATTTCTTTGGTAATTGAGAGAAAAAAAGTACTATTATTGAGAAAATATGTAATAAAAAATGTCAATTCAGAAATCAATGTCACAAAACATAAAAAATACATGTTATTTGATGGAGGAGATGTTAAACTACATGATCTTAAAGACGTCTTCAAAATTTTTGGAGTTTCAAGGGAGAAAAAAGAGAATTTGAAATGGAAGCATGAAAAGTTCAACGGATGGATTTTCCCATAAAGAAAGATCAAGTGTTTTTTTTTTCAAGTAAAACGAAAAGAGACAGGGTTATGCTTTTTTACTTTAATTAATGGAATCCCTTAAAGAGAAGAGCTTTTGCGCTGGATATGCGTTCAGAATAAACTTAATCTACCCAACAATACAAAAACAACATCTTAGTTTTTGTAAGCAATCATCCCTTAATGCGGTATTTTTATCAGGTTCGAGAAATTTTCGGGTAGAGATTGACAAAAGTCAACTACATATCCGTCCTAATTGGGCTACGACAAATTTTGGGCCGCTTAGCAAAACGAAAAGGCACAGAAAAACATACATTGCTGATTGAAGTTCCCAAAGTTGGGCTTTCTGGCCCCCTCTCTCTTGGGCCCGTAGCCCAAGTCAACAACAATGCATTTACCACCGGGGCAATACGGTCATTGAATTCTAAAAATTATACACGAGACAACAAAACCATGTCACGACAAAGAAAAACTTGTATTCATGTGAGGTCCCAGATATATTTTGGCCGGGAAAGGGATAGGGCGCACACACGTTCATAAAATTTACTAATCAACTAAAATAAGGCGAGTTCAGATTGTGCTCGCTAAATCATTCCGTACATAAGAATTAAGATGCACGTTTTAACCATAGCAATAAAAAAAACACAACAGGAAGGAGAAAGTAGTCTAAGCTCATCCGTTATTGACCTTTTATTATCGTACGTGCATGTATATTAAATTATGAAAAATTAATACAACACTCAAATTTTCTATATAAAACGTAATCTTATTATTTTGGTAATTTATATTAATTGATTTAAATAAATTTACATATACCAAGATAATTTTACCGGAAACTTTAAACTTCTTTATGCTCGCTTATCGGTTTAAGTTGCGCCCAGAGTTGGCCCTTTCTCCCTCCCAACCCCAAAACGAACTAAGCACTACAACCAGGGGCAATTCGGTCATTACGCTCAAGATTCTCTATTTAAGTACTTTTACTGTACTACTACAAGAGGCAACCAAAACGAGAAAAACACTAATTCTAAAAAAATAAGAGAAAAATACTAGAAAAGAAAAAAGCTGGAAAAAAAATGGTGGCCATGGAAGAAGGAGAAGTAGAACACAAAGAAAGCGAAGAGGAAGAAGTAGCAGAAGAAGAAGAGGAGAGGATCGTCACTGTCCGTGTGACCAACATCCCGCGTACGGCGAGGGCCACCGACCTCCTGGGGTTCCTGGAGGGCAAGCTCGGGCGGGGCTCCGTCTTCGCGGTGGAGATCGAGTCGGTCCACCGGGGCTGGAAGTCCTGGGGATCCGGCCGCGTCCAGTTCTCCACCGCCGCCCACGCGGGGGAGGCCCGCCGCGTCTCACTCACGGGCGGCCTCAGGTTGGGGTCCCACGCCCTGAGGGTGGAGCGCGCGTGGGGCGACGTCGTGCCGAGGCCGGTGAGGGAGGTGGACCGGGTGGAGGGCGGGGAGCTCCACGCCGGGGTGATGAGCGGGAAGGAGCGCGTGTGCGTGCTGGAGAGCTGGGACGGGGTGAGGGGTTGGGTCATGCCCGAGAGGAGACGGGTCGAGTTCTGGGTCCGGGTCGAAAATGAGTGTTACAAGCTGGAGGTTAGGTTCGAGGACGTGGTGGAGGCGGTTGGGTGCCGTTTGGGTAGCAGTCAACGAGTCAACGCTCTTGTTCTCAAGGTTATTGCTTCCTTTTAATTTCTGGTCGTTTTGGGTTTCGGATTGTTTATTTTCCGGTGGTTTTCTTGTCTACATTCTAGGGCAAGGGAAAACATGTAGGTGGGAAAGGTAAAGGTGCAAGCTTTTTCCCCTTTCCGGGAAGTTGATGGATATATGTTTGCTGTGATTATACTTGACATTAGTGTGCTTTCTGTTTAGATTCTGGGGTGATTGTTCGGGTGTGTCGGTTTTGTTACATAGCGCGGAATGATTGTGGCTCGATCATAAGCTGTAGGAAGTTCTTCGGCTGTTTAGTTTGTTGTGTAGTTTCCCATCTGTTGTCGGTTTCGTGTTCGCATTTCTCTGCTAAACATGGTAGTGTATCTGCATTGATTCTAACCGCAATGTTACTTTCTTCCAGCTCAAGTACGCGCCAAAGATTTATCAGAAAAAATCAGAACCTGGTGTCGCATCGCCGCTTACTCCGGATAGGTTCCATGTATGCAAGGAGGACTTTGACTTTCTCTGGGTTCGGACGTCGGATTTTTCTCCCATTAAGTCTATCGGACAAGCAACTTGTTTTTGCTGGGAAATTGATGAAGGGTTACCAGCTTCGGATATCTTTTCAAGCTTCCCTCATTACACAGAAGGCATGGAGAACTTGGTTTTGGAAGATGGAGAAGAGTTTGGGTGTGCATCCGAGGTAGTTCCTCTTGTAAGATGGGGGTCAGATATTAAGCTGCCCCATGAGATCCTTTTTCAGCTGAATTCTCTGGTCCATACTCAGAAAATTAGTCTTGCTTCAGTCGACGACGATCTGATTGAGTGCCTCTCTGATCTTCAAACAGATGTTGCCACACTGCTTATGCAACTGTTGCACAAGATGAAATCAACGTGTTATGATCCGTTGGCTTTCGTGAAGATGCAAAAGCATATTGTGGGTAGGACAGTTAAAAGAACATCCTCTGCCTCTCAAAAGATTCCTGGGGGCAAGAATACTATGATCTGCTACAGGGCATTAATTACTCCAACAAAAATTTATTGCTTCGGTCCAGAGGTTGAGACTTCGAATTATATTGTTAAAAACTTTGCTAAGTACGCCTCAGATTTCTTGAGGGTCACTTTTGTTGAGGAAGACTGGAGCAGACTTCCTTCAAATTCCCTTTCAGTGAGCATCCAGCGAGGAATGCTTGCTAAACCGTGGCGGACTGGAATACACACTAGGATATTGTCCATTCTTCGAGATGGTATCGTGATTGGGTCAAAGAGATACGAGTTTTTGGCATTTTCGGCCAGTCAATTGCGATCAAGTTCATTCTGGATGTTTGCTTCTAATGATGAAGTGAGCGCCAAAGATATCAGAGACTGGATGGGTTGCTTCAACAATATTCGCAATGTGTCAAAATGCGCAGCAAGAATGGGTCAGTTATTCAGTTCTTCTGTGCAGACTTTTGAAGTTCCAGCTCTACATGTCGAGACTATTCCTGACATCAATGTTACAACTGATGGCGTTAACTATTGCTTCTCTGATGGCATTGGCAAAATATCTCTTCCTTTTGCTCGGGAGGTTGCTCAAAAGTGTGGATTGGATCATACCCCGTCGGCATTTCAAATTCGTTACGGTGGTTATAAAGGTGTGATTGCAGTCGACCGCAATTCCTTCAGGAAGCTGTCACTGCGGAAAAGCATGCTTAAATTTGAGTCTGAAAATAGGATGCTCAATGTTACAAGCTGGACTAAATCAATGCCTTGCTTTTTGAACAGAGAGATAATCACTCTACTGACTACTTTGGGAGTACCAGATGAAGTATTTATGGCTTTACTTCATGAACAACTGAATCTAATGAGCAGAATGCTGAGTGATAGACAGGAAGCTCTCGCAGCAGTCGAGAATTTGGCTTGGGCTGATTCGAAGAATATTCTGGTAAAGATGTTACGTCAAGGTTATGAGCCAAATGTGGAACCTTATCTGTCAATGATGCTTCATGCTCATCATGAAATCTTGCTGGCAGATTTAAGAGGCAGATGTCGAGTCTTTGTCCCAAAGGGTCGTATACTGATTGGTTGCTTGGATGAAACCAACACCTTAGAGTATGGACAAGTTTTTGTCCGACTTACTATGAGAAGTGCAGAATTGCAGAATGGGACGCAGGCCATCTTTCACAAGTTAGACGAGAAGACATCTATATTAACAGGGAAAATTGTAGTCACCAAAAATCCTTGTCTTCATCCCGGAGATATCAGGGTGCTTGAAGCTGTTTATGATGCTAAACTGGAACAGAAAGGTCTGGTTGATTGCATTCTATTCCCCCAGAAGGGACCAAGGTATAGCTTCATTGTGTTCTCATGCATATAGGAGTAAGGCTAACAACTTTATGCAAGTTCTGGTTTCTAAGTGAGTGAAAAAGTCTTTGCATGCCCTGCTACTAGAAATCGGTTGATTTTCTTATGCCTAGATTATCAAAGAATAAGCTCTGAAATTCTTCCTGCAGGCCTCATCCAAATGAATGCTCGGGTGGTGATCTTGATGGAGACCAATTTTTCATAAGCTGGGATGAAGGTCTCATTCCGAGTAAAACAGTGACTCCGATGGACTACATTGGAGGGAGACCTCGTATAACGGATCATGAAGTGACTATGGAGGTGATTTAAAATGAAACTACGTGGAACTTTAAATTGCATGTTTGAGTTTGATTTCTGATAAGATAATGTGGAAATTGTCAGGAAATACAAAAGTTCTTTGTCGACTATATAATCAGCGACAGCTTGGGTGCCATCTCCACTGCCCATTTGGTGCATGCAGACCGCGAACCAGAAAAGGCCAGAAGCGAGAAATGTCTGCAGTTGGCAGCTCTCCACTCAATGGCTGTCGACTTTGCGAAGACAGGGGCCCCAGCTGAGATGCCCCTGCTTTTGAAACCAAGGGAATTCCCTGATTTCATGGAGAGAATTGGCAAGCCAACCTACAAATCTCAGGGACCACTGGGAAAACTTTATCGTGCTACGCTTGCCAATGGAAGCGCAAAACCCAGGTCTGTTTGGACAAAGGAGATGGTCGAAGCTGCTTATGATCATGATCTCGAAGTCGCAGGCTTTGAGGATTTCCTCAGCGTTGCAATATCCCACAGGGACATGTACATCGACAAAATGAGCTTGCTGATGAACTACTTTGAAGCCACGAACGAAGATGAGATACTGACGGGTAACCTGCGGAGCCGAGCATCCTATCTGCAGCGGGACAACAGAAGATACGGAGAGGTGAAAGACCGCATCTTGGACGCACTGAAAAGCCTGCAGGGTGAGGTTAAAGAGTGGTTCGAGAGCAGCTGCACGCCCGCGGAGCATCAGCGTTTGGCCTCTGCATTGTACCATGTTACCTATCACCCCAACTACGCCAAGGATAACATGAACTGCTTGAGCTTTCCCTGGACAGTTGGTGACAAGTTGTTGTTGATAAAATCTGATAAAAGTAGGAAGTAGGTTATGATGGTTCAGTAGAGTGCCTAATGCTTCAGGAGGGTTGCCTCTCTGATGGTCATTATTAGGATTAAGGAACCGTACTTGGTTGGAGACCAGTTAGAAGGCCTTCTTGTCTTAGCTGGCTTATTTCTTGTTCCTTTGGAGTAGTTTTGTGTAGTAGATATAGACCTGGCCATTGTTAGAATCCGATTCGTGATTCGATTCGACTCGTCAAAAATTCGATTCGATTCGTTCACAATTTGATTCATTCTAAATTCGATTTGAATTCGTCATGAGACGAATTGAATACGGTTCATGATTTCTATAATTCGTCAAACAGGAGAATTCTATTCGAATCTAATTCGTGTCAAATTTGACCATTTATGTAAAAAAGTTCAAAAATATATATAATGCTCGTGTGAGGGGGGAATAGGAGGGAAATTAAAATTTTTACTCCCCCCTTCCCGGGATCCACATGTGATGGCCACATCTAATCTAGCAATATCTTCTCAAGTGGGGCCTACGCTGGCCCCCACAAATAGGTTTTGTTTGTCATTTTGTAATATTTTTATATTCAAATTTATTTATAAACTCTATAAATATCACATTTTATTATTCAAAATTTACACATTTTAATCTCAATTCTAATCTAAACATCCACACGATATTGGTTTGAATAAATCTCAAACTCAATTTATCTAATAAACATGATATTTTATTTTATTACACCGATAAAATAATAATGAGGAACTAGCTAGATTAGTTACTACGTAACATTTATCTTTTAGCTTTGGTGAAAAACTTAGCCGTAACCCTAAATACTAACGCTAAACCCTAAATTCTAACTCTAACATTAACACTATAAAACTAACCGTAACTATTAACCATAACTCTACGTTAATCTTAACCGTAATACTAACCATAACACTAACCCAAATTTGATACGCATGCAACTTAATTTAGCATATTAAGTACAATCTCAATCTTTAATTTATTTTTTTATTTTTTTGAAAACTTGAAAGTTTTTTGATTTTTTATTAAATATAAAAATTAAAGAATTAATTCAAATTCGATTCGACTTCAATTCAAATTCGAAGGTTCATAATTCGTATTCGATTCGTCCAAGGACGAATCGAATTGAATATGGTTTAAAATTTTGATGAATTCAAATTCGAACTAAGTTGATTCAAATTCGTTTCAATTCAAACCGTGGTCAGGTCTAAGTAAATACTTGCAAGGAGAACTACATTAGTGCGGTTCGAGACTAATTTAGACCTACTTCTCTTTTGACCATGTTAGAGGAAACTCGGAAAAGTGGACCCGCTCCCCCTTCTCTTTTTACCGTGGTCAGGTCTAAGTAAATACTTGCAAGGAGAACTACATTAGTGCGGTTCGAGACTAATTTAGACCTACTTCTCTTTTGACCATGTTAGAGGAAACTCAGAAAAGTGGACCCGCTCCCCTTTCTCTTTTTACCTCTTATTCAAATATTCCTTTGGCATTGACCTAATATTATACGAATAAAAATGCTAATGAATAATTCCATATTACGTAAAGAAATTAATACATCTAATATTTTCGTGATTTTGTTCACGAACTTAAATATCCAAATAAATTATCTTTCCGAAAAGAGATAATTCTTGCTCGTATTTCCGTTTAAGTGCTTGAACAATGGAAGTCAATAGAAAAATACTTATTTTTGGGAAACACAAGATGTTTTTTTAACTCAATTAGATTTCGAGTTCAAGTAATACTTATTACAAGAACTTTGTCATCTATCTTAAATTTTGATTAGTGGGTACATGGGATATACAAAAATAAATAATCCGAGGGCAATTTCATATTCACATTTTTCCATATCGTCAGTTGGTCGTGTGTAGATTGAATTTGGAGTGAAGGAATCATTCCAAACTGTTTTGACTGAAGGTACCGATAATGGCATGATGCCCAGTTACGACACTAGTATACCCGATTATTGATAATAATATGAAGTTACGACAATGACATGTCGAATTATCGATGACATGTCGATAACCCCTGCCATGTGCACAGACTTTTTTAATTTTTGTCCATATTTTTTTAACTTTTTTGTCCTTTGGTCCAAACTCTCGCATATTCAAAATAAAAATATTCCAGACCCAATCCAATCCCACACAATTGCAGGGAAGAAAGTCCCCGGAAAGACATACATGGTCACATGGCAGCCAATTTTGAGTCAACAGTCATACACATGGAGTTACCAACTTGCCCTTCACGTTGGAATAAAATTGCGAGGACGAGCCTAACTTCCATATCAGTGCATAATTAATCTTCCGAATCCCACCCAATGACGATATTACCTCCACAGACGACGAAGTCAGGAAAAAAAATTTTTGTTTTCTTTTTTATAAGTAACAAATCTTTTTTTGATAAATAACAAATACTTTTTTTATAAGATTTGTTATCCCAGCAGATTCCAAAAATTATAATCCAATGAATATCTATCAAGTAGACCTACTAATTCACCGTATATTGGACATATTTTGTAGAATTATTAAGTGGATCTCTACAACAATCAATAGATAACTAATTCACAAATTTAGTGAAGTATAAATTTGTAATTCTGACTACATAATTTATTATATTATTCAATCTAACGGCGCTCGGACTTCCATGTAACAAAATTTCTATATCAAAACAAACCAAATCATTTTCCAAATGCATATTTTTATTTTGAAAATCATCGACTTTGCAATTGTAAGAGTTTTTCTTACAGTTTTGTGATAATTTGTAATTTTTTGTAAAAAATTCAAACTTCTGTAAATTTTATCAATTTTTTTGTAATCTACTTTACTTTTTTTTTATAATCACAGTAAAAAATAAAATACTTTTAGCAGAATGAATGATGCATTTTTATCTTCCGAATCATAAAATAATAATTTTATCTTTTTATAAACTCTCTTTCAATTTTGTGAACTTAGTTTTATATTTTCGCAACTTTCACATAAAGTTGCAGGAAAAAAAGATTTTGAAAATCTACAGACAAGAGGTTATCGCAGAGTTCAAATGGAGCCACTACACATTAGGATAACACCCGTAATTAAAACCCCCATAAACGACGGGGGTCATTAATCTCAATACCCACTCCAAACAAGCACAGGTAATTCCGTAAATAACACAAAAAAAATGCCCACTTTCCCGAACACAACCCTTCCATATATTTGGGAAAAGCCGCCGAATCACAGCGTTGTCCTTTCTCTTCAGTCCCAAAATCCAATTTCGCTCCGCCTCTTCTCTCCTGAGCCCCTTCTTCCAGAGAGTTCCCGGAGCTCAGGAAACCGCCGCGCTTCCGATTTTGCCCCTCCTCCTCCTCCCCCCACTAGGGCCATCCCCGAACCCTAATTCTACGCCCCCGACGCCGTTTCGAATGGTTTAGACCAGACCCCTTGGTTGTTGCCCTTGGAACTCACTCTTTATTCCCTACTTCATCTTAACCAGTCTCTTTAAAAAACTAACCGTCATGGCTATTCGTGTCACCCTCAACCTCACCGGCCATGTCGCTCAAAACCTGGCCTCCGCCGCCGCTGCCGGAGTTCGCTCCGGCGGCGGCTCCCGCCATTTCCAGGACTGCTGGATCCGATCCCGGATCTTCGCCACCCCGAGCTCCGGAGAACCCCCCGGATCTCACCCTCCCCCGTCCGCCGCGTCCGGATTCGGCCGCCGCAGTTCGTACTCCACGATAGCCGGGGAGCTCCTCTCCGGGAACCCTAACTCCTGCTCCGCCTCCCCAATCGCCATCGGCGTGGTCTCCCTGCTAAGGTCGACGTCGTCCTCGGGGCTGGGGATCGCGCCTTTCAAGCCGGTGTCGATCATCCCGTTCTTGCTGGGGTCCAAGTGGCTCCCGTGCAACGAGCCCGTACCGGGGCCGAAGAAGAGCACCGACGTGGACAGAGGGGGGACCGCGATGGTGGAGAGCGTACGCGACAACGCGTTGAGGAAGATAGTTAGTGGAGATGTGACATTGAAGGTGGAGATCGTCCCGGAGAAGAGCGGGAGCTGGTTGTCTAGGGTTTTGGGGTCCTACTCGGAGGACGCCAAGGCGGTTCTGACCTACGCAACCGTCAATCTTTTCTTCCGGTCATCGCTGGGTGAGCCCAGGTCCATCCCTTCCATGTCTATGTACCCGACCCTCGACAAGGGGGATCGGGTTCTGGCTGAGAAGGTAATGGTTGTTGGTTCTTGTTTTGGTTAATTCCCTTGCATCTAGGTTGTGAATTTACTGATGTCTGGTTTCTTTTGTTTGGTGTAGGTGTCGTATTTGTTCAGGAAGCCTGAAGTTTCAGATATAGTGATCTTCAAGGCTCCCCCTGTCTTGCAGGTATTAGTCCTGACCTGAAAGTGTCGGGGTTTTCTTCGAGTTTTGCTTTTATTTGATTTTTTTCCTAAGCAGCTATATGGGGTTTTCGTTTGTCATGTGCAGGAAGTTGGTTACAGTTCGTGTGACGAGTTTATCAAGAGGGTTGTGGCCACAGCTGGGGACCGCGTCGAAGTAAGTCCTCCGGTTTTACTTTGCTTTGACTGTCTTTATTGTGTTATAACATGTTCTGAGGAGAAGTGTTGCATGGTTTCTTCTAACGCCGTGCTTGTGTGTATATTGGTATTTCTTCACATTGCAGGTTCGTGATGGCAAGTTATATGTGAATGGTGTTGTCCAGGAAGAAGAGTTTGTTCTCGAACCACTTGCATATGATATGGAGTCAGTGGTACATGATTCCTCTTCTTAATGTCTGTTCTTGTTCCGTCGAATCATCTCTATTATTTGATTCCTTTCAAAGTTTTCCTCTGTTTGGTTTTATTGGGTCCTCTTAAGATCTTGTTTCTTATTGCCCTTTTCGTGTGCATTGCAGGTTGTGCCTGAAGGTTATGTCTTTGTGATGGGAGATAACCGCAACAACAGTTTTGACTCACACAACTGGTAATTTAACCATCAATGTATTCCTCGTTATTACTTCATTAGGTAGAAGCGCACGGTTTCTTGATCTTGGTAATTCTTTGCTCTTTTAGCAGTGTCTCTATTGGGGACTTGAACATTGTTTGACAAACCTTAAACTTATGAAGTTATATTGTAATTCTTGTTTATAAGGCTTCTAACTCGGAGATATTTGATGCCTTCTTTCAGGGGTCCGCTTCCCATTGAAAACATTGTTGGAAGGTCGGTCTTTCGCTACTGGCCTCCGTCTAAAGTATCTGATACCATTTGAAATTGATCGACAACTCTGGGAAGAAAGCATTTGATGGAATTTCACCCTGCTATCCCTTCTACAATTGAAGGAACGGGTGTCTGATTATTCGGTGGTACATGTCATTGAGGATCCGATACAACAGCAGCTTGCTGATGGGTCGGTACATCCTGTTTCATTAGACTTTCGCAACAGCTGATGAGGAATTCTTTCCTGAAATTGCATTCCAAAACATTAAAGAGTAGAGATACGTCGAACAAGGGCAACATGGAATGTTCTTTTTCCTGGAGTGCGTTGGAGGAGGTGGAGACGCATATTAGTCGGACGACAGATGGGGGAGGTGCGGGTGAAGATTATGCAGAATGACGGGATCCATACTACTGCGATAAATCTTAGTTGTCGCGGTTGAACAACTCAACTCAAGGAGCATGTGGTGCCATGTTTCCTCTATCACTTGGCTTTGGAGATGCAGTTGGAAGGAAACAAGCAGCAGCCAGCCAACTTTCCCTTGTTGGCTCGAAATCACGGCTTGGACAGCCCTTCGAATGTTATGTTTTTCTCTTTTTGGCTTTTGAGAAGGTTTGTGGCTTGTAGTAGTTGGTTTGCAAAATGTTTGTGATGCCGATTGAACGCAACAATCTGGGCGCAAGCAATGGCTTAATGTGTTAAACTTGTTTATTAATGAATATGAATTATTGATTTCAACGCTAACCGACATGGCCCGGGAAGTATTTGATTACTGTCAAACATCTAAACCCCCATCCGTATGGTCACCAATTCGATTTCTTCTTTCTTACCGCCGAGGGCAAAATCGTCCTTCCACGAATATGAGAACTCGCACCATCTCTTCCCAAAACACCCCCATCCGTGTCCACCCCATCTCACAAAACTCAGAGCCTTTCAAGGAAAGGAAAAGGAAATAAGATGACACGACGCCGTATAATCCCGGTTTCCCTCCTCCTCCTCCTCCTGCTGTCTTCTTCACTTCTCCAAATACCCGCCTCTCCTCACCCCGGCCGTAATAGCAGCTTCGCCGACGACGAGGACGACACCACTATCCTCGAGGTGCGCGCCTCCTTCCTTTTGTTTCTAAAGACGGACTTCACTTGCATCGAGAAAATATGATTATAACTTAATTAATTAAACTGATAAAATAACTAAAATTTAATTGGGACCTAGGGCGTCTTGAAGGAGATAGGGAATAGGCAGAGATGGTCCTCCCCCACCGACATCCGTAGCCTGGGAGTGAGCAAAGTCCGGTTCGGTAGCTCCCGCCGGTATGAGTTCCGGATCCGATCCGGCCGGAAGCCCCGCTCGGCCGACGTCGTGTTCCAGTTCCCCGACCAGCTGGATCCTGATTCCTGGTCCAAGACCGCCCCCGCCGAGCCGACACGTGGATTGCATTCCCGTTTGGTCGGAGGGCTTAGTCCGGCCTCCGCCTCGCTCGACACTTTCCGGATCGAGGGGCCCTTCGATCTGTGGGCACGCTCCGACCACCGCCTTTTCTTATCACTGCCTGTGAGTTGCCTTTTCTACATTTCCCTTTTTTCTGGAAGAGAACGATGAGGTGGAGCTGAGCTTGGTTCGGTTGTTTGTTGTTATTGTAGATGAATGCTTCGCATTTTGGTTTGAAACGCGTGATAGTGAGCCAAGGCATTGTTGTGGAAGTCAACAAGGCGAGTGAAGTCTCTCTTTCTCAGTCTTTTTACTCTGATCCTCCAGTAGGTAATGGATCGCTGGACCCTAGTCACAATGGGAGGGTCGGTGGTTTCTGTCCGTTCTGTCCTTCCTCATGCCCGGTGTTGCTTCCCATAAGTGTCAATGGATCTGCTTTGCTTGTAGCATATTGGGCTTGGAATCCTGATGCAGTCATTAGGACCGCTTTCTTGTCGAATAATACTGTTGAATTGCTTCCAGAGAAATGTTACTTGAATGACAGGGTCAGGTCCCGACCACAGCCTGTTCATTCTTTGAGTTTGACGGTGGCTAGGCTTGAGCGATTACTGAAGGGCCTGTCTAGTGACGGGTTTCTTGAAAATAGGTTTCTGGGGTCTGTGAAAGTTGATCTTATAGCGTCGGTGGTTGTTCGGTTTGTCTTGGAAGTGGAAAGGAATATTGGTAAGAACGAGAGCCGCAGGGTTCGTTTGGCAGAGTGGAGAACAAGGCCGACTGTTGAGCATGTCTCGTTTGAGGTGGTGGCAAGGGTTGAGGCTGAGAAGCTGAAGCCCCTTGTTATCAAGAAGATCATGCCCTTTGTTGTTGTAGATACAGTTTCCTGGAGTAATCTGATGTCTAACATTTCCTTTACCAAGTTCCCTTCAATTCTTGTACATCCCGAGTCTCTAACACTTGATGTAAAATGGTAACACAACACCAGAAAGAAACAATGTAAATAGTTGTGCCATATGAATATAGGCATTCAAAGTCACTCTCCTTTCCTCTCTCATTTGTGCCTTGTCTATATGTTGAGAGTAGTTTCCCTAAGCTCTTGATTGATAATGTGAAGAATATCTTTGAGAAAAAGTTTCAACATTGTGCAAGTTCGGTCTAGGCTTTTGAGTTGAGATGGGAGATCAACACCATCTCATCATAGTTGATGGAGGGCAGTATGCCATTTTATATGATTGTGGGAAGCAGAGAAGTCCTTATTCGTCAGGTTACTGTTCTTCTTTTATGTTCAGAAAGTATTACTTTATGAAACTTACATTTAAGTCGTATGCATTTTGTGTTCTGAGAAGAAGTTGGGGTTGAGGGTGGGTGAGTGGCCACGATCTTGGAAGACTTGTGGCGGAGCTTTAGGCTTGGGGCGGAGATCATGGAGGACTTTGGGTGGGTCGTTGGGCTCGAGGCGAGCTTGGTAGTGGCCAGGGCGGGCGGCCGGGTGGACTGGGTGGTGGGCGGCCGTTAAGGGAGGGGAGAATAGCAAGGGAGAGGGAGGTGGGAATTTGCAAAGTTGGGTATTGTACTGAATTTTTTTTTTGGCTCTAAAGGTATCTTAGTCCTGTATTTTTTGAAGTGAACAGAAATTCTGTGGGTAGAAACAAGATAGCGATTTTGCCAACTATGGGGACAAACATGAAACTTCTCGAATTTCTGAATATGTTACCTCCAATTTTTACATGGACCGAGCTGTATTTACTCAACAAATTAATATCCATCAATTACATTGAACCATTAATCCCTCCCCAATCCAAGGCTGGCACCGTCTTTGAAACCTACCTCAAGTCACAAAAGGGTCGGGTAACAATTTGAGGTCGAAGCGGCTGAGGAGGTTTTCAGCAGGCGCCTGCATGAGGCGGCTGGATCGGGGGAGTTGGTTGGGTTTAAAGCGGGTCACAGTTCCCACTTTCCCTACCCATCTTTTGTATGAGGATGATGTTATTGTTTTTTGCAAAGCTGCTACTGGGAACTGTCGGACTCTGTTGGGAATTTTGTAGGAGTATGCCGCTAGTTCGGGGCAGTTCTATAACCCCCAGAAGTCGCAGGTGTATTTTGGGGAACACATGGACCGAGGTGCGCACAATAGTCTGCAAGCTGTGCTTGGGATTTCGGAGGGTGTTTTATCGTTTGTCTATCTGGGGATACCTCTCTTCTGCGGCCCCCCGCATCGTCGATATCTGCAGGACCTGGCGAACGGTATAATTGAGAAATTTTCCAGGTGGAAGGGATCATCGCTTTCCATGGCTGGGAGGGTTTGTCTTGTGCAGTCGGTTATTATGAGCTCTCTTACCCATTCTATGATGGTTTACGAGTGGCCAATTGGGCTCCTTGAACATATTGATGCGTTATTCAGAATTTTGTTTGGACAGGTGACATTCACAAAGAAGGATCCCGTATGGTTGCTTGGCAGCGGGTTTATGTTCCAAAAGAGGAGGGCGGTTTGGGAATTTGCTCGCTTGTTACAATGAATCTTGCCTTCTTGCATAGGCTTTTTTGGGATATTTTATATAGTCCTGCTAGCTACTTTGGTATTTTCAGGACTCGCTTGTATTGTCCACGGACGGACTCTACCCGTGGTGTGCGCTCCTCGGTGCTTAATGGCTTCAGGCAATGTCTTTCGGACATCCGGGAATCAACGGTTCGCCTGGTGGGAGAGGATTCTTCTGCTAATTTCTGGTTGGATAATTGGCTGGGTTATGTAATTGCAGACAGGGTTGGTGTCCCAGAACATTTTTGGTATCTCTGCAAGTATGCTGTATCGGACTATTAGGCAAATGGAAGATGGAGAATTCATAGAGACTTGCTTAATGCCTTCCCGGGCATCGTTGCTGATATGCGACGGTATTCAGTGGGGCCTGCGGGCTGCGACAAAGTAGTGTGGTCTCATTCTTCAGATGGGTTGATTACGTCCAAGGCGACTTATCATCATTTGCGCACGGAATTCCCGGTTGTGCGATGGGGTTCTTGGATTTGGGGTTCATCCCTCCTCGCCGCTCGATGTTAGTTTGGAAGGCAATACATGGTTGTCTCCCCGCAGTGGATGCGCTGCGAAGGCGGGGTTTTACGGGTCCTTCATTTTGTTCCTTTTGTTTGGCTGACTCGGAGTGTCTCGATCATCTTTTGGTAACTTGTGCTTATTCCGTAGCAGTTCGGCGAAGATTATTTAAGTTCTTTGGCTTCGTTTGCTGGGATTGTTCTAGTTTTAACGAGCTTGTGATGAAGGCAATGCAGGTTACTTTTAGCTCACAAGTCAAGACACTATGGCAGGTTGCAGTGATCTCATGCACTTGGGCATTGTGGACGGAGAGAAATTAACGCATCTTTTAGGGGGAACGGCGCAACATGGACTCATTGATGGTGGTGATCCGAAATTTGGTTGCGGAGACTGAGGTGATGGATGTGGGTTGCTCGTATCAGTCATAGAAAGAGAGTCGTATTTTACAAGCCTTGCGTGTAACGGGTCGGCCGGGTCGAGCACCTGTCATCAGAGAGGTTCGCTGGCATTGCCCATTGTCGGGGTGGATTAAGTGTAACACAGATGGCAGTGCAGATGGGGCTCCGAGTTGTACTACTGCGGCGGGGGTATTTTGGAATCACCGAGGTTTCGTGTAGGGCTGTTTCATGCGAAAGTTGGGGATTGGTTATGCTTATGAGGTTGAGCTGGTCGCCGCTTTTTATGCAGTGGAGGCTGCGCACTTTTGTGGCTGGTATCACTTGTGGTTGGAGACGGACTCAATGTATGTTTTTCAGGTTTTTCAGTTCCAGCAGATTGTTGTCCTGTGGCGGTACAGGAATAGGTGGCTGCAGGTGCAGCGCATGCTGAAGGATATGCAATTTCAGGTATCTCATATTTTCTGTGAAGGTAATGCTGTTGTTGATGCTCTAACAAAGTTGCAGGTGCCTGGCTGGTGGCCGAATATACCGAACTCGATTTTGAGATTCATTGGCAGGGACTTGTCCGGTCTCCCTTATTATCGTTTTACTTACGGATGAAGCACACAAAGAGAAGGTTTCGGCAGGAGGCCAGGGGTTTTGCGGGAGGGAGCGTCGCTTTGGTTTTAGGTTTCCAGGCTTACTCGTTTGATGACTTATTTTGTAATAGGAACTTGTGGCATCAACGGGTTTTTAGGTGCTCTTTTTCCCTATTGTTTGGCGGCAACATGGTTTTTTACAGAAGCCCTCGGCTGCAACCGTTCACACTAGGTGCTCGGGTTTCTGTTGGGTTTGCTCCTCGAGGAAGGAGGGTGGGTGGCATCCCTTGTACGGGATATGTACAGGATATCTCGAGGCTAGGTCTTTAGGTGCTCTGATGCAGGACTGATGTCCTCCATTTGGGCCCCAGACTGCCGGCTTGTGGTTCCAGCAGGGATAGTGGATAGGAGACGGTATCTTAACCTATGGGCTCGGGGCGTCGCTCTGACTACCCGACTTCTGGTTTCCATGGGACTTATGATCTTGGGAACTCTCCCCTGCAGGGGTAAGTCGTAGGTGGTTCTCTCTCGTCTTGTACTTCTTTTCTTTTTGTTAATGCAAATTTTTTTCCGCCAAAAAAAATAATTTGAGGTCGAAATTTAGGATTAGGATGGTCAATTTTGGAAGAGTAATACAAAACCTAAACTTGCTTGTCGAACTCTTTTCTAAGATTAACATGCCTAACAAGTGAAATGATCATCCAGACCGTTTGGACTGAAGGACCGATAATAATATGTCCCAATTTTAACAATGGCATGCCCTCGATTACGACACTGACAAGTTGTAAGAAACCTGCTAGGGTTTCAGGAACAAGAATCAAGAGATAGGGGAAGAAGGAGATTGAGAGGGAAGAAGGAGAGAGAGAAACGCTCTCCTTCTTTAGAATCAATTTGGTAAAATATCAAGATTAGTCCCAAGTATTCATCCTATCAACTAATTATACTACTTTGATCAATTAAAGAATGATCATGCTAACTATTCAACTATTGCACTTTAGTACAATGCATATTACACAAGTCCAGTTGTTGATAATGGTCTATTTGCTACGACAATAACATGGCCAGTTATCGATAATGGCATGTCGGTGATCCCCTGCCCCGTGCGCAAACTTTTTCATTTTCATCCTCGTGTTTTAACTTTTTTACAAAAAAATTCTCGCTTGTTCTTCACTCCAAACAGTCCGGAATGGACCCATTCCAGATCCAATGGAAGCCCAATAGCAAAAATACATGCAACTCCGCTTATGGTTTCCAAGTTTTTAATTCAAAGTACGACGATTAACTGCTAACTTAACCGCTAAGATATCTGGAGTTAATGCCAATTTAACAAAAAAAAAAGAGAGTTAGGAATATAGCAGCTTTAAATTTTGTTGGAAACCTTTCTATTGTTTTTAAGGTTTCACTCTATTGGAAGCAAAATTAGTTGATAAAATCAAAGTACCCTCGTCAATTATTTTCAATTCCTTGGTTTCTACTTTCTGATACCTGTACCAGGAAGGAAGCACATAGCAAGTAGATCCAGCACACCGCTCCGTCCCCAGCTACGATGGACCTCCGTGAATCGATCAAGGACCAAACCGACGTCGCTTTGGCGCTCGGGAAGCACGTGCTCCAGACCGTAGCCAAGGACTCCAACGCCGTGTTCTCGCCGCTCTCCGTTCAGGTGCTGCTGGGCCTGCTCTCGTCGGGGTCCAAGGGCCCCACCCTGGACCAGCTCCTCTCCTTTCTCAGGTGCAAATCCATCGACCAACTCAGCTCCCTCTCGTCCCAGCTCGCCTCCGTGGTGCTCGCCGACGGCAGCGAATCCGGCGGACCGAGGTTGTCTGCGGCCAATGGGGTGTGGGTCGACAAGTCCCTCTCTCTGAGGACTTCTTTCAAACAGGTGGTGGACAACGTGTACAGAGCTGCCTCTAGCCAAGTTGATTTCCATAACAAGGTATTAGATTTACGGTATTTTTGGATACCTTTGCTCTTTTCTTTTCTGGGTCTGTCTTTGATCTGACCGTCTTTTTGTTGGAACCCACTTCCCGCTTGCCCTGGTTAAGAAAGGCTTGGATCTGAGAGTTAAGCTTAGCACTTCAAAGACTCAATTTTTAATCATTTAAATTGTCTAGTGAAACCCTAGCTGTTGGCATGATTTGCAAACTTTAACAATTTAACTTGCAGATGGTGCCTTTATTTTTGTTTCCCAAGATGTAATGTAAGGTCGATGCCCGTTTTCTTACTGTTTTCGTGCATGTTCGTGTTGAAGTCTGCAGAAGTGGCTACCGAAGTGAACTCCTGGGCTGAGAAGGAGACCACTGGCCTTATTAAGGAACTTCTTCCGCCTGGATCTGTTGATGCTTCGACTAGGCTCATTCTTGCAAATGCCCTGTACTTTAAAGGAGCTTGGACTGACAAGTTTGATGCGTCCACCACAAAAGACCACGACTTTCACCTTCTGAATGGCAGCTCAGTTCACGCACCGTTTATGACTAGCAAGAAGAAGCAGTATGTTCGTGCCTTTGCTGGTTTCAAGGTCCTGAGGCTTCCATATAAACAAGGTGAAGATAAGCGACAGTTCTCCATGTACTTCTTCCTTCCAGATGCCAAAGATGGGCTTCCGCATTTTGTGGAGAAAGTGGGTTCGGAATCTGGGTTCTTGGATCACCACCTCCCACAGCAAAAAGTCGCAGTTGGCGACTTCAGGCTTCCAAAGTTTAAGATCTCATTCGGGCTTGAAGCTTCCAAAAGCCTCAAGGAGTTGGGTTTAGTTTTGCCTTTCTCCGATGGAGCAGATTTGACAGAAATGGTAGATTCTCCTGCGAAGCTTTATGTCTCTAGCGTATTTGTCAAGTCCTTCATCGAAGTAAACGAAGAAGGAACAGAAGCGGCTGTGGCTTCTGCTGCTGTCATAAAGCTGAGGGGTATTGCTTCCACTAGTCCGATAGATTTCGTCGCGGACCATCCCTTCCTTTTCCTGATCAGGGAAGATATGACAGGGGTAGTGCTGTTTGTTGGTCATGTTCTCCATCCCTTGGAGTCTGGTTAAATCTGCTTGATGGGAAGAATCTGCAAGTTGGTACTCCTATCAGTTATACAGGCTTGTTGCAGTACTTTGTTGTATAATAAACAAAAATAATTTTGAACTCGAGACATCTCGCTACTTCGAGGATATCCTGTTTCTCCTTACGAAGGGAAACAAATGCTATGTCCTGCTGGGGAATATTTGAGTTTCATATGCAGAGAATATTAACTCGAACCATATATATTCAATAGAAACTATTGCCTGACTGACTCTATCCAATCCCAATTAAGGCCGAACCAAGAACACTTGATTTTAACGAATTCCAACCGGGAAGCAACAGCTTTTGAACAATTCAACCACTGTACTGTACTCCCCCAACCCCATAAGTAATTTTAACCAAATTAAGCCTATAGCTCTTATTCGAAGCTTCTCTGTTCTAGAATATCGAAGCCACGAAAGAACAACATCAAGAACAAATCAAATACAGGTGAAAATTTAACTAATATAGTTTATGTTAAAAACACCAAATTGGTCTCTAAATAGGATCATCTGACTGTGATTCATGGAGAGAGGAAAAAACACATCAACCAAAATGGGCCCTAAAAGTTCATATAAAACCCAGAAGTCCCCATGCTAAATAAAGCCTCGCCTTGAAAACCAGGCTTGGACTATTCGGCCCATTGCTCCCACTAAAAACCCTAAACCCTTAACGGCTCGGTGTCGTCCCCCGAACACTGCAATTGCTTCTTCCCGGAACTTCTATACCCACACGACACGAGATCAGCTCCACTAAATTATGATATCATCTAACAGTTAAAAGGGAAGCGCAGAATCCGGAATCCAAGGATCGTGACCAATTAAGGAGACTCTACTCAATGGGATATACGATACTTCTATATATATATTGTCTCTACGCCGCTTATACGACTATACCTATTACACTACGCTAGGGCACTATGGACCGTCTCGAGGAATCGTTTGAGGACCAATCCGACGTCGCTTTGAAGGAATCGTTTGAGGACCAAGCCTACGTCGCTTTGAAGGAATCGTTTGAGGCCCAAGCCGACGTCGCTTTGGCGCTCGGGAAGCACGTGCTCCAGACCCTAGGCAAGGACCGCAACGTCGTGTTCTCGCCGCTCTCGGTCCAGCTGGTGCTGGCCCTGCTCACGTCGGCGGCCAAGGGCCCAACCCTGGACCAGCTCGTCGCCTTCCTCAGGTCCAAGTCCCTCGACCACCTCAGCTCCCTATGTGTTGGGAAATAACCCACTTTCCCGTGGACCCAAACAACGCAACGAACAAGACCGGAGTAAGATCTACGAACACAACGAGGAGATCGACCACAACTACGAATAAAGAAAACCCACAGTCAAACAAGAACAACAGATTTGGTAATCCGGTTCGATCTGGAAAGATCTACGTCCGGGGGCGTACCAAGCCAGGAGAGTACACTTTGGAGCTACGCAGGCTCAACAATGGTAGTTTCTCTCTCCTCTTCTCTCTCTCTATATTTCTCTTTCTGAAGAAAGAAGAAGATACCGCACGCACAGTGTTCGAGAAGTGGATATTTATAGTGCCTGAAGGACTTGCGATCGCAAGTTGGGTCGAATCGGGGACTTTCTATAACTCTTGAGGACTTGCGATCGCAAGTTGGTCCAGCCACATTGCGTACCGTTTACCGTTTAGGTCGATCCCAGTTCTGGACGGGGGCTACGCCCTCCGGTGTCCGAAGTCTCCATACCCAACACATTGGACAAAGGCTTAATTTGAAGGACAAATATGCAGCAACATCAACGAAAAGCTTTTCAAGCTAATTCAACACTCAACTATCAACATTCCAGAGTATCAGCTTAATAGTGCATGGATTAAGTCCAACATCAAACAACACCCTGTTAGAGAATTGAGTTGGTAAGATGCAGTATACAACATTACTCAACTAGTTGTTGCTTCCAAGATGAGAATTTACATCTCAAATTGCCGTAGATACAACGTGGTTCAAATTGGACATGGTCACGCCTCGTCTTATATTCCTATCCTAGCTTCAACTTTGTTATCTATTTTCATATCATTTCGCTCTAATTTTCAGACACGGTTGAAGTTGTGATTTACCATTAGAGTGCATTTCTTTCCTTGCCACGTATAGAATGCTGCGGATGAAACAGTGGCCGAGAATCTAATTATTAAATTTACAAATGTTTAATACGAGATATATTTTTCATTATTTTTTCGGTGAACATTATATTTTAGGGACAAGCAAACGATATGGATCGTTCCGAACAGAACGAACCGTAGGAATTGAGAACTTTCTTTTAACACATGGGATCCTGGACCATTTCTCTTGGTGTTGGTCGAGAACTAATCCCAGTTTTTTGTCTGGTTCTAGTCGAGAACTAGAAAACCCAGCCTTTGTATAATCAACATGAGCTAAAATTCATATAATCGTAAAATTGTATACTCTAATATAGTATTAAAAAAATGTGCAACCTTTAATATTAGACGGAAGATGACAATGATAAGATTGTCTCATCTAATCTAGTTGCAAGTTAAGAGACCATACGACATTGCCTTGTACTTCAAACTTGGAATGAGTTCCATTGGGCCTTCAAAGTTTTTGTCACAAAGCTATAAATGGTCCATATTACTGATGTGTTTAAGTCGTAACATAACGCCTTAAATTCACAACCCTAATGCAAAAAATAAGATTACTTACCGGCATCCCCTATTGGCTGTTAGAACTTACGAGTGGCTATTTTTAGGTTCCTTTGCTCTTTCAAAATAAAATTTTGTTTAGTAGCAATTTTCGGAAAACAAAATACTTGAATATATATCGCAATCGAGAAAAATATTTTCCATTGTTTGGAATGGTAGAGAATATGGAGATAAGTGGGCTTGGATGGATAGGCGGGCTTGAATGGAAAACTATTTTCCTTTGACTGGAAATATGGAAAAATATTTATATTATAATATTTTTTATGCAAACAAAAACACCAAGCTGAAACTTTAAAATTGAAGATAAGAGAATAATCTTCACAATTGCAGGAACCCAAGACACAAGAGAGAAGCAAAATTCCACCCGAAAATGAAACCAAAAAAGCCCACATTATGATTTCTATTTTCTCAGGCAAGTTTCTTTTCCTCCCGCTCTGGTTTCAGTTTTTTTCTTTATTTTCCTCTGCATAAAAAAGATGGGAGTCTTGAAATTCTTTTGCAAGCTAATTGCGTTCTGGGTTGTTACTAACAACTTGTTAGACGAATTATAAACCACAGCAAAAATCCAGGTCTTGCGGGTTACAGCCTCACTTCCCCCAGTCAGTATCAAGTCTCAACGTAAGCAACTTCACATTCCCACCTTATTACATGTTGCTGGAGAGCTTGATCTCTGCTGACTGCCTTCCAACCTCATACCTTCAAAACATGTGTAACAAGCCAAATAAGAGGTAAACTAAACTCGAGCACAAAAACAAAACACAACGAGGTTTGATCTCTGCGTATGACCTAATACGCTCCATAGCAACTATCCAATAGGATTTCAACAACCCACTCTTAGAATAGTAATTTTTTCCACTTGAGCTCAGTGTGGACACATCTTATGTTTTCTGGGAGGGAAAAAACCAAGAAGATAACTTGTATGAGACCAAACAAAAGTTAACCTCAACCCAATGTCATCTTCGGAAATGGGTTTGATGCCCTCAACCGAAAGTCTTAATATTCATCTTCACAAAATCTTAAGCATATAAAGCTGATTGTCCGACTATGTGTGCTAAGGCAAATCAGAAGCTACAACTCCTAGAACAAACACAAGTCCCCGTCTACTTGAGATGTATGACCGCAGCACCGAAGCAGCAAAAAACCCCACACCCATTGTGTTGGGAAATAACTCACTTTCCCGTGGACCCAAACAACGCAACGAACAAGACCGGAGCAAGATCTACGAACACAACGAGGAGATCGACCACAACTACGAATAAAGAAAACCCACAGTCAAACAAGAACAACAGATTTGGTAACCCGGTTCGATCTGGAATGATCTACGTCCGGGGGAGTACCAAGCCAGGAGAGATTTCACTAATACACTCGATGTACACTTTGGAGCTACGCATGCTCAACAATGGTAGTTTCTCTCTCCTCTTCTCTCTCTATCTCTCTATTTCTGTTTCTGAAGAAAGAAGAAGATCCCGCACAGTGTTCGAGAAATGGATATTTATAGTGCCTGAAGGGCTTGCGATCGCAAGTTGGCTTGCGATCGCAAGTTGGGTCGAATCGGGGACTTTCTGTAACTCTTGAGGACTTGCGATCGCTAGTTGGTCCAGCCACATTGCGTACCGTTTAGGTCGATCCCACTTCTGGACGGGGGCTACGCTCCCCAGTGTCCGAAGTCTCCATACCCAACACTATCGTCCAAGCTCTAGAGCGAGGTTCTTGCCGACGGCAGCTCCTCTGGCGGGCCGAGGCTCTCGGTGGCCAACGGGGTGTGGGTACACCCCAAGTCACTGTCTCTGAGAACTTCTTTCAAACAGGTGGTGGACAACGTGTAGGTATTTTAGGGTGGTGTTTCTTTTTCTTGTTTTGGTTCCTTTTATTATCGGATTTTTTTAAGAGCCTTTGTTCTTTCTCACCCTCTCTGTCTTTTGTCTCCAACTTTCTCTTATGTTTTACACTTAAAACAGTTTGTGAAGTTTACGGTCCCTATCTGTCGACTTGATTTATAAAAGGGCAAATTACTCTCAAGTTCTTCGTCTTCGTCCATGACTTTTGAAAAATGATTGTCCCGTGATGATATCGGGTCCCTAAAGCAAGAATATTCTTTTTTCTCCGGCGAACTCCCACTCGAAAAGAAAAAAAATGTCCCTCTCGCTTGAAAAATAAGCCGGCGGGGAATGGCCTAACCCCACGACCAAGGGGCTATGAGGTGATGGCCGTGACCAGGTTTTTTGAAGGGGAAAAAATCAACAGATGTTCTGGGTTTGGGTTTGAAGCTTGGGTGTTCTGGGTTTGGGTTGGGTGTGTCATCGGATGAAGAACCAAATAGTGATTTAGGTTGGGTATTCTGGGTTTCTGCTCCAACGTTGCTGTTCCAATGTTGTTCTGGCTTTGAAGAAGGAAATGGTGTTTCGCATTGAAGCTTGGATTTAGGTTGCTCGTTTGGTTGTATCAATTGCCTCGTTGGGGTTGTATCATTTGAATTTTTTTGAGAAGTTGAATCAGTTGAATCTATTAGAGATTTTTGTTTCATTAAAATTAATTAGGGTTATTCATGATTTGGTTTGATCTTGTTGGGTTTTCGTTGGTTTGGTGTCATTGGATTTTTTTTAGTTTGATTTTGTTTAAATTGGAGAGGCATTTTAATCTTTTCAGGTAGGAGTTCACCGGAGAAAAAAAAATATTCCGGCTCCAAAGACCCGAGAGTCTATTATCATCAAAACTTAGAGACATGATAATCTTTTTCCAAAAGTCATGGATCTTAGAGGGAGGGTGAACAAACCCTTTATAAAATGATATAACAGTTTACTTGCTATTGGAGAATTGGTGTCTTTTGTTTGCGATTGAAGATATAAGGTCGATGTCTTTTGTTTGTGGAAAGTGAAGTCAACTCCTGGGTGGAGAAGGAGACGGCTGGCCTTATCAAGGAGATTATTCCGCCCGGAACTGTTGATCCTATCACTCTGCTCATTCTTGTGAATGCGCTCTACTTCAAAGGATCTTGGACCGACAAATTTTATGAATCCGATACAGAAGACGACGACTTTTACCTTCTGAATGGCAGCTCGGTTTGCGTACCGTTTATGACTAGTTACCGTAAGCAGTTCGTACGTGCCTTTGATGGTTTCAAGGTCCTGAGGCTTCCATACGCAAGAGGCGATGAGGATGACGACGATGAGGATGACGACAATCGACATTTCTCAATGTACTTCTTCCTTCCGGATGCCAAAGACGGGCTTCCACATCTTGTGGAGAAAGTGGGTTCTGAATCTGGGTTCTTGGATCGGCACCTCCCGCGTGAATCAGACAAAGTTGGCGAATTCGGGATTCCAAAGTTCAAAATCTCTTTAGGATTCAAAGCTGCGGAAACCCTCAAGGAATTGGGTTTAGATTTGCCTTTGTCCGAGGAAGCCGATTTGACGGAAATGTTAAAGACTCCCAAGTGGATCCGATGTTGGAAATTGATTTGAGATTAAAGGCTTAAAAGGGTTTGAAAGATGTAGTAAATTTTATTATAGAAACTTTTTGTTTACAAGACTCACCACACACTCTTCACCACCTTACTACTGAGTTTGGTGTCTATCCAATTACAACTACAATTTGGTGGCTCAACTTCTATATATAGAAGTGCTCACCTTCTTTGACTTTTCTAATTCTTATCTCTAAACTTATCTAGATAATTATCTCTAAGATTATCTCTAAAATTTTTCTAGATAAGTATCCTAGAGAATTATCTCTAAGATTTCTCTAGATATTCCTAGAGAATTATCTTACATCACATCTTATATCATTTTTCTAGAAAACGTTGACCCTACACTTATCTACATAATTCTTTAGACTTCTAATACAACCAAGAAAATTCTAGATAATTTTACACTAATACAAATCAAGTTTAATTTACAACATCCTCCCTGAAACTTGATTTGCCAATAACTCCAAGTATTTCTCGTAACTTGATGAAAACTTAATGCTTTAGTGACTTTGTAAATATATCCGCAACTTGGTCTTGAGACTTCATGTATTTCAATTGCACTTTATTCTCTGATATACACTCTCTGATAAAATGGTACCGTGTGTCGATGTGGTTACTGCGGTCATGGAACACTAGATCTTTGCTAAAGCTATTACCGACTTGTTGTCCACATATATCGTATTCGGTTCTTCCTGCTCCATTTTTAGCTCCTTCATCAAGCTCCTTAACCACATCGCGTGACTGACACACGATGCTGCTGCGATGTACTCAGCTTCGCAGGTGGATAGTGTAACGATTGGTTGCTTCTTCAAACTCCAGGTGAGAACCATATCTCCGAGGAAAAATACGAATCTAGTAGTACTTTTTTTTTCATCTAGGTCTCCGGCCCAATCGCTATCACTATATCCAACAAGTTTATACTTGTCCGATGACGAGTAAAATAGACCAAAATCAAGCGTACCTTTTATATAGCGCAAAATTCTCTTGGCAACCTTCATGTGAGTAGTCGTAGGTGCCTCCATATAGCGATTGACTAGTCCAACTCCATAGAGTATATCTGGCCTTGTACAAGTTAAATACCTTAAGCTTCCAATGAGACTCTTATAAAGAGTTGGATTGACCTTCTCGCCTCTGTCAATCTTTGATAGCTTGATTCCGCATTCCATGGGAGTAACTGTTGGATTGCATTTATCCATTTTAAATCTCTTAAGAATTTCTATTGCATATCCTTCTTGAGATATAAATATCCCATTATTCTGTTGTTTCACTTCGAGCCCAAGATAGTATGACATGAGACTGATATCTGTCATCTCAAATTCACTCGTCATCGCTTTCTTGAATTCTTCGAACATTGTCGGATTATTGCCGGTGAAGATCAAATCATCCACGTAAAGACAGACGAGCAACTTATCTCCTTTTTTATTCACCTTCATATAGAGAGCATGTTCATGCGGACACTTACTGAAACCATTTTCTTGGAAGTACTTGTCGATTCTGTTGTACCACGACCTCAGTGCTTGTTTTAAGCCGTATAAAACCTTTTTCAACTTCAAGACTTTATCTCCATGTCCTTTGACTTCATACCCTGGCGGTTGCTCGACGTACACCATCTCTCAAGATGCCCATTTAGAAAGGCAGACTTGACGTCTATTTGATGAACTTTCTATCTATTTTGAGCAGCTAGAGAAATAATTAATATAATAATTTCAAGACAAGCAACAGGAGCAAATACCTCATCATAGTCGATGCCTTCTCTTTGGTTGTAGCCTTTAACAACTAATCTTGCTTTGTATGTTTTGACTTCTCCTTTGGTATTTTTCTTGGCTTTATACACCCATCTTACTCTAATTGCTTGTTGTCCCTTCGGAAGTGTTGCGAGGTCCTAAGTATTATTCTTTTCTATAGCATTAATCTCTTCATCCATCGCTCTTCTCCATCTTTCACTTTCCACAGCTTCTTCGAAGGCTATTGGATCACTATCTGCAAAAAGAAAAAAGAGAGATACATTGTCTCTATATATATCATCTAAACTCCTCGTCCGTAAAGGCCTCACACTCAAACTTTCATCCGATGATGATGGATCATCATGATGCACTGCTGGAGGTGATGGAGGTGGTGAAGTAGCTGGAGCAACTGGTTCTGGTGATTCTTCTTCTTCTAAGATAAGGAGAAAATTATAATCCTTTTCTTGAACACCAAAATCTCAGATGCCTTCTTCATCGAACTCCTCATCTCTGCTTATGGCGACCTTACGGTTGGTCGGATCATATAACTTATATCCCTTGGATCGAGAGTCATAACCGATGAATATATACTTGGCATTCCTGTCATCAAGCTTCGATCTCATCTGACTCGGCACATGAGCATATGCAATACTTTCAAATACTCACAAATGTGAGACACTGGGTTTTACTCCACTCCAGGCTTCTAAAAGAGTCATATTCCATACACTTCTTGTAGGATATCAGTTTATCAAATAAACTGCACAATCAACTGCTTCTGCCCAAAATTCCCTGGGCACTCTCTTGGTCTTCAACATGCTCTAAGCCATGTTGAGAATTGTCCTATTTCTTCTTTCGACAACTCCATTTTGTTGTGGAGTATATGGAACTGTAAGAGGGCCACGTATTCCATTGTCTTCAAAGTAGGCCTCGAACTCTTTTGAAGTAAATTCTCCTTCTCTGTCTGATCTCATAGCTACAATTTCAAAGCCACTTTCTTTCTCTACAAAGGTTTTAAATTTCTTAAAATTGGAGAAAATCTCTAATTTTTGTTTCAAGAAATAAACCCAAGTTTTTCGACTAAAATTATCGACAAATATGAGGAAATAATTATTTCCACCATAAGAACTTGGCTTTATAGGTCCACAAGCATCTGTGTGAACCAACTGCAGCGGCTTTGTGGCTCTCGTCAATATTTTCTTAGGAAAACTTTTTCTAAAGTGTTCCAAGTAAACATCCTTCACAAAACTGATTAGGGTGATCAATACTTGGTAAACGGGGGTGGATTCGGTGGGGACAAGGCTAGTCCCCAAATTTGGGGACTAAAAGAGTTATTAAAGCAATCAGGGGTAATTTTGTCAAACTAAAAAATTAGGGATAACACTCTTATTTATGAAAGCATTGAAAAGGTAAAAAATAAAAACATATCTCCCAATAGACGTGAAAGACTCTTCACATTCCCAAAGAAGGACTCTTCAAATTTTTTTGAACTTCAAAAACCTTACCAGATATTTTTTTTAAATCGAACTTAATATCTTAATCAATGCCTATAATCTTGTATTTTCTAAACATAAAAAAATATCTTCAGAAATTTATATTTTTTATTTTGGTCGAATTCATATATCTTCTTTTCTTCTAGTATTTAATCTTTTTCCCTCGTCATCAAGAACATTTCTAGATTAATTCATAAATCTAGTTTTTTCACTAAAATTCGAGTTATATATGTATAAAATTATTCGATTCGTAAACCAATATCACTTTATTCGAAAACCAATATCACTACATTTGGAAACCAATATCGCTACATCCGAAAATCAATATCACTACATTTGGAAACCAATATCGCTACATCCGAAAACCAATATCACTACACCACAAAACCAATATCACTACATCCGAAAATCAATATCACTACATTCGAAAACCAATATCACTACACCCGAAAACTAATATCACTACATTCGAAAACTAATATCTCTACATCCGAAAACCAATATCACTACATCTGAAAATCAATCTCTACATTCGAAAACCAATATCACTACATCGCAAAACCAATATCACTACATTCGAAAACCAATATCACTACACCCGAAAATCAATATCACTACATTCGAAAACCAATATCTCTACATCCGAAAACCAATATCACTACATCCGAAAACCAATATCACTACATCCGAAAATCAATCTCTACATTCGAAAACTAATATCACTACATCGAAAAACTAATATTACTACATTCGAAAATCAATATCTCTACATTTGAAAACCAATATCATTACATTAGAAAACCAATATCACTACATTTGAAAACCAATATCACTACATTCGAAAACCAATATCACTACATCGCAAAACCAATATCACCACATCTGAAAACTAATATCTCCACATCCGAAAACCAATATCTCTAAATCCGAAAACCAATATCACTACATCCGAAAAATCAATATTTTCAAACCTAAAAACTAATATCATCACACCTTAAAAACCAATATCAGTACACCTAAAAATCAATATCGTCAAACCTAAAAATCAATATTAGTACACCTAAAAACCAATATCATCACACCTTAAAACCAATATCACTACACCTAAAAACCAATATCAGTACACCTAAAAATCAATATCATGACACCTTAAAACCAATATCACTATACCTTAAAACCAATATCAGTACACCTAAAAACTAATATCAGTACACCTTAAAACTAATATCAACACACTTTAAAACAAATATCAATACACCTAAAAACCAATATCACGACACCTAAAAACCAATATCATCACACCTAAAAACCAATATCATCACACCTAAAAATCAATATCAACACACTTTAAAACCAATATCACTACACCTTAAAACCAATATCAGTACACCTAAAAACTAACATCAGTATACCTAAAAACTAATATCATCACACTTAAAAATCAATATCATGACACCTTAAAGCCAATATCGTTACACCTAAAAATCAATATCAACACATCTAAAAACTAATAGCAATACATCTTTGCTGATCCAATTGAACCAATATGAAAGAAAAGATCAATCTATAACAAATATGAAACAAAAGATCAATTTGCAAAATTTTAGAAACTACATATAAAAAAATTACAGTCGAACCAATCTGAAACAAAAGATCATCTTAATACCAATATCACGTCATATACAAAACAACGTTACCGTAAAAGAACATAAACAAGTCTGAAACAAGCCGATTTTCATCAGAAAATGTACTAATATCACTACATCTAAATCCTAATGTACTAATTGACACGGATGGAAGTAGCAAATTAATTGGACATTCGTACTTTTTTAGCTGATTGAACGTCTTTGACCTGATTCTCTCCCTCCTTCTGCTTCATCTTCAACTGCTTCTTCATTGAACTTCGATCATCAACGGTCACCAAAAAATAACAAATTAATCCACAGAAATATGACTTGCATGTTGCAACAGTGCGATAAACTCCCGGGTTAACACAAAAAAAACACAGCCGAGGACCCCTGAACATCCATTAAAATCACTCTATTCACATCCCAAAACTTGGAACTTCCATTAAAATCCTTCACAATCCTAATACAAAAGCACAATCTTTGATTGAAACTTGAAAAAGATCGAAAGTTTATCTCAATTCAACAATCACCAACTTTCCCCACTTCAGAAGAAAACTTAAAAGCCAACTAAACCAGGTAAGCCACCCTAAAACTCTAAGATACTGTTCACTTTTCCTTAAAGTAATATCCAGGCCAGCTAAATCAGAAAAACCAAAAACCCAGATCAAATATCACTATGTTAGCCAAAACCCAGATCATGAATTGCACCTACCACCTTCAAACCAAATCCCCGCATTACCAATAAGGTATAAAAAACGCAATTCTCATATGGGAAAAACAACTAAATGGTAATAAAAAATCAACTTGTTCATAAGTATTAAAGAATGGTCCAAATGGTATACAATGGCGTAACGAAACAAGAAAGGAAACAAACTTTGACTCAATGACTTTGCTCTGAAGATGATCCTCTCTAAGAACATCAACCTGCAGCTCTTGGCTTCTTAAGGCGCGGATCGCTTTACCTTGGAGATGATCCAGCGGGTTCCTGATCCCCACCACAACTCTCTTAATCCCTGCCTAATTCAGAAAACTAATTCAAATTTACTTATTTCTAAAAACATTTTCCCTAAACAAACAGATCCTAATTGATCGGAGAAGCGCGAACGCGGAAGAGGGAGGAGGCGGCGGCGTGGCCGTCGTGGCAGTCGCCGGGCTCCACTCACCGGCGGCCTTAACGACCTAGAGCTCCGCTGGCTTGGTCCCCTGCGACGAGGGACAGATCGAAGCACGCTGGTAGCGAGGACGGTCGACGGCGACGGTGAGATATCGTTTGGGGTCGGACGTCGGGAGGCGGAAGGCGATCAGTCAGAAATGGAGAGGAGAGGGTATTGGCGGCCACTTTTTTTTAGAAAATTTGGGAGAGAAAAAAACTGGAATGAATGTGTGTTGAATACCTAGGTGGTACTTTTCTTAAGTAAAAGGTCAAAAATGCCCCTGATTGGTTAATGACCATTAGATCTAAATTTTATTTTTACAATCGAATCTGATGGTCCAGAATTTAGTCCCCACTTGGGGACAAATTTTCTTTAATCCCCACTCAATCCATTCTCATTGGTCAACCTCTAACCATCTTTTGTTTGGACAATAATTTTAATCCTAAAAAATTAAGGTGTCCAAACCTGAGATGCCAAAGCCATGACGAGTCTTTCACACAAGCTGTCAGACATCTCGCGATGTCATTTTGAATGTTCAAATAGAACATTCTATTTCCCGTCATTGGCACTTTGGCAATTTATTTTCCTTTATTATCTCTAATGAAAAGGCTAAGGTTCTCCATATTCATCCTGTAGCCTTTTTCTAAGAGTTGTCCCATAATTAATATATTCATTTTAATATTAGGGACATAATAAATATTAGAAATAAACTGATGATTTTTATTTTTTAATCGAATCAAAATTTTGTCAAGACCACTCATCAGAGTTTTTACACCATTTTCGAATGTCACGTTGTCGGAAACTGATTCATCAAGCTCCACGAACTTCTTCTTCATGCTGCACATATGGTTACTAGCTCTCATATCAAGCACCCACGTGCAATTTTCATCATATTCTTCTCCTCTGTAGGCCACTAACAAGGTCTGCTCTTCTTGATTTTCTTTACTAAAGTAGTTGGCTTTTTCGTTGACATTGTTAGAAGAAAATCGACACTCTGAAGCATAATGTCCAAGCTTATGACAATTATAGCATTCAATTTGAGATTTGTCATACCTTGGCCTATAATTGCGCCATGAATAATTTTCTCTACCATGTCCTCGTGTGGAGCTTGGCCTCTGACCCCTTTGATCATCATCATGCAGCTTGCCTCTTCATTTTCTCTTGTAATAGCCATGTCCTCTTCTTCTAGTATTACTACCAGAGTTTTCTCCTCTTTCTTTTAAAGTGAGCTTCGCTTGTAGAACTTGTTCCTACAGCCCCCTCTTGTTTTCTTTTTCTCGTTCTTTCTTCATGGGCTTGCAAGGATCCCATGAGTTCATCCACGGACATAGATTCAAGGTCTTTTGACTCTTCAATTGCAACGACTATATAGTCAAATTTTGGAACAGGTGAACGTAGTATTTTCTCGATCACACGACAATCGTCCAAGACTTCACCATTTCATCTTAATTGATTGACAATAACTAAAACTCTCAAAAAGTTATCCGATATTGATTCGGACTCTTTCATAAAGAGAGATTCAAACTCACCTCTTAGAGTTTGTAATCGAACCTTCTTCACTTTATCAACTCCTTTGAAGGAGTTTTGCAAGATCTCCCATGCTTGCTTTGTAGTAGCAGCCCTCGATATCTTCTCGAACGATAACTCATCCATACCTTGATAGATGAGGTAGAGAGCTTTCTTGTCCCTCTTTCTCGAACCACGTAGCACTTCTTTTTGGTTTTGCGAAAGTGCCGTTTCATCCTCTGGTTCGACATAACTTTTCTCTACAATCTCTCACGCATCTTGTGGGCCAAGCAACGCCTTCATTTGGATGGACCAATTTTCATAGTTGTCTTTGGTGAGTCTAAGAACTTGAAAGGAGAACATGTCGCTAGCCATTAGGACTTGGCTCTCATACCACTTTGTTAGAAATTGATTTGAGATTAAAGGCTTAAAAGGGTTTGAAAGATGTAGTAAATTTTATTATAGAAACTTTTTGTTTACAAGACTCACTACATCCGATGCTTTATGTCAACAAAATATTCCACAAGTCCTCCATCGAAGTAAACGAAGAAGGAACTGAAGCAGCGGCTGCTGTCATTAGGATTGGATGTGGATGGAACCCTATCGCACCGCCGCCGGTAGATTTTGTGGCTGACCATCCTTTCCTTTTCCTGATCAGGGAAGACATCACAGGAGCGTTGCTGTTCATTGGTCAAGTGCTTGATCCCTCGGGGTCTGATTAAATCTGCTAGATGAGAAAATATGTTTTTGATCCTGCCAAATAACTACAGTATGCTACTTTAGTTCATTGCATAATCAGCAATAAATGTTCTATTGAAATATGTGAGACACATATTGTGTTCTTTCATCAGGTTAGAGCCGATTTGAGACATAACTAATACTTTTTGCTTTTTGCTTTTTAGTCGAAAATATTGGTAGTCGGAAAATTTTCTCCGATCAAACTAAATTCGAACAACCTTGAGACTGACCAAGACTTTAGCACGTGGTCTTGATCCTCTCTATATATAACTAATTTCCACGTCGACTTGCCGGAAAATACTCCAATTACAAGCCGACCTCGTCAGGAGAATTTTTGTACTTGCGATAAAAAAGGATTTGGATTCAGGGGGACTACATAAAAACCATCCTTATGGTATGGACTAAATCTGAGCCTTTAGATTTGATCAAATTCTCTTTTCATAGATCTGATGGTCAGAATCTATTGAGGGTATTTTCGAGTTTTTACCCAAACATGCTCATTAGGGTTCCACCATTTTCCTATATAATCCCACCAAAAAAAAATCTCCCCCAAAAAAAATCATCCCCCTCGTTCCCGATCCGCCGCTCACCCCGGAGACCCCACCCCCCGCCGCTCCCCCCCCCCCCCCCCCCCACCGTCCCCGCCGCTCACCAAACAACCCCCACCGTCCCCGCCGCCCACCAAACAGCCCCCCGCCGCTCGCCAAACAACCCCCCATGGGGACCGCCGCTCACCACACAACCCCCTCCCCCCCCCCCCCGTTTTTGAATCGTTGATTTTTTTAGTTTTTTTTGGGTTTTTTTTGTTTTTCTTGAAGATTGGAACTTTTATGTTGGTTGTTGTTTGAACTTAGTGCTTATCATTGATCTCCAATTTTTTTTGGATTCCTCTTCGTAGCTTACATTCTATTTCGAGAAGATGAAACCAATATCATAGTAAAATGAAACCAATATCCGAGAAGATAAAAACCAATATCACGGTGGAATGAAACCAATATCATAGTAGAATGAAATCAATATCCGAGAAGAATGAAACCAATATCATAGTAGAATGAAACCAATATCATAGTAGAATGAAACCAATATCCGAGAAGATGAAAACCAATATCGCGGTGGAATGAAACCAATATCATATCCGAGAAGATGGAAACCAATATCATAGTGGAATGAAACCAATATCATAGTAGAATGAAACCAATATCATAGTAGAATGAAACCAATAGCATAACCAATATCCGAGAAAATAGAAACCAATATTTGCCATACTTGTATTTCCATAAATTATATTATTTTGCTGATATTTTTTTAATTATTTTAATTATTATATTTCCAATATTGTCCCTGTCCCTTTCAGTGGGGATTACCCCTGTCCCCACTGAATTTGAACCCGATGAAAAGTTGTATCATCAGCAATACAGAAAGCTTCATGGTCTTCCCTGACAATCCGACTCTAGAAGTTCAATCCCAAGTTTAATGCCAAGGGCCTCTAAAATAGTAGGGGTGAGGGACATACGGAAAGAACCAAATGCTATGTTCTGTTGGGGAATATTTGAGTTTCATATACAGAGAAAATTAACTCGAACCAAATATATTCAATAGAAACTATTTTTCGACTTTTTCTATCCAATCCCAATTAAGGCCGAACCAAGAACACTTGATTTTAACGAATTCCGACCGCAAGCAACAGCTTTTGACAATTTCAACCACTGTACTGTACTCCCCCAACTCCACAAGTACTGGCGGGTAGGATAGGATAGTGTATAGTTAGGAACATATCGATACTCTAGTCTAGAAATTTAGACCAATATTTTACCCTCGACTCTCGAAAAAATTTATTAGTAAATCTATACTCTTACTTTCAGGGTCCGCATGAGTCCGGTCCTTGAATTAAATGTAAGCCAAAAAATTACTTGTGTCGATAAATGTAAACAACTAAAAAGGCATACAATGAGACGGATCACAACTTAATCAAGTTTCGAGGTTCCAAATGCAAGTTCCAAAAGCATAAACAACTAAAAAATATATAAAAAAGCTTACATGTTCCATTAGTTTTGGAAGAAGATAGAAAGTCACTCATATCGATAAATGTAAACAAAAATTCTGAGCTAGTAGCGCCTCAGCTAGAACTCCAAGCAAAAAATAGACGGATCACAACTTAATTAAGTTTTGAGGTTTCATTGTTCAAGATGTTTTCAAACTGGTTCTGTAATACAATAATAATATAATAAAATATGTGAAGATTAAGATCTAATTAGGATCTATTTATGATATAATTAGGGTATGGTCTAAAGTAGGATAAAAATGTAAGGGTATGGTCGAAATTCATAGTATTCTTACCCTACCCTAGATCCCCCACTAAAAGTGGACTCATACCGATACCCATACCCTATTCTAGACCCAGTCAAAATTAACAGACTCTCGATCCAAAGAGTAAGAATAAGATCCGACCCACGGAATATGGATATTTGTTGCTATCCCTAGACTACTTCCAACCAAATTAAGTCTAGCCCGTATTCGAAGCTTCTGTGTTCTATTTTATAATTTATATCTATATGATAGATCTCTCTTTTGGAAAGAAAAAAAAACAGTTTCAAATATGGTTTGTCTGTTTTTGGGTATAAACTCATTTCTCGTAAAGGTATAGGCATACATAGAATATTCTTATACAAGATTATCTTTCTTCAGAATATATTCCAATGTGTATAATTATTTGTTATTTTTGCTGATTTTTTTCTTCGAAAATACATATTACTTATAAAAATAATATTCCAACGTGTATCTTTCAGACTATAACATGTGTCAGATTTAAAGTTGATCTTAAATATGTTTCTATGTTTTTATATGAAATTTATGAATAAATGCTTTGTTTATTACTTTATTATCATAAATGTCTATAATTTATTAATAATAATAACGTACATTCTGAAATGAATGCTCTGGAATACCAGAGCCACGAAAGAACAACATCAAGAACAAATCAACTACAAATCGAAATTAGGCCTCTAGGAGAACTCTATTCTTTTTGTAACTTTGGCGTTTAATGATATATATTTACTTTCAAAAAAAAAGTCCAAGCAATAATAAGTAACCTGGATTCAATTAAGATTGTATTACGTTCAAATATTATAAATATTAAAAATATTAAGCTAACTTCTAAATAAGGTCGGGCAATGAGATTAAAAAAACACATCAAGCAAAATAGCCTAAAAGTTCACCATGCAAAAAAAAGTCTCGCCTTGATGACAGGCTTGGACTATTCGGCCCATTTCTTCCACTCTAAACCCTAACACTGTCGTTGCTTCTTCCCCAATCTTTCTATTCAGCTACACAAAATAGTGATATTATCTACAGTTAAAGGGAAGCGCAGAATCCGGAATCCATTTAGGGAAGCGCAGAATCGTGACCAATTAAGGACACTTTTTTTTTGGTCAAGACCAATTAAGGACTCTACTCAATGAGATATACGATACGTTTAATTGGCAGTGCAAATTCTATCTCTCTCTCTATATATATTGGCTCTACGTCGCTTATACGTCTATACCTAAACTACGCTAGGGCACTATGGACCGTCTCTAGGAATCGTCTGATGACCAATCCGACGTCGGTTGGGAGGAATCGTTTGAGGACCAAGCCTACGTCGCTTTGAAGGAATCGTTTGAGGCCCAAGCCGACGTCGCTTTGGCGCTCGGGAAGCACGTGCTGCAGACCGTAGGCAAGGACCGCAACGTCGTGTTCTCGCCGCTCTCGGTCCAGCTGGTGCTGGCCCTGCTCTCGTCGGCGGCCAAGGGCCCGACCCTGGACCAGCTCCTGGCCTTCCTAAGGTCCAAGTCCCTCGACCACCTCAGCTCCCTATCGTCCAAGCTCTTGGGCGAGGTTCTTGCCGACGGCAGCCCTTCCGTCGGGCCGAGGCTGTCGGTGGCCAACGGGGTGTGGGTCCACAAGTCCCTGTCTCTGAGGACTTCTTTCAAACAGGTGGTGGTGGACAATGTGTACAAAGCTGCGTGTAGTCATATTGATTTCCAGAACAAGGTATGAACTTTAAGCTCTTTTCTTTTCTGGGTCTCTTCTGAATATGAGGAATTTTAGGGCTGTGTTTCTTTTTCTTCGGATTTTTTTAAGAGCCTCTCTCTGTCTTCGTCTCCGACTTTTCTCTGGTGGTCTGATCAGAAATCGGTTTAATCGACAGTTTCTATATCTGTCATGGTGGCTTCGTTGTTGTTTAAAGGGGCCTCAATTTTTAGGACCTTCCAAATTGTCTGCTTTACGGTCCCTAGCTGTTGACTTGATTTATAAAATGATACAACAATTTACTTGCTATTGGCCAGTTTTTTTTTTTTGTTTGCGATTGAAGATATACGGTCAATGTCCGTTATCTTACTGTCTTCGTGCACGTTTGTGTTGAAGACGGCAGAAGTGGAAACTGAAGTGAACTCCTGGGCGGAGAAGGAGACGGCTGGCCTTATTAGGGAGATTATTCGACCCGGAACTGTTGACCCTATAACTCTGCTCATTCTTGTGAATGCGCTCTACTTCAAAGGATCATGGACCGACAAATTTGATGCATCCGATACAGAAGATGGCGACTTTTACCTTTTGAATGGCAGCTCGGTTCTCGTACCGTTTATGACTAGCTACCGTAAGCAGTTGGTAAGCGCCTTTGATGGTTTCAAGGTCCTGAGGCTTCCATATGCAAGAGACGAGGATGACTATGAGGACAGACGACATTTCTCAATGTACTTCTTCCTTCCGGACGCCAAAGATGGGCTTCCACATCTTGTGGAGAGAGTGGGTTCTGAATCTGGGTTCTTGGGTCGCCACATCCCGCGCGAATGCGTCCAAGTTGGCGAATTCTGGATTCCAAAGTTCAAAATCTCGTTCGGATTCAAAGCCTCGGAAACCCTCAAGGAATTGGGTGTAGTTTTGCCCTTGTCCGAGGGAGCAGACTTGTCGGAAATGGTAGATTCCCCCGTTGATCCGATGCTTTTTGTCAACGAAATATTCCACAAATCCTCCATCCAAGTAAACGAAGAAGGAACTGAAGCAGCGGCTGCTGCTGCTGCTTACATTGGGATTGGAGCTGGATGGGATCCGAACCCACCGCCGCCGATTGATTTTGTGGCTGACTATCCCTTCCTTTTCCTGATCAGGGAAGATAGCACAGGAACGGTGCTCTTCATTGGTCATGTCCTTGATCCCTTGGAGTCTGATTAAATCTGATCCTGCCAAATAAGTACATTATGTCACTCTACAGACGCAGGCCTTTATTAGTATTAGTCCTTATCCTTTATTCACAATTTTAGTATTATTTAATAGTTTATTAAGTGTTTTAAGTTATTTAGTACTTTAGAATTAATCCCAAGGATTTTAGCTCGCCGTTTTTGCATTATGATATGAAAATAGAATATTGATATTTTGAGCTTTTACTCGGCGTTTTGTCGTAAAATCTTTGGGAGTGGATCCTTTTGTGAAGAGATTTTATCCTCTATTTCACTTTTTGTCCTTGTTGGCTGTCCCCGTCACGGGTTTTCATTCCCTTTTTTTTTTAATTTTCTTCCGTTATATACTTCATTGCATAAGCAGCTCTACATGTTTTAATAAAATATGTGAGATGTACTGGGAAAATTTATTCACCTATTAATCTAAATTCTAGCAATGAAACTTTCTGAACACACACCTTCCTGTCGCTCTTGTGCCTTTCGCACGTGGTCTTGATCCACATTTAAACCTATTTCCACGTTAATTTGCCGGAAAATACTCTAAATACACGCCGACTTCGTCAGAAATATTTGCATATAATATTGATTTTTTCGTAATATGTTATCTTTAGATTTTCGTAAATTTCACATAAAATAACCCAAATCTCAAATCCCATGTTTAGCTTTTCAATAAAACTTTTTATTCTTGTAAAATCTTTTCAATAAAACTGGGTACACAAGATTTACGAAAATATAATAAATTAGGTATTAGGCACTGGTCCCTACGAGCCAGTCTCATATGGCCTGGGCGCGAAATTTTGAACTCCTAGATCCAACGGTAACGATCCACCCGAAAATTAATAAAATAATATTATTATTTTGTACTTGTCACGTGAAAATCTATTTTACAATCTGCAAAATGTTCGCTAGTAGTAGTAGCACTTGCAGATGCATCTCCTTTATAAGTGATTTATGAATGAAAAAAAGAAGGTAAATAAAGGCCTTGTCACGCTATAGAAATTGCCAAATGGAAAGAGACAGGCTTTAGCCGTTTTGGTCATAAGCGTGATAATATTTTTTATAAGTCATAAGAGTGATAATTAAAGTGCAATTATACACATGATGTGACAAAAAATAGGATGTCGTTGATAAGGTCGGTAAGCACCTACCAGCACTTACATGTCGGAGGGAATTGTATAGCTGAGAAATCTGAATTCGAATTATAATTATAATAAAAATAAGTTAAATATTTGTTGAAAATAATTTTTCATCAATTAAAAATTATACTTAAATTAAATTTAAATTAATCGTTGGTTGGATAACAGAATATCTATTAAAAAAAAGTCACCGGTAAACAACAACCATCGGGAGTCAGGAAAGTGTTGCGAAACCCTCTTCTGATAGTAACAAATTGGATCTTCTACAGGAACAAAAATCAGTTATATATTTAGAGTATGAACAAAGACTATAAGAGGCATGGACTGGGCAACTAATGGAGAATCCAACACGCATTCACTTTTTCTTTGGGCTATTTTCATTGAATTTTAACAAAGCGTTATTCTATTTTCAAACTTATAAATATAATGTTAATGGAAATTATGGTGTAACATACTTCATTATAGTTTAACAGAATTATGATATAATATATGTTGAAAATATCACATTACTTATTACATGAAATTGTTTATAAGTGTTGAAAATCATCAACCAATTATCTTAAAATTTTTAGTTAAATATAATGAATTATTATCTAAATTCTAAAAAAATGATATTATCGACAGCTGCAGGGAAGCGCAGGATTCGAAGCATATTTACGGGAAGGGGCCAACAGGCATTTGCCCTAACGGCGTAGGCATTGCTTAACTTCAAATAAATCAAGGGTTCAATCTTTGATATTGTAACTAGGTAATATTACCTTAAAAAAATTACGGGAAGGGAAGCGGAGAATCGTGACCAATTAAGGAGACTACCCAATGGGATATACGATACGTTTAATCGCCAGCGCAACTTCTGTCTCTATATATATTGGCTCTACGCCGCTTATACGTCTATACCTACACTACGCTAGGGCACTATGGACCGTCTCGAGGAATTGTCTGATGACCAAGCCGATGTCGCTTTGGAGGAATCGTTTGAGGACCGAGCCGACGTCGCTTTGGCGCTCGGGAAGCACGTGCTGCAGATTGTAGGCAAGGACCGCAACGTCGTGTTCTCGCCGATCTTGGTCCAGCTGGTGCTTCTGTCTTCATTAGAGGCATGGAATTTAGTCTGGAACTGTAACTGGACAAAGAAATGTTTTGGGTATATGATGAATATCAGGCAGTGATCTTAATAGAGTGTTACCCGAAAGGATACGAGTCTCGAACTTAAGACTTTCTTATGAGAATTCAAGTTTTTTGCTTTTTAACCAACTCCTATGGGTTGAAAGGGGATTTGTTTGGAAGGTGTGGTTTAGAAGGGGAAGAGTGAAGTTTATGGAAATAATCGGTGGACCAAACCTTGGCTTGATCCCTTGGAGTCTGATTAAAATCTGCAGGTTCCTGCCAAATAAGTAGAATATGCCACTCTAGTTCATTGCATAATCAGCAATAAATGTTCTTATAAAATATGTGAGACACATACAACCTGTTTGAAACCAATTCTTTCAGGAAAAAATTTTCATTTCTCATTCTCAGTGGAAATAGAAATAAATTTTTTTTCCCATTTTATTGTTTGGAACCTATGACTTAAACTATAGAATTGATTTGACACTTTTACTTTACTACCCTTGCAGCTCTTTTAGACTACCCACATCAGCAACCCATCCAATCCAGGTCACGGAATAAATTATTAATTTTTCTCTCTTCCATACCCAATTCCTATCCAATCCAATCCACTTACATATTTTCTACTCACATCAGCAACCCAGTTCACAGAATAAATTATTAATTTCTCTCTCATCCACATATTATCTACTCTCATTTGTTTAGATTAAAATTATATATTACGAAAATAATTATGTTTTCAATAACACGACATTCGTTTCTAAACTTTTGCCACAACTTTTTATTCCGGAGTCCAATTGAGTTGATTCAAGTTGCTTTATGAAGGTGGGACATATATCTATAACTTTTTAGTTTATGACTTCTCCAAATTCGAAGTATAAGAACGTCAAAAATATATTTGAAGTCAATAGTCGAGCGAGTTATGAGTATGAATTTCAATTTGGGAGCCACAACTTCTTATTCCGGAGTATAATTGAGTTGATTCAAGTTGCTTTGTGAAGGCGGGACATATATCTATAACTTTTTAGTTTATGACTTCTCCAAATTCGAAGTATAAGAACGTCAAAAATATATTTGAAGTCAATAGTCGAGCGAGTTACGAGTACGAGTTTCGATTTGAGAGCCACAATTTCTTATTCCGGAGTCCAATTGAGTTGATTCAAGTTGCTTTGTGAAGGTGGAACATATATCTACAACTTTTTAGTTTATGACTTCTTCAAATTCGAAGTATAAGAATGTCAAAAATATATTTGAAGTCAATAGTCGAGCGAGTTACGAGTACGAGTTTCGATTTGGGAGCCACAACTTTTTATTCCGTAGTTCAATTGAGTTGATTTAAGTTGCTTTGTGAAGGTGGGACATATATCTACAACTTTTTAGTTTATGACTTCTCCAAATTCGAAGTATAAGAATGTCAAAAATATGTTTGAAATTAATATTCGAACGATTTAGTTATGTCAAAAATTGGAATACAAATTGTGAATCAAAATATGTCAATATTTGGCTCTATTTTTTATAGATATTAAAAAAAAAGAATTTTAATTTTGTTAAAGATAACTTCAATTTTTATAACTACACAAATCTTATCCGAATAAATCTATTTTTACGAATAATATTATACCAAGTGAAAATAACTAGATAGTTAGATTATTGAAAAAAAAGGCCCCCAATCCGCTCGTCCGAGCGGGATTGGCTTTTAATTCGTTTTTTTTAAATAATAAAATATTCACCCGATCGCTCGGGTGAACGACTACTGTGAGTAGTCTTAACCAAGATTGTCATCATGATTCTGCAGATTATATTTGGTGTTGATGACTTTAATATTCATAAAGAAAGTCACCAAACGAGGACCAAAATTTCCTTATCATCAACGCGAACCAACAATCCGAACCGCAATAATTAAAGAGAACCAAGGGTGGCGAGCTTATCTTATAATTTCAACACTCTCAATGACACCAGAAAAATAAGTCAAACGAGTTTAGAATATCTAAGATCAACCATAGTCTATAGTCTTGCTCCAAGACAAACACAACAAAAAAAAAAGCAAAAGACACCTCAGGAAAGAAATGCATGAAGCCAATGAGACAAAACCACTGCCAACACATGAGACTGCATCTTACAGCAACTTCACAACTTTGTACAGGAACCATTCGCAGCTTTATCCAAATTTATTCTTTCTATGAAAAAATTCTGGGTACCATAAATCTAGTAAAAGAATAATCGTGTAGTTGACTTGGTACCTCCCCGAGTCCTCAACGACTTAGCCTTTCCCTCCCTTCTTTTCTTTTCTTCCGTTATCTAGCGATCATCGCATAGAAATTTGGCGGGTACCCAAAAGCTCCTAACCAAGTAGTTGACTAGCCACTATCATTACCATTGCAGATCGCCAGGCTTCCATAAAGTTTTTGCAAGCATAAGTTAAACTGACTTACTTCTCCAAAGTCTCAAAGCCACCATAACTTCCCCCAGATTTTAGACATTGCCAGGAATCTCACAGCTATTAGAACAAAGAAAATAACAAAGCTTAATAACGTGCACGCCAATATCTACCAAAGAATTGACAAAAAATTACATCAATGTAACCCGACAAATAAAAAGCTTGGTTAACTTGGACAACCCAGAAACCAGATCCCTCCTCAAGCAAAAAACCTCCATGAAACAAAACAACAACACGACACCGGAAGAAACCAATCACACAATCAATCAAACCACATAAAGGACCCAAAAGAGAGAAGATTCAACACTAACCATCATAAAGATCATGAGACAAATCTTACTCCCATGCCATAAAAATCTAATCTTTACATAGAACAACAGATTTAAACAAGAGGGGTTTGTCGGCCGTGAAGGAAGCTTTTCGACGGCGGAGGACCGTCGTCTACAAGGGAGAGGAAGGTCGCCTCCGTAAACAAATGTTAAATAAAACCCTAAAAAAAAATTTAAAAAAAAGGAGAGAGGTCAGAGAAGTACAACCTGAAGGAAGGTTGCCGGTGTGAGGATGAAGATCTTCTGCGGGGAAGAAGGCAGACTGCGGATCGTCGGAGCCGTCGAAGGCAAAAATGGTCCTTCCGACCCAAAGAAGAAATGCTGGGACAGAGAGAGTCGAAGGACAGTCGAGGAAGAAGAATAGAGAAAGGGAGGGTATAAATGTCATTTCTCGGCCAATTCTGTTTTCGTCACTCAAATTCCGACCTATTCTAATAGGAATTCAAAATCCTGACTTTTAATCAAAACAAAAATTTTTTTTCCTAAATAAATTGGTTCCAAACATACATACTTCTTTTAAAACTCTGGAATCTGATTCTATTTCTTATTTTTTTGTGATTCCAAACAGGCTGATACTGTAATCTTTCATCAGGTTGGAGCAGCCGAATTGAGAGATGACCAATGGAATTTAGTCGAAATCCGACAGAATTTAGTCGAAGTTATTGCTTTCTATAAATTGATTTTTCGAATAATTTATGCAATGAACAAATACCTTCTTTTTGTTTTTGTGTCTTTCGAGCATGTTCTCGATCCACATTTTAACCAATTGCCACGTTGACTTGCCGGAAAATGCTCCAAATACACGCCGGCCTCGTCGGAAGAATTTTGCATATAATATCATTACGGAATTTGATAAGTTCCTTGGGCTCGTGCTCACTGCAAGATGTTCCCAATTGTGTAGTACTAGTAACTAATGACTCACGTTGTTTCCGAATAATATTTTATAAGTAGATTTTTTAATCCAAACTTTTGATGATGGTTCTGGATCTGAACTCTAAATTATCACCCAACCCTTTATTAATATTTATCTTAATTTTAGATGTTAATCAAATAATAATTATAATTATCATGTAATGACTAAAATTCCTTTCGAAATGCATTTTTAGCTTCACCAAGAGCATTGATCATTGTACATTCCTTGTGGTTGAGCTGGATGCCCTTATCTTGGAACTTGAGCAAGTTCGGGAGCGTAAATTTCGACTCGTTGAAACTGATTATTCTCTAGCTCTCACCATTACAGCCAAGAAAAAATCTCCTGAATTGTGAGATATAGAAAAAAATCATGTTATTAATGGACTATCAAAGCATGCCATGTCAACAGACTATGATTGCATTTTGTCGAGCACTTTATTTGCCTTAACATGTATTTAGATGAACTAAAATGGTTGAGGATTATCTCGATGTACTTGTTTCTACATGACAAGATCTGCTTAATAAAAATTATTCAGCTAGTTGTTCCTCGACTTTTAAAAAAAGTATATGACGAGATATTAAATTCTTTAAATTTCGGCAACTTATCTTTATATTTCGTATAAATTAACCTAAATCTCAACCCCATGATTGGCTTTTCTATAAAATTAGTTACGGGTAGGGATGGCAATGGGTATGGTAGGGTAGGGTATTGATAGGACCCTACTCATACCCTAGTTTGTTTGGATGGACTCATACCCTACCTTCGACCCTACAAATTTTTTATTGTTAGATTCATACCCTACCCTCCTGGAGATCCAGGGTCTACATGGTCTGCAGGGTCCGACCTTTTAACGTTCTGTATTTTGATAATTTTAATCAAAACTTAATTTTTATATAAAATTTAAATAAATTCAAGATATCTACTACGTTACACATCAACATTCAATAGAAAATTGATAAAATATCAAAATTTGTAATTTAACTTCAATAATCCAAGGTTTTTTTTAGAGTTTGAAGTACATAAATAATTTAACAAAAGAAAAATATAGCATGTCAGTTTCTAATGATCCATCATTCACGACATCTTTTAAGCTAGTTGCGGAACAACATAATAAATATGTTAAAGTTAACCGTAAAATATATTATATATTTTATCAATACGGTTTAATAAGGGTCTAACTAGAGTCTAATTAGGGTAGTCTAAAATATGATAAAAATGTAAGGGTAGGGTCCGACCGACAGGGTCTAGCTATGGATTCATACCCTACCCTAGACCCTACCTCTAAACATGGACCCATACCCATACCCTACTCTAGACCCAGTCAAAGTCAACATACCCTAGACTCGTAGGATAAGAGTAGGATTCAACCCTCGGGGTATGGGTATTTATGCCTTTCCTAGTTACGGGTACACAGGATTTAAAAGAATGTACTAAATTAGGTATTAGGCACCGGTCCCCACGAGCCAGTCTCACATAGCCTGGGCGCGAATTTTTGAACTCATCCAACGGTAACGATCCATCCGGAAATTAATGAAATAATAATATCTTTTCTACTTGTCACGTGAAAATCTAATTTACAATCTGCAAAATGTGTAAGCCAGAAGGAGTACTTGCAGGCTGTAGCTGCTTTATAAGTGATTTATAAATGAAAAAGAAGGTAAATATAAAAAAGGGCCTTGTCACGCTGTAGAAATTGCCAAAGGGAAAGAGACAGACGTGAGCCGTTTTGGTCGTAAGAGCCATAATTAAAGCTTAATTGTACCCACCTGATGTGACAACAAAAGGGGATATTTGTTGATCTGGTCAGTAAGCACCAACAAGTAATTAGAAAATATCTCGACCTCGATTGACAAAACAATGCAATTAAATATTTGTTTATAAAAAAATATTATTTAACTTAAATTTAAATTAATCGAATCATTATATACCTAAACACTCAATATAAACAAATTACCATAAACAACTACAATCAGGATCAGGAAAGTGTTGTGAAACTCTCTTATAATAGTAACAAATCGGGAAAGGTAACTTGGAAGTTGTGGGAGGAATTTTTTCTCAAATGGGTAAAAAATATACATATTTTTTTTAAATAGGCAAAACGTTATACATATTTTTAAAATAGGTTGAAAGATTTAACTCGTTTATGCATATTCTCGACTAAAAACGTTGTCCACCTGTCCACTCGTGTCGAAAAACCCTGGCAAAAAAAATAACACAAGAAGGCGCCGAATTGGCAGTATATGTTTTACAAAGCAATTTTTTTTAGGGTCGAGAGAAATGAGAAAGGGCAGTATATTTTTGACCAAAATAATTATTACTATGTCTCAGAGAAATAGCATGCATTTATTTTACTTTTCCAAATTTTTGTATTTTAATTAATCTAATGTTAAATTGTGTACTTGCTGAAATTTATTAATACGAACCCTTCATATTTCAAGAATACAAATCAGAATGGACAACTATTTAAAAAAAAGCAAGTAGAGATTTTTTTAATGGTTGTTTTTAGGAGTTTTTTAATGACTTTCTACAATTTTTTAAGCGAAATGTTCCAATAAATATTACGCTGATTGTAGCGGAAAGTAATTTATTTGTAATTATCATCTTTTTTTAGAAGGATTTGTAATTATCGTCTAAGTATTATTTTTTGGAATGGACAAATATTAAAAAAAATCAAGTGGAGGTGCCAAACAACCATGGCGCCTCCTTTTATAGATTTATTTTTAGCGAAATTTATTTGTATCTGAAAGTTATTTATTTGTAATTATCGCCTTTTTAGAAGGATGTGTAATTATCGTCTGAGCAATTGACATAAATTTATGAATTTAATTTAATTTACCCATAATTTACAACAAAATAGATAAGTTCGGTCACTTACGGGCAAGTAAATTGCTGCCCGTGAGAAGGTAGAAATTATTTTTTATTCTATTTTCAAACTTATAAATATAATTTTGATAGCAATTATGGTGTTATATACTTCGTACAAAATATACTTCATCATTCAATCATTTTTTATCCTGTCAATGATAGGAGTTGAACATGAGGGGTTGAGGGGTTTAGGGACAAGAATGTTGACCAATTAGACTCTAGAAGATTAATCTATTCAACAATTTTTTTTAATTTAATAGAATTATAATATACTTCCTTGCGGAATCGATAATATTATATTTGATTTAATCGGTAATATACTTTCTAACATTATTCAATGTATAAACATCCCCTTTCAACCTTGTTTTAGCCAGGTTGCGTATATCAATGGACATCGGGAACGTGCCATATACTTCCACATAAATTTTGTAATTGCCATATACTTTCTAACATTATTCAATGTAATTGCCGATTAAGTGGCCTGTACTATTTGGTTGCTTGGAAAAATAGGCTTCCAGCTCTGATCATTTATGTATTTTTTATATCAAGTTCGTACGGGACATTTGTTAATTCAACTATTCAATTTGAGTTGAGCAAAATTTTTAAATTTTAAAAATACCTTTTCAATAAATATCAAGCTGGTACAATTTTAATAAATCAAATTCAAGAACTCTAATTTAAATAAGAAGCAATTCTCTTGTTGGTGATGGAAAAAGAGGGAGAAGAATCGTTTGAGTTTCCAAAGGACAAGCCAAGCCCGGTAGAGAAGGTTCACACAAGGATTAATTTTGTTAGGGGGCACTGGTAATTGATAAATACCAAATTCATAGCAATTGAATGAAGACAACATGCCCACATGAGAAGGACATGTTTATATTCGAGAAAGGGCAACTGTCCAAAACGAAGCCAAAGCGAAGAATTGGTGGGATTAGAGAAAAAGTGAAGTTTGGGTGCCAAATTGTTTGAACTAAATTAGCAACAAAATCAATAATTGTTTACTAAATGTATTGATTTTGGGTTTTTATTTATTGAAAATTTCTACTATTTTTAAAAATATTATTCGATTCGAATATGAATTTGTCAAAACAACCGAACACCTAAATACTAAGTGATAAAATTTGCTGGTCTTTCCTCTTTAATTACCCCGAAATGTATGAGGGGTTGTATTTTAAAAACATGTCGAATGCATGTATTTTGTTCGGTAATATATGTTTAAGATTCTCTCGTCATATTAAAAAATAATAAAAGAATATACTTAACGCGCAAAAAGTTAAAAAGGGAAAAAAAGAAAAGCCATTTCCAGTTTTCTACTGCTCGAAAGAATTTAAAGCCCACGTCGTCCTCATCAATTACGCCCATCCGTGGACTTATCAAAAAATCCGCTCAAGTATAAAAAAACAAAAGAAATTCGATTACAAGGCAGAAATCAAATTAAAAAATGTCCCTCTCCTCTCCCTCGAACCAAGACAACCTTAACGTAATCCAAACCACCGCCTCTTCACCTCTCTCTCTCTCTCTCTTCCAAGTTCTCTCAACTCCAAAAATCTCATCTCACTTCTGGGTTATGACTAAAAAATAAATGACCTGAACTAATCAATCTATTGGTACAAATTTTAAGTGATTTAATTTTTTAAACAAAATTAGATTCAAAATTAAATAAAGAAATTGTGACGTTTTATAATCTGGTCAACTATTTTTATAGAGTAACACAATATTTTTCTGACATATTTTGTTCACATCCACCCTAAAAAATCCACACTATTTGAGAAAAATGTTGCATAAATTTGACCAAGTAATCCGGTCTGAATATCAATAAAAAAACGGAACTGCGTGTATATTTCTTCACCGCCTTCTACTGGTATATACAATTAATTATTTTAATTTTCCTTTCTGGGTATATATCACGCAGAAAGAAGGAAGTACTAGCAGCATTTTCTTTCTTTTTCTCACTCCAAATATCTGACACTTCCTCTTTACCTTACAAAACCTCTCTCTCTCTCTCTCTCTCTCCACCTTCTCTCCTGCCATTTTGTTACACCGGAGACATTAGTTTGAAGTTCAAAGGGTAACTTAAAAGCAGAAACACGAGCAAAAATCTGGTTTTTAAAAGGTGGATTTGAAAAGTAGAAGGAAACAAGAAGATGGTGGAGACCGGACATAACCACAACCACCACCAGCCGCCTCCCGCGGCGGCGCCACCGCCTCCGAATCTCGGGATGTCAAAGGGGCCCACATGGACTCCAGCTGAGCAGCTCCTCCAGCTCCAATACTGCATCCACTCCAACCCTTCTTGGCGTTAGTTTTTCTTCTTTAAAATATAAATTTTCATGTTTTTTTTGTAAGCTACATGATTTGATTAGGTTATTTCATACTTAAAGTTGCAAATTTTATGTTAAAGCTGTGTGCTTTTTTTTTTTGATGTGGTGGTCACAGTGGAACATAATGATTCTGGGTTTGTGAGGTCCCTACCCATCTGGGTGGTGGAGTTTGAGAGCTAAAGATTGGTCCTTTGGATTCTTGAGAATATCTGTGGAATCTGTTAAAGCTAAATTGTTCAGATAATGCAACTTTTCGACTCTGTAAACTTTGTAGAGATCCTGTTGGTTGGTTTCTGATTAAGTTATAGCTAATTGAACAATTAACTTATCGAATGTGTGGTTCTTGACCTTGCCTCTGGTTGATTTGTAGTTGAAAAAGGGTGTTTTGTTATGGTTCCAGCAGTTTTTGTTCTCCTGTAAGCCTATGCGATTTTTATTTCTCGCATTTAAAACTTGTCAATCTAATTGTGCAGCTGAGACCGCATTGCTGGCTTTCCAACATTACATTGTGGTGCTCGGAACTATAGTCTCAATTGCCACCTACCTCGTGCCTCGGATGGGTGGGAGCAATGTGAGAATCTCTCCAACCTCCAAATTGTATTTAAGAACCTGGACTGCTGTAGCTTGGCTCTTTTTTTTTGTCATCTAAAATTATTTACCTTCTGATCAGCATGATAAAGCTCGAGTTATTCAGACTTTACTCTTTATGGCGGGGATACATACGCTTATCCAAGCAATCGGTGGAACTAGGCTTCCGACAGTGATGCGCGCCTCTTACGCTTTCATCTTGCCTGTGCTGTCAATCATTAGGGACTTGGGTGATGAAACCTTCAACGACGAGCATGAGGTGCGAAGTGATAATCTTGCTGTCTAGAGGGATTGATGGAGATTAGCTTTTATTATAAACAATTACTCAGTTTTCCTTTGAAGATTGCTAACATATTATGTCTGATAATATGTATCTTTCTTATTGGCTTATAGTGCCGTGATTGACCCCAAGTATTTCATCGTCTATGATGTTTGTACTTACAGAGGTTTCTCCACACTATGAGGACCATTCAAGGAGCACTTATCATTTCTTCATTCTTCAACATAGTGATTGGCTTTAGCAATTTGTGGGGCCATTTAACAAGGTACCAATTTCTTGAGTAGAAGTTTCTCATTCACAATGGCTTTTTCAATTAATGTCACGGCGTTCCCTCAACTATGTATTGAGCTAGTTGTTGTTTCTTCCATTGTTTTATGTTGCTTTTAACACGTGGTCTCATTATGTAAAATCCGCAGGTACTTTAGTCCCATTGTTATCGTGCCCGTGGTTAGTGTGGTCGGCCTTGGTCTCTTCATGAGAGGCTTCCCTGTGGTAATTAATTATTATTGGATGAATCTTGTTCTGTGCTGCTGTACAAAGTTCAGAGCTGTAACTAATCCCGACTTATCTATTCTTGATAGCTTGCCAGCTGCGTCGAGCTTGGCCTGCCTATGCTGATTCTACTTGTAGTTGTTCAACAGGTAAGACATCATTTTTCTTGTATCATTATGGCAATAATTCCTGGGCTTGGCAGAGGTAACTAAATGCCTTGTTTCAACCAGTATCTTAAGCATCTCCATGCAAGAGCACATCCTATCCTTGAGAGGTTTGGATTGCTTGTTTGCTTGGCAATCATTTGGGCTTTTGCTGCTATCCTCACTGCTTCTGGTGCGTACAATAATTCTCCCGTGCTAACAAAACAAAGTTGCCGCACTGATGGGCTCCACCTCATAAGCTCAGCTCCATGGTATTATCATATGAGAACTAATACTCTGGCTCTTCTTATTTCACTCGATATAACCTAGTACTTGTTCAAACCATCCTATACTTCTTTTCAGGATCAGAATTCCATATCCTCTACAGTGGGGCACTCCCATTTTCAGAGCAAGTCATGTCTTTGGGATGATGGGAGCAGCGCTTGTCACATCCGCAGAGGTACTATCACTGTAAAGTTATTGGCTTGTTGAATTTGTAATACCAATACTTTCATGCATAAGTTTTGTTGTCCCCATGGCAACATACATCAATCAATTTTTATGTTTTAGAATGTTCATATTCTTCAGTCTTCATATTGCGACTTAAAAAAGGCTTTTGCGCATTCCATCAACTAATCATTACATAAAAATCTGAATGCAGTCAACTGGTACATTTTTCGCTGCGGCGCGGCTTGCAGGTGCAACTCATCCTCCAGCTTATATACTGTCGAGAAGTATCGGTTTGCAGGTGATTTATAGCCAGGAGCTAACCTGTTTTTCTGTTTACCCCTTTTGGTATTCATTGCTGTCCTTGTTTGTATGTTGATAGTATTTCAGTCTTGGATTCTCTGTTCTTTGGAAGGTGAAGGCATCTTATGTTGTTTCTGATTTCAGGGTATCAGCTCACTTCTTGACGGAATTTTTGGTGCTTGTGCGGGCACCACTGCATCTGTGTACGTAACACCTTTCCCTTGACTGCTCTATCCGTCTTTTCAACATATTGGATTACAAAACGTCCTTCGAGACAAATCGTTTATATTGTTGCTTACATAACATGAAAGATACTTTAGAAGATCATTATGTAATAGCAGAAACTGGTTGCTTTACATCAGTGGGATATGGAAACTTGTTTTGCTGACTAGTCTGAACGGCATTGCAGTGAAAATGTGGGCCTTCTTGGACTCACACGAATAGGAAGCCGCAGAGTGGTGCAAGTTTCAACTGCTTTCATGTTCTTTTTCTCCATCTTTGGTATGCTTCCGGTGCATATCTGAATTGGTCCCGAGATTGGTTAGATCGCGAGTTAGAATTTAATGGTTCATCTTATTGCTTTTTATTCAGGGAAATTCGGTGCTTTGTTTGCTTCAATCCCTCTGCCAATATTCGGAGCTATTTATTGCGTTTTGTTTGGCATTGTTGGTGAGTAGACTCCTTTAACGTATTCTCATTTCGTCTTTCCATTGCATCTTCTTGTGTTGTTCATTACGTAATTCTGTTCTTGGTGTAACTTCTTGGAATTTGCAGCTGCTATCGGGATTTCGTTCATACAGTTCTCCAACAATAATTCGATGAGAAATCACTACGTACTGGGAGTATCTTTATTCCTAGCAATATCAATACCTCAGTATTTCCTCAGCAATACCACCAACGATGGCCACGGACCAGTTAGAACCGGTGGTGGATGGGTAAGTTGCACTATAATCACAAGCTTCGCCACCTTGTCACTCTTCTCTCATCTCTTTCGTTGCATGATCATCCTTTTTTGGCCAATACCTGCAGTTCAACGACATTCTCAACACGATCTTCTCGTCTCCCGCTACGGTGGCTATGATCATAGGGACGATCCTCGACAACACTCTCGAAGCAAGGGAGTCAGCCGTGGACCGAGGACTCCCGTGGTGGACGCCATTCCAGCACAAACACGGGGATGGTAGAACCGTGGAGTTCTACAGCCTTCCCCTTAGAGCTCACGGCTGGATACCTTCCAGATTCCGCTAATTAAGCAGCAGGCCGTTTGTACCTTTGTATACTTCAGCCAAACGTGTCTAAAAATGTAAAATATTTTTACATTGTTTAAAAAGATCGTAACCCTTTAGACTTAAATGCTCGTAGGTTGTTGCTTTACCTTTTTTTTTTGTGCCCTTTTTGGCCCTCTTGTTGTAAGATTTTAGGGTAGCCAGAACCAACTTGTGTTCTGTCTCAAAAGGTTGCAATGACTGAGGTGACTTCGGACATAGTTTTTCTGATTTTTTTGGCCAAATGGGTGTCATTCTAATTTTTGTAGTTAAATTACTGGGATAAAGTGAATATTGGTTAAATAGATGTTAGGATATCACATAATTCTAAAAAAATAGAGGAAGACCAATTCATAATGATCTCGGAGATAATGAATACGTGCACAACAAGAAATGACAAGAATTAATGGTCAGTCCAAATAATTCGGTTGAAAATTTTGGCACAAAGATAGCCGACAGATGAAGAGAAACAATATAGAGTTACATCCCATCTTCTTAATTCGGATGACTCATTCGAATCGACATGAGAGTTTAACTATTAACTATATAAAAAAGGGAAAAGTCCACTTTCGTACCCTGTGGTATCGACCAAAATCACTTTAGTACCCTGTGGTAAAAAACCGATCAATCGAGTCATACTTATTCCAATTAACATCAAAAAGGGTCTCGGGCAGCTGCCCGGAGCTGCCCGAACCTACCCGCCCGCTGCCCGGGCCACGTGGCCAGCCACGTCACCAATTTTGGTGACGTGGCGCCACGTCACCAATTCCTCTCCCCTCCGATTTTCCTCCTCCTCCTCCTCCTCCTCCTCCGCCTCCGCCTCCGCCTCCTCTTCCTCCTCCTCCTCCTCCTCTCCTCCTCCTCCCCGCGTCCTCCTCCCCCTCCTCCTCTCCTCCTCCTCCCCGCGTCCCCCTCCTCCTCTCCTCCTCCTCCTCCTCCTCCTCCTCCTCTTGGTGACGTGGCTGGCCACGTGGCCCGGGCAGCGGGCGGGTAGGTTCGGGCAGCTCCGGGCAGCTGCCCAAGGCCCTTTTTGATGTTAATTGGAATAAGTATGACTCGATTGATCGGTTTTTTACCACAGGGTGCTAAAGTGATTTTGGTCGATACCACAAGGTACGAAAGTGGACTTTTCCCTATAAAAAAAGGATGGTCAATGTCTTATAGAGTAACCGAGAAAGTTCCTGCTTTAGAAAACTTCACAAGTCAGGTTTTTTTTTGGTGATAACAAGTCAGGTTATTTAAAGTGGCTGAAAATTAAACTTTTTAAAATCTCGGGAAATCTTGCATTCAAAGAAAAATATCTCAGGAATCCATTATCCTCGTCCTAGTCCACAACTAGAAAACGACCGAGGAACCTACGGACCGGCGACCGCAGTGAAGAAGAGTAGAAGACAAAATGTGGAGGGTGAAGTGACACGATTGAGAATCTTACGGTGGGGTCCACGCGTTGTTTGGTGGTTGGCCGTTGATTTCTATCAGGTTATGTCTTCGGCTGTGGCCTGACCCCACCTCAGCTCGTATTAATATCCGAATATTTAATAGATTGATTGAAAGACGGATTAATCATAGAATGAAATAATGAAAAATTATTGATGACAATTTTTAAAACTGTTACATTCTCATATTAAAATTCAAAATTATTGCTAAAAGAAAGGAGATGGTTGCTTTAAATTCAGATATCTCTGTTTCTTAATTTGGGGGCATCCTGTATACCGACCGACCTCTTTGTTTTATTCTCAATTTCTGGGCCTTAAACTCTTTTCCCAAGTCCATGTTCATTGATGCCTTATCTTGAATGGGTCCTCCATTAAAGTTGAGATAGGCCCACCTCATAGTGGCATGTCAAAGCAACTGTCCTTCCAATCTTTGTAAATCGGCAAATCTCGTATCTCGAGATTTCATTTGTTTTTTTTTCCTCTCTTCAAAAAAAAGAAAAAAGAAAAAAGAGGAGTGCATTTGTTTCTTTGTACATAACGTGTTGACTAAAACTTTTGAGGACTTTTTTTTTTGTTGCAATGTGCAAGCATCATTGGAATTTATATTATCATGCAGAGTTTTATAGGTCGTTAGAATTATTTCAAGGGTCGCGATTAAGCTTCGTTTGATGGAGTGACTTTATGTACGCGAACAAGTAAGCTAGAATTTACAATGATCAGACTAGAATTACTCATCAAGCAAAGTCGTGTCAATCTTCTCCAACCCGGACAATCTCCCAACCCCTTCAGGGAGGCACTTGAGACTTAACACATTGCGAGATGTCCAGGTAGGTACTTCAAGCACAGCTGTGGATAGATGAGATGTTTTCAGAGTCGGGCAGCCGTAGGATATGCAAGGATCTAAGGCCACCCAGATTGGATGGAAGCTCATTTAGATTGTGGCAGTTGGTGATGCTGAGGCTCTTTAGCGAGTGCAGGCTACAGATGCCTGGGGGCAACTTGAACATATCATCACAGTGGTCAGTTGTCAGCTCCAGAAGAGCAAGGAAGATTTGGGATAGTTCTATGGTGGATTGATCGAGGCCGTTGTTGATCTTTCTCAGCTTCTTCAAAGGGGCGGTCGACCCGGTTAAATGCACAAGAGAGACCTTTTCAAGCCATAGGCTTCTCAGGTTTGCCAAAATTGGTAAGAACTGAGAAGTTTTCTACTGATGCATTGGAGCTGCTGTAGTTGATCACTATCAGGGCCCTATGCTTTGGCATGCCATCAATGAATGGAGGCAGGAAGAACTCTTTACCAGCAAAGTTCAGGATTAGAACTTCAGCTTTAGGGAATTCCATGCGAGGCCAATCCGTTTCTCCCATTTCACCTGCAGGCTGCAAGTAACACGCATATAATAATAGTAAACAATCAGAACTTGCCATGTTTAATTTCACTTTCTAGTTTATGAAATATAAGCAAGGAAACTTCTTGATATGCATTTTGAACTAGTCAAATAGTGGAGTGCTCCTAGAGTGTTTCTGGCGAAAAAATTTTGGTTAAGAAGTTTACAGTTGTAGTTACTCGATTTGTCATAAATCTGTTTGATGCAGAATAGCAAATAGCAGAAAACTCGCAGAAATGAAAATAAAGAATTTAGAGCTTGCTATTTATACCCTGGACTATCAATGTGTAGAGCTACTGTACACTTACACCAAGAAATAAGTCTATGCCTTTGCTCGACTGACATTGGCCATTGCCATCCCTTCACCATTCCCAGGTCTTACCACTAGAATTATTTGGCATTTTAAAGTCACTATCCAATGGCAGTTAGCACCATTTTAGAGGGATGTCAAGCTCGCTGGCATCATGTTCCTCTCCTGGAGGACCCTTGACATTTCTTCCTAATCATATTCCATAAACTGCGAGAGCCGAGCGTTTGCATTATCGTTATCACTCAGTGAATCAATAAGCTGAAGCTGTCTTTTGACCCATGGTGGATCCTTTGCATCCAACCAAAGAGCCTCGCCAGTACACTTGTGTACAAAATCTGGGGCACGTGGATTTCTCTTTGTTTTCCTCCGGTCCCACCATTCACGTGGACTGGCAAAGAACACCTGCCACAGGTATAGTTTATTATTATGCAGTTCCAGGCCATCTTCATCATCATATTCCATATGGATTCTTTCAGTGGTTTTGGAATCAAGCAATTGCAGTTGACTTCTAATCCATTCCGGATCATCTGGCCGCAGCCAAAGACACGTCCCAGTCCTTCTGTGCTTAAAATCTGGCCATGTATCTTTCTGCATGCGAGCCTTATCTGCTCTATTGTCCCACCATTCATCAGGTTCAGCGAAAACCTTTCTCCACACGTCAAGGCGGTCATCTTTTACTTTTTCCATGATATTGGCACCAAAACCTGTTAGCAAAGAGATGCAGAAAAAAACGAGGAGCACGAAAAAGGGAAACAAAAAGAATCTGCTAAAACACTTATTTGCAGGTCACAAACTCCCACAATTAATATCAAAGGCACTCTCTGTTATGCAAACATTAGTACGGCTCATTTGAAGCAGCAGCAAATTTCAATTTCAAATCAACTGATCCCTTGCAGTCTATTGCCACACAAGCATGGCTAAACAGGGATCTAGCAATACAAATTCCATAATAACAACCTGATCTTTCTAAAGCCATTATCTGTGCACGCTAAGCTACATGTACACTTTAAGAACATAAAGAACATAGCACTTCAAAAATAGAAAGCAAAAGAGAACATGTACCTCCTATTGCTTGTGACCCCTGAAATGTACTGGACGGTTTCATTTGCCTATCCCCAGGTCTCAACCCTATTACTACTCGACCAGATTGTGCTACGTAGCATAACTCCTTCACGATTATCTACCAACAAATATGTACACACATCAGTACTGAAACACGGGAAATCAACATCAAGCAGGCATCAAAAAGCGGCCGAAATCTGCTAACGTAAATCTCTTCACCTTGTAATGTAATTTGGGAACACCGTCCTGGCCAGACCGAGTATAGGACTCTAACCTCCCGGACACGTATACGCAATCGTCCTGCCTTATATGATCCATATACCTCCTCGCCGTGTCCTCCCATAGCACCACCAAAATCCTATTCATCAAAACAAAACCCTAGCTCATCGCAATTCAAAAATTAAAACCACCGACCTGTACGGAAAGGGAGAAAACTCACTCAAGCGGGCGATCACTAACTCCGTTAGGGTTTCCGGCCTGGAGCACGGTGTAGACCCCGAAGCGACCGGTCTTCTTCGTGTTCATCGTAGCGAGGGGGCGGTTAACGGTCCCGATGAAGCTGATCGAGTTGCGCAGCGACGGGTCCCATCGAATGGCGGGCGGGCGCTGGGTCCTGAGGGCGCGGTTGTACACTTGGCTCCCGGGGTCGGGTGGCGGTTTTTTAGGGTTTGGAGAAGACGAGAAGGCGGCGATTAGGGTTGGGAGCTTCTTCGGGAGGGAGAAGGATCTCCTGATTAGGAAACCAATACGGCGCGTGTAGCTCATGCATCCGGCGGGTTCAAAGGGGTGGCGGGAGGTTTGGGACTTGGGCGGGCGTTTGGTTGTTAATTTGGAATCGAAGGAGGTTATTTTGGGCTTCGGCGTTTCCGATAGGCCTTTTCCGTTGGCCTAATGGGCTAATATCTGTAGTATTCTGGGCCCGTTGTGTTACTAGTCCGCTGTTTTTTAGGCGAAGGGGAGAGGAAGGGGATACATATCTGGGTTTGCCGACTCTGATTGGTCGGTCTAAGAGGTTGATTTTCTCTCATATTGACGACCGAATCAATTCAAAGATAGGAAGCTGGAAGGAACGGTTTCTTTCAAGAGCTGGGAGGGAAACTCTGATCAAGTCAGTGTTATTGTCTATCCCTACATATATTATGAGTTGTTTCGGCTTACCAGTGGATACCTGTGAAAGGATTGAGAAGAAATTGTGTGCTTTCTATTGGGGTAACAAGGAGGGGAAACGTAAAATGCATTGGCGCAGTTGGATTCGGATGTGCAGGTCAAAAACGGAAGGGGGTTTGGGCTTCAGGAGGCTACTTAGTTCAAACAGGGCAATGCTTGCAAAATAGGCTTGGAGGTTACTTTGTAACCCAGAGTCTTTACCGGCAAAAGTTATGAAAGCAAGGTATTTTTTACGGAGAGATATAATTACGGCAGATATTGGGTATAGACCGAGTTTCACATGGAGGAGTATACGAGAGGGAATGGATTTACTTGCACCTAATCTTGAATGGAGGGTGGGTAACGGAACTAAAGTGGGAATTTGGGAGGATAGGTGGCTTCCAGGGACGGAGCTTGGGCATCCGCATTACATATACCCGGGGGCAGACTCGAATAGGTGGGTCTCTGATTTATTGGTGGAAGGGACAAATGAGTGGGATAGCGATCTGTTGCAACATTTATTTAGGGAAGAGGATATACAGCAGATAAAAGCAATTCAGGTAAGTGCTAGACTTCCGGAAGACATGGTTCGCTGACGACATAACAAAGATGGCATTTATACGGTAAATTCGGGTTACTATATTGATCTTCAACATTGGTGGGACCATTCTGAGCTGGCTTCGATTCCAACTCATGCGAGGGAAGTTTGGAACTGTGTTTGGAGGCTGAAATGCCCTCCTAGGATTCGCACCTTCATATGGCGCCTGCTTGACAACAATCTTCCACTTAGAACTAACATTTTAAGGAGGGGATTGGATGTGGATGTTCGTTGCCCCTTTTGTGCGAGTTGTGCAAAATCAGGTCATCACCTATTCTTTGAGTGTTCTTTTGCAGGTACTTTGTGGAGGAAAATTGGGATCGATACTCAGGAGTTCCAAGGTATGACGCTGGTCCAGACATGTTCGGCCCTATTTTCGATGCGGGAGGAGGAGGAACGAGGATGGAGAGCGGCCTGGCTGTGGGGCATTTGGAAAGTGAGAAATGAGATAGTTTTTGGAGCAGCATCATTCGAAGCAGCACAAGGGGTACTTCAATCGGTCAACCGACTTTGGACCAACTTCATAACTGTACAAAGTCTGTGTCCTACCTCAAGTGTTAGGCTGGCTGAGTTGTGGCACCTTCCAGAGACAGGATGGTTCAAAGTTAACACGGATGCAGGGATTAATACTAATGGGGTTGCTCAAGTGGGCGCCCTTGTTCGTGATGAGTTTGGACATTTTGTTGCAGGATTTGTGCGTAGATATGGAGGCCCTGTCCACCCAATTGTACTAGAAGCTCGAGGAATGCTAATAGGCGTGGAGCTCGCACTCACTCTTGGCCTCAGGTATGTTTGTTTGGAGTCTCATTGCTTACCTCTTGTGCAGGCTCTGAATAAGCAGGTGGCGGATAGAAGTGATTTGGCCTTGTTGGTTGTGGACTGCAAAGAAACTTATCGGGGGTTCTTAAACCATCGCTTTATGTTTGTTCGGCGAGGCGGAAATAAGGTGGCCCATGCACTTACAAAAATCCAGCTGCAAGGTGACCTTCAATTCCAGTTCTTTTCGACACCTCCAAGGATAATATGTGAACTGTTGGCGGAAGATCTACGTGATGTTGTTGGAGAGGCTAATGGCGTTTTGAGGGACGGGTAGGGTTCTATCTGGGGTGGGCAATTGGGGTTTATAGTTTTGTTCTGGGAGATGGATGTAACAGGGGCAACACGTAGATTTCTCACCTAATGCAGTGTATTCGCTAGAGTGGGTCTTTACCACGATGTGCTCTTTTCCTGATTCCAGTTTTTTCCCGGTTGGGGCGAGTTTTCTGGAACAGGTTTTTAACGAGGCCAGCGGCTGCAACCTCTTTTCAAGAGGGGAAATCTACATGTTGTGAGGGTAGATTTTTATAGATGGGTAGTGTCCGCGTGCTGTTGTGCGTTTTTGGACCCTAGGACGGGTAGGTAGAATAAGTTTTTGTAGGGCCAGGTGGAGGGTGGCGGGACTAGGTGGGTAGTGCTCCTGTTGTGTTGGTGTGCGACTTGAGTGTTTTAGGTTTCTTTATCAGTAGTTTTATGGTGCTTCATCGATTGTAATAGTACTTTCATGTGATTAATGAAATGTGATGGTATGTTTACCCCTAAAAAAAATAGTAATTTCAGCGTGTATGCACATTGCCAAAAAAAAAAGCACAATTACATGTTAATTTATGATATATGTTATGATTTGTTTCAAATTTTTATTAATGTTTAACTTATATTCTAATGAATCTTTTGTCTTCTAGCATCTAGGTAATAAGGTTACAGAATTCATTGGGTTAACTTTGAAATTTTGTCTTTTGGCATAAAAGATGGACCTTTTTCGCCTTTCAATTGGCAAAACCAAAATTGACTCTTGGTAGTGCCTATTGGGTGGGCTATATATATGTCTTTTCCCATATGGTAAACTCTCTATATGATGATCCTATAACCATTTCAACTACATAGATTTGGGTTTCGCAGTCCAAAATTCCAAATATAGACTTTTTCAACTTTGAAGCGTTCCAACACATTATCCCGAGTTGATACTGATCGTCGACTACGTAGCTTTTTCATTTGCAAACATAACTTAGGCTTTTCATAATTTTTGTAAACAGATTACTGGTGTAGTATTGATTTAAGTGAAATTTTATTGTATAATGATGTAAACAATGTGTAGCCACGAATGCAATAAAAATTACGGTATTCAAAATCGAGCACGATATCAACTCGTTGCAGTTTGCCACAAAGCTTGGTTTGCATGTCCGTACTGCATAGGACACAATTGCTAGGAGGTATATTAGCTGCTCCACAATTTATAACAATATTTTAATAAGCAGTATTGGCGTCGTCTTAAACTGATACAGATCTTGTACATATTGGTACAGTTGCACACAATAAAATCAGCTTCGCATGAACAGGCAGGGACGGCCGACGAAAAAAGAATTTAAGGACGGACGAGGACAAACTAGCAATTGCCAATCTACGGTGATGATAACGCCCCAGTAACTACGCCTGCGGTCGAAATAAAGTGGTACTCGACAAGTTATGTGACAACAATCAATTTGACATCAGAACCGAGTAAAATTGGTGGCTCATAAAATATTTGATTTTTTTTAAAATATAAATTTTAATTCTTCTGAATAAAAGAATATCACTACAAAAAAATTACTTCTAATATAATAATGGATAATATTTGATATGATTAGTATAGTAGAATTCAAAATATTAAACTTCCTTCGTTGGGAATTAAAAAATCGTACAAATGTTAAAAAAATTATTTGGAGGAGCACTCACATTTTTATGACCGGGCAATTCTGGTCCGTGAATAGTATAGATTTGCATTGTGGACTTTCTAGCCACCTTTTTGCTTAGCTGTTGCCAGTGATGATCAACTCGATTTAATCAGCCGTCAACAAAGTAATATTGTATCCGATCTGGGGGACCATAGAACTCACCACATAGTACAACAAAAAAGGCGTACGGGGAGCGTACTACTGGCTAGATATTTTTTTTTTGTACATAACACGTAGGCACTTACTTAATACGTGGAAAAATTAGGGCCCTTCTTTCACGACAGAGAGGAATGTGTGTGGGAAATTCCAATTGCGTTAAAATCAAATGTCAAACACATGGAAGTGCGGGCATTTTGACGTACGACCGTGGGGATCAAGCGAACTAAAAGTAAAAGAGGGATATGCTTAACACGTCATTGGTAAGACGTTAGACTGATATAGTTTGACAAATAAATTTGCTGGGATGACTTCAAATCACATGGTTTTACTCACGTATCGTATTTTTTCTTCTCAAAATCACTTGATATAGATTTCAGACATGTAGTTGGGAGTCAAGGGGTTACCCAATTGTCACTTGCACGATGTTTGGGTGGGTGAAATGGGTCAAATTACAGGGTAGTATAGCAAAATTTGACTCCGTAATTATTGCTGTAAAACATAGGTCTTTGCCAAATCGTAAGACAATGTATGGAGTTTGACATCTGTCTAGTGCAGAAAAGTCAAGAAAATTGGTGACTTGATGACAAGGAAGTTGGCGACCGAAGTATCGTTAAACGGTGGTTGTAATTTAACGGTGCTAAGATAACAAAATTCTTTTCCGGGTAAGTTTTGTCATACACAAAAGGCATAACGATGTAGACATGATCTTAGAGAGAGACAATATGATATAACGTATGATACTCAACACTTAATCGACCATAGTCGAACAAATATTATTCTTTTATCTAAGTATTAACAAAACTTGACCACATTGATATCGACATTGACAGGTTCATACTCCTTCATACTCTGTCCCGGCCGGTGCCCAAAATTTCCCTCCACTTATGCGGAAACTTTCCCAGGAAACCCAGCAGTTGACTTGACATGACATGAGACCAACCACGAAGCCAAAAACCAAACGTAACAAACGAAGCAACTTCCTTAAATTTTACTAGAGCCCCATTCTCCTCACCGCCAAAAACATTCTCCACGTGTCCCAAGTGAAGCCGACCCGATGCATCTCTTCCACAAGACCCTCTCCGCTCCCTCCTCCTCTACGGCGCCGTGCTGGTCAACGACGACCAACGGCGCCCGGAGTAGTAGCTCCATCGACAAGCGGGAGAAGTCTAGTTCGTTTACTGAGCGTAAGCTCACCCGCCAGCGGAAGCTCAGGCACGCCACCGACGAGGAACTCGGCCTTAACTTCCTCACCGACGGCGCCCCGGTGTCTCCTCGTACTTGCCCCGACCGTTACCGGTCCTGCTCCGCCGTCCCCCTCCCTCTGCCCCTCCCCGAGTCGCTGATGGCTCGGAGACGAACCCCGGAGTCGTCGTCGTCGTGTCCACACCGAAGCGTTCAACCCGAGTCAACTAACGACCGGCACCTTAGGAACGGCTTAGAGCAACTAACGACCGGTACCTTATCCCGGTCGCCCCCGGGCAGCGGGAATCCTCGGCGGGCGCGGTCTAATGATTCCCACACCGGATTCCACAGCTACGGCTTGTCGCTGCTGCACATTCCGGCCAGGAGCGCGCCAACCACTGGCTTCTCCACCCCAAACGTGAGCCCCCGGAGACCGGCCTCAGGTGATCGCTTCTTTTTCTCCAACCGTCATAATTCTCATGATCATCCCAACCGTGTTGTTAAACCCAACAGCGCGCCTACGAGCGGCTACGCGACTCCTACTCTTTGTAGTCCCGATCACTCCCCACTCCATAGCCCGGATATGCATAATCACGGCATTTGCATTAGGCCTAAGAAATGTGATAAGTTTCCGCCGAGTTTCGGCTGTCAAGTCACCGCTCATCCGCTGCCTCGGCCGCCCTCTCCCGCCCCTGCGGTCGTGCCAGTTCCTCCTCGAGCAGTAGTCCATAGATCGGAGGGCGGAGCTGCGCTTTGGCAGAAAGGAAGGCTCATTGGCCGCGGTACCTATGGCAGTGTCTACCATGGCACCCATCGGTATTGTCTGCTGTTGATCAACTCTGTTCTTTTCAGATACATGTCTGATTCTTGTTGTTCAGACAGTTACTGTGTTGTGTGCAGTTTGACTGGCGCATCGTGTGCGATCAAGGAGGTCGATCTAATCCCTGATGATCCCCAATCAACCGAATGCGTGAAGCAGTTAGAGCAGGTCGGTTCGGGATTCTGATGAAGCATAGGAATAGGCTTGTTCTTGTTAAGTTAGGAGCATCCTTTTCTTATGTTGGATGTTTGAATGCAGGAAATTAGTGTTCTCAGTCAATTGGAACATCCTAATATCGTGCAGTACTATGGCAGTGAAGTAGTAAGTTTAACTTATCATGTCGGTTGATTCGGATAGTATAGATATGGATCGATTAAACTGGGCTGCACTTTCATGTTCAGGTTGATGACCACTTTAACATCTATCTGGAGTATGTTCATCCTGGATCGCTTAGCAAATACGTCCACGAACACTGCGGCAACATGACCGAGTCCATAGTTCGTAACTTCACCCGCCATATCCTCAGCGGGTTGGCTTATCTGCACAGCAGGAAAACCATCCACAGGGATATAAAAGGTGCCAATTTGCTTGTTGATCAATCGGGTACCGTCAAGCTTGCTGATTTCGGGACGGCTAAACATGTAAGTTCAAGGTTAAGAATCGTGCATAGAAGCCCTCTGCAAGTGAATACTAGAGATTATTAACATATGTTTCGGCTCTGGTTTCATTCAGCTTACGAGTTTATCAACTCAACTGTCATTGAAGGGCAGCCCACACTGGATGGCTCCAGAGGTATGCTTTTCACTCGTCAATTGTTCGTTTCTCGACATCTTACATCCAGATGTTGTTAAAATCTGCTTTATTGCACAGGTGATGAAGGCCGTTATGCAGAACGAATCGAATCCCGATCTTGCTTGTGCTGTTGATATATGGAGCCTGGGCTGCACAATCATCGAAATGTTTACTAGCAAACCCCCTTGGGGTGATCTAGAAGGGGTGAGTCTTATATCTTGTGCATCTTTACTTCATCTTGTTCCGGGGTCTAACTAACATTGATTTGTCAGCCTCAAGCTATGTTCAAGGTATTGAACAGAAGTCCAGCAATACCTGAAAACTTGTCACCTGAAGGGAAAGATTTTCTCAGCCGTTGCTTCAGAAGAGACCCTGCAGAGCGACCCTCGGCCTCGATTCTGCTCGAGCATTCTTTCGTTCGGAACTGTGACGATCTTAATGTTTCCATCCACTCATCTCGAATGAACTGCACTAACATTGCACTGCCAACAATCAGGTAACAAATCCTAGCACCTTAGGACACTGGTCAGTATCATCTGCTTCTTTGTTCTATAATGACTAAAAGCTTCCTACTGCGCTGTTCGTACAGCGGAAGAGCTCGGAGTGTCCCCAGAACACCCGGCTCTCCTTCGCCTCCACATCACTTGCATTGGTCCATGTTCGAAGCGCTACCGTCCCCGACCACCTCGCAACCAGTTTCGGGACTCCACAACTTCAGCTCCTCTACCAACCGGCTCCTATCGCTTGATTCTGCAAACAACCACCCCCTGGCTCTTTCAAGGACTCGTGGAAGAGAAGTTCCACACATCTGAAGCCATGAAAAAGTCGTACATTTTCGATGTCGAAATCGGGTTGTCTTGCCCCTAATCACAGGGATCCATCCACAGATTATCACCTGCTGGTTGGTTAACCTTGGAAAAGTTCCTAAGATTGGCTACGTACATAGAATGAACAGGAGCCTGGAAGGAAATGGAAAAGTCCAAGTCTACTTAGCTCTAATGCTTCACCGAAATGACTCTTGTGGTATTTGTATATATACTATTTTAGATGGATCGCGTACAAATTTGGCGCTTTTCTCTTCGGCTGATTGTTTTTTAGGATCAGCTGTAGCCTGTAACTTGAAAATTTTTAGGATCCTTTGCTACTCATTATTTATTTGTTTGGAATAAATGAAAGAACTCTAACCGGTGTTTCTCTTGTTTAGACTACTTTTTTTTTTTGGAAAAGTAAATTTTTATAATTCGGTAGCTTGTTCCTTCTCTGGTTTTCTCATTTCTGCAGCTAGAATTGTTATTCAACGCGATGTGATGTGATCTTTATCACATAAGGTAGATGATATTATTTGCTTTTAATTACTTGGTGTTTACACTACTGTTTTAAACATTTGAAAAGGTCAAAATTCTTGAACTTCTACTTGTCAAACCGTATATTTTTTTGAAAAATAATTGATCACACTATAAACTTACAATAACCGATTAGAGTTGGTCTAAATAATTAAAATTTTGATTCTACTTTAAAAAAATTTAGTAGAAGAACCACATGTAAATACTAAATAGGACATGGTATTACTAAATGTGCGAAAAAAACTAAATGTTTCTAGTAGAAAATTTGTACATATTTAAGTTCGGGACTTGGAAGAGAGAATGGAAGTCTTATATTAGTCATCAAATATTATAAACTTTTGACTCTATATTTGTCATAGCATTATATATCATTCGGATGGAAAGATTCTGTCCTGGTTTAATGCCGAGCGTAGAATTAGGCAAGGGGACCCTCTTTTTCCTTTCCTCTTTCTATTTATTTCTGATTTCTTTGCTCATTTTGTTAACAGTGCTAAATCTTCTAGTGCAATTCAGGGTTTCGTATTCAATAGATTTTGTCCTGCTGTTATACATATTATGTTCGCAGATGATACCCTGCTTTTTGACAAGGCTAGTTAGGAAGAGGCTCGGGTTCTCAAGAAATTGATGGTCGTCTTCTCTGACATGTCTGGGCAGCAGATAAACTTTTCTAAATCCAGCATTTTCTTCTCCAAATGGGAAACAGGCGAGAAAAAATGTCGTATTATGGATATCCTTCAAATGAAACAGATGCAGAAGAACGAGAAATACCTTGGTCTCCCTTCTATTTGGGGGAGATCTAAGGTTGATGCTTTGGATTTTTTATTTGATAGGATTTGAAAAAAGACCTTAAGTTGGAAACAAAAGCTGCTTTCCCAAGCGGGGAGAGAGGTCTTGATTAAAGCTGTGCTTAAAGCTATTCCCTCTTATACTATGCAATGTCTTCTTTTTTCTATTTTCTTTTGCTCCAAGCTTAACAGCATGTTGGCCAACTTCTGGTGGACACGGGAAGAAAATGGAAAGAAGATACATTGGCTTAGTTGGAAAAAAATGACTTCCCCTAAGAATGATGGTGGTTTGGGATTTGAGGACCTTCGTTTGTTTAACATCTCCCTTCTTGCTAAGCAAGTTTGGAGGTTGTTGAATAATCAAGATTCTTTGTGTTATAAGATTTTGAAGGGTCTTTATTTCCATGATTGTAATTTATTGCAGGCGGTTGTTGGTCATAGACCCTCTTGGATTTGGAACAGTTTGATTTTGGGTAAAGATGCTCTCTTGGATGGCCTCTTATTTAGAATTGGTGATGGTAAATCAACTAGACTTTGGCTTGACCCTTGGTTGCCTTCTTTACTTAGTGCTACTCTTCAATTTCGGCCGGGCCTTCCATCCTTCCTTAACAATATTTCTGACCTGATTTGTCCTTCCACTATGAGCTGGAAGACAGATTTAATTCATAATTTCTTTAACCCGATTGAACAAAATACTATTTTGAATACTAAACTGTGCAGGGTGGCTTATCAAAACAAGCTTGTTTGGAAGCATAGTGATGATGGTTTGTTTACAGTTAAGAGGGGATACCAGATTCTGAAAAAGTAAATGTCTCTGGTAAGACAAACCTTTCCTAATGTCCTTTTTAACTGGAAGCGTATCTGGAAATTGAAAGTACATCCTAAGGTACAAATCTTTATTTGGCGTTTGGTTCGGGATGGGGTAGCTACTGCTTCAAATTTGTATAGAAGAAATTTTGCTCGATTCCCTATTTGCCAAATCTGTTTTGATGCTGTGAGTCTATTATCCATATACTTTTTATCTATTCGCATGCGAGGTCTGTGTGGCATTCATCCCCTCTAGGTCATCTCTTTGATCCCATTGTACATATTTCCTTTGATCGTTGGTTGACTTTTGTTTTAGACCTCTTAACTCTCCTGGTACTTGCAATCTCATCCCACTTGTTATGCATCTTTGTTGGAGTGTTTGGTTGTCTAGAAATAAATTTATTTTTGAAGGGACTAAGATTGATCCTTGTGGTATTTCCTCGTAAGCTGCTTATTTTAGTGATGAATTCTTGCATGTTACAGGTTCTTGTTCGAGAGACCTGAGTAGAACTGCTTTGGAACAAGTTTCATGGACCCCTCCTCATGTTGGTGTCCTGAAATTCAATTATGACGCTTCTTGGATGGCGGAGGACTCCTTGTCTGAAATTGCTGCAATTATTCGTAACAACCTTCGCCTCGCGCTAGCGGTTCAGCATGATGTGGTGGTTGCCTCCTCTCCACTTGAGGCTGAGTTATTGGCAATCAAGTTTGCGCTTTTCCTTATTGTCCGAGTTTTTCCTTCCAAGCAGGTCATCTTTGAGTCTGATTGTAGCCTCGCGGTTACATTCGTGACTGATCCTTTCACTTCAGTACATTGGAAGCTGGAATCTCTGGTATGGGATATCTGCCTCTTTTTAGACCAATTACTGTTTTGTAGGCTTACTCTCATCTCTCGGATGCAAAATCAAGTTATAGATTGGGTTTGTAAACATGCTAGATTAGGCCTACTTCCTTGTAATTGGCTCTACCAACATCCATCCGAACTGGATGTGCTCCTGTACACTGATTTCCCAACCTGATTGGTTTATTTATATATGATTTGGTTTGTTTCAAAAAAATTATATATCATTTGGATAGCCAATGGCTAGTCACCAAAATCGTGAGTATCAGTTTTCGTCTGCATTAGAAGAAACCTATGCAAAAAGTTGGGCCCAAATATTTGTTAGGCCTTAAGGGGTCTATGTCATTTTGATGGCCCTTGTAGGAGTTGTGATGGTTTCGCGTCGTCAAGTCTACTGATATTGAGAGTCGAGTAATATCTTACATTTTACTCTCGATGTGTAACTGCTCTGACCATAATTAGAAAGAGTTGTCCACCAAAAAAAAGAGTTGTTGCAAGGTAAGACCACCTTTATCGGCGATCAATTCCGATCTATCACCAAAACCAGACAAATCACAGATTAAAAAAGAAAATGAAAAATGGGATACTTTGGGCCGATTCGGTCGGCTGGCCGAGCAGAGATTGCGAGCTTTTTTTTCTTTTTATCTTAATCTAATCTTAATGACACGTGGCATAATATAATTCGTTAAAATAGATATCAGTAGATATTATTTGTTTAGATATCATAATTGATATTATATTTTGATAAAAATAAAAAAATATGAAAATTAATATTTTTCTATTCTCTATAAATAGAGCTCAATATTGACATATTTTTATATATTTATTACAATTTATATGTAAATATAAATTAAATTATAGATAATATGTGAATGAAAGAGAAATTAATTATTTATTTGGTGAGCAGATTGAATGAGATCAATAATAAAAATGGTAAAATATCGGATAAGATTAGGTTAAATTAAATAGTAATTTACAGAGAAAAAAAATAATTATTTATTAAACAAGCGGACCAATGAACGTAGTCTAATAGCCAAATCTGTCACAAACACGAATTCCCATGGGAATACTGCAACATAAGCCTGAGCTAGAGAACAAAAGAACAAAACAAGGAACCTCTACTCGATACCAGAAGTCAATGGGCTCGACGACCAAAGCGTCCCCTGAATTAGTTACGAACTTGCAGGCCACAGCATCGGTGGATGCTGTTATGCACGCTCTCCCGATGAAAGTCACGATGGTAATTGATGGGTTTTTTCCCTCACATATTTTACAATGTGCGGTAGGAGTTGATACAAGTAGTAAGAGACTGAATTTTTTTATCGAATTATTGAATTCAATTTTCACAAACGAAAGAGACATCATTGAGAAAGTCACTCTCCAAAAATAGATCTAATAGTACTAACTTGATTCTGATTAACGAAAGTTTAAAAAAATGTCACACTTTGTACTAAACTAAACTATATGAATTTAGCACATTTTTATTTGCATGCCATGGAATCCCGCAGTATAACAGAGACCCTGCAGAAGCTTATAGACAGATATCTTTGAAATGGGAGGGGGAGAGAGGCTGTCCTCTCCTGGAAAAAGCTTTTGAACTTTTATCTTGGGGCCACTCCATTCTTAGTAAGATTCCCCAACTTTTCACTCATTACTTTTGCCGTTTTTCTCTCGTCCTTTTACTGTCCTTAGGTTCTTTGTCAAAATCATTACAATATATGTATATTATGTTCTCTGTCCTTTCATATCTTTTTCAAAAAAAAGATTGCAACTACCAAATCTCATTAGTTCTTTTCAAATTGATCTCACCCAATAGTATTAGTACCCCCCCTTTTCACTTCTATGTCGTCCTTCTCTTTATCCAATTAGTTCAAATCTTGTGACCCTTTTGACCATCTAGTTCAAAGACCATATCTTTTTTCAGGGCGAATAAAATGTCGATGGCAATGCCGCCTCCAGTGATCGTGACACAGCTATCTCCCAAGAGCCACCACAGCTCGATCGGCCCGTTCGTTGCTGCATTCGTGGTGGTCGTCATCCTAGGCGCGGCCGCGATTATGATAGGAAGGATGTGCTCGGGGAGGAGAATGATGGGGTACGGCCAGTATGACATGGAGAGCTGGGCAGAGGAGAAATGCGCTTCTTGTATTGACGGAGTCATTACCACCCCTTCACCGCCTCCGAGCTCTAACCACTCCAATGCCACACCTAGTCTCGCATCCACGCCTTCCCAAGCTCACTAAGGAACCAACTTGGTTAGGCTTTTATAGATTTTGTTGTTGGAAACGGATGCAACAACAGTTCTTGTGACCAATCTGTTTCTCGGTTCCTCTGTTGTTGTAGTTTGGAAGATTGGTATATTTGTTCTCTTTTTTCCTTCACTTCACTAAGCGAAAGCCATGGTGGTCCCACATTTCATTTCTTCTTGTTCATGTCATAATGCCTATCTACTTCTAATTACAAGACCAGGTTTTAATCTAACTAAATCCAAATCCATATTCTCGCTCTTGTCCTTGTGTTCCTATGTCAATTGTAAGCTGCGTTAAAGTCCGATCCAAAATTTTTAGGTAATGAGTTAGTCGATCTTTCGCACTTATAAATCAGTCCAACACACTTGTCACTTTCAACGTGGAATTTTTTCAAACACGCCTCTTAAAACGAATTCTATCGGGCAGCTTCATCCTGAGAAGATGGTCCGAGAGTTGATCGATTAGGTTCAGAGTCCGGGGGCGCTCGGAGAATCAATCGAGTCAAGAGTTGAGTGAAGACGTTGAGGACATATGAGGGTCGCGTGGCTCGAGTGAAGAGCTGTGACGATGATCGGGGGATATTGGATTCAAGTGGCGGAGTCGAGTGAAGACGAAGGCAAAGCGAAGAGGAAGGAGCAAGCTAGGCCTAGCGGCCTTCGTCTTCACTCGACTCTGTCACTTGAACCGAATTGAACCTCCCGACCCAATAACCCTTATAGGGTTGTTGCCTCTATAAATAACCTTCCATGGCCTCCAAGTGTGGGGGCAAAAGGGTTGCCCACTTCTCCAAAGAGAAAGAGAGAAGAGGGAGGAAGAAGAAAGGCCTCTCCAAGTGAAGGAGAGGCCAAGTGCCCAAGAGCCCTCCAATGAAAGGAGGGTTGTCCGGGGCAAAAGGATTGCCCACTTCTCCAAAGAGAAAGAGAGAAGAGGTAGGAAGAAGAAAGGCCTCTCCAAGTAAAGGAGAGGCCAAGTGCCCAAGAGTCCTCTAATGAAAGGAGGGTTGTCCATGGCAAAAGTGTTACCCACTTCTCCAAGTGAAGGAGGAGAAAGAGAAGAAGAAGTGTGCCCCGGGGGTACTCAACCTAAGCGAAGGGTTGCCTCCGAGTGAAGGAGAAGATGGAAGACTCGAGTGAAGGGTTGCCTCCGAGTGAAGGAGGTGTGCTCTCCGAGTGAAGGAGAGAAGAAGGAAGAAGACCCAAGTGAATGAGTTGTCTCTGAATGAAGGAGGTGGTGCTCTCCGAGTGAAGGAGAGTTGCCCGAAGAGTGGGTAGAGTCCGAGTGAAGGGCTTTGTCAAGAGTGAGAGCTCCCAAGAGTGTAGATAGCCTCGGGTGAGAAGAGGAGGAGAGAGTGAGCCGAGTGAAGGCATCCATTGTTGTGAGAGCGAGTAAAGCTCGAGCGTGATATAGTAGAATCTCTCCTGGCTTGGAAACTCCCGGATGTAGATCATTGAGGATCGAATTGGGTGAACAAATTTTTGTGTCCCTCCTTGTGCTTTTTTTGTGATTTGTACGTTGTGCTTTTCGTGATTATCGTAGTTTGCTCGTACGTATTTTTCGCTTGTGTTGCTTGGGTCCACGGGAATATGGGTAATTTTTCCCAACAGCTGCAACACAGACGATCCAGATAATCAGCTAGTGAATTCGACCAGAAAAACTGGCAACAAAAGCGCAATGCTTATATGTAAATAACATGGACGTTAAGCATTACGAATTGCTGCAGTTGTATCTAATTAATAGGCTAATAAAAGCTAATGCTCAATCAAGCAATTCACAAATAGACAACATTGCTCCAAACTCTGACTTGGAAGACGATAACAAGATCAAAAACAAACTTTTATATTTAAAATCGAGCATTTTCGAATTCTATATAATGACGGGCTCTTTTAATAATTGTTAGAAACTTTGAAATTTAGAATTATTTTTTTAAAATCTAAGTCTCTTATTACATGTATCTAATCCCCTAAAACAAGTATATTGTTTACTCGCTACCAAGAAAAAGTATATTGTGTACTCACTGATATCGGAACAATAACTTTATTAATTGGTGTTGGATTATCTTACTGGTTTCTACCGGTTTTGCAAAACCTTGGGCTCGGAGACCCATTCAGGCCCATAGCATCGAGTTAAAGTTAGCCCGATCCATATTATTTATACCACTCAGGCCCATACCACTCAGGAACGAGTATTTAATATACTTTTTGCATATAGACTTTTTTTTAAAGGTATAATTTTATTTATATATTACTATTTACATGTTATACATAACCTGAATGCAAAATTCCCTTCTCATGGATTACAATCGTAGCCTCATTAAAATTATACATTGCTAAAATTTAGTGAAAACAAACCGAGATAGAAAAAGAGTGTGAAATGTTAGTGTTCTGTATATAATTCTGCATTCCAAAATCCCAAACCCTAGATAGATTCCTATTACAATTGTCAAAACAATTGCACATAGATATATACACACACTTATTGAGTTTACATGTAACTCACGGGTATAATAAAATATTTATTATATCCCATACATATATGGTGCAGGATGGACCATGATTTGGAAGTCCAAAGTCCAGGAGAGAGAGAAAAAGGCGAACGATTCCTAGCAGCCAAGAAACCTCCAAGGATCGGACGATATCGATGTCCCCCATAAAATTATATGTAAACTAATTTTGCACATTTGGAACGTGCACGAGTATTAGATGGACTGCGCCTCTGTAAAGTGGGCGGGACTTGTCTCTCGGTATTTCCTTCCACTTCTAAGTTAATATTACATAAATTTATTTATTGAGTCAACTAATTCATATAATTTTTGAAATAAGTATTAATTTTAAAAGTTTAAACTCTTAAGATAGAATATAACTATATCATCACTTTTTTTTAAAAAGTAAATATATTAAGAACGCCATGGTATATACAACCTACTTAGTATGGTATTCTCCCTGTCATGGAGCAAAACGGAGTTGCGATCACCGGCGTCATCAAAACCCTACCACACCAAAACCCGTAGGAAAAAAAGGTACGATAGAGAAAGAGTACCCCGATAAGAACACTTATCTTGACGTTAAAATCGCTAAAACAATACCATCAAAACTAAAACCAAACTCCCCACCACGTATAACCAAAAGCTCTAAAACAAAAAACAGCCACCCCAAAACACGAATGAAACAGCAAATTCAAAAAAAGGCCAAGCCACACCAAAGACCCAACTGCCAGAAACCCAAGGGAAGCAGCTACAGCACCAAAGGAAAGATCACTACCACTCGCCACTTTTTAAAAAATCAGCTCTCATTGTGTCTTATGAATTGAAAATAGATCCCTGCTAAAGGATTTTTTTTTTAAAGGTAAAATTTGTATTGCATCACCAAAAAATACCAGAGAATTACACCAAACTGTATCAAAATACAACTCTTTAGGTACTAGATAAACGTCTATCAGGACTAATAGACGCTATCTAGTACACACCAAATAAAAACCCACAGTTTAAGCCCCAGAAGAATTCCCCCAAAACTCCTAAATGCATGATGAAATCACGGCAAACATCAAGGAGGGTCAAAGCGCTTGGCTCGGTCTCTGCACGCCGATTCCTTGAATTGTAGAAGACTCGTTGAGTAGTCTTCCGCCAAAGTGAGACCCACTAGCAAGGCAGTGTTTAAAGCCTCCATCGCTTGCTCCTCAGCACGCGCATCATCCCTGCCAAAGGATTTCATGCAATTATAATCACAACCATAATCATTATTATAAATATCTTGGAGGTTCAAGATTCAAATCTTGGCAATGTCATGGTATAATAATTTACCTTTCAAAAAAAATTATTATAAAAATCTAAAAGCCCGTAAAATAGTGAGAAGACTCTAAGAAATGTGAATCTCGTATCATTATAGATGTAACCAGAATTTACTTATAAAATCCCAACACCTATAATTTGTTTTGCCTTCACTCCGGGGAGATGGAAGTCTTGACATGTCCGCGGATTGCATGAATTTTAGTATCTTGTTGGTCGTGATATATGATAATGAAAATTTCATTGATTCATGATATGAAATATCTAATATAATATCAGAATGTGAAATTCTCGCTATTTGTAATACGTTCCACGACCACTCGTTTCATCGAATGTGAATAATTCATTTTTTTAATAGGTAAAAAGACTTTATTAAAAAGAAAGGAAGTGCTGGGAAATAAACGAAAAGCAACGACCCTAATATCTACAAAGAAGCTACTTTACTACCCAAGATGAAGAGATATCCTACCCTTATCCCTCAGCCCCCTACCCATGAGCTCTTCACCCATCCTTTTAAGAGATGACTCCCCCTCGCACAATACATAAGAGAGTTTTAATCGAGGACCTCATAAAAAATTCAAATATAGCAAAATTTAGAGAAAAAAAGTGATGGATGGGAAAAGAGTTGTCTCATCTCCACTACGATACATAGTCAAGTCATGAAAAAATTAATAGAGAACACACTCACTATTTACAAAAATTCTAACCTATCCCGCGCCCGCAACACCATTATCGGACTCTTAGAAACTCCCAATAGAGATCGAATTCCTGATTGCCAATATTTTTTTAGAGTCCTCGACCAAAGAACCCATTCGTGAGTCTTATAGAATATGGAATACTTGAGAAGCTCCGGATTGAATTATTTTTCGTTAAAGATCAGCATATTTCGATGTAACCAAATGTCTCAAACAATTGCACCAAACAACGAATACCAAAACTTCCCAAACATACCTCTCTTTTATAACCCACACCAAAACGAGAGTGCCGACTCAAGATTACAAGATTAACAGAGATTCAACAAAAAAATGTCAAATCCTAGTATGATTTGCTTCTTTAAATGCTTCCGATCCTTTCTTGCTGATGGCAATCTCATAAAGATGAACGGTTCAGACACATGGAAGGCGATCATTGGACAGAGACAGTGCACTATTTAACGGCCCAACGACCTCCATTAGCACATTGTTATTGTCTTCTCCCATTGGCTAATGTTCGAGGTTGACTCTTATTGTGCATGCCAGGCATCAACACTGACTTGAAATTTTGTCATTAACCCTCTTGCAAGTTCCAATCAACATTATATGTACTAACAAACATTACTTAAAGAAAAGCCAAATTAACATTCTATTAAAATGTACACAATCTAATCTCCATGGATACCAACAAATACTTAAATTAATTAACAAAAGAGTTTGAATCAAAAGTATAACAGTGTTAAATATTTGTTATGCTAATTTTTCTGTTATTCAAAAGTCCTACTTGCACTCAAATTTAGATTAATTCGACATATAAGTGTCTAGATATCTTTTAGTTAAAAAAACTCTAATCTCCATCAGTTATAGCTATAATTAATGTTCTGGCGAGGAGCTCTAGGCCTCTAATTAAACCTCCTAAGATAATACTGATTATTACAGCGTACCGGCTGACATGCGTTAGCCCACAATCCGCATTGGCGACAGCCTGTATGATAGATATTTATATAAAGCTCCTTAATTACACACAGAAAGAAACAAAATTCTGCCACCAATCATTCGGATTATTTGTACAATTTTTTCAAATTTAACTACAATTATCAAATTCGAATCTTCACAAATAATAATAATTACTTAGTAGTGCTAATATCAATTGATTATAATAATTTTGTCGCCATTCGTTAGAAATTAATAATTCTGGATAAAAAAAAGATAAGAAACAAAATTCAGATAAAAATTTGGAGTTCGAACACTGCGAGATATACATGAAACTAAATAATCATGTGGACGGATCTCTTACACTTGCGCTTTAAATAAATAAACCCAAAACAAGGGACTAATATGAGATAAAACAAATATTCAAACCGACCCAAAATATAAACACCAAGTCCCCCCCGCAACGAACTAATTAATTAACAACTTATTCCCTCTCTAGCTTAATTAATTACCCCCTAGTCAAACTGGAACTGGAAACCCATATTAGGATTATTATTGATATTACTACTAAGAAAAGAAGGATCATTAGTATCAGTATTATAATTACTGCTAGAGTCAGCTGCCAACGTGGAATTAACGTAATCCCTCACTTCCCTAGCGATCACGTCCCTCATCGCGTCCCAGAATCCAGCCGGCTCCCCTCCTCCTTCCCCGACGTTGACATTCCCTCCGGCGCCGCCGCCCACACTCCCGCCGGCGCTGGGAGGAGCCAGGGTCAACGCGGTCAATGCCTCATCCTCCTCTGGGTACTGGGTGGCCCCCGGGGCAGTAGCGCGGCGCTTAAGGGTGGAGTTCCAGTGGTTCTTCACGGCATTGTCGGTGCGGCCGGGGAGGAGGCGGGCGATGGTGGCCCAGCGGTTTCCGTAGCGGGCGTGGGCAGCGAGGATGGCGGTGTCCTCCTCCGGCGAGAACGGCCGGTGCTCCACGGAGGGGCTGAGCTGGTTGCACCACCGGAGACGGCAGGACTTCCCGGACCGGCCCTTGATGTTGCGGCTTATCAGGGACCAGTTCCTCGGCCCGTGGCGCTCAACCATCCGGGTCAATGCCCGGTCCTCCTCCGCGCTCCACGGGCCCTTTATCCGGTCCGCCTTCCTCGACCTCACCGAACAGTCCTGGGACTCGGAGGATTCACCTTCCGAGTTCGTGGACGAGTGGGACGAAGTGGAACAAATGTTCTTCATCTTCCCGTCAGTCAAGTGAATATTCGAATAACGCTTTCGGATGGAGTACCGAAGGGTGTGGGAGGAGGGTGTATATATATATGGTGGGGATAGAGAGTGGAGGAGGTGCATGAACTTGTAATAAAGAGGTGGTGGGGGCTGTTTCCGGGAAGCTAGGTTGTGTAAAGTTGGTGTGGGGGGGGGGGGGGGGGGGGGGGGGGGCGGTGTGGGGGGTGGAGGTGTCTTTTTGTAGTAAGCTATGAGTTGCGATATTGGGAACCTGTGCCTGCAGGCGCTATTTTTTTTTTTGTGATTTAAATTATTTTTATAATTTTGGATCTTAGATATTCATGAGATTTAATCTTCTCATCTCATGTTTAAGGATTGATACCGTCTTCTGTCTGTAGGCGCTATTTAGTTATAGGTTATTTGGTAATTTCGGATTTGGAATTCTCGTTTTCTGCGACTCTACCTCGTTTTATATTTTCGCTGTCTGATTCTATTTGCTTCCTATGCTGTGGTTTGACCATTTTGGGCTCTCTATAGATAATTAATGTGCCAAACGAAGATCAATGGTTGTTCAAAAAAAAAAACGAAGATCAATGGTATTATTAAGTAAAGATTAATGGTAATTGATCTAAATGTTAATGGATTTAAATTCTCCGAATATATTTGAGTCAAATTTTACGAATGAGTATTCTTACAAAAGACTTAGACTCAAATTTAACCAATGAAAAATATCATTCATTATGAGAGAACTCTAATTCTGATTAACATTTTACAGTATTGATTCTAAATATCGATATTTACCAAGAAAATGTAAAACAAAGATAATAGTTATATGAGTTAGTTATCTGGACAAAATTCGTCTCAAAAACTTTTTGAAAAAAATTAAGCCATTATTAAATTAGTAACTTCTTTGTATAAACTTTAATCTTTAGAGTCTAGTACTATGCACTCACTTAAGAATATTTTTTTACACTAATAAAACTTAAAATCAAGACCTCAATAATTAAATTATTTACTTTCGTCTAACAAAAGGTGCTTTTTTATCTTCAGAATATTCTCGCCCGTCGAAAATAATTAGGGACAATAGGGTAATTTCGATTGAGACCATGGGATCCAGTGACAGAAAATAAAAAGATTAAAAATAGGGTAAATTACTCTCAGGTCCCAGTAATTTTCTCATCCTATCTCTAGCATCTCTAAGTTTTAAAAAAAAATTTTTGTCCCACATGTTCGATTTGATTATAGTCTCGAGTCCCTCACTAACTTCATCACTCATTTTATTATTAATTTATCTCTAAAATATTTTTTTAACTCTCCGGTCATTTTCTCAGGCAAACGTCAACTTCCACTCATCTTTTTTAACGATCAAAATTTACTCCGGCGATTAAAATTTGTCTCGACAAAAACCAATTTTCTCGGTTCCAAAAATTTACCAGAAAAACCAACAGCCAAACCTTATCCATCGTGCTGCCAAAATCCAAAATTAACACTTCCAAGTATCGCTCGAAAAAAAGGAATAGAATCTAGCTCTATCTGATTCACAAAGCCGAAAATGAGCCGCAAACTGACGGAACACAGACCAGATCGACGAGGTTGAACACAAATTACTCAGAACTGGGCGCCGACAGAGGGGTCGATGGCCGGAAATTTCAAACCAGATCGACGAACACAAATTACTCAAATCTGGTTTTGCTATGGTTCGGGGTCGTCGAGGAGCTCCAGTGGGATCTCCACTTCTTCCGGAATCTTTGAAGGACGTAGGCGTGGGGGTCGATGGCCGGAACTCGGAACCCGACGCCGGCCCCCTCCTTTGCCTCTTCAAACGACGACAGGTCGTCCATCCTCCTGAACGCCCATGGACGACGACGAGCCTATGCTTTCAGCGCTGTTCGGACACCCTTTTTTCTTTTAACGCTCCCAAGGAGATTGGGAAATTCTGGATCTTGCCGACGTCGTTCTTGCGAGGACGCTCGGGAGGTGGGAGGTCGATGTCCCCGGGTGATCGGCGTCGGCGAGAGCTTCGGTTGTCGTTCTTGCTGCTTCTGCGTCGTTATTAATTGTTTTATTTTTTATTATATTTTGTAAAGGTATAAAAATCATTTTACATTAAAATTGATTACAGCGAGAAACCCAAAAATATATTAAAGCCAAACACAGAAGACAGAAAAATTATTTTTGAAAATTTAGATACTCTATAAGTAGGGTAATAAAATTGAAGAAATATGAGAATAATTTATCCTTAGAAATAAATCTCGTACCGGCACACACTACTTATCGAGAGCGTTTAAAACATGACAGAAGACGCGTAGCTGTTCAACACCCACAAAGAACAAAACGAGAGAAGGTGGGGCCTGCTGCCTTTTGAAAACTTTTTTGCTCGGTTTTTACAGCTGTAAGTTTCCAAATCCATAGCCTGGTTCAGTTGAGTCGACGGCTAGGATTTAAAGTATGAAGAGGGGCCCTCCTTGTAATAAAAATGGAAACTACCCCTCATGGGGATTGAGGATGACTTTCAACTCCTTCCACGTAGGAAAGGCCTCAGTTCCAGCCTGTATGAATCTCACGTGATTTGAGTCGATTCTCTTTGACTTTGTGGTGCCTATATTCATATATCAACAATCGTTCGATTAATCCCTCAAAAAAAAAAACAATCGTTCGATTACAATAATCTTAAGTGGTCATTAAAAAAATTTTGTTACGTGAAAATTTATTTTAAGTTCAAATATATTCTTTAGTCTAATAAATATTTGGGTTAGAAATTATCCAATATCAATTTTGATTTTTTCATGGTAGTAAAATCATTATTATGGTTCAAAATGGGTAATGTTGCTCATTCCCTCGCGCATAACTGCTTTTCACAGTCAAATACGGCTATTACAATGGCTTCTCTTTCTCTCTAATTTTTAGAGAGAGGAGGATTCTCTCCCAAAGGAGTCTTCTCACCCTCCATCTCTATTGCCTCCCTCCATAATTTCCTCCACTCCTCTTCTCCTCTATTCACCATCCTCCATCTCCACTCTCCTCCTCCTCCTCCTCCCTCGACCGGCGACCACCTCTGATCCGACCTCCATTTTACTAGATCTGGCCATCTTCTCATCGATCCGACAACTAGCTCACCGAATCCGGCCGCCACCGACTCATATTTGTCCTCCGGTCACCCTCGCTCCAGCGTGTTTTACATTGGCGCCCCTCATCCTAGGCAGCCGTCCTCTCCATCCTACCTCCCTCGAGGTTTTTCGAAGTTTTTGGCTCCTCCTACGGCTTTTCTGTACGGGGCCCACTTTAGTTCATGCTTCTTGACTCTTTGTAGACCACGTCCCGACTTGCTGGTCTTTTTTATGCATTTCTTCATACTTTTTTCGTATTATGTTTGTGCTTTCTCTTCGGGAACACCTGTTCAAGCTGCCATTTTGGTCAACAATATTTTAGTATGGCCGTTCTCTGCCATTGTTTCTTTCTCATCCATGATTATTGGGTTATGGAGCCTGTTTGGTACTTGGAGAAAGCGTTGGATGATTGAGTGAAGACCACGTATGAGTACGAGCACCCGCCAAGTGAATGGCGAGTGAAAGCAGAAGTTTCGTGAAGGACCTAGCGGGCGCCAGGCCCTTAGCGATTGCTAGGGGGAGGGGAAATAGAAAAGTTAGAATCTGAGGACTTAGCGACCGTTAGGGGATAGCGATCGCTAGGTCCGGCTGATAGCCTTAATTTTCATTTTCAGTTTTGTTTGTTTCTTGATCCCCACTCTTTCTAGGGTTGCTCCTCTATAAATACACATATAAAGGCATGTCCTAAGTGCGACAAAAAGTGTAGTGACACATAACAGACTTAGTGGAAAGTCCCTGGCTTGGCACGCCTCCAGACGTAGACATTCTTGTCGAATTGGGTGATCAAATCGCTCGTGTTCTTCGTTTCAATTTCGTTCTTTGTGATTCCTGGGCTATTATTATTTCCCAACAATTGGTATCAGAGCTTGAAAGTTAAAGGGCCGTGGGAGCGATCATGATGGGTGAAGGGAAGTCGGCCGTGGAGAAATTCGATGGCATGAACTACGGGTTCTAGAAGATGTAGATAGAGGACTATCTGTATGGCAAGGATTTACACCTACCTCTTGGTGGAAAGAAGCCCAAAGACATGAAGGAAGAAGAGTGGGAGTTGCTGGACAGGAAGGCAATGAGCGTAGTGCATTTGTCGTTGTCCAGGAATGTTGCCTTGCATACGGTAAAATCAAAGACTACCAAGGAGATGCTAGAGACTTTGTCCGAGATGTACAAGAAGCCATCCACCTCAAACAAGGTGCACCTGATGAGGAGGTTATTCAACCTCAATATGGCAGAGAGTACAACGGTGGCCAAGTAGCTTAACGAATTTAACACAACGATTGCCCAATTGAGCTCGGTTAAGATTGACTTTGATGATGAGGTATAAGCCCTTATTTTACTGAGTTCTTTACCTGATAGTTGGAATGGTACTGTGACTGTAGTCATTGCCTCAGCGGAGAAGTTACAGCTTAAGTTGGACGAGGTGAGAGATTTGATCATGAGCGAATAGATCTGCAGGAGAGAATCTGGAGTAGCCTCAGGTGCAGCTTTGAGTGCAGGGAATAGGGGGAGGTCCGAGTCAAGGGGAAAGTCAAAGAAGGACCGGAACAAGTCAAAGTCCAAATCGAGGAAGGGTTTGAGGAAGGACAAGAGCTCAGTCCAATGCTAGAATTATGATCAGTATGGTCACTTTCATGATCAGTGTACGACACCAAAGAGGGAGGACAAATAAGCTAATGCAATAACAGATGATCATAGGGAGGTGTTGGTCCTGAGTGTGAGCAGTTCATTGGAGGCATGGGTGCTAGATTTTAGAGCATCGTTCCATTCAAGTAATGACGAAGGGATGATGGAGCAATATACCCCAAGCGATTACAACAAAGTTTATCTAGCAGATGATGAATTGATGCAGGTTGTGGGCAATAGAGATGTTCGAATTAGCACATCGAATGGATCTTTGTTACGGTTGAAGAGGGTGAGGCATATTCCTGGGTTGAAGAAGAATTTGCTTTCCGTGGGACAGCTGGGTGATGAAGGTTATGCGGTGACCTTTGGCTGCAGGTCATGAAAAATTACCAAGGGAGCTATGATAGTGGCTCGAGATTTGAAGGAAGGTACGTTATATATGATGAAGAACACCCATGATAGCATTGATCTTGTAGGTGCAACAGACGATACAGAGTTATGGCATAGTCGACTTGGCCATATGAGTGAGAAGGGGATGAAGGTGTTGTATTCGAAAGGGAAGCTACGAGGCTTAAAGACAGTTGATATCGGTCTTTGTGAGCATTATGTACTTGGGAAGCAGAAGAAGGTGAGCTTTTCGAGAGCTGGCATGTCCAAGAAAGAGCAAAAGCTTGATTTGGTCCACAGTAATTTGCGGGACCCAGCACCAGTGACATCCTTGGGTGGTACGTCGTATTATATGACCTTCATTGATGATTCTACAAGGAAGGTATGGGTTTATTTTCTGAAATATAAGTCTGGTGCCTTCGACTCCTTCAGAAAGTGGAAAGCCCTAGTTGAGAAAGAGACAGGTCTTAAGATGAAGTACTTGAGATCAGATAATGGCAGAGAGTACGAGCTCCAAGAGTTCAAAGAGTACTGTGCAGCGAATGAGATTTGCACAGAGAAGATAGTAGCTGGAATTCTCCAGCAGAATGACATTGCTGGGAGGATGAACAGGACACTCAATGAGAGGGCCAGAGCCATGAGATTGAAGTATGGGCTACCGAAGATATTCTGGGCAGATGCAGTCAATACTGCTGCATTATTGATCAACAGAGGGCCATCAGCTCCTTTGGAGAATGGGATACTAAAGGAGGCTTGGAGTAGTAAGGAGGTTGATCTTTTCTATCTTCGTGTATTTAGTTGTATTGGGTATGTTCATGTTAATACAGCTGAGAGGAGCAAGCTGGATGCCAAGTCCACGAAGTGTACATTCATTGGGTATGGAGGAGATGATTTTGGCTTCAGATTTTGGGTCGAGAGAAGTCACAAGGTCATTCAGAGTCGAGATGTCTTATTCAATGAGAAAGTATTGTACAAGGACAGAGGGAGTGCATCTGATGCAGAGGGTTCTAGCAATGAGATGGTCGAGTTAGATATCTCAAACTCGGGTGGGAGTAAGAAAGTATTGAATGGCCAGGGGGCTGAGGAGGAGGCAGAACCAAGTTCTCCATCGCTAGTAATTCTGCAGCAGAGATCTACCAGACAGCGTAGGTCGCCGAACAGGTATTCGCCTGCTAACTATTATCTTCTTTTGACAAATGGAGGAGAACCAGAGGATTTTGCAGAAGCACAACGAAGTGAGCTGATGCGTAAGTGGAAGCTTGCAATGGATGACGAGATGGAGTCGTTAAGGAGTAATGAGACTTGAGAACTGGTCTAACTCCCAAAAGGCAAGAAGGCACTGCAAAATAAGTGAGTTTATAGAATTAAGCAAGAGACGGATGTCACTCAGCGTTACAAGGCGAGACTTCTTGTGAAGGAGTTTTAGCAAAAATACGGTATTAATTTTACCGATGTTTTCACTCCTCTTGTGAAGCTAACCACTATTTGAATAATGTTGAGCATGGTTGTTATATAGAATTTGATGTTAGAGCAGATGGATGTGAAGACAGTCTTTCTCCATGGTGATCTAGAGAACGAGATTTATATGGAATAACCAGAAGGGTACTTGTCGAAAGGTAACAGTGGCCTTGTGTGCAGGTTGAGAAAGAGCTTGTATGGGTTGAAGCAAGCTCCGAGGTAGTGGTACAAGAAGTTTGATAGATTCATGCACGAAATAGAGTTTGTGCTCTATGAGGCAGACCATTGTTGTTACTTCAAGAGGTTTGACAATAGCTATATCATCCTCTTGCTTTATGTTAATCACATGTTGGTAGCATGCTCTAGTGCTAGAGAAGTGAGCAAGGTGAAGAAGTAATTGTCTGAGAGGTTTGCCACGAAGGATTTGGGTGAGGCTAAATAGATATTAGGAATGAGGATCGAGCGAGACAAAGTAGCAGGAAAGCTGTTTCTCTCGCAGGATGACTATATCAAAAAGGTGTTGGAGAGGTTTAGCATACAGAAGGCCAAACCTATGAGTACACCTTTAAGTGGACACTTTAAGCTGTTTAACAATGATTCGCCTAAGAGTGAGACAAAAAAGGCTCAGATGAAGAAGACTCATTTTGCATCAGCAGTGGGGAGCTTGATGTATGCAATGGTGTGTACAAGGCCAGACATCGCACATGCGGTGAGAGTGGTGAGCAGGCACATGAGCAATCCAGGCATGCAATATTGGTTGGCAGTGAAGTGGATCCTAGGATACTTGAGAGGTACTACTGAGAAGGCCCTATGCTTTCAGGGCTGTGAAGTGAAGTCAAGAAGATATGTTGATGCGGACTTGGGATCCAGTGACTTTGACAGGAGAAGGAGCACTACAGGGTATGTTTTCACGCTGGGAGGGACAACGATCTCTTGGGCTTCGAAGTTGCAAAAGATAGTGATTTTGTCAACTGCAGAAAGTGAGTATGTGGCAGTGACGGAAGTGAGCAAAGAGATAGTATAGTTGCAGAACTTCTTGGGTGAGTTGGGGAAGGAGCAGAAGGACAGTGTACTCCATAGTGACATCCAGAGTGTAATTCACTTGGCAAAGAATTCTGCTTTCCACTCAAGGACTAAGCACATTGAGTTGAGGTATCATTACATACGGTATCTCTTGGAGAGGAAGATCTTGCAACTTGAGAAGATTGAAGGAAGCATGAATCTTGCAGATATGTTGACCAAGGTGGTTGCCTTAGAAAAGCTGAAGCTGAACATGGCTTCAGTTGGCCTGGTGAACTGAGAAGAGGCCTGGTGTACCAACGCAGTAAAGAGGATCATCTAGTGAAATGCGACCAGTGACAAGTAACAAGTGATGAGGTCAGTCTCCAGGTGGGAGGTTGTTGGGTTATTGAGCATGTTTGGTACTCGGAGAAGGCGTTGGATGATCGAGTGAAGACCACGCATGAGTACGAGCACTCGCCAAGTGATTGGCGAGCGAAAGGAGAAGTTTCGTGAAGGACCTAGCGGGCGTTAGGCCCCTAGCGATCGCTAGGGGGAGGGGAAATAGAAAAGTTGAAATTTGAGGACCTAGCGACCGCTAGGGGGATAGCGACCACTAGGTCCGGCTGATAGCCTTAATTTTTATTTCATGTTTTGTTTATTTCTTGATCCCCACTCTTTCTAGGGTTGCTCCTCTATAAATACCCATGTAAAGGCACGTCCTAATTGCGACAAAAAGTGTAGTGACTCACAAGAGACCTAGTGGAAAGTCCTTGGCTTGGTACGCCCCCAGACATAGACATTCTTGTCGAACTGGGTGACCAAATCGCTCGCGTTCTTTATTTCGATTTCATTCTTTGTAATTGCTGGCCTATTATTGTTTCCCAACAACGATGCCTTTGGGAAAATCTTGCACTGTATCCACTTGTTGTTGTTGTTTTATTTTCGTCATTTGCTTTCATGTTATGTATTTGCTTTGATCCAATGTATGGTTACTTCTTTATTAATGTATGACTTTAAGCCAATTTGCTATAAAAAGAGAGTCAAATACGGCTATGCCTAGGGTATAACGAATGTCTCTTCAGGGACACCTGTTCAAGCTACCATTTGGGTCAGCAATATTTTAGTATGGTTGTTCTTTGAAAACGCTGCCATCGTTTCTTTCTCATCTACGATGCCTTTGGAAAAATTTTGCACTATATCCACCCGTTGCTATTCTTCTGTTTTCGTCATTTACTTTCATGTTATGTATTTACTTTCATCTAATATATGATCACTTCTTTATTAATGTATGGCTTTCAGCCACTTTGCTAAAAAGAGTCAAATACGGCTGAATTATAAATTTTCTCAATATATATTTTGCATTGTCATGATACCGGCGACGTGGCATATTAATGAGTTTTGGAGCGTTGCGGTGGACTTGTGATGTAACTTTAGCGAGAGGCAGTTGGGCGGTTGACGCACAGCTGGCACCTAAACCCTAAACCCACCGACTGCTTTCCCTAGTATTCCACTTCCAGATTTCCATTTCTTTGTTCCAAATTTTGCAATTGAGGACACAATTTTGCTAGTTGTTGCTGCTTTCTGGTCCCTAGTCCTACCATCCGAATATCTCCTCTCGTATATTTGATTTTTTCCTATTAATTACTTCTGTTGATTGTTAAGTTTTTTTTATACATTAGGTACCTGGAAATTCACTTACCAACAAATACAGATCTAAGTCAAATAAAATCTTTATAAAATAACAAAATTATTCAGACAAATGCAGGAAGTAGTCTATGTTTTTGTCGGTTGTTAAATTGCTAATTAATCCAATCGGCAAAAAGCGGAAAATTTGTGTGTGTTTCCATTTATGGAAACAATTGGAACATTTCTTAACGGTGAATTTGACCATCATGATTAATATTCTCGATGCCAATTTCCACACATGTGGCGTTTCAGTGATCTCCTGAAATTCTGTTCACAAATTTCCTATTCTAGAAGGACAGTAATTAAAGTTCCTCGTTGCTCTTTGGCCTACCAAGAGTTGTCATTAATTAATGGACTATATAAACGCATCATAAATACTGGACTCTATTAACAAGTATAAAATTCCACTTAATAATTGATCTAAAATTTGTCATTAAATATAGCTACTTCAATATATATTGTGACAAAATAATAATATTTATGAATTTATTTCATAAAAAAATGTGAAGGTAAAAATAAATCTTTTAGAAGGGGGAAGGGTAAAAACGTCATGGTGGTCCCTTTCAAACCCAATTGCCGTTGGGTTGGGTTGGGTCCGGTCGCAGTCTATTGACCCGAAACCGCGTGGGAACGACTGCTTTGTCGTTTACCCTTTATGGTCAACCCGATATCGATTTCGATCTTCTTTTTATTGTTTGTGTGATACATATGAAGTATTTATTTTCCTACCCATCACGCGGTTGCATTTAATGCATATGCCATTCACTCTCTTGCTCAATTTGCACAATTTTGTTGCATGTACCATAACTGAACCCAATTGAACCCAATTGAACACTTGGATCAACTAGTTTAGTTCCATAATGTTTACATTGTTTGGTAGAGAAAGTGTTGACGTTATTGTGTTGATTCCCTGCTTGAGCCTACTTATCCGACTCGAATCGAACAGTTAGATTAATTGATCCTATGGCTTGATTGAATTGCCAATCTTGATTTATTTACAGGAGACGGGGTTTTTCATATTTTTTAGTGGATGTATTCGGGTGTGATACCATATATGACAATACTCTCATAAGTTCTTTTCTCCGCGGCAATTTTTTCCGAATAAATTTTGCCGTGGCGAGATTTTTAATAAAACATGTGGATGTAACTCGTTCTTTGTACGGAGGGTATCACATTTGGAAGATGATAGAATAACCTTAGGTGGGTAGAACACATATAGAGGATATGTATATATTACTTACAATATCGATAAAACTACTTTACTTATCAAAAAGGATTAATTGATATGGTGTTCTTTTAAATTAATTAAAAACTCTAAGTTATAGTATTATAGTACAAAATGTTAATATTTTGGTAGAGAGATCATTGATAATCTTATTCGAATTTCAATTATGAGACTCGAGTCTCGCTCTAGCAGGTGTTCAAACACCGTGTAGTTTTAATCATTGACTAAATTGTTGGAATGTTTCAAAAACGCAACAAATACTAGCAAAATTAAAATTAACATACAACATTGAGCACCTAAAAAGAAAATTATTTGCACTTCATAGCAACAGTTAACCTGAAAGGACTTCAGTCCCACGCCAAACAATTGAAGTTAGTAAATGAGGGGCTGACAGCGAACATACATCGTTCATCAAAGTCCTTTTTTTAGAATAATCAAAGTCCCTTTCTCATAAATAAATAAATAAAATAGGGTAAGCATTAATTGCTATAGGCGTTTGGCCACACACTTTTTTTTAGAAATACTTGGCCACACTCATGTAAGAGGTTAAGGTTATCCATCTACCATTGGGTAGAAAATAAAATATTCTTGGAGTCGTGCACTCTATCTTACTTATTAGTTAATTTAAGATGAACCGAGTGAAAATTATTTCATCTTAATCAAGGAGTTTCAAGTTCGACAAATTGAAATGTATCACTATTAAATATTTATTGAAAAAATCAAACCACTTTTTAAATATTATTTTTAATTCGACTGAATTAGTTGTCTTACTAGATGTTTGGATAATTAACGCAAAAGAAGTTAATTTGAGTTGACCTTGCGGTGGATAGACATTGAAGTCGTCCCGAATTGAATTAATTTGATTTGCCTTTCAACATGCCGACATTGGCTTATAATATAACGGGTATGGATTGGGCACGGAATGCTTAGATTCTGAACCATTCGGAATGAAGACATGCGGGGACTTTTTTGCAAACACGCTAAAATGCGGGGACCAAAATGAAAAAAGCCACGCACAAACGCAGGCCGGATACAAATGCCATTATCACATAACTGCGCATGTCAGTGTCACATAACTGCGCATGCCAGTATCACATAACTGTGCGTGCCAGTGTGACCTTTTTGCAAAAATGCTAAAATACGGGGGACCAAAATGAAAAAAACTACGCGCGCCATTATCATCAACGGGGACTTGCCACTGTCACAAATACACATGTCATTGTCACATAACTGCGCTTGCCATTATCATATAACTGCGCTTGCCACTGCGGTCCCCCTTCATTCCAAACCGTACGAAATTAATTTCTTCACTCCGTACCCAATCCACTCCCATAATATAACTGGTATTAACCATCCAAAGTACCAGCACGAGCAATCCATCTTTGGAAGGAATCTACAATCTTCCATTATTATTGGGTGATGGTCGATGTTTGTGGCTTATAATTGGCGTTAGTTTATTGTTGGGGATTAACAAGAACATTAATGGTTGCCTGTTGGTGTTCCGACACCAACGGGGCCCAAATTAGCTACGATTACAATATACTCGAGCGTCATGGACTCGGCCTCTCCAATAGCCCATATCCAAAGATTTTGTCTCTTCCCTTGCACACCCGTGTTTACTGATCATTTACAAATTTTAGTTCTTGGTCATTGAAATATTTTTATAAAATTGGCACCAGAAATAATATTTTATAAAGTGAAAACCTATAGTTGCAGAAGTAGGAATAATGACACCATAATAATATTGTTTCCATAAAGTAGAGATCCACAAACAGGTTGACGAATCTCATTAATATCTACTAGTAGGGCAAGGTGCTCCGCCCTTGTCTTTAGTTGATCAAATTGTTCCGCATTCTGTTTGTGTGACTTCGGAGGTTAGTGATGATGCGCGAGCTGAGGAGGAAGCGACTGAGGCTTTGAACACCACCTTGCAAGTGGGTCTTTCTCTGGTGGAAGACTATTCAACGACTCTTCTACAATTCAAGGAATCGGCGTGTGGAATTGCACGAGTCAAGCGCTTTGACCCTCCTTGATGTTTTGGCCGTGGTTCATCTTGCTTTTAGGAGTGTTGGGGAATTTTTTGGCGTATAAACTGTGAGATTTTTGGTGTGTACTATACAACATCTATATTCGCTTAGTCCTGATAGCGTTTGTCTAGTACCTATGGAGCTGTATTTCGGTACAGTTTGAAGTAATGCTCTGGTGTTTTTATGAGAAGTAATATAACGTTTACCTTTAAAAAAAATAGGGCAACGATAAAAGCAATAATAAATACAAAGGTTGTGGTCAATAAAATAAGAATCATCAAAATACCAAACCATCCAATATAAATTGTAATTTTTTTAAGCATCGCGATTTTTTTTCATATCTTCTATGTTCTTTCCCTCTCTTATTCAAAAAACTCTCTGCCTTGTTGACGTTGCACCGTCCCAATCATGTCTTTATCCTAGAACCTTTTTTTAGAAAGTTTATCCTAGAACCCGGCAGGACACGCGAGGCTTGGGAAAGTGGCGGCATTATTATAATTCACATACCCAATGGGCCGAGGTCAGTCCTTACCTGATGGGGGTGGATATGCTCCAACTAATGGGCTTTGGCTGGTCCAGCTGAACCGAGGAACCTTAGTGGAAGAAATAAGTTCAAGGACGCCATTATTTGGACAAGTAACATTATTCCAAGTCCTTACCTTCCTATTCCTGAATTATGTAGCGTCAATTCTTGGAAAATTTGAAGTATAGTTTAAACAAGTATGCTTTGATATGTCAAATTACAGCAGAGTTTTTAAAATTTAAGATTCAAATTCGAAACTTCTTGTTAAATTAAAATAATTTTTTATTAGTTGATCAAAATATCCATAAAAAAGTGTGAAGAACAATCTCGCAGGAAATATTGGAAACCAATCCAATAGTAAATATCATCAACACCAATGTTGCGATAATTTTTGTACTGACCTGAAGAATTGAGAGCATCAAAAGCACAAATTAAGAGAGTCCCCCTATTCCCACAAAAAATTACAATAAAGGATATTGTAACCAAAACCATCACTATATATCCTTCAATCCCAGTCCTAAATAATTATAACCCTTTACCTCTATACAAATTATATAACCTACATGAATTACGGAGCTAAACAGTTTCTCGTACAAACACGTTTATTTGACAATTCTAATATGATCTGTTATATTAGCACTGATACGATTTTTGTTTCTTCTTTTTTGATAAATAAAATTGTATATTCATCCAAACACCCTTAAAAGGGTAAATATACCAACTATATCAAAGAGATATCGTCAAAGGTACTGGATAAACACACATAAACCCAATTGTATTTCCAAGAGACCAACAACCCCAAAATCTATCCTAAATTTCACCAAAAGCAAGGAAGAATATACGAGTATTGCCTAGCCATATATTCACTCCCGCTCACCAGAAGACCAAAATTACGGTGGATCGTAAAATTTGTTTTGACCGTTTCCCCTTCTTGATGACTTGCGCTCTTAGCAACAGTTAACCTGAGAAGACTTCAGTCCCACGCCAAACAATTGAAGTTAGTTAATAAGAGGCTGACAGAGAACGTACAGAGTTCATCAAAGTCTGTAACGTACGGGAAGGACTAGACTATGAAGTGATGAGAACTAAGGGATTGAATTGTAATATGGCATCTAAACCGCCTCAATAGGGTATAAATAGAAGTAGGATGAATAGTAGGAATCATTCTGGATATTTTGTAAATATTTTCTAATTCTCTGGAACTTGTGTTTCCTTCTATCTTTCTTCTTCCCCTCTATCTTCTCTTCTACTCTTCCATTTCCCCCTTTCTTGTTCTTGAAACCCTAATTCAACATTTAGGTTTGTTACAAAGTCCCTCTTATTTTTTAGGATAATCAAAGTTCCTTTCTCATAAATAAATACAATAGGAGTAAGCATTAATTGCTATAGCCGTACCTTTCAAAAAAAAAAATTTGCTATAGCCGTTTGGCCACTCTCAAGTAAGATGTTTAGGTTATCCATCTACCATCTGGTAGAAACTAAAATATTCTTGGGGTCTTGCACTCTATCTTACTAATTAGTTAATTTAAGTTGAACTCACTATTGTTGTTCCATCTTAATCAAGAAATATTTTTGGGATCGTGCACTCTATCTTACTAATTAGTTAATTTAAGTTGAACTCACTATTGTTGTTCCATCTTAATCAATGAGTTCCAGATTCGACAAATTAAAATACAACACTATTAAATACTTATTAGGAGAATCAAATCTATTTTAAAGGTTATAACCGATTCAAATCTGAATTACTGAATTAGTCATCTTACTAATAGTTCAGATAAAAAGTATTATCGGGAAAAAAAAAGTTTATTTGAGTTGACTTTCCGGTGAATAGATAGACATTGAAGTCGTCCCGAATTAGTTTGATTTGCCTGTCAACAGGCCGACATCGCCCCATAATATAACCGGTATTAACCATTCAAGTACAAGCACGAACGAGCAATCCACCTTTGGAAGGAATCTACCCTCTTCCATTATTAGTGGGTGATGGTCGGTGTTTGTAGCTTATAATTGTCGGTGGTTTATTGTTGGGCATTACAAAGAACATTAAATGGTTGCCGGTTGGTGTTCCGATACCATCGGGTCCCAAATTAGCTACAATTGCATTATACTCGAGAGTCATGGGCTCGGCCTCTCCAATAGCCCATATCCAAAGATTTGTCTCCACAATGTACACTCGTGTTTACTGATTTTTAAGAGGATTCGCGTCATGTTAAGCTCTCTTTCTCGTAAGATTTTTTGCTTTCTGTTGAATTAAACTATATATTCCACTGCTTGTATTCCAGATGATAAAATAAACCAAGATTTGACCATGACTACAATTTTAGAGAGACGCTAAAACAAAGCCTACGGGATTGTTTATGTAATTGGATAATCCTTAGTGAAAAACGTCTTTATATTGGATGGTTTGGCCAAAGGTCTTATAGCCCAACAACAAAACGTTATAAATATTTAGGAGGTCTATGATTCAAACTCTCGCATTTTCATGAGGTAAAATTTATCTTTCAGTGTTTTGATGATCCCTACTATGTTGACTGCAACCATTTTTTTCTATGATCATTTATATTAGGGGTAAAAACTGATAGATCCCTGAGTTTTAGTATAATAGACTAGAAAGTCCAACCACTAATTTTTTAGTCCCTAAAGTTTGAAGAATCAAACCAATCAGTCCATGTCATCAAAATATTTCAATATCCCTAAAATACCCCTTCGTAGAATCAAGCAAAGGTAGAGAAGCATGACATGGCAGCTTCACCACATTCTTGATCTAAGAACCTCTACTCCGCCCACAAAAAAATGAGACAGCACAAATAATGCATTGGCTTGGTGTCCGACGAGCAATATGACGACGACCCATGAAAGCTGTTACTCCAAAACCAATATTATGGCCACAAAAACCTCGACATCAGAGGAAGTGGTGATAGAGGAGCCGCAGCCCGTCGCTCATTGCCCAGATAAACCCAACTTCAGAACCCGCTTGGGAACCTAAATTCGACAAGATCGAGAGCAACTCCAATGACTTGCAGATCAAAGAAGTTGGAGATGGCAATCTCAACTTTGTGTACATCATTACTATCCCCTCCGGCTCTTTTGTCATCAAGCAGGCAAGGAAATATTTTATGATCTTCATGAAAGTAGAAACGATGGGTAAAAAAAAGTTGGGTCTTTGGTGTTTTGTGTTAAATATGAGGTTTTTGAGGGTTTCGGGACTCGGGGTAGTGGTAGTGGTAAAATTTTGAGTTTTTTTTTCAGGGAGTGCAATTGAGTTCGTTGATGTGGTGGTATGTGCAATTTGATGGAGATTATGCTCGTAGAGGTTTTTGGGACTTCTTTGGCTGGTGGAAGTTTGGATATTTTATAAGTGCTTACATTTTTTTAATTTGATTTTAAAAAGGGGTATTTTTGGGATAACGAAAGGTTTTAATGGTGTTATCAATGACAGAGACTGATTGGTTTGATTCTTCAAACTTTAGGGATAAAAAATTAGTTGTTGGACTTTCTAATCAATTATACTAAAATCAGGGACCTATCTGTTTACTTTTTATCCTTTTATATTAAGTCATCTTTGTAATTTTGAAATTGTAACTTTAAAAAAATCCCAAATTTTTTTCATTCGTCTTTTTTTCTTTCATCTCTTTCCCTCTCTTATTTTCACTTTGGGAAAAGTACACATAAATATTTTGTAGTTTCACCGATTATTACTTGGATACCCTGTAGTTTTTGAACCGTAAAAAATGTCAAACTTATTGGCGTATTTTGTCACGGATTGGTCCATTAATCCGGTTCAGATATTTTTGGACAAACGGTGTCGTTTTAATGCCTAGGTGGAACGCCACGTGGCGGCAACGACGATTGTTGTTGCTGATGTGACAGTGATAAATTACCAATTAGTACGAAATTGCATAAAACGTGAATATCACAACACTTCCGAAAATGCGACCAGAAAATAAAAAAAATTGCATTGGCTGGACTCAAACCTGGGTTCTACAGGTTGGAGAACGACATCCTAACCGCTGGACTACATACAACGAACATGTTGGAAAATTACAGCATAACATTAATATAATAGTGTTGTTTGGCATGCTTGGATATTTATCTCTTTCCCTGCCGTTGCTTCAGGCCCCAAACACAAAATTGCTACACCCTCCTCCATCTTTTCTTCCCTTCTTTTTCTTCTTACTCTGCTTCCGCTCATCTTCTTTCTCTTGGCTCATCTTCTCGATCAATACCCAACTCTCCATGAAATCACATCTTCTCTATCATCGTCCGTCCAGAACCCTAATTTCTCTTATTCTTACTTTCCAAATTTAATCAAAACCCCCAATTATGATTAGGGTTTCTTTAAATTTTTGGGATTTGGTTCCCCCTCCCATTGACTCCACCTCTGAACCTGTTACATGATAAGAAAATCGTCCACTTCGTCGAGGAGGGCGGCGATGTTTGGAGAGCATGCGGCGGCGGGGCGGGCGGTTGGTGGTCGCGAGCGTTTCTTGGTGGTTGGGGGCCGGATGATCATTTTGTTTTGGTTTTTGTTTTGGCTTGGACTTCTGCTGGATGATGAAATGGATAGGGATGAGCAATCCAACAGAATAAAGAGAGGAGGAGGAGTCAGAGAGACGAAGGAAGGAATGAGGGGAGAAGAAAGAGAAATAAATGGGAAAATTACCTTCAGGTCCTTGATTTATAGTTTTATTACTCGTAAGTTCCTGGCTTTTGGAAATAATGTATGAGGTCCCTACTTTTTAAGAAATATTGGTCTGAGGTCCCTAGTCACCGGATCGGAAATTTTCTCCGGCGGAGAGCCATCTGGAAAAACAAAAATATCTCTTTGGTCAAAACTTAAGCCCTCCCCTAAAAAAAGACTTCCATTCTGATCTACTCTGGACCACCGATGACTCTCAAACACCAACGAGGATCTACTCTGAAATGCCTACAATTGACGAAAGAAATTACAAGGGGATAGACGACGATTCAGCTCCACGCTCCTCATCCTTTCGATGACGATTGTCGATGATTCAGCACCACGCGTCTCTCTCTCTCAGATCCGTGTGAGCCGGATCATTTTCTCTTCCTCTACCCGACGACTGGAGAAGACTCGACGAACCCTACCGATCAACCACATCTCCACTTCAATTGAACTAGAAAAGCGACCCGACCATTATCGAACATCGAAACCTATACTAACAGATAGAACGAGAGAGAGAGAGAGAGAGGAGAGGGAGAAACCGTCTTCTTCGAGGACTCGAACGTGGAGAATGAGGAGGCACAAACCAGAGGTGTTGGAGCGGATGAGCTAGTGTGGGTCCACTCGAGAGATATCCTCTACGAGCTGCCTCCAATTGTTTTCGATGGCTCTGGCGTTGACCAGATCTAATCCCTCGTGGGCGATGGTCTCGTACGGCGCAGAGCAGACTCTGCTCGTTGGGTGTGGGCATTTGGTTGCCGCTGATAGGGGTAGGGGAGTGGGGAAGAGGCAAGAGGTTTGCAGATGATGGAGACGACGTTGCCGTCGCCAGAAATCTCGTATAATTGCAACCTCGTCGTTAAACCCATTTTTAGTCGAGAGGAAGGAGATGAAGTTTTGACTAGAGGGGTATTTTCATCTTTCCAGATGGCTCTCCGCCGGACAAAATCTCTGATCCAGTGGCTAACAGATAGAACGAGAGAGAGAGAGAGAGAGGAGAGGGAGAAACCGTCTTCTTCGAGGACTCGAACGTGGAGAATGAGGAGGCACAAACCAGAGGTGTTGGAGCGGATGAGCTAGTGTGGGTCCACTCGAGAGATATCCTCTACGAGCTGCCTCCAATTGTTTTCGATGGCTCTGGCGTTGACCAGATCTAATCCCTCGTGGGCGATGGTCTCGTACGGCGCAGAGCAGACTCTGCTCGTTGGGTATGGGCATTTGGTTGCCGCTGATAGGGGTAGGGGAGTGGGGAAGAGGCAAGAGGTTTGCAGATGATGGAGACGACGTTGCCGTCGCCAGAAATCTCGTATAATTGCAACCTCGTCGTTAAACCCATTTTTAGTCGAGAGGAAGGAGATGAAGTTTTGACTAGAGGGGTATTTTCATCTTTCCAGATGGCTCTCCGCCGGACAAAATCTCTGATCCAGTGACTAACAGATAGAACGAGAGAGAGAGAGAGAGAGGAGAGGGAGAAACCGTCTTCTTCGAGGACTCGAACGTGGAGAATGAGGAGGCACAAACCAGAGGTGTTGGAGCGGATGAGCTAGTGTGGGTCCACTCGAGAGATATTCTCTACGAGCTGCCTCCAATTGTTTTCGATGGCTCTAGCGTTGACCAGATCTAATCCCTCGTGGGCGATGGTCTCGTACGGCGCAGAGCAGACTCTGCTCGTTAGGTGTGGGCATTTGGTTGCCGCTGATAGGGGTAGGGGAGTGGGGAAGAGGCAAGAGGTTTGCAGATGATGGAGACGACGTTGCCGTCGCCAGAAATCTCGTATAATTGCAACCTCGTCGTTAAACCCATTTTTAGTCGAGAGGAAGGAGATGAAGTTTTGACTAGAGGGGTATTTTCATCTTTCCAGATGGCTCTCCGCCGGACAAAATCTCTGATCCAGTGACTAGGGACCCCAGACCAATATTTCTTAAAAAGTAGGGACCCCATACACTATTTCCGAAAGTCAGCAACCTGCGAGTAATAAAACTATAAACCAGGGACCTGAGGGTAATTTTTCCAATCTAAAAGAATTTATTTTTAAAAAGAAACTAGAGAGAGTGAGGAGCAATCCGTTGTTATAGCCTAGTTGGTGATGACGTTTGACTTTCAAACAGAATACCTGGGTTCAATTCCCTCATGCAGCAATTTTTTTGATATTTTCACGATTTTTTTAATTTGGTACTAATTTGTAATTTACATATCACCGTCAGCATCAAATAATCCTATTCACTACCACGTGGCACTCCACGTTGGCCATAAAATGACGTCGTTTCGCAAAAAAATTGGACCAAAGCTCGGGACCAGTCCGTGATAAAATACGTGAATAAGTTGGACCTTTTTTACGGTTCAAAAACTACTGGGTACTCAAGTGATAATCAGTAAAACTACATGGTACTTATGTGTACTTTTCTCTTTCATTTTTCCATCACTTTGGTTAAGAGCATGGTTTTAAAACCCGGCCCGGAGCTACGACCCGGAATTTTTACTATTTTCTGGGTCGACCGATTTGATAGGTCGGACCACCGGTCGGACCAAAAACATTTTTATTTTTAAATATTTTCAATAATATATATACATATATATATGTAAGTTAAAATAGACTTATTTACTTTTTTGTCTCTCCACTCTATAAATCTACTTTTTTATTACTCTATAAACTTGTCAAATCAATTTTTTTTCTTCGAAAACCACCCAAAAAATCTAATTTTGCCCATTTTTGTACGAATCAAGTTCGACCGGTCAGGGTGGACCTCAAAATCGACCAGTCCAATTAAATTTGATCTGGTTAGTACAGATCCCGGTCAAAAACTTAAAAATGACCCGCTCATGTACCCAATTTATGATTTAACTAGTGAGACCATATTTTTTAAAACCATAGTTAAGAGCTGCGAGACTTGTTGACGTCCCACCGTTCTTTTCACGTCATTTTGGGCATCCTAGAACCTGGCAGGACACGCGAGGTTTGGGAAAGTGGCGGACTGTGGTCTGTGAAAGTGGCATTGGGCTTATTTCATTTTTGGGCTCGTTGACAAAATTGGTTTAGGCTGAGCTGTCTTGTTTAATTGGCATTACAAAAAACACAAGCCCAATGGGCCGAGGTCAGTCCTTACCTCATGGGGGTGGATAAGCTCCATCTAATGGGCTTTAGCTGATCCAGCTGTACCGAGGAACCTTATTGGTGGTCCATATCGACAGCTGTTGCCAGTTTGCAACTACCATCTTCGTCCCATTAGTGGAAGAAATAAGTTCAAGGACGCCATTATTTGGACGAGTAACATTATTCCAAGTCCCTACCTTCCTATTCCTGAATTATGTAGCGTCAATTCTTGGAAAAATTTAAGTATAATTTAAATAAGTATGCTTTGATATGTCAAATTTCAACAGAGTTTTGGAGTTTTGATGACCCTCCTTAACTTTTTTTGGTGTGAATGGTGAGGACCCTCCTTAACTTAGGTGCTTTGCGAGGTAGTTAGGCTAGACATGTTTTGCGTTTGGTGTATATACGAGTCTGTAGTGTATGTACTTCTGTTTTTATTTGGTGTATGTATTCATATCACTATAGTATATTGTGATATGTGTTATCTAGTACCTAAAATACGATACTTTTGTTACGATTGATGTATTCTTGTTGGTGAACACTTTTTTGGGAAATATAGTACTTTACTTGTATATAAAAAATTACAACGGAGTTTTTCGAATTTAATATTCAAATTCAAAATTTTTTGTTAAATTAAAACAACTTTTTGATGGTTAATCAAAGTTTCGGTCGTAAATATCATAAAATGGGAAGAACAATCTGGCAGGAAATATTGAAAACCAATCCAATAGTAAATATCATCAACATCAATGTTGCGATAATTTTTGTACTGACCTTAAGAATTGAGAGCATCAAAAGCACAAATTAAGAGAGCCCCCTATTCCCACTAAAAGTTACAATAAACGATATTGTAACCAAAACCATCACTATATATCCTTCAATCCCAGTCCTACATAATTGTAACCCTTTACCTCTATACAAATTATATAACCTACATGAATTACAGAGGTTAATCCATGTCTCACACAAACACGTTTAACTTACGAATTCTGATGTGATCTGTTTCTTTAGCGCCGGTATGATCACACGACAAAGAACTAATCATTCATCAATCAATGAGCTCTTAAGAAGAAAAGACTCAATTCCGGACCAGCAGCACCATCCGGATTAATCATGTAATAAGCTTCAGAATCCTTGGATCCACCAACTCTCTCGAACCTCGCCCTTATGTAAGTTAATTCCCCATCTGCCGAAATTTCCTTCTCATTATTACCGCAATTACTAGGACCCGGAGGAGGCGGAAGAACACCTGCACCCATTGAAACCCCTCTAAGAAGCTGCATCACGTGGAGCTCATCATCAGACATCTGCTTCCTCCGTATAGAGTAACCAATCTTCCTCCCATTACAGTACACCGCCCAGACAAACTCCTCGAGGAGCTTCTTCTTGTGTGTCTTGGTCTCGCTCTCCAGCGCGATCCGGACCACGTCCGAGGCCATTTCCTTGTGGAACAAGGCGGTGTGCATCGGCAGCTCGATCACGAAGCTCGGGAGGCAATGGGGGTCGTCTTGTATCGCCAGCCCGACTCGCCCTTTTCGGTACCCGAAGAGGGTCACCGTGGTCGCGTTGTCCTTCAAGAGAGGCTTGTTCCGTTGCTTCCCTAAGAGGGCAACCATCTTGCACCCCGAAGTTAGCATGGGGAAGAGCTTGAACACTTTTAGTAGCCCTCCCGACTTGAACCTGGAACGCTTCTCCCCCGCGGGTGGCGGCCGGAGTAGGGACTGGACGGCTGCATTTTCTGCTTTGAAGTAGGGACTGGAGTGATAATTCGGAGGTACTGGCATTGGAACAATATATTTAGAAATGACAAGGTGTGAAAATATTTATAATGGAGATGGAGAGAGTGGGAGTTAAAAGGGTGGTGGTTGGTCACTTTGGATGGGTTGCGAAATTGGAATCTTTTTTTCCTTTTCAAAGTGGGGATGGGAAGAAAGAAAAGGCATGGGAAATGGGAGGAGAACAGAAATTGTAATGCTTTGATGTGACCAAGTTTTTTTTTTGTGGTGGAATTGATGTGACCAAGTTTGGAGATGAGATAAAGTGAAGGGGATGGAGGTTGAAATGAATGCGATCGATGATATATAATAGAGAGCCGGACCACGCAAAGCAACGTAGGGGAACGAAAAAGGGCAAAGTCTTGAAGGAAAGAGGACCAAACACGTAAGAGCAATCGGTAAAATATTGTCATTTGTTTAGTTATAAATCTTGATTTCCAACATGAAAATATAGCTATGCTAAAAGTCAGCAAAGTTTTTTACGTTTAAATTTTATTAGAAGTAATTGTATTTATATATTACATATAAGACATGTGAAAAATTCTATCGTAAATACGGAATTGTGGCTGCAAATTTCGTTAAAATCCTACTGCAGAAAAATATATTGAGAAAAAAATTGCGAAAAAAAAGAGTACCCGATTGTTAATGCTGCTACATTAATTCTACGCCCAAAATAATTTGGGCCACCCATGTCTATTATAGATTTCTATTACAATTTACCCGAAGATAATTGCATTACAAATCTGTCTAGACTCGATTAACAAAGTCTTATTCTCTTCTTTGGTTTTGTTTAACTAGAGCTTAGATTATTCGACTTAATCGATTCAAACATAACAATGTTTGGCTTGTGCATGTGAGTCTCTGATTATACCAGATAGGGCATCACCATCAGTTTGCTTTATGCTTTTCCGAACCCAATCCCAAGTCCTCTCTAATTATTGAGGTGCACCTCACCTTTCCTTTCATTGCATTTGATCCATGGAAATTCTAGCAAACTTTTGTAAGTTTAGGTGCGAGTGGAACTCTCCTTTTCTTCCTCCACCCATTTTTTTACCACTGTCACTGTCAGGGTATTAGTCCCATGAACTTCGATTGATGTGGAATGATTTTAAGCCCTGCACTGCGTATCTTTGGAAAACAATTAAATTGATATATGTGTCACAGACCAGTCATTATTCCTTTTGTAAAATATTATCGGGACTGATGAAATGAAAAAATCAACTTGGTCGCAAGGGTGTAGACGTAGAAATCTATTTTTAGGAAATCATGTATTTTTATGCCAACCTGCGACGATCGCTACTTGCTCACTAATCGAACCTAGGTTCGAGTAATTTTTTTTGAAAGATTGACTAAGTTGGTTTTACAACTATATAATGCTAGTGCATTATAAAGAGTATAAACTTAAGATCTATTAGTTAAATTAGAATATAACCTAATGTAAATATTCAATGCTGATATATATTAATTTGGGCATAAGATTTATATCATGGAGTTCAGATGAGCATTACTATGTAAAGAACTTAATGTGGCAAAGTCAAAGCGGACGAACTGTAATTATTTGTAGCAAACCATCGTGAGTCTGAGGCATGTCGAAAACGTTAAAAAACACAACAAAAAAGAGATTTTTTTTCCTGGATAAGTAGATTGATTCATTAAAATCCCAAGAGATACAAAACAGCAATCGAGAGCTTGGCAAACCAGGCCAAAAATAAAAGTCCAAATCAGGGAGGCCAAAAATATCCGGAGACTCATCTAAAGGATTCTTAGAACAAAATTAAATCTTGCTGACCCAAGTCCGAGATAGAGTTTGATCACTGAAGTCAGGGACGGAGGAACGTGACCGGGAGTGGGGGCGATTGCCCCCACTTAATTTTTTTATGTTTGATAACTAGGTATATTTTTTAATGTATGTCCCCACTAAAATTAGGAATTGATCCTATTAAAAAATTAATCAAGCTAAAAAATTAGAAATTGACTCCACTCCTCAAATTTTCTGACTCCGTCCCTGACTGAAGTCATTCGTGAGCCCGATAAAAAATAGCATGAGAGAGAAGATCCCGGTTGTCCCTATCTCCTCGGCAGATAGCCCCGTTCCACAACAAAAAATAAAAAAATGAAAAATATAAATTTTCTATGATTTAGGCACAAAGTAGAAACAATTTAACCAATTTTACTTACCATACTCAAAAAATAATTTTGTTATGAAAACTAACAACCATGAAGTCTCAATAATTTAGAAGTTTGAAAAAATATTCTGACAATATTTAGACGCAAAATAGGTCTTGATCGTACTAAATAATTAGTAGAGCAATTATGTAAGATACTAACTAGTCTATTAATGATGTGGGACTACACACTAGTAGCGGGTGGAATCTCGATAAATTAAATATATATTTGGAATAGGTATGACCTCATATTTACATAATAGATTGCACGAATTATATGATGCTATATAATTGATCAATTGGTACAAAAGTTTCTGGAAAAATTATAACTCGGGCCGGCCACATGGGCGATCTTTTAAGCACATGTTGGAGTTGGGGTCCAGAGGAAACGTGTCTTTGTCCAAAATTTGGGTCCCATGAAAATATTATAAATCCAAGGAGCGCTGCACAAGTCGGGTCTCATTTAGGGATGGCAATGGGTAGGATAATGTAGGATATTGATAAGATCCTAAGCATATTCTAATTTTTTTTGATCGACTCATACCTTACATTCGACCCTACAAATTTTTTATTGTTAGATTCATATCCTACCCTCCTGAAGACCCAGGATCTGCAGGGTCCGATCCTTTAACGTTCTGCATTTTGATAATTTTTAATCAAAACTTAATTTTTATATAAAATTTAAATAAATTCAAGACATTTACTTCGTTACGCATCAACATTCAATAAAAAATTGATGAAACATCAAATTTTACAATTTAATTTCAATAGTCCAAGGTTTTTTTTTAGAGTTTGAAGTACATAAACAATTCAACAACAAAAAAATATAGCATGTCAGTTTCTAGTGATCTATCATTCACGACATCTTCTAAGCTAGTTGCAGAATAACATAATAAATATGCTAAAGTTAACCGTAAAGTATATTATATATATTATCAATACGGTCTAACAATGGTCTAACTAGAGTCTAATTAGGGTAGAGTCTAAGATAGGGTAAAAATGTAAGGGTAGGATCCGACCCACGGGGTCTAGCTATGGATTCATACCCTACCTCTAAACATGGACTCATACTCATACCCTACCCTAGACCCAGTCAAAGTCAACATACCCTAGATCCGTAGGGTGAGGGTAAGGTGCGACACTCAGGGTATGGATATTTCTGCCATCCCTAATCGCCTTGTACGTTTTGATAAAGTAGTAGCTCAAAATCTCCAAATAATCCAAATAATAAAAATCTTGGATTCATTTACGAATTTAAAACTATTTTAATAAAAATAATTTTTAAATAAAATTCGACAATAATCACTATGTAAATGAAAAAATTCCAAACAAAATATCGCTTACGATGACCTACCTATGAAGCCAGTCTAGAGCAGGGGGAGATGGTACTGCTACCATTCCCGGAACAAAAGAAAAGTTAAAAAAAAAAACATATTTTGAGTTCAAGTATTCCCATTATAATAGGTATTATTCGCTAAACTATTTCTAGATAAAGTGAAACAATATTCAACTCTATATTATTTTGATAAGTACAACTAGAGTTGTATTAATAAAAAAAGGATATTTACAAGACTGCTGAGCCATAATAGGCAACAACAGCAAAAAGACCCCAAAATACAGATCCTCCCAACGGCCAAATTAAACCAAATTAATGACCCAAAGAGCAACATTTGGAGTAATTTGACAGTATTTGACAGCAATTTAAAAAACATAAGCAAGTCTTGTCCATGTAGATCCTCAATCGAGTTTGACCAAATTAGTTATTCACACGTCCGGAAAGTGCCATGTTTATCACCATGTTCAGCTCCGGTTGTTTTTCGTCAAAAATTACCTTGTTCTGATCATGCAAAATGCTCGAAGTTATGGCATCAAACAAAGCAAAAAGAATGCTCTTCATCATCTTTCCTCGCACCAAACCATTCCAACTCGCCAAAGCAACAACAGACATACTGGGGGAGCACCAGCTAACTCCAATTAAATTGGTGAAATGCGACCAGATTCGACGCGCAAAAGAACAGTGGAAGAGGAGATGCAGCCTAGATTCATCTTCAATCCTACACATTGGGCAAAAAAAATCCCAAACATCAAGGCTTCCAGAACTGATAAGATTATCTCTTGTCTAGATTCTTCTTTTCAGAACTAACCAAAGGAAACATTCAACTTTCAGTAGAATTTTCTCAATCCAAATGGAACTCAAATCATGAAAAAGAGGGTTGGAAGGGGTATCTTTGACTTTATATTAGTGTAACTCTTTATATAATTGACCGGATTAATAATCCAATTTAGGTCATACTTGACCATTATTTTACTCATCACAGCTCTCTTACATGTAACATTAAAGAGTTATTTTAATCAACAAAACTATCTTTGCCATACCTGATGATGACTAACAATCCGCGGATAAGATAGCACATTATTGATACATGTGAATGTACTTTATAATTATTCAAACAGAACTAGCAAGTTTCGAATGAAGTAGAAATGAACATGTAGTCAAAGTCACTAGTCTAGATGGTAGAATGCGTATATGATTTGGATTTAATTCTTTAGAAGTGTAATCTTAGCGTAAAAATTTAATTCATAGACAAGTAATGAACATGTAAAGATTGGGAAGCTAGTGTATAAATGCAAGAAAACATATACTTCATGTGTAGTTTTTCTATCAATATTTAAAATCAAATACATTTATAAAATTTTTTTTGTTAACATACATTTTCAAAGTTTAAACTCGAGAACTTTTTAAATCTATCGTTGTTACATACTTCACGTGTAAAAGGTACCAACAAGCGGGTATATATCCATTTCTCCACTTTGATATGAGAAGTCATTGTCCAATTGATGCAACATAAAGCAACAACACATTAGTTGATGCCCCGAAACAGTAAGAAGAGCCCAACTTTTCTTCGGGGACACATCGCCACATGATCTTCTTTGGATGGCTCGAGCCACTTATCTTCCCATATTCGTTTCTGTTTATTGGTTTTTATGAGAGGCTCGATGATTGGAAACATCAATTAGGAGTTGCTTAATTATTGATTGAAGTGATGTACATAATCCGCCAATCTTAAATGCTTTTGTTGTTGCATAATAATAATAATTGAACATTCTTAAACATGACACGCCACTTGATCTTTGGTTTATAACACATGTTTTCCAGATATTCACGAGAACGATTAATCTAATTTTGATCGGTTAAATTTTTTGATAGGTAACAAATAGCTCTCAACAAATATTTAATATTGCTGAATTTTTTAAAAATTTAAACTTGAAATATCTTGATTATAAACTAGAACAATTCCACTGACATGACTTGATTGATTATTGCAGTCACCTTATTTTAAGTGTTTTTGAGCCATTTGATTGCTTAGTTTAACGGAAATATTTGTAGCTTTATCTAAAAAAAAGGAAGGGCGTTTTTTTAAGCAATCTTGTTGATTTGTGAATTTTATCTTGAAATTACTCCCAAAAATTTTTTATCTTGAAATGAAAGTAATCATGTTGATTTAAAATGTAATAATGACGACCCACATAAATAGGAAATTCCAGTTTGCTTCCAGATTGTCATGCTACTTCTTTTTCTAGTAAGATTATGGGGGGATTATGAGATTATGGAATTGTTGTGGAAGCATATTATAAGAAACATCAGATAAGTATAATATGCACAAATTCTTAATAGAAGAGAGATTAAAAAGAAGACAGATCTAAAGTTATAGTGATCACGGAGTCAGTCCTAACGTCAACACATTAACATGTTAATGTATAGATTAACTGACACGTGAATATTATAGTTTAATTAAGAAATTGAGTGGAAACTCTGAAAAGTTACGTACACTAAAAAATCAGCGCAATTTTTTTGAAACTTTGTGTCCATGTTTGATTTAGGTTTAGATTTTTCAGTTTCCGGATATAAAAACTGCGTAAATTAACACAGGTTTACTCAATCAATTAAGTTGAACGGGTATTACAGTTCATTGGATTATCTTAATGTAATATAGTATTATACTAGAATTTTCATATTTATCTGAAAAATAGTTAACAGAAAGTAGAAATTGTTCTAGTTATAATTTGATTACATAACTTTCGACATTTAATGCATCACCACTGCAACAAGGCGAGACTTTCTATGTTAACGTTAGCCAACACACACCGTATGCATTTTCTTGGGAATTTTTTGGGTATTCGATGTCGATTATTTTCGAATCTTATTTTAAAATAAAATTTTTAATTATTTTTTAATTATTCTCATACCACCTAGACTAACTACCGTCGGGTTCCGCCGGAATATCTTTCCATGAAAGAGGAACCGAGGCAAAACAAGAACAGATAAGCAAGTAGCTTCTCAAAAACACGATCCAGCACATTGGGCTCTATTAGTCGACAGATTCCAAGCATACATTGTTATTATATTCTAATTCATTGCACGCATTTGATAGATATTTTTAGGCCACAAATATAATTCATCGGAAAAACAAAATCCACAGAGATGATGCTGGTAGTTGCTTCTCATAATTTATTACGAGACACATTTTGTAGATGGCAAGGCAGACATAACAAGTGGGTTCTTCTAGCAGCCTGATTCTTTGAACCAGGTGCCGGACATTTTGTCTCTGTTTATGCTGGTAGGGCAGGGTAAGTACTCTGATATCCAATTTTGTAATTATTCCAGGAAATACGTGAGCTGGGTTTAGTCATGACCAACTCGGTTTAGTTTTAATCATGAAATTGTTATCCAGTCAACCGACCAATCTGATTTAAAAATCGTTAACCATTATTACTGTTAATAAATATTAACGTTAAATGATGATTCAAAATTCACGGTTAAACTGGAAAATAATTAAATAAAAAGATTATTTTTATTTTTATTTTTTTCTATAAGAATAATTTTTGTATAATATGTAACATATGATTTTAAGCTTTAAATCTAAAAAATATATTCTTGTATGACATGGAATTATATGAAATACAACATTTGACTTCTTAAAAAGATATCTCTTCAATCTTTTTTATATATTTACAGAAGTTGAACTATCAATGACAAAATTAGTAGCAAAACTTTTCATCACCCTTTATACTTGTAGTCCAATCTGACGTGGAATTGAATTGCGTATCTTCACCGGAAGACTTGGGCCCAGCCCAAACTAACCCAAACCGTATGTACATAGATCAGGCTCACAAAAGCCCAATTGTAAGCCCATTTTAGGTTTTGCTTTTCGGTAAGTACGCAGGTCGGTGCAACGGAAACTTTCCAACCCAAGCCCCTCTATATATATATAGAATTGACCGCGCTTCAACGAAACAGAGCTCCTCCTATCTCTCTTTCATCTCTTTTCCTAATTTAGGGTCGGTTCGTCCCCTAATTACTATGCCTACTCTGGTTCCCTACCGATTTACGTTTCTCTGCCTCTAATCACTAATCTTATATTGCTCGAGTTTATGGTCGTTCCTCCTCAGTTTTGGCTAATTCCTCATCTCTCTCGCTTTTGCTCTCTGTCTAGTTATCTGGAACCGAATAAACGATGGAAATTTGCGTTTGTACTTCTCTCGATTTGCGTTGGCCACTTGATCCTTGATTTTTCTGTGCATTATTGGATTGTTTTTGCGACAACCGTTGGCCGCAAGTAATTTGATGAGAAGAACAGTTGTTTGGTAAAGGTAAAATTCGATTTAGTGTTTTTATGTTTTGGCAGAGTAACATGTGGTTTTTTATTTTTCTGGTTACAAAATTTTTTCTAATTTACACTTTGCGACAAAAATATTGGAGGTGTAAATTTTGATTCAAAAGGAATACATCTCCCAATAATATTTTTTTATTCAAATAAAATATCTTCTCGAAATGTGGAAGATCTATCTACCAAAAAACGTGCACCTCCTCTCCGGTCGGTTCTTTGACCTTCTGGATTCTATTTTTATTTTATGTTATTCGATCTTTATTTTTAATTTTTATTATGTGCTGCTTTTATGCTCGAGTCATCCTTGTAGGTGGCTTCGCCTTGCTTTGGTTTAACTTTATCTGCTTTTGCTTGGATCGACCTATGCTCGTTATGAAATCTGTTCGGTTCTCGAAGCCTTACCTCTTGGTGCAGGTGGATAGCCTTATCTTCGGTTGGATCCGTCCGATCTTGGCATTCTTTGCGTGCATCTCGTATACATTCAAATGCCCATGATGTTGTATCAATGACGCGATCTTGTGGTTATCAGCCGCAGCTTGTCTCGGCAACTTTCGCCTTGGATGTTTGGCTCTAGTAGTTTTTCGTCTGCCTTTCGCCTTCACCCATACCTCTCTGTTTTCGATTGGCTTGGTTTCGTGTTATGTTTCTGTGTTTTCGCTCTGTGCTTATATATAATTTTTCCGTATTATATAATTTTTATGTTAATATAGACTTCACGCCATCTTTCGCGTTTGATGAGAAATTAATAATAAATTAGAGACCCAACCCAAGTCGATTGGTTTGGGTCTTCCAGGAGGGAGAAAAGAAAGTCAATGGTTATCTCCTCCGCTATAGCCACCACCCTCACTCGTATATCCGCTACAAACCCTACCACTCCTCTCATCGCCAACTTCCACAAACTCCGGAACGCCACCAAAACCGCCCTCTCCTCTCCCAGGCTCTCGCAACTTCAATCCTCCAAAACGATGTCGTCGTCAGCCTCGGCCAAGGACGAGAGAATCACGTCTCCTTACGGGTCCTGGAAGTCCCCCATCACCGCCGACGTCGTCTCCGGCTCCTCCAAGCGCCTCGGCGGCACCGCCGTCGACGGGCTCGGCCGCCTCCTCTGGCTCGAGTCCCGCCCCGCCGAAGCAGGGTAATAAAAACTGTCCTTTTATCTATTTACGAATTCGGATTATATTGTTTCTAAAGTTTTGAGCTTTTATAGACGGGCGGTTCTTGTGAGGGAGCCCGGGAGACCCGGGGACGAGCCGGTGGATGTTACTCCGAAAGAGTTCGCGGTGAGGACGACGGCTCAGGAATACGGGGGAGGCGCGTTCTGTGTCTCGGGCGAGACGGTTTTCTTCTCCAACTATAAGGATCAGAGGCTGTACAGGCAGGCTATCGACTCCCAAGGTCAGCCGGGAGGGTTCCGAATAGCCAGCTTACTTCTTGATGGTGCTTTGCTTCTCTTTGTTTATGCGGTTTTCTGGTGAATTTTGCAGATGCAGCCCTCGTGCCACTTACACCGGATTATGGTGGACCGGTTGTGTCTTATGCTGATGGGGTTTTCGACCCACGGTTTAACCGCTATATCACTGTAATGGAAGGTGGGTGGAGTCTGTTGGTTTCTCTTTGATGCTTTGGTGTTGGAACTTGAGAATGCCGGTTGTTCTAATTCCGGGTTTTGCTTGTCTTGCTAGATCGTCGCGTAAGTAGCATAGATGCGATCACTACGATTGTAGCCGTGGACCTCAATAACAAGGATGTCCTAGGTGGTATTTGATTTGGGATCAGCTTAACCAGGCTTAATTCTCCGCGTTTGATCCACTTGAGTGTGCTAACTGATAGATATTTGTTTTTTTTTTCTTGTGACTTCGAGATACAGAACCAAGGGTGTTAGCAAGTGGCAATGACTTCTATGCTTTCCCAAGATTAGACCCTAAAGGAGAGCGAATTGCATGGATAGAATGGGGCCATCCGAACATGCCTTGGGATAGGACCGAACTCTGGGTTGGTTATATTTCAGAGACTGGGTAAGTGGCACTGCTAATTTTTGTAGCATTAAGAAGTTATTAGTTGACAGCTTACCCTGCAACCAAGTCTTCGCTAGCTTTCCTATTTACTTCTCTGTTTAGATTGTTAAATGTTGTTGATGACCTTGATAACGTTGTGTAGAGAAATTTACAAACGGGTATGTGTTGCGGGTCAAGATCCGGCTCTAGTAGAGTCCCCAACTGAACCCAAGTGGTCAAGTGAAGGTACCTTCCCCCTTTGTTAAAGAGTTACTTGATTTCGGTATCACTCTGACATCTTTTATGATGATGAAAATTTACCAAGAGTTTCTAATTATGTCATTCTTTTTGTATCTCAAGTCATTTCTTAATGTATGCAATGCAGGGGAACTATTTTTTGTCACTGACAGAAAAAGTGGATTTTGGAATCTGTATAGATGGGTAAGTAACACTTGCCCATTTCTGACAGGCAGTTTAGTACAACTCTTGAAATCCCTTCTGCTTGTCCTATCAAATCTTTCATCTGCTTAAACACTATGTTTCCAGCCTCTTCACTTGTATGCTCCATAAACCTAAAGCTTTCAGAACTCCCCCCTGGACCGTAGGTGGTAGCTTACTTTCTTGACTTGCATTATAAAGTTTTTACCCTTTTTTGTCTTGTTTGCTTCAAAGTGAAGTGCGATATCATAGGAGTTTGTGGTTAGTGCTCGTGATTTGGTGTTGGTATAAAAATTGAGATTAGGTTTTGTAGCTTGTTTGTAAGCAACAGAATTCTCAAGTTAGCTGTATAAGTGATTGAATATATAATGACTTAGAACAATGACGTCCATGCATCAAATTCAACAACTTAATAGACATCAGCGATGCTCAGGGACATTGAGGCACTTATTGTTCCAAGACCGTTAATTGCTTTGCTGCACAATGATGAGAAAGTTGTCTCTCGTCTTTAAATCCTGCCCTTCACGCGGGATCATGCTAATTGCTAAGTGTGTGGATTTGATCTTCAATATTGATTGAGCTGGACAATATTCCTCATGTTAAAGCAAGCTTTGACACTCTTAACATGATGTTAAAGATCTTACTATTGGTGGTGTGTGTCTCATGTATCGTGTTTACTTGGAACTATAAGTTAATTCATTTATAATAGTCTTTTACTGTTTCTTGAGGACAGGTTGAGTCTGCAAACGATGTAGAAGCCCTTTACCCCTTGAATGCTGAATTCTCAGGACCACTCTGGGTGTTCGGCTCTAGTTCTTATGAAGTTATTCGAAGTAAGGAAGGACATAATTTAGTTGCTTGCAGCTACAGGTATCTATGTGGAAACAAAGTTGCTTTCTGTTTCTTCTGATATAGATGGACAAATTCTTATGCGCTCTAGATTGTAAGACCCCCATGCTTGTTACTTGGTGAAACTTTAGTGTTTGATTTCAGGCAAAATGGGAGATCATATTTGGGAGTGCTCAATCTTGTTCAAAGCTCGTTCTCACAGCTTGATGTTCCTTTCACAGACATCAACAACATTGTACCTTCTGAAGTCTTATCATCTCTAATTTGTGTTACTGGGGGCGGAGGCCCTCATAGAGAACATTTTCCATGGATGTCTAAGATGTGTATTCCATGCAGATTTCAGGAAATAATTGTGTATATGTTGAAGGAGCATCTGCTGTTCTGCCATCATCAGTGGCTAAGGTGCTACAGCTTGTTCAATTTGAATCCCTTCGTTTTTTTTCCAAAAATCATTTTGAGAGCATTTGTATAAAAAAAATGTTGCCTCCTTTTTCCAGGTGACTCTGGATGATCATGGGTCCAGTGTGGTGGATTTCAAGATTATGTGGTCATCCTCTTTTGACAGCTTAAATTACAAGCAATATTTTAGCTTGCCAGAACTGATTGAATTTCCTACAGAAGTTCTTGGTCAAACTGCATATGCGTATTTTTATCCACCCTCTAATCCCATATACCAAGCTAGTCAAGATGAGAAGCCCCCACTGCTTCTGAAAAGTCATGGTAATTGGATCCTTCTGTGATATGTTGTTTCTCTCATTTTCAATGCCATTCAAAAGCTTATGAGAGACATCTACAATGGATCACTGATTGTGGTGAATTGGCTAATTTCTCATCAATACCGTTCATCTTTTTCCAGGAGGGCCTACGAGCGAAGCACGTGGCTTCCTAAGCTTGAGCATTCAGTACTGGACCAGTAGAGGTTGGGCAGTTGTGGACGTTAATTATGGTGGAAGCACTGGTTTGTTCTTATCCTGGACTCGATAAAGAAACATTGCGGTCTATCTAGTAACAGAACTTTTGCTGGGTCAATTATCATAATTTTTTGTGGTGAATATAAGTAGATTGTTTTGTCCTTGTTTGTTGCAGCAGGGTGTTAGTTTACAGTATTCCTATGCTTCAAAAGGGGATGGATGTGAATGGCACCAATATTTTGGAGTTCTTATGTTTTTGTTACCTTGACAAAATGAAAGACGACTTCCCTCTTTTAAAGTTTTACTTGGCTTCTCGCGAGATGTAATTTAAAACTTCTGGTGCTAACATATCTAAAATCTTGAAGGGTATGGTAGAGAGTATCGAGAACGCTTGAATCACAAATGGGGAATTGTCGATGTCGCTGATTGCTGTAGTTGTGCAAAGTTTTTGGTAAGCCCTAAGAATCATTCCCTGAATCTGTGGTATTTGTCTCTCCGTGCGCGGACATTTATGGACCAAAAACATAAGAATTAGCTTATTTCTACTGAAGGCATGGGACACACATGTTATAATTCTTTTAGGTTATATGTGTACATTTTATGTATCTAGGTGGACAATGGAAAGGTGGATGGTGAACGTTTGTGCATAACTGGAGGCTCAGCTGGTGGATATACGACTTTAGCTGCTCTTGCTTTCAAAGAAACATTTAAGGCTGGAGCTTCCTTGTATGGTGTAAGTGCTCTTGCTTATTTTTGAGGGGTGTGGGTGAGACGTGTGTATGGCCTGGAATCAAATGTGACGTGTTTGCATAATGAAGACAAACACATCTCCATTCCTAACCTCCTTTCTTCCTTCTGGAAACAAATGATTTTGCAATTTCTTCGTGTCAAGATCTAGGAAACCTGTGAAGTTTTCATAACAGTTCTTGTGGCGTGTTTTGTTCAGGTGGCAGACTTAAATTTGTTGAGAGCGGAGACTCACAAGTTCGAGTCCCATTATATTGATAACCTTGTTGGTAATGATCAGACAACCAGATAGCCTATAGGTTTATGTTTCTACTCGTTCTGTTTGTATCATTTGACTGAAAACTGATGCCCTTAACAAAATACAGGCTGTGAAAAGGATTACTTCGACAGATCCCCAATCAATTTTGTTGATCAATTTTCATGTCCAATCATCTTATTCCAAGGGCTGGAGGACAAGGTATGAAATCCTTTTCTTGGTTAACTTCTTTCAAAGCACCGAATCGCAACATATAGTCAGCCTCTTGTAGATAGTCCTGCAGCAGTCATTTAATAGAAGCTATCTTTTTTTCCCTTTCTTTCCATTAGCAAACTGAATATAATTATGCAGATTGATATACTTTCATTGTCTTCCATAAGTACATCTAGTTGAGGTCTGTGTTCTGAAAGAGTTGGGGCTACAATTCCTCGGCTCTAGAATTTCTTTTCTGAGACCGAAATGAAGATGACTCTCGTACATGATTGACTCAGGTTGTCCCTCCTGATCAAGCACGCCAAATCTATCAGGCTTTGAAGAAGAAGGGTCTGCCGGTTGCTCTTGTAGAGTACGAAGGAGAGCAGCACGGTTTCCGCAAGGTAATGCATCGAACATATAATTTTATCGAAATGGTCGGTTCTTACAAGAGAGATACCTAAGCTTCTGATCTCTGACCGCAAACAGGCTGAGAACATCAAGTTCACCCTAGAGCAACAAATGATGTTCTTTGCTCGCTTGGTTGGATACTTCAATGTCGCCGATGACATTACTCCCATCAGAATTGATAACTTCGACTGAAACTGGAAGCTGACAGCAGTGACAGGTACGATACTGAATCTTCAGGTTGCAACTTCATACCGAGCTCAGACGGAAAAACTGATGTTGGTGCAATCTGATTAGCGGGACTCGTTTGCCAATTTCATGAGACTTGATGAAATAAAGGATTGTCTTGTATTTTTTGTAGTGAAATTAGGGGAGGAGGATTATGGGATTATGGAAGTGTTGCAGAACCAGATTGTAAGAAACATCAGATAAGTTTAATATAAGCAAACCCTTATTATTACAAGAGAGATTTAAAAGAAGATAAACCTAAATGAAAGTAATCTTGAAATGATTTTGCAGGATATGGGATGCTACAGAAATGTATGGATCAACTGACGTAGAGATATTATAGTTTAACAAAAAATTGAGCTCGAACCTTCAAAATGTGAGTACACTAAAACTTAGCGAAAAACATTTGTAGTCATGACTTCAATTTAAATTAGCCAATTTAGTTTTTGAAAAATAATTATGAGTTATCGTCCGACTGATGGACTTCCGCTGCATTTTTTTTTGGGTAGAAGTGGTGGGAGCTTGACGCCCTTCTCAGCTAAAGCCGAAATTACGCAAGGAAAAGGTGATATCTACCAATTGATGATAACTACCAAAATCCCAGGGGTTCCAATGATCGAATGGATTCCAAAAAATTAGGGTTTAGGATAGTAGAGAGGAAGACAAACATATACATCCAATAACATTCACATAACAACATTCATGGCTATTCTCTAGCTTGTTACTGTCCCCAAATATATAACTAGAGTACTTGGGCCGGAAATAACTTTCCACTGGACCCAATTGTAATTACCACATTGGGCTTAAAACAGCAATTATATGAGACCTGGCCTAGGCCCAGCCCAGCCCAATCAAAACCGTGTGCACATTACATTACATACACCAGGCTCACAATGCCCTATTTTAAGCCCATTCAGGTTTTGCTTGCGTTAGAAGTACGCAAGGTGGTGCAACGGATACTTTCCCGCTCACCCGCGCTTAAACGGGAAAGAGCTCCTCTCGTCTTCCTGTGAGTTTTCTTCTCGCTTTCTTTCTTATCTTTTTCTAATTTAGGGTTCCTTCGTCTTCCTAATTGCTTGCCCATTCTGTTTCCCCCAACGATTTAGGGTTTCTTCGCCTGTAATCACTGAATTGCTTGTGTTTCCACACGGTTCCTCTTCAGTTTGTACTTGTCTGGACTTGAATCTCCGATAATCGGAGCCTTCCGATTGTTCCGGTTTCAATTATTTAGCGTACTCACTGTGTGTTGTTTTGGTCCTCCTCCGGCAAGAGATCTCGCAATTTCCGATATCGATGACACGTACCTCTCCTCCTCCTGGCCGGAATACGATGCGTTGAGGTAATCACGCGATCCTTGATTTTTGCTGTGCATTATAGGATTGTTTTTGCGACAACCGATCCCCGCAAGTAATTGATGAAGAAAAGTACAGCGGCTACGTACAGGTATAATTTAATTTAGTACTACTTGGTTTGACATCTTTTTATCAGGTACAATATGTTTTCTTTTTGTCTTTTTTATAACAAAATCTATCATAATCCACACTTTTTTCATGAAAAAAATATATTAAAAGCGTGAATTTGAAAAATCTCTATTACTGAAAAAGGCCACAAGGTATTTGATAAAAGTCGACAAATTACATAGTACTAAGTTTTTTTAATAGTAAAATGTTGTTATATGAAATGCAACTACAGGTGTCTAAGTTGAGTCTTATGAAATGCAATTACAATGAAAATTTGGCAAGTATTTTTATTTCTCACGGGCGTTTTGAGTATTTTCTACTAACTAACAGCAACGTTGGGTAAACTGTTGTCTATTACCTTCCTACTGCAATAAAGACCTTATTACGATAAAATTTACAGTAACCTCTCTTTTTAAAGGATAAATTGACAGTAACTAACTATCATCTGGTTGGTGGTTAGCTATCTAAAATAAGTCGCATTTGAGATTCTGAACCCTTGGATTATCCTGGTGTGTGCCCGCCCTGTCACTTGTTAGAACTTACAATCACAATTATATGATAGCAAATTTAATAATAATGTTGCCATGCACACGCACCTCAAAAAATGCCGTTTGATGGGAAATGAAATTATTAATAAAGAATGGGTTCCAAGACAAAAAGTCAATGGTTATCTCATCTCTGCTGTAGCCACTCTCGCTACCACCACGCCTCACTTGTCTTCTTCCACTCTGCTCTCCAACTTCCACAAACTCCGGAACGCCAAAAAACCCGCACTCAAAACGTCGGTCCTCCAAAACGATGTCGTCGTCCAAGGATGAGAGGATCACATCCCCTTACGGATCCTGGAAGTCCCCCATCACCGCCGGCGTCGTCTCCGGCTCCTCCAGGCGGCTTGGCGGCACCGCCGTTGACGGGCTCGGCGGCCTGCTCTGGCTTGAGTCCCGTCCCGCGGAAGCAGGGTAAGCTCGTCCTTTTTTATTTATTTATTTGTTTGTTTCTAAAGTTTTTAACTGTTTTCAAGTTTATGAGCTTTTGTAGACGGGCGGTTCTTGTGAGGGAACCTGGGAGACCCGGGGACGAGCCGGTGGATGTCACTCCAAAAGAGTTCGCGGTGAGGACGACAGCTCAGGACTATGGGGGAGGTGCGTTCTGTGTCTCGGGCGACACGGTTTTCTTCTCCAACTACAAGGACCAGAGGCTGTACAGGCAGCAGGATATTGACTCCCAAGGTCAGCCAGGAGAAGTCCTGAAGAGCCTAAATGCTGCCTGCTTCTTCGAAGGCTTCTCTCTGTTTATGTAGTTTTCTGGTGAATTTTGCAGATGCATCCCCCCCCGTGCCACTTACACCGGATTATGGTGGACCAGTTGTGTCTTACGCTGATGGGGTTTTCGACCCGCGGTTTAACCGCTATATCACTGTAATGGAAGGTGGGTGGAGTCTGTTGGTTGATGCTTTGGTGTTGGAACTTGAGAATGCCAGTAGTTCTAATTCCAAGGTTTTGCTTGTCTTGCTAGATCGCCGCGTAAGTAGCGTTAATTCCATCACTATGATTGTAGCCGTGGACCTCAATGACAAGAATGTCCCAGGTAGTGTTGTTTGACTTGGAATCAGCTTAACTAGGCTTGCTCAATTCTTCGTGTTTGATCCACTTGATAGATATTTATTTTGTTTTACATGTGACTTGGTACTTTGAGATACAGAACCAAGGGTGTTAGTAAGTGGCAATGACTTCTATGCATTCCCAAGATTAGACCCTAAAGGAGAGCGGATCGCATGGATAGAATGGGCCCATCCTAACATGCCTTGGGATAGAAGTGAACTCTGGGTTGGTTATATTTCAGAGAAGACTGGGTATGTTGATCTTCGTATAGCTTCAAGATGTTATTAGTTGACAGCTTACCCAGCAACTAAGTCTTCACTAACTTTCCTATTTACTCATCTGTTTCGATTGTTAAAAGTTGTTGATGACCTTGATCACGTTGTGTAGAGAAATCTGCAAACGGGTATGTGTCGCGGGTCAAGATCCAGCTCTGATGGAGTCTCCAACTGAACCCAAGTGGTCAAGTGAAGGTATTTCCCCCCCTTTGTTAAAGAGTTAGTTGATTTCGGTATCACTCTGACATCTTTTATGATGATGAAAATTTACCAAGAGTTTCCAATTATGTCTTTCTTTTTGTATCTCAAGTCATTGTTTAATGTATGCCATGCAGGGGAACTATTTTTCGTCTCTGACAGAAAAAGTGGATTTTGGAATCTGTATAGATGGGTAAGTCTAACACTCTATTTCCTTCTACTTTTCTTCAAGTCCCTGGACTTGTTTGAGGACAGAATTCTGGGGCCAATAACACTCTGATTCCAGCCTCTTCACTTGTATGCTCCGTAAGCCTAAAGCTTTCGGAACTTCCCCCGGTCCCATTGGTGGTAGCTTAACTTCTTGACTTGCTGTATACAGTTTTTACCAATTTTTGTCTTGTTTGCTTTAGAGAGAAGTGCGATGTCATAGGATTTTGTCGGCAGTGCTCATGTTTTGGTGTTAGTATACAAAATTGAGATTAGGTTTTGTAGCTTGTTCTAATGTTACTTGTGAATTATATTTGCTGATATCAACTTGTACAACCTTTTGCTTTTCTGACCCTGAATCAATTAGGCACTAAGCACATGGTAGGTACACTGCTAGTTGCTCTTTCTTTTTTCGCTGTTCAGGCTTTGCTTGCTATTTTGGATAAAAAGGATCTTTATCAGCGCTTGTAAGCAAGATATTGATAATTCTGCTCAAGTTAGCAAACTTATCAACTTAACAGAAATCGGCGATGCTTAGGGACAATGAGGTGCTTATTGTTCCAAATCCAATAATTGTTTTGCTGCACAACGATGAGAAAGCTGTCTCTCGGTTCCTGCTGAGTGTCCGGATTTGATCTTCAGTATTGATTGAACTGGACAATGTTCCTCATGATAAAGCAAGCTTTGACACTGTTAATATGATGTTAAAGATCTTATTTTTTGATGGTGTGTGTCTCATCTACTGTGTTTACTTGGAATTATAGATTATTCATTTATAACAGTCTTTTCTGTTTTTTGACGACAGGTTGAGTCTGCAAACAATGTAGAAGCAGTTTACCCGTTGAACGCAGAATTCTCAGTACCGCTCTGGGTTTTCGGCTCTAGTTCTTATGAAGTTATTCGAAATATGGAAGGACATAATTTAGTTGCTTGCAGCTACAGGTATCTCTGCGGCAACGTAGTTGCTTTCTATTTCTTCTTATATAGATGGACGAATTATTACGTGCTGTATATAAGACGGCCATGTTGTTACTTGGTGAAACTTTATTGTTTGATTGCAGGCAAAATGGGAGATCACATTTGGGAGTGCTCAATCTTGTTCAAAGCTCGTTCTCACTGCTTGATGTTCCTTTCACAGACATCAATAAAATTGTACTATCTGAAGCCTTATCATCTCTAATTTTTCGTTACCAGGGGGTGGAGGCCCTCATAGAGGACATTTACCACGGATTTCTAATATGTGTATTCCATGCAGATTTCAGGCAATAATTGTTTATATGTCGAAGGGGCATCTGCTGTTCTGCCATCATCAGTGGCTAAGGTGCTACAGCTTTGTTCAATTTGAACGCCCTTCATTTATGTCAAAAATCAGTGTCAATCTTGAGAGCATTTTTATAAATGAATGCTGCCTCTTTTATCCAGGTGACTCTGGATGATCGTGGGTCCAGTGTGGTGGATTTCAAGATTATGTGGTCATCCTCTCTTGACAGCTTAAATTACACGCAATTTTTTAGCTTGCCAGAGCTGCTTGAATTTCCTACTGAAGTTCCCGGTCAAACTGCATATGCGTATTTTTATCCACCCTCGAATCCCATATACCAAGCTAGTCAAGATGAGAAGCCCCCACTGCTTCTGAAAAGTCATGGTAATTGGATCCTTCTATCATATGTTGTTTCTCTCATTTTCAATGCCGTTCAAAGCTTATGAGAGATGTCTACCATGGATCATGGTTCGTGAATCACAGATACTAGCTGCTGCTCTGATCGAAAATTAATGGAAAAGGCTGTTTCATAAATGATATCTAGAACAAGATTCTGTTACCGACAGTGAAATTTGGGGAATGAAATTAGGGATGTCTTAAATCTGCAATATGAAGTTGTGATTAGATGGAAAATTCGGACCTGTGGCAAATTAGGGATGCTTGGCATAATTATAATTTTCTGAATATTTGTCAATACTTGTGGATAACCGGTGGAATGTATAGATTGAAACGAATGAAGTAATTACATGGTTGTTCCATCAGTTTTTATTGATTGTGCTCATGGTTTCCCAATTATGTTTCCAGATTATTCTGAAAAATTATTGATGGTGGTGAATTAGCTAATTGCTGAACATCTTTGGCGTAGCTCTAGTTTGTATTTGTCAAAGAAGCAATTATTGCTTCACATCTAAATAAGATCTCATCAATCCCGTGCATCTTTTTCCAGGAGGGCCTACAGGCGAATCACGTGGCCTCTTAAACTTGAGCATCCAGTACTGGACCAGCAGAGGCTGGGCATTTGTGGACGTTAATTATGGTGGAAGCACTGGTTTGTTCTTATCCTTGGTAAACAATCATTGAGGTCTATCTAGTAACCGAACTTTGCTGGGTCTAATGTCATAATTTTTTGTGGTGAATATGCATAGATTGCGTTGTCCTTGTTTGTTGCAGCAGGGTGTTAGTTTACAGCATTCCTATGCTTCAAAAGTAGATGGACATGATGAATGGCACCAATATTTTGGCTTTCTTACGATTTTGTTACCTTTCCAAAATGAAAGACTTCCCTCCTTTACTTGGCTTCTCGAGAGATGTAACATAAAACTTCTGGTGCTAACATGTCTAAAATCTTGTAGGGTATGGTAGAGAGTATCGAGAGCGCTTGAATCAGAAATGGGGAATTGTCGATGTGAATGATTGCTGTAGTTGTGCGAAGTTTTTGGTAAGCTACAAGAATCACTCTCTGAATCTATGGTATTTGTCTCACAGTGTGCAAGGTCACTGACATGTATGGACTACACATAATGATTAGCTTTGTACTGAAGGCACATGTTATGATTCTTTTAGGTTATATGTGTACATTTTTATGTATGTAGGTGGACAATGGAATGGTAGATGGTGAACGTTTGTGCATAACTGGAGGCTCAGCTGGTGGATATACGACTTTAGCTGCTCTTGCTTTCAAAGAAACATTTAAGGCTGGAGCTTCCTTGTATGGTGTAAGTGCCTTTGTCCGATCATACTCCTGTTACATACTTGAGCATTCTGACTTTACTATGGTTTATTTTTGAAGAGCATGGGTGAGATGTGTGAACAGCCTGGCATCAAATGTCACGTGTTTTCATAATGAAGATAAACACAACTACATTCCTAACGTCCATCCGAAAACAAATTATTTTGCATTTTCTGCAACTCAAGATCTTGGAAACCTGTAAAGTTCTCTTGGTATTCAACTGGTCTTTGTCTGTGCGTGAAGTTCCTTCTGCAGATCCTTCTACCATCTATCAGATCTGGAGTCTAGTTCTTGTCCTGTCGGAGTGAGCTTGAAAGAACCTGATACTATGCGGTCAGTCAGTATCGTATGCGTCTTAATAACAGTTCGTGTGACGTGTTTGGTCCAGGTGGCAGACTTAAATTTGTTGAAAGCGGAGATACCCAAGTTCGAGTCCCATTATATTGATAACCTTGTTGGTAATGGTCGGACAACCAAATAGCCTATAAGTTTATGTTTCTACTCTTCTATTTGTACCATTTGACTGAAAACTGACATCCCGTAACTAAAATACAGGCTCTGAAAAGGATTTCTTCGACAGATCCCCAATCAATTTTGTTGATCAATTTTCATGTCCAATCATCTTATTCCAAGGGCTGGAGGACAAGGTATGAAAAAAATTTCTTGGTTATGAAAAAAATTTCTTGGTTAACTTCTTTTAAAGCGCTGGATCACACCATATAGTCAGCCTCTTGTAGATAGTCCTGCAGCAGTCATTTAATAGAAGCTATCTATTTTCCTTTTTTTCCGTTAGCAAACTGTATATAATTATGCAGATTGACAAGTACTTTCATCGTCTTCCACAAGTATATCTAGTTGTGGTCTGTGTTCTGAAAATGTTGGGGCTACAACTCCACAACTCTAGAATTTCTTTTCTGAGATGAAATGAAGACGACTCTTGTACATGATTGACTCAGGTTGTCCCTCCTGGTCAAGCGCGCAAAATCTATCAGGCTCTGAAGAAGAAGGGTCTACCAGTTGCTCTTGTAGAGTACGAAGGAGAGCAGCATGGTTTCCGCAAGGTAACACACTGAACATATACTTGATCAAAACGGTCGGTCCTTGCAAGAGATACCTAAGTTTTGATCTCTCTGATCACAAACAGGCTGAGAACATCAAGTTCACCCTAGAGCAACAAATGATCTTCTTTGCTCGCTTGGTTGGACACTTTACTGTCGCCGATGACATTACTCCCATCAGAGTTGATAACTTCGACTGATACCGGAAGTTGACAGGTACGGACGGTACTGAATCTCCAGGAATTTCTATACTGAGCTCAGACGGCAAAAACAATGTTAATCTGATTAGTGGGACTCGTTTGCCAATTTCCATGAGAGTTCATGTTGTCTACTTTGGACAACTTATCAAACGATGTTCAAGATTTTGTTGGCTAGTTGCTGATGAAATAGACGTTTACTGCTTACGCTGATAATGTAATAATCAAATTAACACTTGGGAAACAAAGTCAATTTATGATTTACCAACTCATAAATTCACCAAGTTTTATGATTTATCAACTGAAGTTTTTACTGATGTATTTGCCTATTTGGATGTAGTAGACGAATTTAGATTGAAGCATATGAAGTCGGATCTTCTTACAGAATCTTTAATGACAAATACGCTAACCATCGCATTTTTAGTTTGAGCCGATAACCTCAAAATCTTTGTTAGTGTGAGTTAGGTAATTATCTTTTCATGAAAATATTTATTTTTGTACCGCGTCAGAAAGAAAAGGACTGCAGTAAATTGGTAATCTAACAACCCAAGAGGTATTTAAAACATTTGGTGGATCATTTTTTCCCAAGATTTTTATAATAGATGTCCCTATCTGATTTTGACGTATACCATATGGCACGTATGTGAACTTGATTTTTTTTAAATTTGGTGCATTATCTAGTTAATTAATTGGCGCAATAGTCATCCGAATACCTCGTTACGAAAGCAAACGAATACTAAAATGCATTGGCTTGGTCAGAAGGCAGCTGGTAGAACATATTTGCATTCACGCGTGCTAAACTGCTCTGCAGTTGAAAGATATCTGCAGGTTTTTTTGGGTGAGAAATGTGGGTAAGCCCCTTATACAAATATAGAGTCCGAATATATCCTACTTAGTGCAGAGCAGCGAGTTGCAACTTCAAAAACTACGTGCTAAGTTCAAGCCTCTAAATTAGATGCCCGTCCGTTGGATGATATTGAAAATAAAATTTGAATAGCTTCAAAAACAACAAACTTAAATGGATGTTGAGTGAATCTGAAGATTTATATTCTCATTGTCTTTGAATTTCTATCACTGGATAAGTTTTGATCCGGATAGAATCTGATCGCGCATGATCTGCGCTATACACAATCCTTTTACAAAGGAACAGGGAAGAAAAAAAACAATCAAGCAATTCTATTTATACGAAAGAAGAAAAGAACATCAAATTCTTCAGTAAAAAAAAAAAAGAACATCAAACGATGACAGATGAATATATCATCTCCGTTTGGTTTCTTCCTAGTTGGAATATTCGGTGGGGTTGAAAGCCAGCCGACCCATAAGGCCATATCTGTAGGGCAAGAATGTTCTGTTCTTTAAATTTTCAGATGCTGCCTTGTTGATGGTGTAGTGCAGCTCATGGGCCGACGTAGGTGCCTTCCTCCTCGTGGCCTTGGCCCCGCTATCCGTCGACCGGAAGCTCGAGCTCTTCGCATCCTGATCATTTTGAGGCTTCTTGGTCCTGAACAAGGTGATAGCAGAGTACTTCCTGAGCGGGTCTTTATCCGAAGATCGCCCCTCTGACGCGCTCCTAAACAGCAGCAGATCTTTCAGGTTCCACTTCTTTGAAGAGCTTTTGGATGAGGAGGATGATGATGTCGAGGAGACCGAGGTCTTGGAATCCAACAATGTCGGCTGCTGCTTGGTTGCTTGTTCCTCCTCTGACCATGGATACCCTGAGACTCTGTAAGGAGAAAGCGATCTCGACCCTCTTCTGCTCGAGCTTCGCCCCGGGCCTGAAACCCTCTCCCTGCCTCTCTCGAACCCTTCTCCTTTCTGGGTAGTTCCTAAAACCTCCGAATCTTTCTCCCCCCTCGGCGAAAATGCTTCCTTTATGATCCTCTTCCCTCTAGCTATCGGCGACGATGGCCTTGCCGATAGAAGCGAACTTCTTCCCGAGCCATCCTGATCCAACTTCAGCCCTGGAGGAGGCTTCAAGGTCTTTATCTTACCTCCATGGAAAAGCTCGTCAGCTGTACTCAACGGCGAGGCCTTCCCTATCTCCAAGCCAAAATCAAAAGCAAACTCTTCTTCTTCTTTAGGTGATTTAGGAGTTCCTGGCTTGTCTTCCCAGTTGAAGGGAACTCGGGCTCTCTCTTCTTCTTCCTCCTCCTTGGACAAGTCCTCGAAGTAGCTATAGAGCTCGGCCGCCCGCGAAGGGCTCGAGGGAGCGCTCAGGAAGGAGTAGTCACCGAAGCGTTTAGGTGTAGAGGGAGCGCTCAAGTAGGCCATTGGACGAGCTTCATTGAAGTCGAAGTCCATGGCTGGCTTAGGTATTGCCACTTCCATTTCTGTGATCTCCTACTTTTCTCCCCCTCTTGAGAGAGACAAATGAATGAGAAGAGATGCAGTTAAGTTTGAGTTTGTTGGAGAATTTATTATATAAAGGGTATGTGAGGAAGGTCGAAGGAAGGAGAGGAAATAAAGACACGAGAGGAAGGTCCAGGGAGGATTTGTTGACTATTAATTTAGGAGCCGCCTGTTTTTACTTTAGTTTATTACCAAACTGATGATTGATTATTTTTTTAATGCACGTGGTTGTTATGAACCTAATCCTAATAGTGGTATTCTGATATCAAGTAGGCTGACTAACGTATGTTTGAGTTGTATAGTATTTTAAATGTTGGTAAAAGTTTCTCGACGTGTATTACTGACTCGAACTCAAAATATTTTGATTAAATTAGAGTTCCAGACTCGAACTCCAAAAATATGGAATAATTGGGGATTAAATTATTGGGTGATGAGGTAGAAGAGAGCATGTATGTATTGTGTGTTTGATGGGCAGCCACCAGAATGCGAATTTTCGATGAAACAGGGTAACATGTGTAAGTAGGTGTATAGTTGCAAATTTTTTTTAAAAAAGGGTCAAATTATATAGCCTTATCGGTATTTGATGTTAAACAATCGGCGCTGACCGCATGGCCGATTAAATTGCTTGTACCCCACGTTTGGTCAAAATTGACACTTTGTGGGGTATAGCAATAGCCTGTAAGAACCATGTAATTTTTTAAAATTAAGTATATTTTGAAATACACAAAATTTGAAAGATAACACAATTTAAATAGCATTGTATTCATTGAGAAATGAGAACTTGAAAAAGGAAATTCTATATCGGAATTTTTATATTGAGAATATATGCTACATATACAATTTTACGAAGGGTATGATATATTGGTAGGGACCATCTACTATGATAATTTATGAATTGTAGGTTGTCAAATTCTGACTTTGCGACCTGCTAACGGTTGGCTTAATAAAGAATAATTGAAGATCAATTAAGAGAGTTGCTTGGATTAAGAAATAGAAGACAAGTAAAATACTCATAAGTTTGTGATATGTCAATATAATAGTACCGTCAATCTCTCATAAGTTTGTACTAATTAATTGTTTAAAAAAACAGTGTTCATGCATATGAGTAATTTTAAATAGTTTTCCATACAAAGTGACAATATTAATTTTTCGAAAATTTTTTTTATTTAAAATTTTTTCGCATATGTATTGGCATTAAGTCCAAAAGTCAAATTCTCCAGCTTCGCTTCTGCGGCTACTATACAGACTTGTGTTTCATATGATCGGGCCAGTAAGTTGTTTGAAGTCCACGGAAACCAAGTAATCTCGTCTAGGAAGCTAGCTGGAATATCCCAAAAAGGCTAATTAAAGTTAAAGTTAAAGTTAGTCAAAGTCGCAGCCCCTATAGCAAGGTTTTAAAAAATGTGGTCCGACCGGCGGTCCGACCGGTCGGACTGTGAATCAGTATGGAAAGCATTCCGGTTATAACCTAAAACTCGCCTACCTAACGAACTGGACAAAATCCGGTCAGACCGGGTGATTCGACCAGGTTTTTGACCCAGATTTTTCCAGTTCGTTAGGTTTTTCCCAATTTTTTTTTAAAAAAATCAAACCCATCTAAATTAAATGCTAAGGCCGACAAAGAGAGGGAGATGGAGAGTGGGTCAGACTTGGAAGTAAAAAAATCATGACTATTTCTTGGAAGTTGAATTTTTTTTGAAGTTTTTTTTCTTGGAAGTTGAAATTGCCTTTCCTAGGGAGTTGAAATTCAGCAGACATGAAATGTAGTAGGTAGGAAAAAGTGGAAACATAATTGTACATTTAATTATATAATAATTTTATATAATAAAAAATATATGGTCCGACCGCCGGTCCGACTGGTCGGACCGGTCGACCCGGAAAACGGGATAAATCCCGGGTCAGCCTCCGGGTCGTTTTTAAGAACCTTGCCCTATAGTTGATAACACAAGGAAGCTAAAACGTGCATGAACAAGAAAATTTTAGTATATTCCCGACAATGATTAAAATAGTTTTTTATAAATAAAATGTATTAACTTCCGAAAAGGTCACCCACTTGACAATTATATCATCCGTATATTTAGTGCGACCCCTAAAGTACTAGATAAATATGTATCATAGTTGTATTATGATAAGAGTTATTTATGTACCTGTCCAAAAATAACCCAATTAGTTACACCAAATTGACATTATCACCCCAAAAAAATTACACCAAATTTGCATCCCGTTATTACACCCATAGTTTTTAAAACACAGTACGACCAACGGTCTGACTGCGAATCGAGCATGCGGTCCATTTTTAGGGGTGAAAATGGCCTCCGGTCAGACCGCCCAAAATCTGGTCGGACTGAGCAGGTCGTACTGATTTTTGAATCGACTGTCTGGTCTGACCGTATTTTAACAAAATCAGCAAAAAATTAAACAAAAAATCATATCGTATGCTCGATTTTTCTTAATCAACAAAGAAAAATAGACTTTATATGTTATAAATTGGTTGATATTTTTAAAATTTAGATTTTGAAACCTATATTTTGACATTTAGTCTACATAATATTCAAAAAATATTAAAAAATTAATTAAAATGGACAAAATCTGACTCATACCAGAATCCGTATTTTAAAACAATGATTACACCAACACAAATCACGGAGGGTCATGAAACATTAATTTCTTGTTTCCCCTTGTCGCAGTCCAAAATGCGCTAAGAATTTTTGTATCCTCGACCTCCCAAGTCATGTCCAATTAATATCTTATCCTGTTAAAGTCGCTATTTCTAACAGCGGAGTCTAAGAATATTCTAACATGTCTCTTCTAAGGAAATTCATTTGAATTCGTCATTTGCACGTTTATGAGACATGCTACCACGAAACTGAATACCATGTCTATTGCATATCGTGAAACGAATTTGATTTGACTCATTATATTTGCACATTTTATTAAAATTGACGGTTACAATCTCATATGAAATTTTTTTACATTATATATATATGTATGTTGTAAATACTACAATAATCTTCACTTATAAAAAGAGTTTTATGCTAAATAATTTTCCTGTACAACTCAAAAAGCTTTCCCTTTTGTCTTGTTGTTGTATATTCTTGTATCAAATTCTCCTTGTCTGTCAAGCCAAACCGCAGACAGGTCTACAAGGAATCAATCAAAGAGCAACTTTTCGAATTATACATTTGCAGCTGCAGAGACCGAGCAATATAATTGGCCTGTCGTCACTGGTCGGTGAAGATTATTTTTTAATTCACATCATCCTGATCATATTGTTATTTTTCTAACAGATCATAAAAGATTAGTGGACACGATTATAAGTTTACTTAATTAATAATTATAGTATATAAGAATAACTTTGGATTATCTGATTTCGACGGGATAAGAACATCTAGATGTAGATGATGCTTGTTTTGTTTTGCATTCAATATTTACAAGGGGAATAACTACAAGCAATGACCATGACCAATCCCCTTCTAGAAATGACAAAAATTTTATAAGTTGGAACAAGTCTAGCCAATAATGAGAAATCTATCGGTGGGTAGCCGGCGGCCTTCTAACCCGAAACGACTTCTGATTTTGCTCAAGCTAATATCACAACAACTTTTTAAATGTGGCCCAACACTCGTATTAAAGAATGACTCTTTTAATAATATTTAAAATAAATTAATTGTAATGTTTGAACTCGATATCTCTCACTCATAATACTAGAACAACTGTATTGTTACCATGTTATGCCCCTATAATTTCATATTTGAAATCACGAAGAAAAATTATGATCACGTATACCGCCAAATCCAGTTGAGAGTCATCCCTGAAATCTTCATAAATGGGATACTTCGTTAATGAAATATTCAAAAAAATTTAAGTAATTTGATTGGTACTTGTTAGTAAAAAAAGTGGTACAAGAATGTAAGACTTTGCAAGACGGATCTGGAATAGATGTCCCAAGGTCGGTCTAATGGAGAGGAAAAAAAGAAGTGAAAAAGGTACAAGAACGCTAAGAGAACTTTGTCATCCCAAGGTCGGCTTAACGAAAAGGGAGAAAAAAGAGCTACGAGCTAAGGAAGAACGATAAAGAGTAAAGGATTGCTTTTGTTGTGTTGATGATGATGATCTCGTACCCATGCCTTCCTTGTATAGACACGTCGCCGACTTAGCCCCATCTCGTGATGAGAAACCCGAACCGCCTTAGTCATATCAATGATGCCGACCTGTCTCCGGCTCATGATGAGAAACGTAAACTGCCTTATTCATATTGAGGACGCCGACCTAGCCTCATCTCATGATGATAAACTAGAACTGCCTTAGTCATATCGATGATGCCAACTTGGCCTCGGCTCGTGATGAGAAACATAAACCGTGTTAGTCACATGAACGCCGACCTATCCTCATCTCATGATAAGAAACCCGAACTGCCTTAGTCATATCAATGACGTTGACTTCGCTCCGGCTCAAGATGAGAAACACAAACTGTCTTAGTCGTATTGATGCCCAAACTACTTTAGTCACATTGAGGACGCCGACCTAGCCTCAACTCATGATGAGAAACCCGAACCGCCTTAGTCATATCGATGATGCCGACTTGGCTCCGGCTCATGATGAGAAACACAAACTACCTTAGTCGTATCGATACCCAAACTGCCTTAGTCACATCGATGACGTCGAGCGCTTGACCGAAATAGCTGGCAAAAAATACTACGACGTTGGTCCAGCTTAAAGAAGTACCTTGTCCGGCCTGGCCCAACAAGGAATTGTCGTCTTCCTGGTCCCAAGAGGACCTACTCATCGGTCCGGCCCAATAAAAGCTTGGCGTCGGTCTAAATATGAGCCTCGTCAGTCCAACCTTAGTAGAGCGTTATCGTCGGCCTGTCTTGAACTAAGACCTTATTGGTCCAGCCCGAATAGGCATCCCATTGGTCTGGTCACAAGAGGGCCTACTCGTTGGTCCAGCCACATAGGTTTGACATCGGTCCGACTTGCCATAAGAGGATCACGAACCGGTCCAAAAGTTATTGGTCTGACCTATACTGGGCTTGCCAGTCCCGTAATGGGCCACCAATCTTATAATGGGCATGTTGGCTCGGCTCGTCAATCTGACTTGGTCAAAGATCCATCTTCAGAGCCAATCATCGTTGGTCCGGCTTGTCCCATTGGAGGTGGTTGGTTCGGCTCTAAAGAGACCGTCGGTCCGACTTGTGAAGTGGAATATAAGAGGACCACAAACTGGCCAAAAGTTGTTGGTCTAACCTATAGTGGGCTTGCCGGTCCCGTAATGGGTCGTTGGTCTTATAATAGGTCACCGGTCTTGTAATGGGCCGCCGGTCTTGTAATGGGCCCATCGTTCTAACTTGGTCAAAGGTGCATCACCGATCCGCCTCCAAAACCCATGGCTGTTGGTCCAACTCTGAGGACCAACCTTGTCTGTCCGACTTATCGAGAAGGGACCTTCGGTCCAACCCATAACACCAATAACACCAGACCGGGCTTGTGGCACTAGCCTCGGTCAGTCCGGCCCTAATAAGCAGGTATGGTCCGCCGGTCTTGTAATGGACTGCCGGTCTGATAATGGTCCCATCGATCTAACTTGGTCAAAGGTGTATCACTGGTCTGCCTCTAAAACCCACGGTTGTTGGTCTGGCTTGTAGCCAACGCATTATCGGTCTGCCTCAACAAAGACTCTCCGTCAGTCTGCTTCTAAGGCTCATCCGTGCCGGTCCAACTCTAACTGAGGATGTCGTTAATCCGGCTCCAAATGAGAACCATATTAGTCTAGTCTAATAGAGCATCATCGGTCTGGTTATGTGATAGAAGCACCATGTCCGGTCTCAAAAGAGGGCATTCAGTCTGGTCTTGAAAGCAGTAGGTCATTGGTCTGGCCTTACAATGAATTTTAGATCCTCTTACACTTCGAATCCAAAGATGAGGTAAACTAGAAAGTCGTAGGTCTATGTCTTGCTTCACATAGCAACTTGAATCATCTCAATCCGAGCTCTGGATGAAAAGTTATGCGCGATTCTCCGAAGAGCATTACCTAGGCGGACGGACCAACCGGACTGACAACACCTAAGGAAGAGGACCGAACTAACATCAAGTAAAGAGGACAAGACCAGCATCATATGAAGGGGACTGGACTGGCATCACGTGAAGGAGATCAGACCGACATCATGTAAAATTAATGAAGAGGACCGGACCACTCGTACGCGAAAGCGAGCACCCTTGCCTGACCTAGATTTTTGACCTTCTTCTGCTTCGAATATGAAAAAGTCATAAACTAGAAAGTTGTAACTCTTCATCTTCTATTTTCATAGCCGAAAGAATCAGCTCAAATCTGATATCTGAGTCATAATCTACGGCTGATCTACCAAAGAGAGACGGCACCATCCAATGATAAGCCGAAGTGAACCGAGGACAACAAGCCAACACGGTCTCTAGGAGGCGCCAGTCTACCACCTAAACAAGATACTGATCGATCAACCTCCATGAGACGTCAATCTTCCAACCTCAATGAGACACCGGTCTGGACATCTACCGACACCAGTCCACCAAGGCACCGTGTTGCCAACCACCTGACACCGGTCTCTTAAAGACGACACCATTCACTTCAAAATATTATTAAGAATGTCAAGATTATTTTTGTACCTCAATAATACTATCCATATCAACAAGATGCACATCTTTTTCTAACAAACATCTTGAGAGAACTCCAAGAATAAGTGCGTTTGACCCGAAGAAATTTCAGGATGGATGACTTCCTGGGAAGTTTCTCAAGGAGCGTGTGAATGAATACAAAACACGATAGAAAAAACTCGTGTTGGTCTGTGAAGACAGTAGGCTAGATCACGCGGCATTCCAAGTGGTATCTGAACAAAATCTCTACTAGTACGGTATAGTTCGGGGACTAACCATGCTAGAGCTGGTAGGCATGTGACGCTCGGGACCTAAAGAGCGAAGGGTGATCGCAAGTGTGAGAGTGCACAGACAATGAGCTGCTCTTTGTAAGCATTCTAGGTGAATAGAGACATGGATGAACGGAGTTCTGAGATTGTCTCTATTCTAGGTGAATAGAGACATGGATGAACGGAGTTCTGAGATTGTTCTGTATGGTGCGCCAAGGACGTCGCATAATTAAGGAGGGGTGAATGTGATGCCCATTAATGATATGTTCAGAAAGTCTTAAGTAATTTGATTTGGACTATCCATATCAACAAGGTGCACCTTCTTTCTGGCAAATATCTTTAAAGAATTCTAAGGTTAAATGTGCTTGGCCTAGAGAAGTTGCAGGATGGATGACCTCCTGAAAAATTTCCCAGGCTGTGTATGAGCGAGGATAAGACATGCTGGAAAAGATTTGAGTGGGTTTGTGGAGACCGGTTGTCAGATCGCAGCCCGTTACAGAATGCTTCAGTGAGCTTTACCTAGGAATGATAATGGAAAAAATCCATGTAAACCTCATAAGATTCAGATCGTTAACCTCGTTTCTGAAAGTTGACCAAAATCCTTATTTTTTCTTCTTTAAAAACAAAAATTCGGATAAGATCCGAATAATAAAATATTGGGCATGATCCTAAGTTCCTAAACTCTCACAGATTAATCTTTTACCCTTATCCTCTTTCTTCTTTTCCAACTTTTACCACTATTTGTATTGCTCTCACAGATAATAAGATCCTAAGTTCCTATCTTATGGGAAAGACTCGGAGGATGCTCCAACTGCTTAATTCTCGAGTCTCGGAAACACAGTTTTCTCAAAATTTGGTGGAGAGAATTCTGTCACTCCACATTATCTTACCTAACTCAACCGGATGATGTCTATGTAATTTTACCTGAATCAATGCCAAATTAATTCATTTAATAAATATTCGGTAGCAGATAATTTTTACCTATACATCATTTCGAGCTGTGCATTATTGCTACTGGGCCTATTGATGCACTTTTTTCAACTAAAGTAGGGCCCATGCAGACACAAGGGCCCAAACTGTTGGAATCCTGCGGCAGTGACCTGACACACTTTCTTATCTTTTGTCAACGCTGAGTCGGAACTCGCAACAATTTTCCCCTTTGTATTAATTTTCAGGTACTCTATTCGTTATTACCTTCACATTTTTCTAACCAATTTCGTCCGAAACCAAGTAGATTTTGCGATATAATGTGATAACCAACAAAACAAATCTAAACATATGTGACGAGGTATTGGCTCGAAATGAGTGTGCTAGTGTGCGACATGGTTTCTGGTAGTCGACAGCGGAACGTGGATTCAAGGCAGAAGTGAAATTCCCAGGGTCGCAAGGTATTCTGACGGGCAACAGACCATCGGGTGACAGATTTGTTCGCGTGCGAAAACTTGCGGTTGAAGAAATTTTGATTCTAAAACGATTTCATTTTTTAGGACAACTCATCAATAAAATTTCTCTCCCATGGACGTAAAGAATTTTTTAAACCATATAAATCTATTTTTTCTTATGTGAGAACAGAAGTAATTCCAAGCCGTTTGATTTTCTAACAATATGTGATAACATTTGATTAGGTTTTTGATCGAACCAACTCAATTAGGCATTAGCTTTTAGCTATGGGATTCATCGAAAATCTCTATTTCTTTCCGTCTGTCTTCTTCTAGTAGTGGCCACGTATCACATGACTCCGGGATTAACAGTCTGGCAGGACGGTCCTTTTGCAACGAAAGGGCATAGATCTGTGTAATATCTGGAAGCTGGGATAAGCAACTCCAAGGCCTCGCTCACTCGGGAAAGTACTTTTGTTCTTTACTTCAAATATAGCGATTTTTTGTGTGGCTAGGGCCCTGGTCCATGTAGAGACAAAATGACTGGACGATCCTTGCCTCTTTGTTAGTGAATTTTTTTCTGTGCAAAGGGACAAAGTTGGCATTCCCATCAGCCCAGAGTTGGGGCCTGAATTTCATTATTGGAACTTGTTCATATCAAGATTGGATACGAAAATTGTAATGTAGCAACAAAATAACTTGATCTCTTATTTCATATTCAAATATAGTACCAGAGCAATTTAATCTCGTGACTATTGTTATGAGGTCGGTGAAATGAGTTAAATGAAAGATATTTTGGTTTCTACGTAATGCTGGTGAAATAAAGCTCAATAATAGTTTGTCCAAAGTGGTAATAGATTATCCACAAAAAGAAAAGTGGTAATAGATTTGATTTTTATCAAGTAAAATTTCGAACTTTAAGTTTGTCAATGATGTTGGAAGAGTTCAAACCCGATAATGTTCGACTTTAGAATTACGGAAGGGAGAAACAAAATGAATGGTGTTGTTGGTATGCAGAGCATGGAAGGTAGTAGTGTAGGGGGAAGTCTTGGCACTGTCAAAATTGTAAGGGCGCCAACCTGTGAAGCAAGCATTGATTGGAACGTGGCTTGAGGCTACACGAGGCTCTGCGTCGGCTGCCTCTCTGTACTGATCTTTGGACCACTAGCAATTATTTACCATTAAGAAGGGTAGGGAAGTGAAGGGATTCCAGGGATCCATCGCCAGATGCTTTCCCGAAATGAAAGTTTGTGCGAGTATAATAATGGGTTCGAGATTAATCCACTTTAATATTATGTTAGAAGTTTTATATCCAACAACAATGAATTGATGAATTCTTCATATTTGCACGATTCTCAACACAGAAGTTGGAAAAAAGGCATCATGGTTTTCTCTGGTGATTAGGACCAACATGCCCTACAGCTAAATATGGTTACTGTTATTCTCCCATTATTGCTTCGGACTATTTCGTTCTGTTAAACCAAATAATCTAGATTTGAGTCTTTTTAAAATAATTATATTTTCAGGACTCGAGCTTTAAACCCCGTGCAACTGTATTATGCTCGTAAAAGAAAAAAGAAAAAGACGTCCGAAATATAGCATTTACCACATATATATATACATATATGTATATGTATATATAAAAGTAGCCCAAACATGTACAAGTATAGACACCTTCGAAGCTGTTTACAAAACTTAAGACCTCATTTGCTTTGAAGTCGAGTGAAACCAGGTGACATAAACCAAGAGTTATGTGCAGAGCAGGTATCTGAAGCTGAACTCGTATGGCATGACTTGGACAAATGCAGAATGTGGCTCGGATTTGCCGCTCTCCAGACACTTGATTGCTTCCTTTCCGAGTTTGTTCGGTAGCTGCAGGCAGATCCAGTCGAGCAACGACTCGAGGTCCTTGGCGAAGTCTAGTAAATACCAATCTAACAACTTCGGAATTGCAAACTTCCTCGTTGAGATTCCGATGGCAGCTTGTAGGTACTCCTGCTTCGCCACTTCGAGTTCGTTTTCGACCCCCGAAGCAGTGTATACTCTCACCTTCAGTCACAAGGTCCATGAATCAGTGAGCTGACAAGCTGATGTATAAAATTTGCTTATTACCTCAGAACATGTGGAAGTAGGTACCAATACAAATTTACCATATAAAGGAGCAAGGACAGAGAATTGGTTGATGAGGAAGGAATATTAAACGGTTAGCTGTACCATGGACCATTTAACAACTTTTTGTTCTTTAACAAGGCTGATGGTGGGGGACTAGGGCAGTAAATCAATCATGACAACTACTTACTGCAGGGGAGGACCAGCTTCCACAGGAGATGGCAAATGTCACGAGCGGTTCCGACAACTCCAACCCGAATTTACTCCTCACTGTAATTTCATCGTTCTTTGAACCTTTCGAAGAAATCTGATACAAGATCCAGCTGTAAACATCAAGCTATGCGGCGATGCAAGAAAGAAGTTGATCTGTCATCTATGCTTACATATTTCGAGTGGTAAGGCAGTCTTAGGATGAAATGTTCGATGGTAATCGGATTAAGCAAGTGCCCCCCAACATTTATCGTTGCCTGCACAGTGACAAGTAAATGATAATAATCAAGTACAAGAATTTGGTAAATATAAATGAATCACATCAAAGTAATCTTGTGAAGATGGGAGAAAATTTATCGTCAAGTACCTTTTGCATTAATGCAACCACAGTCTCAGGATCATCTGGTATTCCATATTCCAGAAATGCCTACAGCAATTCAATAAGGCGAACTGTAGTTTAATAAATTCATGCATTGTAGGTTCTACAAAAGATAAGTACATAAAATGTGGGAAATTTTGATATAAAGAGTTGGTAGCTACATACATTCATCATGCAGGCGTTGTAAGTATTTATCCAGAAGGCTAGCTTCTCCTGATGGGTCAAATTCTGGAGATCGACCGAGACAAGCCTCCCAAGCTGAAGCCTGACAGATAAATGAAAATCAAAACGCTTTCTATGCGACAGCATGTACAAAGAAAATCACATATCAAATTGAAGAATCCTTACTTCAATCTGTGCAGTAGAAATAAAGAGTTTGATCTTCTGTTCAGATTGATTTTTCCTGCATCTATGCTGTATAAACTCTTGTACGGACCGATATCTCTGGCACCAAATTCTGCACAAATACCATAAGGATCTTGACGACATACTTCCTTGCCATCTTCTGATACTACTAGCGTCGTCAAGAAAGGCAATGTATCCACGGTCGACTTCCTTATCGAGCTCATTCTTATGAAAATACTGCGTAGGGATTTGACAATTTCTTCTGAAATTTTGTTTGGACAGCCCATATACTGATTTCCTGGTTCTGCATTTTCCTGGTCTCGCACTCTACACTCTGTCTGCAAATTGCACAGAAGATTGTCATGATTTACCAGCACACAGAAACAAATGTCTAATTCACAGTAGGAAATTGCATGAAAAGAAAAACCTGTAATTTCACAGGATCCGAGTTCTTCTCTGCTGGTTTATAATCAGCTGGAGGTTTTTTAACTGGAGTTATACTTGATTGAACCTTTTGGGCAGAAGCTCCTTTGCTACTTTTCGCAGAATCAGCGGACACTGACTTTTTGTTCCCTCGTTTGTCCTCTACAAACTCAAAGCATTAGAATTAAGGTGACAAATTATTGATGCGACTACCAACTTTTTTCTTAAAAAATTACCACAGGAAACATCATACGTTCGCGCCTACCAGAAAAAGACGGCTGATGTTTCATCTTAGAGGTTGCAGATGGACCAGAATTCTGAACATTGGGCTTAGGTTGTTCAGGTTTGAGATTCTTGTGCGGGTGAATGTCACACACGTCTGCGAAACTTTCCATATTTCGCTTGGAGCTTGAAATGTAGACCGCTTCTTGATACAAGTCCTGCCTACAATGAACGACCTGCTCCTCAAGCCGAACCACCTCCTCCTCCAGGAGTGCCACTTCTGCGAGCAGCTCCAGTGTCTACAAAAACTAAAACCCAGAATCAAGCTCTGGACTGCAAATCACCCAAAACCCTGGCAATGTGTTCTCTCTCCTACCAATAGAAAGCAAAATTAAGCAAGATTGCATTTTTGGGAATACAAGGGGGTACTAACAGCAGGAGGTAAATACGGAGGAAGGCGAGGCAGAGTCCCCAGCGGTCGGTTAAAAGCTCTCTCCAGAGCTCTGTGGACATTCTCCTCATGTCTAAGCTTCTTCTTCAGCTTATCAACCTGAACAAGACGCGACCCGTTAAAACCAAATATAAACTCGAAACATAATGAGAATTGGAAAGAAGTGTACATCTTGCTGGAGAGCAATTTTCCTCTCTCTTGCATTAACTAGACGACGGTTCTTTACCGCTTTCGGAACACTGCTTGGCCTGTTGCCCTGCATCTCTCCCTTCCCCTTTCAAGGCAAAACTAATGTAATTGAGCTTAAAGAAGAATTCATAATTAAGAGAAAATTCTGCAGATATTTCTTCTGGCCACCTTTTCTCTATGTATCAGATATCCTCATTGAAAACCCATTAATTTGATTCTGGTAAAGAATTGGAAACTTTCATCAGAAAAGCCGGAGCTTCTCAGTTTCGAGATGACTGGGAAAACCCCTATTTTCTGGGAATAATTAAATGGCAAACTTACAAGAAACAATAAAAGACTTGACTTGAGAACCGTTACGAAAGCGCAACATTAAAGAATTTGGGAAGGAGAAGGACAAGGACAAGAAAGTGGTCTACTTTATTAGTATTGACATTGTCGGGAAGCTTCTTGGTTCTTGGTCTGGTGTTCATCTTCGAAAGACTTCCAACTTTATGGACAATTTCTCTACTTCTCTTGCTAATTAACTAGAAGAAGAAGAAGAAGAAGAAGAAGAACCCAGTTCGGATTGATTGATTGATTGGCTTTTTTTCGCTGGTAAGGGCCAAAACAAGGCAGAATTAAAGGTGGAGGAGGAATGATGGTTCCTTCGTTTTCATTGATTGGCATGGGAATAGAGAACAAGAGGACCACCAATTGTGAATTGTGTACATCTGGCTATATTTTTATTTGTTTTCTTCACTGGTGGCAAGTGTATGGGGGAAAGTTAAAAAAAAAAATCATTAACACCCCGGTTAAAATTGAAAGTTATTAAAAAATTAAATTCGTTAAAATTTTAAGTTTAAATCTTGCCAATCAAAAATAGGGAGCGGATTTGGTCATGGAAGGCCAAATCCAACTTGGACCGTCCTGGACGATTCAATGATTTACTCAGTTACGATTCAATAGTTTACTCAGTTACGATCCAATGATCTGTGTTTATTCCGTCCCGGATAAATCGGAACTGTCCTAATTACCCAGTTACGATTCAATAATTTACTCAGTTATGATTCAATGGTTTACCCATTTACGATTCAATAATTATGAGCTTTTTTTATTTTGTCCTCCATGTTTCTACGTTTTTGTAAAAAAGTTTTCGCGTATTTTTTAATAAAAATCTTCTAGCACCGTACTCGAGTAGACCTTTAGCACCAAAACTTGTCCCTCAAAAATATATTATTGGAAAATAATCTGATAGTTCTCTTTGAAAATAATAAATTTAAAAGTCAAACTCAAAAACTAGAGAGAGAGAGTATTGGTTTGGTTTGGTTTGGTTTGGTTTGGCGGTGAGCTTAGTTGGAAGGTTATATTATTATTATTTGAAAAAGCTGTTTGTTATTATATGAAGGGAGCGGGATACCGCAACTGAACTAGGGAGGGAGGAGGCGGGGATTTAATTTGGATCGTGTTTTTCTCTCTCCTATTTATTTAATTATTACTGAAAATTACATATTTTTCGAGATTTTAAATCCATTTTCATGTATCAGTAATACTCATAAAAAAATTAGGTTAATGAATTTCTGTGTATCAAAACCCTTGATATCCACACATGTATATATAGTAAAATAATTAACCAATTTCTACCCTTTTAGGAGTAGGTTTCGCAGGAGGTAAGGTTGAAAGCCCTTAGTGGCTTCCAACATTGACTTCCATTTTGGGCCTCCAAGCCCATTCTATTATTTTCTTGACCCAGTCAATATGTCCAACATCTAATAGATTTTACTATATATATTAGTATTTAATTAAATTTAACTTAATTAAATAATTATAATTATAATTCTATCTAATAGAATTATAATATTTCTCTATAAATTAAATATTCTTGATCAAATTAATATTTAATCTAACTAACTTCAATTCGTAAACCAAGACTACTTGTTGTGTGACCCATAGGCCCTCACATGCCAAGCGATTAGTCGAACCAATGGTCTTAGTCGAACCCTAAATAATAGACCAGACAATCTCAACATATGAGGTACGTTGCGAGGACACTGCAACTACCTGTAATGTGAAGCTCACAGTGATACGGTCCTTTCATTCGTGAATACTCGATTAAGTCTTGAACATGATTAAGTGTCTATTCAAATAACTTAATCATATTATCTCATTCTACTAATTGATCATATTGTCACTTTTAGACACCATTCCAAAAGTGACGTGCATTGGCCAATGACTAACGATCCAATTAGTTATGAGAAGACAAGTATTCTCTCCAAGTCTATTTGAGGAATGAGTCCTATTTTTGGCTCAACTACCACGCACATGCACTTCGTGATGTACCTAACACATGTCGTATCTACCCCGTCAGGAGTGCAAGCGTTGGTCATGGTCAAAGTCCATCACTCCGTACATGTCGTGCGTATTGACCTCAAGTCAGAGGACTATTTTACTACTCCACAAACCGATACTTCCGTAGACATGTAAATAGAATACACCAAATAGTTTCTCGGTCAGGCATGCCAATACTCTCCAAAGTATCTGTGCATCCATCATGAAATACCTAGTATCTCGTAGTTGTGAGAACCACTACATCCTCTAAGGATATGATATAGATCGCACACCAATCTGAATCGCATCATCGATATCCCATTCTCGATGATCATTGATTGTGGCTATTTAAGAACTACGTGCATAGTCATCTGAGATCTCACATTCTCAATGACAACACTAGTTCATGGGAACATAAACATGAATATATGCAAACAATCAAACATTATATTCATTTATGTAATGCCGAATATTATTAATGCACATTAATAATATAACTGAATGTGATCAAGTATAATGTCCTTATATCGATTGTCTCTAGGATATTTATACCAACAATCTCCCACTTGGCCTAGAGCCAATCACCCATATGTCTAACATCTAGACTCTCAAAGTGTCTAGTTTGGTGAAAAATTCAGCCAGGTTATCCTCTGTAGGAATTTGTTCTATTTTATTTCAGTTGTTGAATCTGCGGTCGCGTCTCGCTTGGAACTATTCCAACTCACTATTCTGCCATTAAGTATGAAGCCATATGTCGATTGTGACTTGGAAGTCATCACAATCAGTCATGGTCGGTAAACCCAGTTACCACAAGTTCTGGCTACCCATCATAGACTAAGAAATATTCTTTAGTTCATCTAAGATACTTTAGAATATTCTTAACAGTAACCCAGTGACGTTCACCTGGGTTTTTCTGATATCTACCAGTGATACTAATAGCGTAGGCCACATCGGGTCTAGTGCAAGTCATGGTGTACATGACTGATCCAATCGTAGTTGCGTATGGGATACCTTCCATGTAATCGATTTCTGCTTCTTCAGAAGGACAATCCTTCTTTGACAGCTTAATCCCATGATTCGCTGGCAGGTAGCCTCTCTTAGAGTCCTCCATTTTAAAATACTTTAGTACCTTGTCTATGTATGTGGATTGTAACAGCCCCAACATCCTTTTAGATCTATCTCTATAAATCTTTATTCCAAGGATGTAGTAGGCTTCACCCAAGTCTTTCATCATAAAGGTCTTGGACAGCCAATCCTTCACGGATTGCATTAGCGGGATACTGTTTCCCAGAATCAATATGTCATCAACATATATGATAATGAAAATAGTCTTATCCCCTTGGCATTTTTGATAAACACATGGATCTTTCGCATTTCTAACAAAGTCAAACGATTTGATAGCTTCGTCAAAACAGATATTCCAACTCCTAGAAGCTTGCTTTAATCCATAAATGGACCTTTGTAGCTTGCATACTAATTGTGAATTTGACTTGGATACAAAACCTTCTGGCTGTGTCATAAACACACGCTCCTCGAGGTTTCTATTAAGGAAAGTCATTTTGACATCCATCTGCCAAATGTCATAATTATAGTATGCAGCTATAGCAAGTAAAATCCGAATGGACTTGATCTTCGCAACTGGTGAAAGGTCTCGTCATAATCAATGCCTTCGCGTTGCTTATAACCATTTGCCACCAACCTAGCCTTGTAGGTTTGCACTTTGCCATCTGCATCGGTCTTCTTCTTGAAAACCCATTTGCAGCCGATAGGTCTAACCCCTTCATGCAATTCTACCAAGTTCCAGACTTGATTTGTATGCATCGAGTCCATCTCAGATTTCATGGCCTCTAGCCACTTCCTTGAATTGATGTCTGACATCGCTTCAGTATAAGTCTTGGGTTCGTCCTTGTCCGGGATCTCCACATCATCGTGTTCCTCCAAGAGGAAACTAAACTTGATGGGTGGACGACGAATCCTCGTAAACTTACGGAGTTGCATTTGTGCAGGCTGTTCATTCTGATCGTGAATAGGTTCTTCTGCGATGATCTGATCAACGCCAGGAGAATTCTCAGGAGCTACACTCTCAAGCATTTCCTGAGCAGGAGATTGAACAATTTCCAAATTGTTCTCATTCAGTCTAATTGGGGTAGCTTGCATATGCGAGTTATCCCTAACTACGCTCCCACTGGCTGGAAGACTATCACCTAGTGAAAGACTCCCACCATAAGAATCACTGAATGCTCCCACTGATTCTTTATCGTGGTTATTCGACAAGTCTTCAGCCTCAGCATTACCTTGTGGTTCTTGAATTTCTTCAAGTTCTATCTTTTTACGACCTTGTCTTTTAAAGACATAGTCATTTTCAAGGAACGTCGCCTGTCTAGAAACAATAACCTTTTATTTCTCAGGGAGATAGAAATAATATTCTCTTGTTTCCTTAGGATATCCCACAAAGTAACCTTTTTTACCTTTGGATTCTAACTTATCAGTGAGCATCTTCTTCACATACGTGGGGCAACCCCACGTCTTGATATGTGAGAATGATGGCTTCTTTGCACACCATAATTCATATGGTGTGCTTTCAACTGATTTAGATGGAATCCTATTTAGAATGTAGATTGAAGTTTGGAGTGCATAACCCCAAAGAAATGTTGGAAGAAAGGAGAAACTCATCATGGACCTTACCATGTCTAACAGGGTTCGGTTTCTCCTTTCGGACACACCATTCATTTGTGGTGTTCCTGGAGGTGTCCAATGTGATTGGACCTCATATAACTTTAAATAATCCAAGAATTCATGGCTAAGGTATTCACCTCCTCGATCTGATCGAAGAGTCTTGATACTCTTCCCAAGTTATTTTTCTACTTCTGCTTTATACTCTTTAAATTTCTCAAAGGCCTCGGATTTATGTTTCATAAGATACACGTATCCATACCTAGACAGGTCATCAGTAAAAGTGATGAAGTATCCAAAACTACCCCTTGCTAGAGTGGGTAGTGGTCCACACACATCGCTGTGAACCAGCTCTAGCACTTCTTTGGCTCTTACCCCTTTCCCAGTAAAGGGTTTGTTAGCTATTTTACCTTTGAGACAAGATTCACAATTTTCATAAGACTCAAAGTCAAATGGGGTTAAGTAGTCTAACTTTCTTAACCCTGCAATTCTTTTCTCATTGGCATGACCAAGTCTACAATGCCATAAGAAGGTGGAATTTTCTTCATTACTTAATTTGAGATTCTTGTTCTGCACATTAAGAACATCATGTCCACTATTTAATAAATATAAACCATTCTCAAGAGAGGCATTTCCATAAATAATACCATTTTTCGAAAGTAGCAACTACTATTAGAAAATTGGAAGGAAAAACCTTCAATGTCCAACATTGGAATGGAAATAATATTTCTGGTAATAGATGGAACGAAATAACAATTATTAAGTTCCAGTCTATACCCACTGGGTAAGTCTATACCATATGTCCCTACGCGTTTGGCAGCAACTCGTGCTCCATTACCTACGCATAGGGCGACTTCACCCGGTCTAACCACCCTGCTCTCTGTGAGACCTTCCACATTTGTACAAATGTGTAATTCACATGCGGTATCTAATACCCAGCAGTCAGTTCTATTAGTAGACATATTTATCTCCATAACAAACATACCTGTTCCGGAGCTAGAGACACCTAGTGCCTTATTCTCAGCAGCCAGAACTTTGCAGTCTCTCTTCCAGTGCCCCTTCCCCTTACAGTGGAGGCACACATCCTTGTTTACCTTCTCTTTCTTTTGAATATTACCCTTAGGTTTAAGGAACTTTGGCTTAGAACTATTCTTAGCCTTATTCTTATGCTTCTTTCTGCTTTTAATCGCAGAGCTAAAAGAGGTGCCCACCATGAGCACATTCCTTTCCTTTGAAGAAGTACCTTCAAAAGTCTTTAGCATGTTATGCAGCTTAGGTCTAGCCGTTCCAAGCAATATTACACACTGCGCCTGCTTTGCATCATCCTGATGCTTCTTTTGAGCTTCTACGTCAAACGTAGCAAGTTCAGAAGAATCAGCCGCAGGGGTAACAGGGATGGTCGTGTCTAACACATACTCAATCCTTTCTTGCTTTAGCATCAAACGCATGTTTCGGTGCCAATCCAGAAAGGTTGGCCTAGCCAACTTGTTTGATTCCAGTATAAATCTCAATGACATGTTCGCCATTTCAACACACCTAAAGGAAATAAGTTAAAACGGGAATTAAACACATAATTCCTATGATCATCATTCAGCAATCAAAATAAACTCGGCCTTTAGCTTTATTTTGTCTCCATTATTTTCACATACTCAACGACCTCATCGGAAGAGTACGACTTTATATCTAATATAAATCTTAATGGACTAGGATCCACATTCCTACTATTACAACCCCTGCTTGGGCTGGTGATTGTAATAGCATAACTGGTAGGTCTCCAAACCAATTGTAGTTCATACAATTCCTAGTTATCGGACCCAGTCCAATCGATGTCCCCTCATTATTTCCTTGGTTGGGCTAGTGAAATAATTCAGGTAGTTCATACAATTCCTATTACAACCCCTCATCGGAAGAGTACGAATTTATATCTAATATAAATCTTACTGGACTAGGATCCACATTCCTACTATTACAACCCCTGCTTGGGCTGGTGATTGTAATAGCATAACTGGTAGGTCTCCAAACCAATTGTAGTTCATACAATTCCTAGTTATCGGACCCAGTCCAATCGATGTCCCCTCATTATTTCCTTGCTTGGGCTAGTGAAATAATTCAGGTGGTTAACAACCATCACACGGCGACATTTACATGTCCCTATACGAGTTCCATAAGATGTAGTTCTAAGCAAAAGACTTGGGTCTTAAATATTATAGAACGAAATCTCGGTTTTACTTAATTATGACGGAAGACATCATTCATTCTAAATAAAAACCATATTTAAGTTTGAGGAACATTTTAACGGGGTATTTAACTTGCTCAAACAAGATCCATATATTGTTCACATATTATTTCATAAGATCCAACTTAGAAATTAAATGTAAACAGTTATTAGAATCTAATTCATTATTTTCAGTTAAGTCTAGGGACCAAATTGCAATTTTATAATTAATTCAGAGACCAAAAAGTAATTAGCCAGCTAACCCAGAAATTACAGAAATATCCGAGGACCAAACTGTAATTTTCCATACAAGCAAATTTACAAATAAGTTCATGCAATTAACTGGGGACTAGATTGCAATTTCATGATTAATCCAGGTATCATACTGTAATTAACCATACAGCCGAAATTTCAGTAAGGCCCCAAGGGCTTACCTGCAATTTCAGATTTCTCGAATTTACAAAGAGGCCCCTCAAGAAATTCAAATTTCCAAGACCAAGTCCCTGGAAAATTGTAGAATAGTCCCCGAACACCAACGACCGATCGACGCCTCTCCGGCCGACACCGCCGGTCGTCGGTCGTAGCCCGCGACACGGCGAGCACACCGGTGGTCTCAGATCGCCGATTCTCGGCGCGTACCGGCAGGAATCCGTCGACGACGTCGTCAAAAAATAAACCGACGATGCCGCGACGATACGCCACAATCGACGTCGCACCGGCTCTCACCGCCGGCACCACAATGATGCCCGCGACGAGGCGAGCTCGTCCATGGTGGCCGTGCGTAGTGATTCGGCCCGTGACCGTCTCCGTCGTTGGCGATCGAACGTGCCCGGACGGAGCTCGACGACCGAGCTCTACCGATGCCCTTCTGATATACACCGCCGCCTCCACGATGAAGCTCGCAACGGTGTGAACATGACGGTGGTCCTAGACCGCCAATCCACCGCGCGTGGCGCCCGGTATTGGGTTGAAAACTTTTCGATCCAAAAACGACGCCGAAGCTTCGAAAGCTTCGTTCTCTCCGTCGGCGCATCACCGGTCGTTACCGCTGGTACGACGACGTCACTCACAATGCTGCGAGCACGTCGGTGGTACCCCGGCTAAGTGAATCGGTGCCTCGACGACGGTGTCGTTGAGCCGCGGACCAAGTCCGGAAATGGCTAGACGACACCTCGTCGCTCGTGTCGATTCGGTCGACACCGTCGGCACCACGACTATGCCCGCGACGAGGCGAGCTCGTCCGTGGTGGCCGGTTGTCGATAGGCGGCGCGTGCCGCCCACCGTCGTGCCTCCTAATTTTTTTTTAAAATATATATACCAGTCGTATATATCAGATTGAATAACACAGATAATTATGTATACAGCCATAAAATCAGCCTGAAGCTCTTATACCACTGTTGGGTTTTATAAACACGAACCCTAGGTTCGTAGCACCGGAAGATAAAAATTTTCACCAACACCGAATCTGATCATGGCTGTATAACATAAAATCAAGATAACATCATTAGAGGATGCTTATAGTGCGTTGTAGATCGATCCTCAACTACGGTATCCACGTAGTCCTCGTCTACGAATTCCTTGACAGTTGAAATCTTCGAGAATTTGCTAGGAGAATTCTTTATCGAAGAAACTAGAGAAAATATGTGTTTTGTATCTAGGTTAATGAATTTCTGTGTATCAAAACCCTTGATACCCACACATGTATATATAGTAAAATAATTAACCAACTCCTACCTTTTTAGGAGTAGGTTTCGCAGGAGGCAAGGTTGGAAGCCCTTAGTGGCTTCCAACATTGACTTCCATTTTGGGCCTCCAAGCCCATTCTATTATTTTCTTGACCCAGTCAATATGTCCAACATCTAATAGATTTTACTATACATATTAGTATTTAATTAAATCTAACTTAATTAAATAATTACAATTATAATTCTATCTAATGGAATTATAATATTTCTCTATAGATTAAATATTCTTGATCAAATCAATATTTAATCTAACCAACTTTAATTCGTAAACCAAGACTACTTGTTGTGTGACCCATAGGCCCTCACATGCCTAGCGATTAGTCGAACCAATGGTCTTAGTCGAACCCTAGACAATAGACCAGACAATCTCAACATATGAGGTACGTTGCGAGGATACTGCAACTACCTGTAATGTGTAGCTCACAGTGATACGGTCCTTTCATTCGCGAATACTCGATTAAGTCTTGAACATGATTAAGTGTCTATTCAAATAACTTATTCATATTATCTCATTCTACTAATTGATCATATTGTCACTTTTAGACACCATTCCAAAAGTGACGTGCATTGGCCAATGACTAACGATCCAATTAGTTATGAGAAGACAAGTATTCTCTCCAAGTCTATTTGAGGAATGAATCCTATTTTTGGCTCAACTACCACGCACATGCACTTCGTGATGTACCTAACACATGCTGTATCTACCCCTTCAGGAGTGCAAGCGTTGGTCATGGTCAAAGTCAAAGTCCATCACTCCGTACATGTCGTACGTATTGACCTCAAGTCAGAGGACTATTTCACTACTCCACAAATCGATACTTCCGTAGACACGTAAATAGAATACACCAAACGGTTTCTCGGTCGGGCATGCCAATACTCTCCAAAGTATCTGTGCATCCATCATGAAATACCTAGTATCTCGTAGTTGTGAGAACCACTACATCCTCTAAGGATATGATGCAGATCGCACACCAATCTGAATCGCATCATCGATATCCCATTCTCGATGATCATTGATTGTGGCTATTTAAGAACTACGTGCATAGTCATCTGAGATCTCACATTCTCAATGACAACACTAGTTCATGGGAACATAAACATGAATATATGCAAACAATCAAACATTATATTCATTTATGTAATGCCGAACATTATTAATGCACATTAATAATATAACTGAATGTGATCAAGTATAATGTCCTTATATCGATTGTCTCTAGGACTTTTATACCAACAGGCCACGCATGCAGAACTTTTTTAACCATTTGATAACCGAAAATATACTAAATTGAGTAATTCATATTTGAACAAGTAAGAGTTTTAAATTAGGGATGGCAGAAATACACATACCTTGAGGGTCGGACCATACTCTTATCCTACGGATATAGGGTACGTTGACTTTGACTGGGTCTAGGGTAGAGTATGGGTATGGGTCCATGTTTAGAGGTAGGGTCTAGAGTAGGGTATGAATCCATAGCTAGACCATGTGGGTTGGACCCTACTCTTACATTTTTATCCTATTTTAGACTCTACCCTAATTAGACTCTAGTTAGACCCTTGTTAGACCGTATTAATAATATATATAATATACTTTATGGTTAACTTTAACATATTTATTATGTTATTCCGCAACTAGCTTAGAAGATGTCGTGAATGATGGATCACTCGAAGCTGACATGCTATATTTTTCTTTTGTTGAATTGTTTATGTATTTCAAACTCTAAAAAAAATTTTAGACTATTGAAATTAAATTATAAAATTTGATGTTTCATCAATTTTCTATTGAATGTTGATGTGTAACGTAGTAGATGTCTTAAATTTATTTAAATTTTATATAAAAATTAAGTTTTGATTGAAAATTATCAAAATGCATTACGTTAAAGGGTCGGACCCTGCAGACCCTGGAGACTCAGGGTCTCCAGGAGGGTATGGTATGAATCTAACAATAAAAAATTTATAGGGTTGAGGGTAGGGTATGAGTCCATCCAAAAAAATTAGGGTATGGGTAGGGTCCTATCAATACCCTACCCTACCCATTGTCATCTCTATTTTAAATATAGGCAAACAAATTTCAACTATTATTTTACATTATTATATTTTTAATAACTCAAATTCGAAATCTTTTAGTTAAATTAGAATAACTTATATGTACGTGAATAAACGAAATCGACGTCATTGGCAACTATTTTTTTAATTTTCCCCAAGAAAGGGAACTCCTTTTTATTACGAGGGGAAGAGGAGATTATAATTACGGGTCTGGATTGGGCACGGAATGCTCAGATTCCGAACCGTTCGGAATGAAGACACGCGGGGACTTTTTTGCAAACGCGCTAAAATACGGGGACCAAAATGAAAAACACTACGCACAAACGCAGGCCGGATACAAATGTCATTATCGCATAACTGTGCATGCCAATATCATATAACTGTGCATGCCAGTATCACATAACTGTGCGTGCCAGTGTGACCTTTTTGCAAAAATGCTAAAATATGGGGGACCAAAATGAAAAAAACCACGCGCGCCATTATCACCAACGGGGACTTGCCACTGTCAAAAATACACATGCCATTATCACATAACTGCGTTTGTCATTATCACATAACTGCACTTGCCATTATCACATAACTACGCTTGCCACTGCGGTCCCCCTTCACTCCAAACCGTACGGAATCGATTCCTTCACTCCGTGCTCAATCCACTCCCTATAATTACAAAGGTAAAGGTAATCCGAGGCAAAATCTACATAGATTACTTGTTTGCCATCCCATCGCTGCCTTTTACTTTCCATATACTTGAATTTTTATATACAAGGAAAGCCGGTTCAAAGGATTTTCGCATAATTTTCATCAAATATGTTACCTAATTTTTTTGAACAAGAAATATGTTACCTAATTTTTTTAGGGAAGACACACACATATATATAATAACTTATCAAGTAGGAAAGTCCGTAAACAAGAGGGCATCGAGTTCCCCAGGGAGAACAGTCCTCCAATCCCCGGGGAGAGACCTGAGCCTGCAAGATTTGCTTAACCAATCTGCTACCTGATTAAGCGAACGAGACGTCAATTTTAGCATACAATTTGGCAAATTACCAAGGAGCAACCTAAGTCTAAAGAAAAGTGCTTCCACTTGCCAGTGCACCAATGAAGAATGGTCATTCAAGAAATTGTACGCCAGAAGACAGTCGGCCTCCACAATGGTTTGGACACCATAATACTTCACTTTGATCATCCTGAGGGCAAGTTCCACCGCTAGAAGCTCTGCCTCGAGCACCGATCTAGCCGTCCTCAGTTCCGTCTGACCTTCCACTACGAGGCCTAAATAGTTTCTAGCAACCGTAGCCAACCCAGTCAAATCTGACGCATTCAACCAGGAGGCATCACAGTTGAACTTCAAAGCTCCACTTCCCAGAGCACTCCATGAAGTTGGAAGAGTATCACCCCTACTTATCTACTGCGCATTCAAAGTTGATACCTGCACAAATTCTACAGACAAGTAAGAAGCATATTGCAAAGTTGCAATGGGGTCAATAGTTACACCTTCATACAAAAACTTATTTCTAGCAGTCCAAATACACCAACAAATATATACCGCAAGAGATTTCAGCTCCTGGACCTAAGGCGATTGAAACAAGTCAAAGAAGAAGGTTAACAACCATGTAGCGCGAGCATGTGTGTGGGTAAAAAGTAGGTGAAGAACCGACTCATCCTCCCAACCACACAGTTGGCAAGTAGGAGAATGAGCAAGATGTCTCCTAAACAAAATGGCAGCTAAAGGTAAGGCACTTCTGAGAAGTCGACAAACAAAGTTTTGAAGCTTAGGAGGGACTCGTAGCTTTCAAAGCTGTCGCCAAATCCCGGGATCAAAAGGGCTATCATTAGAATTAGTAGCCTGCAAATTCAGAGAGAAAAGTCAGGCTTTCTTAAAGGAAAGCTATCCCCTCTTGACAGAGTACTTCCCATCATTGCTAAATTTCCATAGTAGGCGATCAGGGGCCTGCAAGCAACCCAAGTTGATGTTAGAAATTGCAACTTGATCAGCATGCGTAAATAAATTTTGGAGGAGGTCAAAATTCTAATAACCGAAATTAAGAGAGAACATGTCAGCCACAGTAGCAAGAGAGGAGCTCTTGGACAGCCTGTGGTTTGGCAAGTCAGGGACCCAAGGGTCACGCCAAATGTCAACAGAAAGGCCATTCCCAATACGAAAAAACAGACCCTCTTTGAGGGCTTCTTTCCCATCAAAGAGACTGGACCAGATCCAAGAGGGCTGAGAGCCTCTAGAAGTAGCCAAGAGATCAAAATTATGAAATACATGCCTTTATGACTCTAAAACATAAGGTTGTCAAGAAGCCGACACACCTACTTGGCCAGTAGTGCCAGATTAAAGAGCTGAAAGTCTTTAAATTCGAGACCACCCTGCATGAGATAACAGGAGATGGAAGCAGGACTGACTTGATGAGTACCCCTTCCTGACATGGAGAGAAGTTTTGCTTCCATCCCCGAGTCCTAGAAAACATTCTTTTGTTGATATAATTTAGAGCCTCCTTCTTTGATCTACCCCACACAGGGAGCATCCCTAAATACTTGTCGTCAGGAAGCATCTCCACCATCTCCTAGAGATCTGTGATGAGCTTCCTATTTGCAGTAGGCTCGCCTTTGGCAAACAAGATACACGACTTTGAGAAGTTAATGGCCTGGCCTGAGATGTTAGAAAATAAAACTAACAGATTTTTAAAATTCCTAGCCTCCTGTTCGCACGCTTTGCTGAAAAGATGCGTGTCATCTGCAAATAAGATATGGGTAAGAGTGGGACAGTTCTCATTCAGAGAATATCCATGAATATCGCCTCTAACCTTCGCCTATTCCACAAAATGAGCAAAAGAGTCAGAGATGAAGACAAACAGAAAGGGGGAAAGGGAATCCCCTTGCCGAATACCCCGAGAGGCAACAAACCAAGGCAGAGGCTGGCCATTGAACAACACACTATAAGAAGTAGAGGAAATACAAGACATAACACATGCAATCCACTTCGTCGGAAACCCCAACTTAGACATAACAGTCTCAAAGAAAGACCAATTAACTAAGTCATAAGCCTTTTTTAAATTAAGTTTAATAGCCATAGAGTTAGACCATTTCCTACTAGTAGAGTTCAAGCAATGAAAGGCTTTATGAGTTAAGATAATGTTATCCTGAATACACTGATCCTTAATAAAGGCACCCTGGTATTTAGAAATCAAGGAATTCATACAGGGTCTCAGCCTATTAGCAAGCACTTTAGAATAAATCTTATACGCGAAATTGTACAAGCTAATAGGCTTAAAACTATGAACGTTAAAATGATTTTTTCTCTCAGGGACCAAAACAATGTAAGTTCGGTTTAAACTCCTAGGGACAATCGAGGAATCAAATAGGTTCAACACTAAAGCACACAAATCCTCCTTGATAATCGGCTAGAATTTTTGGTAGAAGATCCCTGGAAACTCATCGGGTCCCGGAGACTTGGATCCACCCATATCAAAAATAGCCAGCTGTTGGAGTGCAAAAATAACTTGTTGGGAGCTCGAGGTCAACTAAAGCAATCATCGAGATACCTGTACTTGGATTTCAACTTGCTTTGGCTGGGTATGCTTAAGGCAGCCTGGCTACCCTTATCCTCAATTCAGCATGGGTACTATCAGCCTCATTCTTGGCTTAGTTTACCCTCAACTTCAAGTCAGATTGGGTATCCTCAGCCTCAAGCTAGCTTGGGTGTCCTCAGCCTCAAGTCAGTTTGGACATCCTCAGCCTCAAGTTAGGTTGAGTTCCCTTAAGGCAAGCAGGTCTCCCTTAGGTCAGGTCGAGCAATTGGAGGGAATGAGAGGGCCCTCTTAACACATGTCAAGTTGGACTTCCTCAGTCTCTTTGAGGAGTACCCATACTTGGTAGATCGACCGTAACGCTCAACCCGGACCTCGGAATTGTTGACGGGCAAAATAATTTACAAAGTTGGAGCTTCGAGTATGGGAGTTAGGTGCGTGATTGACTTCACAAGTTCCAGAAGGTGAAGCCGAATAGAGCGTTTATTCTCCTAGAGCGAGTGAGGTACCAACTCAATAGAGGTGAGCCCGACACTAGCTAAAATCGGCACCAACCGAGTGGAAGGCCAATCCGGCGCTAACTAAAGGTGGCGCCAACTAAATGCGGCGCCAACCGAGGACAGGCGAACTCGGCACCAACTGAGGGAAGAAGAGTGCGGCGCCAAGTGGGTGAAAGGAAACTCGGCGCCAAGTGAAGGCGATTGAAGGGGCTTTGGCTGTCTCTGGTAAAGTGATCATAACTTTTGACTCGGACCTCAGCCTAAGGTGATTCATGAGCCTATAGAAAGATAATAGATAGGCCTACAACTTTGTAGTTTATCACTTTTGCCGATTCATAGTGAAAGGAAGTCCAAAACCGGCGCCAAGTGAACCCGGCGCTAGGTGGGTGAAAGGAAATCCGGCGCCAAGTGAAGGTGGTTGAAGGGGCTTCGGCTGTCTTGGTAAAGTGGTCATAACTTTTGACTCAGACCTTGGATTAAGGTGATTCTTGAGCCTATGGAAAGATAATAGATAGACCTACAACTTTGTAGTTCATCACTTGGGCCAATTCAGAGTGGATGGATGTCTGAAACTGGCGCCAAGTGTGGGAAGCCAACCTGGCGCCAGGTAGAGGAAGCAAATCCGGCGCCAGGTCATATCTTTTGACTCGAATCTCGGATTAACGCAATTCAAGTTGATGTGTGAAGGTAAGACATAGAGCTACAACTTTGTAGTTTATAGATTCTTCAAATTCGCTGCAGAAAGATGTCAAAAAGTCACTTGAAGCAGATGCGGCGTCAGACGAGGCACTAAATGAGGCGCCAATTGGAGGCACCTAAATCCGGCGCCAATTGAAAGTACCGAATAGGGGCACCGATTTCCATTAGCTCAAGTAGAGAGCTAGTTTGCTCTTACTTCAGGTGAGACCAATCTCTTGAGGCTAAATGTAGTGCCCGGTGTACATGAGATAAGGTGGAAGAGACCGGGTTAGCACGGACTCTACATAGGTGGACGGAGATACGAAGAGACCAAGTTTAAGGCGGACTGTTGAAGGGATTGGAGGAGCTCTTGGACACTCGATACCCTAGGTTCTTAAGAGATAAGGATAAACTCTGGCAAGGCAAATCCGAATTAGGCGGAGATAAGCTTTGGAAGTCCGTTTCAGATGAAGATAAGCATTGAAAGAGAGGCTCCGGGCCTTTGAGTTCAGACGGGATAAGGGTAAGGCCTGGCTGAAGATAAGCGATGAGGACTCCGAGTCCGACTACACCACAGCTAGAGTGAGGCTAAGGCGATCTTCATTTTCTATATAAGCAAGGCAAGGGACGAGCAAAAGGAGGATCACACACAAAATATACAAATTACTCTCAAGCTTCGGCTTTTTTTATCTTAGTTTAGGTTAGTAGTAGTCTCGGCTTCGGCCACCCTTGTTACTTTCGGCGTTAGACCGACCTTGGGACGAGCACTCCGGGCCGTCACGAGATCGACGTTCTCGTCACTTTTTATCCCAACATTGTTTTTGGCACGCTCGGTGGGACCTAGGAGGACGTCTGAGAAGGCGGTTTGACCCTACTCCAACCAAGATAACCAAGAGCAAGGAGATTGCACCACCCTCTTCTTAATAACTTGTTGGGAAGAATACTACCAAAACGGCTCCTCCCAAGGAACCGACTCTTCCTACTACTCAACCTAGTGCAGAGAGGAACACCACCAACACGGTTCCTTCTAGAGAGCCGGTTGAGATAGTTGTTGCCCCGATGGAGACATATTCTGCCTTCGTCGCTCGGAGGCGCTGTGAGCGCTATGAAGAGTCTCGTAAGTATCGTGAGGAGTCTCAAAGGCATTTTGAAGAGTCCCGTAGGAACTCTGAGGAGTATTGGAGGAATTTTGAGGAATCTCATAGGCATCATACGGAGTCTATTACGCACGCTATTGAAGCCGTTAGAGAGGCCATCAATCGAGTTCAAGAAGTTCTGAATCACAAGGACGAGGAACCTCAGCAGACATCTCAAGGGCTATCACCCTTCACTGTGCCTAAGACGCAGCAACTAAGGGTAGGGTATTTGCCTTACCATGATACCCAGACCCTGGACTGTATGGGCTTACTTAGCCGACCTCCATCTGTTGGGACCTCTAATTACCTATTATTGGAAGAGTCTCCTACGAGCGAGGATACCCATATTTCGACCATGATGCCTCAGATTGTAAGGTTGGGGCAAGAGAAGCTATATCCAAGCGTTCCTACTCTTACCTTGACCCCTCAGTTTATGATGTTGAGGGAGAGGAAGCTTATTGAGGGCGATGTTAGTCCACAGACCGAGAGTCAACCCCAATTCTTTGATGTTGAGATCTCAGCCTCACACCAAATCTGGGGGGGGGGGGGGCAGCCATCAATAGGTCCCCACGTTAGTAGTTCTATTGCCATGGTGGGTATACAACAAAGTCAAAAGAAGGAAGGCCTTAAACAATGGAAGGTCAATCCTAAGACCCGATAGACAAGACACGGGGGGAAAGGAAGGCCGCCTGATAACGGCATCCTAAAGGCTCAGATGTCCTCTTATCCGAGGGGAGTCGATGTCCCTAAGCAAGAGGAGATTGACTCTAAGACCCGGGGGCCAAAACTTAGGAGGCATGGAAGGCCGCCTGATAAAGGCCTCCTAAGGACTCAGAAGTTCTTTTGTTCAAGGGGAGTTGGTGATTCATGGAGGTTCCATCGTCCCCGAATTAAGGTAGACCTTCAGGACAAGCCCAACCTACGCTGGTACACCTTCAACCAACTTGGAGACAAGGGGGTCACCCCTGAGTCATTAACACAAGACGTCTTGACCAAGACTCAAAGACGTTGCCTTGAGAAAAATGTCCAAAAACAGAAGCAAGTAATTAAAGATCTCGAAGAGAAACTTGTGGAACAAAGGGCCAAGCTAGAAGAACGAAAGATGCTCTTAGCTCGCTCAAAGGTAAAACACCATTCGGCCCCGACTCGAGGCCGGCCCAAAGAGGTTGAATCCTCTAAGGTGAAAAAAGGAAAAGACCTCAAGCACATTAAAGAGGTTCGACCAGAGGCACCCACTGATCAACGTAAGAAGTTGATTTGTAAATGGATACCTAAGGCAAGAGGAGAGGTCCACCCAAAGGAAGATCGCCCCAAAAAGGACAAGGCTGACCAAGCCAACCAGAAGGAAAAGAAAGCCTCGGTCGGCCTTGACAACATGTACTTCAAGTTTGGGAACTTCCCAAGCATGGTGGCGATTAACGTTGCCCCATCTAGTTTTGGGTTGAAACCCAATCAAACGAGCCACCAAGAGAGAGACGTGATAGAGAGTGACACTATTGAGGTTGAGGTAGAAAGGAAGTCTTCACCCGTATCCCTGATGGAAGACTTCAACGATAGTATCCCTATCGCTAGGCCTACCTGGAGGACAAGTGAGAGCCTGAGGTCTTTGTATACCATGGCTCACGACTTTGCAAAGTGGATAGAGAGGGTCCTCATGGATGACAGGGCTATTGTAAACATCCTACCTCAGTCGCTCTTGAAGAAGCTAAGCAATGAGAAGGAGAAGTTGACCCCCTTTAAGATGATAATGGCCAGCTTGGCTAGTAAGGGTACTCGTCCTCTTAGAGTACTCAAGGCTGAAGTTAGTGTGGGCTCCATTACTCGAGAGATTGTGTTCTTTGTCATAAGCACAAAGACCTCCTATAATTCTCCATCGGGGAGGGATTGGATCAACTCAAGACGAGTGACCCCATTCTCTCTCCATGTGTTCTTGATTCGGTGGAAGCCGGATGGAAGGGTAGAGATAGTGACAACAAATGTCAATCCCTTCCTATCGACTACTAACTGTGTAGAGGCATCCTTCTACGACTATTTTATAGTGCCAAAAAGGGTGGCCCGGGGAAGCATAGATGACTGGTTTGCCCGCTATGCAAGCTCGGTCGAGCAGGATACTCCTTCTATCCATCGATTGGTCAGTGCCACACCCGAAGGGCAGGCACTTTTCCTTACCTTTGAGGAGTAAGGCCATATGAGAGGTGACAAGGTGGTTGGTGGTCTACACCTTGTCATTCTACGAGTCGGCCGGGTATGTCTTTCATGACAACGGCCTAGACCCCCTAGAGCTGCTCAAAATCAATAATCTTTACCTTGCTCCAAGTAAACTAGGTGACGCCAAAGTTGAAGTAAGGACCTTGTGAATGAGGTACTGCTATGCTCATACAAAGTCTCTATTGAATATCGACCCACGGTTAGCCAGATTTTGGCTTTACCCACTATATATTAGATGATATTGGGGGTTATCTACCCTCGCATGAACTCAAACAAGAATACATGCCTTCAATTCTCCTTGACCATTCGAATCAAAGGCATGTGGGGGGCATTGTTGGAGTGCAAAAATAACTTGTTGGGAGCTCGGGGTCGACTAAGGCAATCATCGAGATACCTGTACTTGGATTTCAACTTGCTTTGGCTGGGTATGCTTAAGGCAGCCTGGCTACCCTTATCCTCAATTCAGCTTGGGTACTATCAGCCTCATTCTTGGCTTAGTTTACCCTCAACTTCAAGTCAGATTGGGTATCCTCAGCCTCAAGCTAGCTTGGGTGTCCTCAGCCTCAAGTCAGTTTGGACATCCTCAGCCTCAAGTTAGGTTGAGTTCCCTTAAGGCAAGCAGGTCTCCCTTAGGTCAGGTCAAGCAATTGGAGGGAATGAGAGGGCCCTCTTAACACATGTCAAGTTGGACTTCCTCAGTCTCTTTGAGGAGTACCCATACTTGGTAGATCGACCGTAACGCTCAACCCGGACCTCGGAATTATTGACGGGCAAAATAATTTACAAAGTTGGGGCTTCGAGTATGGGAGTTAGGTGCGTGATTGACTTCACAAGTTCCAGAAGGTGAAGCCGAATGGAGCGTTTATTCTCCTAGAGCGAGTGAGGTACCAACTCAATAGAGGTGAGCCCGACACTAGCTAAAATCGGCACCAACCGAGTGGAAGGCCAACCCGGCGCCAACTAAAGGTGGCGCCAACTAAATGCGGCGCCAACCGAGGACAGGCGAACTCGGCGCCAACTGAGGGAAGAAGAGTGCGGCGCCAAGTGGGTGAAAGGAAACTCGGCGCCAAGTGAAGGCGATTGAAGGGGCTTTGGCTGTCTCTAGTAAAGTGATCATAACTTTTGACTCGGACTTCGGACTAAGGTGATTCATGAGCCTATAGAAAGATAATAGATAGGCCTACAACTTTGTAGTTCATCACTTTTGCCGATTCATAGTAAAAGGAAGTCCAAAACCGGCGCCAAGTGAACCCGCGCTAGGTGGGTGAAAGGAAATCCGGCGCCAAGTGAAGGTGGTTGAAGGGGCTTCGGCTGTCTTGGTAAAGTGGTCATAACTTTTGACTCAGACCTTGGATTAAGGTGATTCTTGAGCCTATGGAAAGATAATAGATAGACCTACAACTGTGTAGTTCATCACTTGGGCCAATTCAGAGTGGATGGATGTCTGAAACTGGCGCCAAGTGTGGGAAGCCAACCTGGCGCCAGGTAGAGGAAGCAAATCCGGCGCCAGGTCATATCTTTTGACTCGAATCTCGGATTAACACAATTCAAGTTGATGTGTGAAGGTAAGACATAGAGCTACAACTTTGTAGTTTATAGATTCTTCAAATTCGCTGCAAAAAGATGTCAAAAAGTCACTTGAAGCAGATGTGGCGTCAGACGAGGCACTAAATGAGGCGCCAATTGGAGGCACCTAAATCCGGCGCCAATTGAAAGTACCGAATAGGGGCACCGATTTCCATTAGCTCAAGTAGAGAGCTAGTTTGCTCTTACTTCAGGTGAGACCAATCTCTTGAGGCTAAATGTAGTGCCCGGTGTACATGAGATAAGGTGGAAGAGACCGGGTTAGCACGGACTCTACATAGGTGGACGGAGATACGAAGAGACCAAGTTTAAGGCGGACTATTGAAGGGATTGGAGGAGCTCTGGGACACTCGATACCCTAGGTTCTTAAGAGATAAGGATAAACTCTGGCAAGGCAAATCCGAATTAGGCGGAGATAAGCGTTGGAAGTCCGTTTCAGATGAAGATAAGCATTGAAAGAGAGGCTCCGAGCCTTTGAGTTCAGACGGGATAAGGGTAAGGCCTGGCTGAAGATAAGTGACGAGGACTCCGAGTCCGACTACACCACAGCTAGAGTGAGGCTAAGGCGATCTTCGTTTTCTATATAAGCAAGGCAAGGGACGAGCAGAAGGAGGATCACACACAAAACATACAAATTACTCTCAAGCTTCGGCTTTTTTTATCTTAGTTTAGGTTAGTAGTAGTCTCGGCTTCGGCCACCCTTGTTACTTTCGGCGTTAGACCGACCTTGGGACGAGCACTCCGGGCCGTCACGAGCTCGATCGACGTTCTCGTCACTTTTTATCCCAACACCAGCCTGATCTCCTCAATCGACACAGGCTTAATAAGATCATCTCCCATCTCAGACGAGACAAGGCGAGGAATGCAATCCAAAACACACGAGGGATCATTAGTATTAGAAGCCGAGTATAAATTCCTAAAGTGCTCAAAGAAATGAGCCTTAATCACTATTTTTTCTACCGCCAAAGACCATTCGCAAGTTGGATTTTACATACATGATTAACGTGTCTGTGCTGGGTGGCCGTGGTGTGGAAGAAGGCCGTATATCGATCCCCCCAAGACAACCAAATGATGCGGGATCGTTGGTGCCAAAAAATCTCCTTCTTCTCATAGAGGGAGGCCAACTCCTTTTTCAAGCAGATTTCTACGGTCTTACAACTCCCTGCATGATTGCGCAGTTGAACCATCTGTAGTTGCAAGGAAAGAGTTTCAATCTGTGCCTTCCGATTGCCATTTAAGTTCCGATTACCTAATGTTGGATCATTCGTTATTTTAATTGGATTTTGAAATTCCTTTATTTCAGAAAGTCCGACGGGAAATGGTAACTTAGCCAAACGAAAGTGACTCTAATTAGGTACGCACTATGCATCACTTAATCACCCAACTTTTAATGGTATTAGCTGTTGATGATTTGGTCACGCTACTGCATTTATGTCATTTTCGTGATCTTACATTTTATTTTGAGACAGTAATTTTAGTATCAACAAGTACTTAGATCACCGATCAATAAAATTTTTTATCTTAATCAAATAGTCTCAACTTCGAATATATAAGATATGTAATTGATAATCGTGTAACCGCAATAATGTTTACCAAAATACCCAAAAATAACAACGATCCAAATAGCTGGGGACATAAGTTGAAACTCTTTTTTTCAACAAGTCAGAGGGTTGGCAATAGGGATGACAGCTCCCATTGGACTCAGCTTATAGGAGATGATTGGTTCCCCATCTCTTATTGCCCAATAATTAAACATTGTTACCATAAAATAAAATAATAGTATAGTAGTACACATGAAGCCTCTCCCGATAGGCCAGCCTCAATTTTGCAATCCAATCCGATTCAAAAGAAAAGAACAAGACTTTTGGGTTTGGACCTACATTAGTGTACAACGACATAATTGTGTCCAAATCTTCATAAATTTCATGGCCACTTTGATTCATGGCTCATAATTAATCGATTCTATGTATCCTTTTGAAGTTAACCTTCTTCTTTACGCCTCTCAAGTACACGTGAGTTGGTTAGCGTGCATGCGTATAAATGAATTTGAGCAAACGACCAAATTTTTATTAGATTAGTTATAGGCAACTAATATAAGTTTGATTCGTCTTTTAAAGATGCTAAATTTTTTAACATTGTTGTATTATTAAAAATTCGAATTCGAAATATTTTAGTTAAATTAAAACTTCATAACCAATTAAACTAACTATTTATTTGTTGATAGAAGGAACACCCAGGTTTATCCGCTGTGCCTGTGCCCATAGTCTAGTCCTGCTCACTGTTCGTTTTTAACTATAAAATTGTCAGCTGGTCACCGACGATTCCTGTTTGAAAATTGACAGTGGTTACAATAATAATAATTTGTGATCGTAAAAATGAACTAACGATTAAGATTAAATCGTCTATTAATCGGTAATTTAACCAAAAAATTATCTGTCAATGAAAGTGACGGCCTAATCATAACCGACAGTTTCTAAATCATAATTTTAGCCTGGATCCCACTGAGATCTTTTTTTTCTTTCCATGTTAATAGAACGTGTGTCTTATCCAAAAAGTGACAAAACTGCTGCGTCTCTGAAGAGCTTTCCCAAAGTTGATCATAAAAGAAACCTTTTTTACACGTCTGGAGCGGGGACAGCTCCTCTTTATCATCATGGATCGAGAGCTGGTCGCCAGGTAACGAAATGATCCTACGGTACCATTATCTTTCTTTAATCTCTTAACATTTAATGGATAAGGACTATATAAAGATATATGATTAGGCCCTTAATCCGTTCATGCGCAAGCAGGCTTGAAATAGAAGAAGCCCAAGAGGCCAGTAATGTTTCAAACATGCGAATACCACAGAAAGATGGGCCAAGTCCTATGACGACCCAACTATGAAGAATCATCGGACCCAAAAAATTCCCGATCAAGTTCGCAAATTCAATCAGGAGCTTGGTCCTCTCGGGAGATCTTCATCATATAAAGTTGTCAAGGCGTATGAGACTAAATTGGAAAATTATCTCATCATAAATTAATCTTAAAATAATTTTTATCTAATTAGCATTTTTTTATAAAAAATTAGAAATCTTATTAATAAAATCATTTTTGAACCCCCTTGTACGAGATTGGTATGTGGAGCAGCCACGAGTCACAGTAAAAATTTGTTACGGTAAAATTTCTTGAAAAAAACGTAACGGGGAAAAAGAACACCTGAGATAACTGTTTACAACTGACACACGCCAAAAAACGGAAATCAAGAAGATTAACACACTTGCAATATTTTGTATATCTCGTCTCTACAACCGGCGAACTATTTTTTCTGTGAACTTCTGATATTCATAATTGAGCAATGTTGAACCATATTTTAGGAAGTGACTCTCCCAATTATATATTTTTTCATTCGTAAGTCTTGACTTAAGAGTTTTAAGGAAATACAAGTCATTTATAACTAGAACCAAATGACAAAGACCACCTAATATAATTTGATGTTCTTTATTTTCAGAATAATTGATTTGGTCACATAGTGCTCATTATTTGGTAAACAAGCAATGGCTAACATGGAGCAACGCACACACAATGAAAGAAAACTCCAGGAACAGGCGCCCATTTGTCGCATTTGCCATTAACGGCTTCCCCAAACATGGCCTTACAAACAAGGTCGCAGTTTTCTGGGTCGCACTCACCTGCATACACAAGCTTCTCGTTTTCGCACGCAGCACTTGCCATTCTCATTTCAACTCCTGCGATAGATTTTGTTAGACAACAATCATGGATTTCGAGAAAATATATGACATTTCAGTTTTAAAAAATTCGTGTAAAAACCATGAAAAGTTTTTCTGATGTGGTTGAATTGTTTATAAGTTTTGAAAATTTACTAACTCATAGTTTTAAGATTTTAGATTATAAGTTCAATTCTGGCCAAAAAACTTATAGCTTAACAGCACAAGGCGTTGTAAATATTTATGAGGTCCAGGGTTCAACCCCTCCTCGCATGTGTCAAGGTGTAAAAATTTACCTTAAAAAAAATTCTAGTCTGTGTAAACTTCGGCCCGATAGATCTCATTTGAGGAGACGTGTTGAGATTATCACGTCACTAGTTACGAGTGTGATAAACATTATTTGTAAGTGTTGAAAATCTACCAACAATTGGATATGGAGATTTTAGTTAGTGGTCGGACACAAAATTTAAGTTGGAGTTTAAGAGAGAAAGAATATGACATACTTAAAATACCACACATAAAAAAAGAAAAATAAGATTTACCCCAATTGACGAGGAGAAAGATCACTAGGAGCAGAGAGGAAATAGATGCACCAGTTTTCATTTCTGAGAATTTTTTTATCCTCCTTTGAAGATGGGAGATTAATTGTATGATATGTAGGAGAACTGCTAATCAATTTTATATACTGTTATTAGCATAGTAATTTTTGGTAATATAATTACAGTGGCATTGTAGTTATGGGAACTTAAATGAAAATTTATTAGCTTATCATATTTCCATTAGGTTATTCTCCATTCGCGGTTGTCTAATTATTGTGAGATATTGTATGATTCATCTCTGTGATTTAAATGTTACATTTTTCAAATCGTGACTGATTCATTTTGGTTGGAGATCAGTATTGTACTGCAATATTTAAGTCTTACTACATTTTTAAGTACATATCTATATATTATTTTCGCATCCAGTTTTTCTTAGAATTTTATTTTTTGAAACCATACGCTACTCTGAAATTCACTAGACTGTCTTAGAATTTTACTTTAAACGTTTGATCGATTGTAGTTGATATTCCACTATTTGAAAAAATTTAATAAGCAGGACAAATTTATTTTCTAATAATTTATTTTCCGTGCCTCTTGAGATGTAGGACAAATTCGGTTTTTGTTGAAAAGTTATTGGCATCTTTTGCCAAATAATAAACTTGGAAGCAGAAACAGAAATAGCTGTGGCAAAATATTCAACTGGCCCAATATATTTATCGGGCCCAATATTTGTAATACTGATATGTACCACTAAATCAAAATTTTCATTAACCCACTTGCCGAATTGATCCGAGTGGCGCTGATGGATGGCAGGATGGCTCATAAATGTTTTCCGGATTGATGTTTCCAATCCCATTGTCAGCTTGATCCAGGTACTGCAAGCAGACACTCGAGAAATTCCCAGTGTCAAAGTCACAAAACCTGTTGATCTTCGCATTTGTCTCGTCGGAGTTGAGAGCGTGAATCCAGTAGAACTCATACTTGCCCTTAATACCCGCGCCCTCATCGAACCAGGCATTTTCCTTCTGTTCCATTCCATTGTATACATCACCATTTAGATCACAGAAGATTATATCGGAATGCAGCAACTTACAGCAATGCCTTTGAGGTTGATTCCGATGGTCTGGTTGCCGTAAGACAGAATAGTCCGAGCATAGCTCTCCCCGGCAATGAAAAGATCACGGTGCTTGTAGTGAGAGAATCTCTCTAACTAGTTGACCAGGAAAATGTACAAGTCCTAGATTGTTCTCTTGTCTCCGGTGGTGTAATCTGAGAATCTGTTGGAGTAAGAAAACCCAACTCCTGATGGGGACTCCAGAAAATTACATTTGCAACTGACAAGGTTCTACATTCGTTAGTTAGGTTATACTTTTAAGGGCTAATTGAGCGAAAAATTAACCATGGGTGAAAATGGATAACCAGTTGTTATGTACATACCCAGGTTCCATGCAAATTCGTTCCTATAAAGGTCTCTCTGTCACTGTTGACCTCTAAGGGCCCCAACTCTACCATAGCTCCCAATCCAAGAGATGAGCAACCTGGTCCTGAATTCGTCAAGTTAACAGATTATGATGTAGGTAGAAGAAACAAGGCGGAGGCACGACAATTAGTTAGTACCTCCACTGAGCCATAGCAGCAAGGGCTTGGAGGAAGAATCCTGAGGTGACTTCACAAAGTAATAGAACAAAGCCCTTCCTTTGTCAGGATCAACAATATCTTGTGTGTTGGAGAGAATACCGCATCAGAAGTGGCAAGTGTGTTTGACCTGTTTATAAGTTTGAAAGATCCACCTACTCACTACCTTAGGGTTTTGAGTAGGATATGAAAATCTCTATATTGAGTATTGTAAGAAGTCAAACCCTTTCGGCTACCCTGGCAATGGCTTGATCTTGTCAACTGGCAATACCTTGATCTTGTCGACTTTCATTAGCCTGAACTAAGACCCCACGTACACCCTAGACGATATCTCTAGTTCTAATCCCCACGGCTCAGCATTTGGAGGGCACTTGAGCAGCTCCAACTCTCCTAGCCTAGCACCGTCAGCCACTGCAAGTCCGGGGCCGTGTCATTCCTCTCCTGTCTCTGCTTTCCCAAGCTTGATCTCCTCCCTGGCGTGCCAGGGGGGTTGCTGGTAGTCCCCGGGGATTGGTCCCTGTCGACCTCCCCTTGGATAGTCTGTACTGTTATTACTTTATTTATCTTTCTGTTCGTTGTTTTTTGTTCTGTCATTTCTAGCTTTCTATTATTTGTTGCTATGTTTGTTGTTGTTTGGGCCACACATGTTTAGCGGTTTCAGGGCTAGCCTTTTGATGTGTGTATTTTGCTTGGATCGTTTTAAGCTTGATCTGAGATCCATTTAGATTTTGATACCATTCATGTGATTGCAGATGGAGAAATTTATCTTCGTTGAACTTGTTTAACTTTGCCTCTTTTACATTTTGTATGCATTCAAATGTCCACACGGTTGCGTCTATGATGTTACCTAGTCATTTTTAGCCGTAGCTTATCTCGGCAGAACTCCGCATTGGTCGTTGGCTTTCATAGCTTCTCGACCGTCCATTGCTTCCAGTTGTGCCACTCTATCGACTTCTGTATGGTCTTCATTTTTTATTTGGTGTTTTAGTTATTTGTCTATGTACTTTCTATTAGTGTTATGTAACAGAGTACCTTAATGTTAGGTTTGAGCCACTATTCTAAAAAAAAGTATACACCAAAGTGTTCGTGATTCCAAAAAGCTTTAACTTCATCATGACTGTGATACCCCGTAAATGATATATTCTGTCTGAAATATTTTAAGTAATTTGATTGGTTCTATCCATACCAACAATGTGCACCTTCTTTTCCGACACACATCCTGAGAGAACTCCAAGGTAAATGCGTTTGGCCGGGAGTAGGATCAGGATGGGTGATCTCCTGGGAAGTTTTCGGGATATGTGTGAGTGAGGACAAAACACGCTATAAAAGACTTGTGTTGGTCTGTGGAGACAATCGGTCAGATCATGTGACGCTATATTTGGTATCAGAGCAATACCTTGACTAGTACGGTATAGTTCTGGGATCGAACGCACCCAAATACGAGAGATTCTAGGATTGTCTGATTCTGACGCGACGATGGCGTCGTGTATTTAAGGAGGATTGAATGTGATACCCCGTAAATGATATATTATTTTCTGAAAGACTTTAAGTGATTTGGTTAGTACTATCCATACAAACAAGGTGCACATTCTTTTTCGGCACACATCCTGAGAGAACTCCAAGGTTAAACGCATTTGGCCGGGAGTAGGATCCATCCTGAGAGAACTCCAAGGTTAAACACGTTTGACCGGGAGTAGGATCATGATGGGTGACCTCCTGAAAAGTTTTCGGGATTAGTGTGAGTGTGGACAAAATACGCTGGAAAAGATCCGTGTAGGTTTGTGGAGACAGTCGGTCAAATCACGGTGCGTTACAATGACGCTGTATCTTTCCTTATAAGTTTAAGGATTAGTTCGTAGTTTGCAGAACAACAAATCTGAATACTTGCATCTATATGGCATACTCGGAAAGCAGTGGAAATGTATATCCACACTCTCATTCTCTTTCCATTAGCTGCTTGATCGTGGGTGATACGGTGAATGGACTATCAGTCCATCTTGCTATTTTCCCCCACAAAAGGAAAATAATTATTCCGCAAGTTCAGTTAGCTAAACAAGTTTGATAAATAATTGTAGATAAATAATCCGTCTTTCAAAATTGACATCTGTGAGAGAGAAAATAACTTAACTAGCCCAACCCACCCAAAAAGGTCAACCCACCCTAATTCCTCCCTTCCCTTTCCGATCCCTACAAACAAACACCAACATACACTAAAATTCCTAATTCCCAAATCCAACATTTGGTAAAGAAGAGAAGAGAAAAGATTGAAGAAAACAGGAGAGTTTTCATTTTCAAATGGAACAAGCTCTTGATTTAGTTAATAGAAGAGAAGAGGTTGTGCCTTCTTTTGCTGTTAGTTATGTTTCAATAGATATCAATAAATGTCATTAGGCGTGCCATGCCATCGTTTGCTTTTAACGGGGAAGGAATGGAAATTAGTTAAATCGGTTAATTCAGATTATCTGTATTTTAAAAAGGTTCGATATCGGATAGTTCATAGTTCGAATTTAGACAAAAAAATTATTGTTTGTCGGAGGTGGTGTACATCCTATACAACGACTTTATTGCTTCCAAGATCGTAGCATAACGATTTTCGAAGCTTTGGGCGAACCTTGGATTGGAACTTTCTTGAGAGAGAGGAAGAGGAGGCAGACACTTCCGAGGAGACTGTGAAGTGCCAAGTGCGCCACAAAGCGCCCATTGTACCATGTGTCCAATGCGCCATGCGCACATGCACGTGCGCGTGCTTGTGCTTAGAGCACCGTCCTCGTAGCATATCCGAGTTGTCTTTCCAGGTGGTCAACTTAATTTCAAGCTAACAAGGAAAATCTCCTTATAAACTTGAAAAACTTTGTGCCATTTTTCAATGTGGGATTAGTTTCCCTTTCCCATTCCCATCTTGGGCCTCCCACTTTGGGCCTTACTACTTTGGGCCTTTGCATTGAAATGTCATTCAATTCCAACAAAAATAATTTACATAATTCTAATAGTAGAAATTCGGATAATTTGTATTATCCAAATGTTCATCCCTAATTTTTTTAACCAAAATGTATCGAGTGAATACACAACAATATTAAATTTTATCATTATTCAAAAGTCATGTTTGGTTCAACCTTTGGATTAGTAGGCTCATCGAGTGTTTAGATATCACGAGAAGTTTTAAAAATATAAAAACTAGTAACAATATGAAATGCTTTGCTACATTTCTCACAATTAATTTCATCAGATGTCTTTTATTTGGGAAAAAAACTCACAGGTCCTTGAGTTTTAATATATTGTACTTATAGATCCATTGCATAATAAGTTAGTCCCTATGTTTTGAGAAATTGAACCCTTTAATCCCTGGCTTCAATTTTTCATTGACAACCCAACTGAAATGACATTACTGTCCCTAAAATTATCAAGTTAAAAAAAATAAAATCTTTCACCCCCTCGTCTCCATCTTCTACCACTGTTGTCCTTACTCTATCTTCTACTTCCTCTCCTCCCTGGCTCATAGATTTGCGCTCCTGCAGAAGATCTCCTCATCCATGTTCTCCTAGACTTTGTACTGGAAAGCCACCTCCCTTGCTTGAAACTAGACAGTTCGATCAAACTTGTCGTAGCCGATTTCTTCTGCAGAAGAGGCGAACATATGTACTCCAAACTAGAATCAAGAATAATAATTTTTCTAAAAGCGGAGTTAATATTTGACTTGCCTGTAAAGTCTCCTTTGCAGTATAAGAGGAGGTGGGGTTCATATAATTGGGCCCTGTCGCTGCATCGGATTCATGGGTCATTGGCGATGATGCGTCCAAGGTGGTTAAATCTTCAGACCCCACTTTAGTTTCAAGCTCATTGCTTCTCATCCTTCAAACAAGGATGTTCTGTCTCTCGAAGATGACCAAGTATTAGAAGAAGAGACATGAGAGAGAAGAGATGCGAGGGGGAGGAGTAGAGGAAGATTATTTAATGCTAGGTGGGCAGCCAGGAGAAGACGGAGATGAGGGGTTGAAAGAGATATATATATTTTTTTAACTTGATAATTTAGGGACACTAATGTCATTTCAGTTGGGTTGTCAACAAAAAAATTGAAGCCAGGGATTAAAGGGTTCAATTTCTCAAAATATAGGGACCAACTTACTATGCAATGGATCTATGAGTATAATATGTTAAAACGTTCGTGGGTCAGAGGTGTGATATGGAGGCTCCCCGGAATCAGTTCTTGGATGGGTTCTTGGACGAGTGGGCGTTGAAAATTCACCCGAACAAGGTAAACACTTTCTTATCTCAAAGGGAGTTTCCTAGTCTTCCTTCTTTTTCGGGTGTTAATCCGGAAGATTGGATTGACGGTTGTGAGGAGTACTTCGATGTTTACCAAGCTGTGGAGATTTACCAATTTAGTTTAGTGGCGGATTTGTTGGTCGGTAGGGCGAAAGAATGGTTCTCGACATGGTCCTTTGACGGCAACGAAGAAGATTACTGGGATGAATTTTCGGATGCTTTATACGAGCGGTTTGAGGATGATGACGAGAATGTTGATGAATCAGTGGGTTGTGAATCAACTGAGGAAAGACAGGAGGTTAATGACCAAGATTCTGACTTTGATGGGGTCTTGTTGGTCCAGCCTGATTTTTCTAGTCTTGTTGAGGATTTCTACGACTTTGAAGGAAAATCCAACAACGAATCTGATTCTAAAATTTTAAAGAAGTTAGACGTGGTGGTGCTTGAAGGTGAATCCAACATACAGGATGATGAAGATCAAGCACAGAAAGAATTAGAAGGGCTTGATGGTTTTACTGTAGGGATTCTTGTGAGATTGTTGGTAATTGTGCTGAGAAAAGAAAGGACATTGAAGTCGTTGGACTTCCAAGGTGAGGCAAATAAGAGTTGGGATCCATGAGACTTTGATGTTGCCCACAAAACTGGTGAATTGCACTCATTGGTGGGAAGTAACTTCACCCTGGATTTTGACGTGAAATCTAAGCCGCCTGATGATTCTGGAGCAACTAAAGAGGTGGAACTGAGTTTTTTAAGTGAGGATGAGTTGGGGCCTTGCGTTGATTCAGACCGGGTTAACTATAAGCTCGATCAAGTTTCTTGTGACAGAAAAGATTTTGTAGTGTTAGAACTTCTGTTGGATTCTGTAATGGAATTGGCATTCGGAGTTGGTGACGAAGAGATTCAATTTCTTTGTGAGGCTAATAAAGAAGGTGGATTTAATGTAACTGGTTTGACAGATGGAGTGGATGTAATTGGTTTAACATGTATGAGTTACAGCTTTAGTTGTGATATTGAGATGGGAAAATATGTTCTTGACAGGAAGATATGCAATTCTCCACAATTTGTTAAGGAAAAGCCAGTGTTGACTTTACTACTTCGAGACATGGTGGCTGATCCACAAAGTATTTTATCATCTTTGCTGATAAATCTGAATTCGAAGTGGAGGGAAACAACCATCTCTAGTTTACAATATCCTGAAGTTTTCTACAATCAATCTTGGGTATCCCGTGGGTTGAAGAACTTAGTGAACTCGTTGCTTGAAGATGAGTATTTTTTGAGATCCTCGGCTATGCATAATGTTGAAATTGTTACAGCTTATGCAAGATTGTTGATGCAATGCCAGTTCCAGATTCTAAGGACTAAGAAGGAAGATATTGAAGAAGAAGTTTATTTGGTACAAGGACAGAAGGAAGCTATAGGTCTTCAGATTGCTGCAGATCCCATGTTTGCAATTTTTACAGATGCCGGTTCTTCATCTGCTGCAGTTTTGCCATTTGATGCAGACCTGCAATTTTATGCAAATCTGCTGGTCCTTTCAACTATGCAACAGCTTCTTAAACGCATGATCTCTGCAACTCTGCAGCAATCTCCTGTAAAGGTTACTGCAAGTTCAACACCGGCTGCAATCCTTATAATTGCAGGACTAGAAATGGGTGCAGCAGCAGCACTGCAAATTGCTGCATGTGCCTCCCGTGCTTCAATTTTACAGCAGCCATCATTCACTGTAATTTTGCAGTTGTCAACTTCTGCAGATCAACCAACTTTAGGAGGGTGGCAGTTTTCTTCTTATTTTCAGACAGACCTTTATGCGTGGCGAGACGTTTGTGTTGTGAGAGGGGCTGGTGCAGAATTACAAGCTCTTGCAAGCTTTACTGCAGCAGAGAGACATTACTTTGAGTTGCTACAAGTCTACAGTTTTACACAGCATTGCAGAGATCAAACTACGACACGTGACTTGACTGCAAGGTGCACTAGGAGTTCCACTACGGTTCAACGAGCAGCTATAGTACACGGACGAGTTCAGTGTTTCACTTTTGATATTCCTTGAACCTCGAGGACAAGGTTCTTTTGAAGGAGGGAGTTGTAATGTACCCGAGGACTTGAGTGAGCATTAGCAAGAGCTTAGGGACTGCTTTGTAATAAGCCATATAAGCCGCCTTATATAGGAATATAAATAGTAGTCAATGTAACTGTAGGAACCATTCAAATATTTTGACAACAATCCTAAAAGAAACAGATCGTTTCTTTCTCTACTTTCTCTTCTCTTTCTATCTCAATTCTTTCTTTTCCCCAATTTTCTACCAATTAGGGTTCTTGAATTCTAATCCCTTAATCAGGGACATTACATATGACCCCCGGAATAATTTAGGAGGTAATTAGTAAATCAATGACTAACATGGAATTTTGCACCAACAAAATGAGAAAGGCGCACGAAAATCCAAGAATTTACACGATCCGCTAGCTTTAGTGCCAAATTTATTTTTACATTTGCTCATGCACATAGCAGAAAAACAAGGAATATCTTGTGGAAATAACTCCTCCCTTGGGCACTTGGGATCGGCAGCTGTTACCATGCTCATCTCATATCCTGCATCCAAATTTTATTCGATAAATTATGGCCATATTTTTCAACAAATATATAAAATCCACATTAGTTATATTTACGACATAAAATGTGTATGAACTATAAACTCAAAACGTATCTTGTCTGATAAGAGGGTGTTCGAGTTTGTCCCAAACTCTTGATTGGGTTAAAACTCTATTTAGCTTATTGAAAGTTTTGTTGGGAATTTGACTCGTGCAGCGGAAGCGGTAAATAAAATTTACCCCGGTAATTAATAATTACCACGGTCAAAAGTAGATGGGGAAGAAAAACACCACCAAGAGGGAACACCAAGATTTACGTGGAAAACCCTCTAAATACCAGAGGGAAAAAACCACGGGACCAGCTCCGAAAAATATCCACTAGTAAATAGAGAAATTACAGTGGTAAAAATATCCTCTCTGCCCGATACCCCGAGTTATCCCACTCTCGTGTTTCACTCGTATTTTACAGTAGAGAATTTTCACTCACTCTATTTTTACCTCAAGCTCTCTCTCTCTCTAGAACTTGGAAACTCTCTATTTCTCTCTAAACTCTCTACTTGGAGTTTTTCTTCATTTTGTGGATGTCTTACAATGGAAGATCATCTCTCCTTTTATAGAGAGGAATGCCATGATTTCACCTCCACCCATTAATTAGTGGAAACTCCACTCATCACTAATGGAGACTCCACCCATCACTAATGGAGACTCCACCCATCACTTAGTGGAAACTTTTCTCCTCCACCCATCAATTAGTGGGAACTCCACTTATTAGTGGGCATGATCCCATCAATTCTCCCCCTCATGCCCACTTGAGGGAGAGACCTTCTGGCTGAAATTAATTATGAACCCCCGTGCCAGATGACCTAGCACAGAATTGAAGTTTCTCACGAGGCACTGCCTTTGTTAACATATCAGCAGGATTCTTGTCCGTATGAATCTTTTGTAACTTCATCTCCTGCTCTTCAATGGCCATTCGGAGCCAATGGTACCGAATATCGATGTGCTTCGTGCGACCATGATAGGTAGCATTCTTGCTCAGGTCTAGAGCACTTTGACTATCACTGTAAACCACATACTCATCTTGCTCCAAACCCAGCTCTTGAAGGAACCTCTTCAACCAAAGCAACTCTTTTCCTGCCTCGGTCATTGCAATATACTCAGCCTCAGTTGTAGATAAGGCAACACATTTCTGCAGTTTGGACTGCCATGACATAGCTCCCCCTGCAAAAGTAAACAGATATCCAGAAGTTGATTTTCTGGAGTCAATATCTCCCGCCATATCTGCATCTGAAAAACCCTCCAATATTGATTCCGAGCCTCCAAAGCACAAAGACATTTTTGAACTGCCTCGTAAGTATTTTAGGATCCATTTCACAGCCTCCCAATGTTGTCTCCCCGGGTTAGAGAGAAACCTGCTCACCACACCAACTGCGTGAGCAATATCTGGACGCGTGCACACCATGGCGTACATCAAACTCCCAACTGCTGAGGAGTATGGAACCTTTGCCATGTCTTCCTTCTCCTCCTTTGTTGTAGGACATGCTTTCTTACTGAGTTTAAACTGGCCAGCAAGAGGTGTACTGACTGGATTCGCATTCTTTGAATTGAATCTCTCTAGTACCTTCTCAATGTATCTTTCCTGGGATAACCACAGCTTCCTAGCTTGTCGATCACGAATAATCTGCATGCCCAGAATTTGCCTTGCTGCACCAAGATCCTTCATGTCAAAGGACTTTGATAAATCTTCTTTCAACTTCTTTATCATCTCAGCATCCTGTCCAACGATCAGCATATCATCCACATACAACAAAAGAATTATGAATTTACCATCATGAAATCTACGGATGTAAACGCAATGGTCTGCGTTTGTCCTGGTGTAGCCATGACTCATCATGAATGAGTCGAACTTCTTGTACCACTGTCTAGGAGCTTGCTTCAAGCCGTACAAGCTCTTTCTTAACCTGCACACCAGATCTTCCTTCCCTTTCTCCTGAAAACCTTCAGGTTGCTGCATGTAGATTTCCTCCTCCAAATCGCCATGGAGGAAAGCAGTCTTGACATCCATTTGCTCTAACTCCAGATTCAAACTGGCAGTTAGTCCAAGTACTACTCGAACGGAGGACATCTTTACGACTGGTGAAAATATTTCATCAAAGTCAATGCCTTTCTTCTGGCTGAAACCTTTCACCACTAGCCGAGCCTTGTATTTAACGAGATTATCACCATCTCGTTTCAGCTTGTATACCCATTTGTTCATCAAGGCCTTCCTTCCTTGGGGTAATTTCACAAGCTCATAAGTACCGTTCTTTCTCAAAGAACTTAATTCCTCAAGCATAGCCTCCATCCATCGAGCTTTGTCCTCATGCTCCATGACTTTTTCAAAGCTCTCCGGCTCCCCCTCGCTAGTGACAAGGACATACTCAGAACTGGAGTATCTGGTTGATAACATCCTCTGTCTTGTTGACCTTCTGAGTTGCTCATCCTCCTGAGATTCCGAGGTTACTTCGCCGACCTCAGGGGTTTGCTCCCCCTGATTAGAATTCTCTTCTGATTCAGCACCCACCCGAAAAGATTGATCTGCATCTTCTCCACCAGTTGTCATTGGAGAAGATTCTGGTGCCAAATCAATTCCACCACCAGCCTCTATCCTTGCCTCTGTTATTACTGGGGTTGAACATGTCTCATTTTCATGAAACACTACATCTCTGCTTCTGATGACTTTCTTTCTCTCTAGATCCCACAGCCTGTAGCCAAAGTTTTCTTCTCCATAGCCAAGAAATATGCAGGGAACTGCTTTGTCATCTAGCTTTTGTCTCCGTTCCTTTGATATATGTACAAAAGCTTTGCATCCAAACACCTTCAAATGTGAGTAAGAAATACTTCTACCGGTCCACACTCTCTCTGGGGTGTCATAGTTTAGCGGAACTGATGGAGACCGATTGATTAGGTAGCATGCAGCACGAACTGCTTCCCCCCAGAACGGCTTGGGCAAGTTAGCCGTTTTGAGCATGCATCTCACTTTCTCCACAATGGTTCTGTTGATTCTCTCTGCAACACCGTTGTGTTGTGGGGTGCCTGGAACTGTCTTCTCATGTTTGATGCCATAGTTTGCGCAATACTGCTCAAACTCTTTTGACGTGTACTCCCCGCCATTGTCTGACCGGATACACTTCAAGGATGCACCTTTCTCTCTTTCCACCATAGCATGAAACTTCTTAAAGTGATCAAACACCTGGTCTTTGTTTTTACAAAAATACACCCACAACTTCCGTGATGCATCATCAATGAAAGTGAGAAAATATTTGCTACCACCTAATGACTCCACTTCAATGGGACCACACACATCAGAATGCACAAGTTCTAAAAAACTTTCCTTCTTTTTAGCAGTCTTGCCAAAAGGAACTCTATGATGCTTGCCAAAGATACAATAATCACAAGGTTGTAGTTTTGTACCTATGGCGATTGGAACAACAGACTGTAGTGCTTTCATTCCCTTCTCGCTCAAGTGTCCAAGCCGCTTGTGCCACAGATTTGGTGAGGTAGAGTCTTCTACTGCGTTCACCTCATCTCCAAGCAGCTTCACTTGAGTCTTGTAAAGTGTACCAAATATCTTTCCTCTAGCTGTAACTAGATCTCCTGTAGTCAGCTTCCACAATCCATTGCCAAAATGGCTATGGAAACCAGTCACATCCAGGGCATGTATAGATATCAGGTTCAGACGCAGATCAGGAACATGTCTGACGTCTTTCAATGTTAACTTATGGCCAACATCTGTCTTGACCAAAACATCACCAACTCCCACAATATTAGCAAAACTGCTATTTCCCATTCTAACCTTGCCAAAGTCTCCTGCTCTGTACAAGGTGAACATCTCCTTGTGGGGAGTTGCATGGTATGATGCAGCAGAATCAATGACCCATTCAGTGTACGGATCACTGACCGCACAAATATCTTCTTCACAAGAAAATAGTGCCACCTCCTCTAGTGTAGATGTGGTAGCTCTTTGGTCATTCTCATTCTTCTGCTCGCCTCCCTGCTTCTTCTTGAACAGTCTACAATTTCTTTTAAAGTGCCCCTCTTTGCCACAATAGTAACACTTCAGTCCTTCTCTCGACTGGGATCTTCCTTCAAACTTGCCTTTCCCACGGTTCTCTGTGACCATGGCCTCATTGCTAGAGCTCATCATGCCATTCTCTATTCTCCGAGTTTCTTCATTCAGGATACTATCCTTGACCATAGACAATGTCAAACTTGGAGTTGAGTTTGTCAGAGAAACTTTTAGCGTTTCCCAACTATCCGGCAAGGAATTCAGCAACATCAAAGCCAGCAACTCATCGTCTAGCGGAACCTTTGCTGCTACTAGACGATTTGCAAACTCCTGGAACGTACTCAAATGCTCAGATGCATTTTGTCCATCACGGTATGTGGCTGTGATAAGCCGTTTGAGCAGAAAAGCCTTGTCAATGGCATTTTTCCGCTCAAACAGATTTTCCAGCTTCTCCCAGAGCTTGAATGCATCCATCTCGTCAGCCACGTGGTGAATAAGACTGGGGTCAATCGACTGTCGAATTAACCCACAGGCTTTGCGATTCATCTTGTTCCAGAGAGCATCTGCTATTGCATCGTCTTTTATACCTTTTAACTCAATAGGATCAAAAAGATCCTTGCAGTATAAAACATCCGTCATCAGAGTCTTCCAGACGGCATAATTTGACGAAGTCAACTTGATGGCTTTTTCGACAGGCTTGTCCTCCATCTTCAACACCCAAAGATCTCAGCTACAAAGCCAAGGCTCTGATACCACTTGTTGGGAATTTGACTCGTGCAGCGGAAGCGGTAAATAAAATTTACCCCGGTAATTAATAATTACCACGGTCAAAAGTAGATGGGGAAGAAAAACACCACCAAGAGGGAACACCAAGATTTACGTGGAAAACCCTCTAAATACCAGAGGGAAAAAACCACGGGACCAGCTCCGAAAAATATCCACTAGTAAATAGAGAAATTACAGTGGTAAAAATATCCTCTCTGCCCGATACCCCGAGTTATCCCACTCTCGTGTTTCACTCGTATTTTACAGTAGAGAATTTTCACTCACTCTATTTTTACCTCAAGCTCTCTCTCTCTCTAGAACTTGGAAACTCTCTATTTCTCTCTAAACTCTCTACTTGGAGTTTTTCTTCATTTTGTGGATGTCTTACAATGGAAGATCATCTCTCCTTTTATAGAGAGGAATGCCATGATTTCACCTCCACCCATTAATTAGTGGAAACTCCACTCATCACTAATGGAGACTCCACCCATCACTAATGGAGACTCCACCCATCACTTAGTGGAAACTTTTCTCCTCCACCCATCAATTAGTGGGAACTCCACTTATTAGTGGGCATGATCCCATCAAGTTTGTTGGCTTTTGGCAATGAATATAATAGTATAGGTACTAAATTAACGTACAGGTATATTATTGAATAATTGTCTCGTGAATGTAGATTTTTTGAAGGAACCATGTTTTATGTATTTTCTTATCTATATGTTAGTATTTGCTATGGTTTTTCAATTTCGCTCTACGAAACAAAGGGAATGGAGGTAGAAAATTATAGAAAGAAAAAAGAAAGGGGTAATACCCATAAAGAGAACGAATGCAAAGAGAAGTGTGAAAATAGTTGCACTGGACTTCTTCATTTCTAAGGAAGTATGTGAATTGTCGTGCGCTCTTACAAGAAAATCAGAATTATAATATGATGTGTGTAACGAAACTAGTCCCTATATATTCTCTTTTCAGATCGGTATTTTTTAGTAGCCTAATTAATGTGAGTAGATACGTTTTTATTTTAATTTGGTAGGGACAAATTGTCTAGTTGACGAATTTCCATATTTAGTAGCCTAATAAATTCATACGAACTTATTAAAATAAGGAATAACTCTTTCAATGATGTTTTTAACTTACTAGTGCTTGAATTCAATTTTTTTAAAATTTGACTAATTACGTTTTTATTCTAATTTGTTAAGGACAGATTGTCTCGTTAATGAAATTCTATATTTAGGTTTGACTACCATTTTGAAGCAGATACCTTGTATCCAATTGCAATAAGTACATACAAACTTATTGAAATAAAGGATAATTCTTTCAGCGGTGTTTTTAACGTTATAATTCTTGAACTCAAAATTTTCTTAATATTTTTATTCTAATTTTGTAGGGACGGATTGTCTAGTTAATGAACTTTCATTTTTAGGTTTGACTACCATTTTAAAGCAGATGCCTTATATTCAATTGCAACAAGTACATACGAACTTATTGAAATATTGGATAATTCTTCCAATGGTATTTTTAACGTCGTAATTTTTGAACTCAAAATTTTTGTAATATTTTTAATCTAATTTGGTAGGGAGGGTTTGTCTTGTTAATAAACTTCCGTATTTAGGTTTGACTACCATTTTAAAGCAGATATCTTGTATCCCATTGCAATAAGTACATAAGAACTTAGTGAAATATGAGATAACTCTTCTAACGATATTTTTAACATCGTAATGCTTGAACTTAGAACTCTTTAAAATAAATCTATATTTATTATCACTTGAGTCAATTTTCATATTGAACCGATACCAAAATAAAATTTTCACAGCAAGTTTCTTCAACTAATATCATTTTGTTACTCTTCATTTGCCGAATAATTAATTTAGTCTCATATTTCGTAAACAATTGATGGCTAACATGGAATATGCGCACACAAATAATAATAAAAATCTCCAAAACAAGCTTTCATTTGTCAAACTCGCACCCACCTTTATACAAAGTCGTTTCCGTTATTCACACGTCACTCACCATTCTTATTTCATTTGAATATATTGTATTAGATTTTTCTGTAGCATATATTACATTAGGTATTCTCTATCTTGCTAGTCTAATTAATGTGGGATAAAAGATTTTCATTTTTAGTGATGCTTTGCAAATTTAGAACATGATGGCTGATTTATCAGGAGTCATCATTGTACGATTGTGATTTTAAAATGGACAAATTACCCTCACGTCCCTGTACTTTGGTCACCCTCTCCCTAGGGTCCCTGACTTTTGGAAAAAGATTATCCCGTCCCTAAGTTTTGATAATAATAGACTTTCGGGTCCCTGGAGCCGGAATATTCCATATTCTCCGGCGAACTCCCACTTGAAATGATCAAAATGCCCCTCTCACTTAAAGCTTCCTCTAAACAGATCTAAAGAACACACAATTGGAAGGTGTCTTACAAAAATTTGTCGAAAAAAATCAAGTCATATCAAGAAGAGGAGAACTAATTTGCTAAAATACAATCAATATAAGAAGCAAACCCAACAAATGTCGAAACCCAGATCTGATAAAGAGAGAGATCAGAATGGGCTACCAGTCAGTGGGTGGACAGCCACAGTTTAGCGGCAACGGAGATGACCCTCCTGGTTGGCTCCGGCATTTCCCCACAGCCACTCCCGACAACCGGTGTCGAGAACCTTGGGTTCGAGGAGAGGGTCTTATCCACCGTGGGGGCACGGTTCCTCTCCGCCATTGTTGTCAACCCTCTCGACGTCATCAAGGTCCCGTGGGCGAACTCGATGCTCTTACAGAAGATGGTTGGAATTGATTATTTGGTTAGGATGGAGCTTGAATCGATGGAGGATGCGGGATTGGGTTTTCTAATTAATCGATGGAGCTTGAATCAGGTATAAATGTCCAGCTTCCCGATGGCCACGGCGGCACATCTCTGTCATGAGGGATTCTGGATCCCGACGGCTTGAAGGTTGAGTCGATTGGTTGCCATACGCCATCCTCTGCTCGTCGCCATCCCTGTCGTCGTCTACAGGCTAGACCGCATTGGCCCTATCCTCCTTGCCGGTGCCGGCGTGTTCTTTACCTGACGGCGGTGGCGGTGGCGGAGACGAGAGAAGAAGATGACTGAGATGGAGACAGCGAGACCGAGAGGTGAGCCTTACCTGACGGCGGTAGCGGAAAGCCGAAAATCATGTAGACGATGAGCTTTGAATTAACATAAAATCAAGTTTATTTAACTCAGAACATTAAGTCTTTAGAGAATGGAATTTTGTTCTTGGTGATGGAGGTAGAAGATGGATAGGAAGAGGATGGAGAGAGAAGGAAAAAAGAGAGATTTTTTTAAGTTAGAGGGGTATTTTGGTCATTTCAGGTGAGGGTTCACCGGAGAAAAGGGAATATTCTGGCTTCAGGGACCCGAAAGTCTATTATCATCAAAACTTAGGGACGGGATAATCTTTTTTCAAAAGTCATGGACCCTAGGGGGAGGGTGACCAAAGTACAAGGACGTGAGGGTAATTTTTCCTTTTAAAATTGTAAAATTTTCAAAACCTTCACTTACTTTTTTTTCTTTCTCCTCGCCATCTTTCCCCCTCTCCCTCTCATTTCTTTCTCTCTTCGACAAAGAACAAGCGAATCTGTTGACATCATGCCACCCCCACACAAAAATGATTTGTTTCCAATCCCATCAACTTATTACTTAACAATACAATATATATCCATAGAAATTGATAACAGTAACGATCAATACTTGACCATACAATAACAATTAGAAAGAAATCACGAGGCAGATGGAGGAAGTGTTCCATTGAGGAAGTAGGAGATCAAGGCCAAAGCTCTTTCAGGCTGGTCGCTTGGGATAAGGTGGCCGGCCCCTCTTACTGTCGCAAATGTCAACCCTTTGTTTCATATTACATAACCTCCAACGTGCAACATTAATCATTAAGACAAATGAACTTCTTGTCTCATATGTTTATGAGTTTGGACTATATAATTATATAGAAAGATCTTAACTGACTCGAACAAAGATTAGTGATCATATTTGGTATTTTGATATTAATGATATAAACTAAAAAATATATAGCATACCTCCTGACTATTGCACCATGGCCGCCATGCCGATTCAACAGGGAGATGCATTGTGTTTATTGTATATCTGGAGTTTGTTATTGGCACCACATGATCTACATCGCCACTGGAATTGAATTCCAAATGAATATATATATATATATATATATATATATATATATATATATATATATTAGCAACTAATTATCAAACCCATTATCTGAAACAAAATAACTAAATAGACAAACAGATTTAAAGATTTGTTCGAGTTTATTACCTGTATATCAACACTCTTATTCTATTTCTATTAGCTGCTTGATCGTGGGTAATACGGTGAATGGACTAACAACAGAGGGCAGATTTCAAAATTTGTCATTAATTCACTTGCCGGATTGATTGGTTTCTTCTCCATTCTAGCCGAGGGCAGAGCCAGCAGCAGAGGCCCGCTACCAAATTGAAATTTTCACACCAAGTTTCTTTAAATAATATCATTTTGATACACATTATTTTCACAATAATTAATTTAGTCACGTATTGGACATTATTTCATAAACAAGTGATGGCTAACATGGAAGAATGCACAAACAATTATAGTACACCAGTGGACGAGAAACTATCTGTTCAGTGGGTGCATCAGTACAAAATGTTGTTATGTACACACCTAGCACTTACTATGCTCATTTCACCTTGCAACAGATTTTATCATCTAGCAATCGTGGATTTTCGACTAATATATGACATCAAATTTGACGAATTGTGTATAAACCATGAAAATAATGCCCTCGTGACCTATCTGAAGCGAAAAAGAGTTAGGTACATAATTGATATTGGAGAACAGATTTTATTATCTAGCGATCATGGATTTTCAGCAAATATATGACATTTCAAATTTGACGAATTTGTGTATAGACCATGAAAATTATGACCTCGAGACCTAAAGAGTGAGTTACATAATTGAGGTTAGCATAACATATTATATTATCTAGCGATCATGGATTTTCAGCAATTGACGAATTTGTATATAAACAATAAAATTACAACTCACATAAAAAAGAAAGACAAGATTTACCCCAATTGAATAGGCGAAAGAATTAATCTTATCGAGGTACTTTTTTTTTATTACAATTTTTTCATTAGATTTTACCGTGGTAAGATTTGACGACATTGACGATCGCAATCTCGAAAAAGAAAATTTTACACTTATCTAAGTTTTTTTTAAATCTAAGTATGCAACTATATTACCAAATAAAAGAAAAATTATATAATGGTGGTGAGAGAGGGGAGAGAAAAAAAAGACTAAAAATAGAGGTAATGTCTAAACGAGCGACCAAAGTAAAAAATCTGCTGCCATATTTAGTTACTCACCCAAGCTATCCACAAGGCCTACACTTACCTAAGTTGTATTAGTAGTATTTTCAGCAACTCTTTTTTCCGCTACAATTTTTTCCAATTTTTTTTTACGGTGGCAAAATTTTTTAGTGAGGACTATAGCTAGACACCCGTCTGTACACAGGAGTGTCACACTCGGGGATAGGTAGAAAAATTTTAGCAGGGTAGAACAATGTATATATTACTAACACTATTAATAAAATATCTCAACTTATAAAAAAAATTCATAAAAAACAAACAAATAAAAAACACTCCAAAACAAACATCCATTTGTCACATTTACCGCTAGCTCTACTATACAAATAGGTACTCGCACCCTCCTTCATACAAAATCGTTCCGTTGTACAATCACCATTCTCATTTAATTTGAATATATTGTATTAGATTTTTAGTGAGCATATATTACATTTAGCATCTTCCATTCATGTTAGTCTAATTAATATGGGATAAAAGATATTCATTTTTTATTGATACTTGCAAATTTAGCACATCATCGCTAAACTATTTTTGTTTTTTATGGTTGCTAATTTATATTCATTCATCAATCGTAATTTTAAATTTGTAAAATTTTCAAAAACATAACGTACTTTTTCTCCTTTTTTCTCGCCATCGTTCCCCCTCAACCTCTCATTTTTTTCTCTCTTCGGCAAGAAACTGGCAAATCTGTTGACGTCGCGCGGCCCCAACACAAAAATGATTCGTTTCCAATCCCATCAATCTTAGTGCTTAACAATATATTCATAAATTGACAACGGTAGCGATCAATACTTGGCCATACAATAACAATCAGAAAGAAATCACGAGACAGATGGAGGAAGTGTTCCATTAAGGAAGTAGGAGATCAAGGCCAACGCTCTTTCGGGCTGGTCGCTTGGAATAAAGTGACCAGCACCTCTTACTGTCGCAAATGTCAACCCTTTGTATCCTATCACATAACCTCCAACCTGCAACATTAATCATTAAGGTAAACGAATTTCTTGTCTCCTATGTTTGTGAGTTTGGATTATAGAATTATATAGAAAGGTCACCGACTTGGACATAGATTATTGGTCATATTGGATGTTTTGATATCAAATTGTATAAACTAAATAATATAGTATACCTCCTGACTAGTGTACCATGGTCGCCAAGCAGATTCAACAGGGAGATGCATTGCGTTTATTGCATATCTGGAGCTCGTTACTGGCACCACAGGATCTACATCGCCACTGGAATCGAATTCGAAATGAATATAAATATATCATTAGCAACTAATTACCAAACCCATTATGTGAAATAAAATAACTAAACAGATAAAAAGATTTAAGAATTTGTTCGAGTTTATTACCTGTATATCCACACTCTTATTCCTCTTTCTATTAGCTGCTTTTTTTTTTGAGCTGATTCTATTAGCTGCTTGATCGTGGGTAATACGGTGAATGGACTATCTGTCCATATTGTTAGTTTACCCCTATAAAAGGAAAATAATTAATCTCGAAATCAGTTAGCTAAACCATTATGATTAATGCATGTAGATATATAATCCGTCTTTCAAAATTGGTGTCTCTCATAACTTCTTGAGATTATCATATTGCTGGTCACAAAAATGGTATGCTTGTGTATGAGTGCGTAAAATTAACTGTCTAAAACTTTGGGATCGATATATTCTAAAAGAAATACATACATGCAAACCTTCCATTCTCCGGTTCTCGCATGAAGTGCTGTTTGAACATGGATCAAAATGATTCACCTGAAAAAATTCATAACAAAATTAATCGAGTTAGAATTCATCTGGATTTAGGTACTTTTTACTTCTCGAAAATGTGACCACTTCGGAAGAAAATATTGTTGCCAGTGTCTCAGAACTAGATCAAATTTGACATTAATTCACTTGCCGAATTGATTGGTTTCTTCTCCATTCTAGCCAAGGGCAGAGCTAGCAGCAGAGGCGAGCTTGATCCGAGTGTCGCTGATGGATGGCAGGTAAATGTTTGCCGGATTGATGTTTCCAATCTCACTGTCAGCTTTATCCAGGAACTGCAAGCAGACACTCGAGAAATTCTCAGTGTCAAAGTCACAAAACTTGTTGATCTTCGCATTTGTCTCGTCGGAGTTGAAAGCGTGCGTCCAGTAGAGCTCATACTTGCCCTTAATACCCGCGCCCTCATCGAACCAGGCATTTTCCCATCTGTTCCATTCCATTGTATATGTCACCATTTAGATTGCAGAAGATTATATACTTTCAGGGATAAGAGTAGAATGCAGTACTTACAGCAATGCCTTGGAGGTTGATTCGGGTGGCCTGGTTTCTGTAAGATAGAATAGTCTGAGCTAGCTGCGGTGCGAAATGGCCACCGTAGCTCTCCCCGGCAATGAAAAGATCGCGGTGCTTGTAGTGAGGAAATCTCTCTAACCAGTTGACCAGGAAAATGTACGAGTCCTAGTCCTGGGCTGTTCTCTTGTCTCCGGTGGCGTAATCTGAGGATGTGCTGGAGTAAGAAAACCCAACTCCTGCCGGCGACTCCAGAAAGATCACATTCACAACTGCCATGTTTCTAGATTCGTTAGTTAGGCTATCTTTTTAAGGGATAACTAGAGGAAACAGATTTGTTTTAGCAAAAAAATTAAACGGCAGAAAAAAATGGATAACCATGTGTTATGGCCTAGAAAAGATCTCCCTGATGAAGAAAAAGAAAGGCGAAGGTAAGGCAATTAGTTATTTCCTCTATTAGGATCAACAGTGACATATCCCGAATACTGCCGGAAGTCAACCCTTTCCGGCTACCTTGGCAATGACTTGATCTCGTCGGCTTCCATTAGCCCGAGCTGAGACCCCACCTACACTCCGGATGATGTCTCTGTTTCTAATCCCCATGGCTCAGCATTTGAAGGGCTCTTGAAGCTCCGAAATTTGATGAACTCACCAAGGCTGGTGGCTCGGTTGGAGGTGGAGCCGCTCCAACAATGGGAGACCAGTAGGGCCAAGCTGGGGAGCACCAACAGAAGTTTCCTCCCTTCATTCTCTTTCCCTTATTGAGAAAAAAAAAGGAAAAAAAATTAGTTAACTGAACAAATACATCCAATTTGACACCAAGTTTTGTTAGGAATTCAGCAACTAGAAAACAAGATCGCACAAAGAACACGGAACAAGAGAATTACGTGGTTCGGCCTAATGCCTACGTCCACGGTGAGAAAGGAGAACTTTTATTGATGGATCCGAGTCACAAAGCTATACAAAACCTTAGGGTAACATGTCTTTATATAGAGACAAACCCTTGGTGTACAAGTAACCTATCTAGGTCTAATTAGGAGTCCAGAATCTAGTCAGAATAGGAAATAAGTCTTTCCTATTTCTCGCCATCCCAACAATCTCCACCTTGGCGAGAAATCATCTCGTGGAAGAACCATGAAGCTCCACCCGAACTTCAACAGACTCCACCTTGACAAAACACCGCCCCATGAAGAACCATGAGATCTTGCAAAACCAATCTGACTCCACCGACTCCACCGACTCCATCTCGGACCATAGATAACTGCATCAATAAGACCATCTCAACTTTCTCTTCACCTTTTGTTCAATCACTTGGAGCCAGCCCCCAAACTCGAGCTTCTGAGCTTGCTTGGCCTATTCCCTCCAATCTCCATTGAACCCCAACTAGCAAGTCCACCTGCTGAAGCAAACTTGTGACCAATAGATGCGCTCTCTATTTTTCGGTCAACCCCATGCTCCGCAACCTCGAACTGCTTCTCCGCTGGACCTTCTTGCCTCATACCAATGCTACATGCCATAGCATACAAAGGGCAACCTTTTGTTCTACCAAGTAGAACCCTTGACATGCCACGAACTCCACTGTTCGGCCTTGAGTGAGATACCCGATTCGCCCGTGGTGCTACCAACGGCTTCGTATTCCTCATGCAAAATCTACCCAACACCTTTGACGTGCACGTCTTTTTAGACAACCATAGCGGGAACTTGCTAACTTTGTCTTTGCGAATCTCAACTCTACTCAAACCATTCATGTCAAGCTTTTGCTCCATCACACAAGAGCTTTTCTCCCCTCTATCAGAACCCAACGAGGTGACTCCACCTACAACCGTGTTCCCCACTAACCTGTAGGTGTTTCTAGCATTCCTTTCACCCTTTATCACCACCACAGCATCCTTCTCCACCTCCATTAGCCCGCCTACAACATTATAGTTGTACCCACTATAATCCAAGGCTCCTAACGAGATCAAATTCCTCTCCAACTTTGGAATATGCCTAACCCCACATAATTTTCTCTCAACACCATCCCACATCTTAATTCGGATATCACCTATGCCAGCAATTCTACAAGTAGAACTATCACCCACAGTCACCATACCTGAATCAACGAACTTGTAGGTGTCGAACCACCCTCTCTTGGGCGTCATGTGGAAAGAGCAAGCGCTATCCAAAATCCAGGAAACAGAATGCTTTGGACTTGACAAAACAGAAAGGAGATCACCATCCGACCCGTCCGAATGTGAGGCCACATTCACGGAACCTGATCCTTTTTCCTCGCGATCCCGAGTTCTTTTTGGACAATCCTTCTTCACGTGCCCTTTTTCTCCGCACTCGAAGCAATTTCCCTTGAACCTCCTTGACCACGACTTGGATCTCTTCCTGTCTTTTGCCCTACTACGATCACCATGGCTACCCCTCACAACTAGCCCTTCCGCTTGTTCATCGTCAATTTTCCTTCTTTGATGAAACCCTAGCAGAGCACTTGTGATATCTTCTAACACCAGGGACTCCTTCCCCCAAGTTAGAGTTGTAACCAAATTTTCGTAGGAGCCAGGTAAAGAATTCAGCAGCAACAATGCCTTGTCTTCTTCCTCGAACTTCTCATCAACCTTTCTCAAGTCGCTCACAAGTTGACTGAAACTATTAATGTGTTGGCTCAAATCCGAGCCCTCCTTCATCTTGAGCCCGTACAATCTTTGCTTAAGATAAAGCTTGTTCGACAAAGACTTAGACATATACCTTGCTTCCAATTTCTTCCATACCTCAGCTGGTGACTCCTCATCCATGACGTGATACATCACATCATCCGCCAAGCACAAGCGAATTATCGCCACCGCCTTGGCCCCCATCTCCTTCCACTCTTGCTCCTCCATCTTCTCGGGCTTCTTCTCCGAGAGCGCGATGACCATCCCTTGTTGCACGAGGAGATCCTTGACACGCCTTTGCCATAACCCAAAATTCGAAGAACCATCAAACTTCACAAGAGCAAACTTCGCGCCATCCGTCATCCTCCAACCCAAACTCTTGATACCACTTGTTAGGAATTCAGCAACTAGAGAACAAGATCGCACAAAGAATACGGAATAAGAGAATTATGTGGTTCGGCCTAATGCCTACGTCCACGGTGAGAAAGGAGAACTTTTATTGATGGATCCGAGTCACAAAGCTATACAAAACCTTAGGGTAACATGTCTTTATATAGAGACAAACCCTTGGTGTACAAGTAACCTATCTAGGTCTAATTAGGAGTCCAGAATCTAGTCAGAATAGGAATAGGAATAGGAAATAAGTCTTTCCTATTTCTCGCCATCCCAACAAGTTTTAAGTTAGTTGCAGAAGGAACGTAACGCATTAACCACCATGGTCAACAACATTGATGCGGATCAAAGGACTCGAAAGATCGCACCGATCTTCCGGCATATTCATTACAAAACAAATTTGCAAACCTTTTCATTTTCCTAACAATTTACCTCTCTTTTTTTTGATAAGTTGATTTTATTGAGTAATATTTACAACCTAACAAGTGTAAAAGAGATTACCCTTGAAACACCAAACTAATTACAGAGAATCTCCAGTCGGCCTCAATCTTTACCGGATTGCAAATATAAAATAACATCTTGATTGTTTATCTTTTTCGAAATATTTGCCCAAATCAGCCACTCTTGGACATGGTAGTGAATAGAAAGCATGAGAAGTTCTCGATGACATTCAACTTCATCAAAAATAGTACGATTGCGATGAAGCCAAATTCTCCACATAACCGCACCAAATATCACAAACCAAACCTTCCTAAGCATACCACCATTGACGAGACCCATCCACTGAGATAAGCAGCTCTCGACTATTTCTCTGCCATACCATCGCACCCCCACCAAGTTGAGATAGAAATTCCAAATCGGCCAAGTGAAATCACAATTGAAAAATAAGTGAGCTTCTGTTTCATCCTGATTCCCGCAAAAAGGGCATAGGCAATCCCACGGATCCAGTCTATGCATTCTGATCAGATTACATCGAGTAGGGAGCCTATTTTGAATCAAGAGCCAAAGAAAATATTGTACCTTGTAAGGAATTGAATTGATCCAGACCGCCTCCAGTGTAGGTGTGGGAGTCATACCCTGGTAAGATCTCTGTCGCATCTCTTTTGTGGTATAACAACCTCCCACACTTGATCCCCATCTAATGTTATCCTTTCTTTGATTGAACACTACTGAATATAGCATCTCATGCAATAATTTACACTCTTCTTCCTCCCAAGCTCGAAGAGTCCGTCTCCAGGTCAAGTTCCAGGTGCAATTTTGACCATCCCAAACACAACAGTCCCTCACTTTGGACGATTTCTGAAGTGAGATGGAAAATAATCTTTGGAAAGTCATATTCAAAGGGGCATCAACTAGCCATGAATCTGTCCAGAAGAAAAAACCTGTTCCATCACTAAGGCAAAGCTTACATTCTGCCATAAAATCTTGAGTTACTCTTGGATTGTCTCTTGTCATTGCCACAATATCTGACCAAGTCCCTGTCATTGATGTTGATACAAGATAAGTCAATGACCTAGTTGGGCAGTACTGGTGTATGCTTACTACAGTTTTTGCCCATATTGAATTACCATTCACCATGAAATTCCATAACCATTTCAAGAGTAGATAATTATTCTTCAGAGTGAGACTCTCCAGCCCAATGCTCCCAAACTCCTTTGGCCTTACCACATTTTTCTATTTAACCAATGAGTTCTTCTTCATATCTGTATTTCCGCACCATAGGAAGCGCCTGATTTTCTTCTCAATCTCTCTTAGTACCCCTTTTGGAATCTTGTAAATAGATAAGAAATATATAGGCAGGGCACAAAGGACAGACCTGATCAATGTGATTCTTCCTCCTAAACACAGGAAGTTCCCTTTCCATAGCACCAATTTCTTCTCTATTGCATCAATGACAGGCTTCCAATAACACAATCTTCTCATATTACAACCTATCGACAGTCTCAAGTACTTCAGTGGAAGTTTCTCCCAATTACAGCCCCATATTTGCAAAGCATAGTCCATATTTTCTTACTCTATATTGACCGCGTACATAGTCGTCTTAGTCTTGTTTAGCTCCAGACCTGAAGCCAATCTGAAAACAAGAACAATATGATGCAGATTGGTGATGCTTTCTTCACAATTTGCAGAGAAAAGGAGCGTATCATCTGCATATTGCAGCAGATGATGCTGAACTCCTCCCGGAAGCTCAATCCCTTTAATACATTCTGATTTGCTGCTTCTCTCAGAAGCACTTTGAGATCTTCGACTGCAATAACAAACAAGAAAGGCGAGAGTGGGTCTCCCTGCCTGAGCCCACATTGATATTCAAACAGTTTAGTAGGACTACCATTAACAAGCACAGATGCACAGGCACTACACACACAGCTTCTTACCCAGGTGCGCCATTTTAAACTAAAATCCATTGCACTCATCGCTGAATCCAAATAATCCCAGTCTAGGCAATCAAATGCCTTCCTGAAATCTAATTTGATAAGAACTCCTTTTTTCTTTGAATTTTTCAGATAATTCACAAGCTCACTTGCCACCATTATACAATCAGCAATTTGACGCCCCTTAATGAAAGCAGATTGCTCTTCACTTACCACTTCCTGAATTACATTCTTCATTCGCTCTAAAAACCTCTATCTAGAATCGACTCGGCAAGGTCAATGGAGAAGCTAACCACATTCATGTCTCGGAAGCCCCAAGCCATAGTGGCGAAATCACTGCAACAAGGAATTTGGCCGAAAAGAACCAAACGCCGTGTACGGAGGATGAAAATCTATTTTCGGCGATGGTACGGTAAAAATCTAAAAGGTAAATTACCTCATAGTCTTTGGTATTTGGTTATCCTCTCCCTATGGTCCCTGCATTTTTAAAATACATGCTGAAGTCCCCCGTCTTTGATTTTAGAAACTCTCGGGTCCCTAGTCATCGACTCTTTTTTTCATTTTTGGTCATGGAAATGACTATTATGCCCCTTTGTGTATGTTGATTATGGTTTCAAAAGTAATTCGATAATTTTTATAAATAAAATATTAAGAGTATATATTAACACTAAAAATAAATATATTTTAAATTAAATAATAGCAATTAAATTTTTGTTCCAACAACTTTGTCATTGTAAGATATGGATTTTGTTGTGGAATAACCTATCAATATATTAACCAACATGCACTTAGATTAACCGGTAAGAGAGTTGTTCTAGCTTAATCAAGTCTTGGGTTCGAGTCTTTGGTTACGCAGCAGTGTTAAATATTTGTTGGGAGAGCATTGCCACCTTTTAAAAATTCTATCCGGCTCGAAATTAAGTTATTCGGCCAAATACCAATTGGTTGAAGAAAAAAAACTATAATGTATTAGTGCACAGTTATCTAATTTATCTGATCATAAATATTATGTGATCACAATAGGGATAAATGTTTGGAAAATTAAAGAGGATCGATGTAGTTCGTTTTAGTTTTTTTGGAAAATTAAAATATAAACAAGACTTTGTTTAGAAACACATTCTTTCATTAATGGTTTGGTTCTATTTTCTTGAAATAGAATATTTTATTTAGGAAATAGTTTATTTTTAACCTATGTTACAATGATGTCTTGATTTGGTTTCCGTAATTAAATATCCTAGTCAATTAGTTAATAAATTAGTCCCAAATCTATTTGTTATTTATAGATTTGTGGGTACATACTAAATCATCAAATAATTTGGTATAAAAGAATTACCATAAAAAATTTCTGTGATGTTTTTGATATTTGTAATACTAATTTGTAGCAATTTGTAAGGAGACACGTTTACAGGCCCAAAATATTCAACCGGCCCAATTCAGATTAGAACGCTCAAGCAGGAGAGATGGTGACACGATATAAATCAATAATTACCTGTATCAGTTTGTAATAGAGTTATCTTAACTAAAAAAATCGAATTTAAATTATTGGCAACACAATTGTTTTAGCTAATCCAAAATATTAGAAACATGAATGCTTAACTACATTTCATGGTGCCCTTTATTCTCATTCTAACTAATATATGACATACGGAATAATTTAGGAGATAATTAGTAAATCAATGGCTAACATGGAATTACGCACCAACAATTATCGAAACGAGGTATAGCCCATGGTTTACACACACCACTAGCTTTACTCCCAAACGCCTTTATACAATCGCTCACGCACTGAGATAGAATACAACCGCCTCCCGACTAAAACTCCTCCCTTGGGCACTTGGGATCAGCAGCTGTTACGATGTTCATCTCATTTCCTGCATCCGAGTTTTATCCGACAAATTATGGCCATATATTTACAACAAATATATAACATCTACACTAAATTTTTTGTTTATTGTTGGGTTATTTACACCCATATTGTTCAGGGCCAAGCCCATATGATTGTCCACCTCCTCCTTATTTGTGTGGCAAATTGTTGTCACATAATTTCATACATGGACAAGCTACCAATGGTAGCCTCGCCACATGGATGAAGCTAATCACCTTTTGGTGATGACAAGTGCAGAGGCCATTTCCTCTTTAAAAGAGAGGAAGAAAAAGGGGAGAAAAAGTGAGAACGACCACACACATAACAGGGAAGAAAAATTACTGATTTGATCCCTGAGTTCTCGTTTCGACTCCGAGGTAGATAAAGTCATGGAAATTATTCTCGACTCTAATATATCGTGAGTAAGAACCAACCAGTGACAAGAATCCGTTACGATCCTGTGGATACTGCACTACAACAAGTAAGTGTATTTACGATTTAACGAATTCGTTCGTTAATTAATTTAACGTCAATTATTTTATAATTTTACGATTATAATATGTTATAATTACCATAAGGAATCTACATTGGTATCAGAGCCAGATTAGTTCTTGTTCTGGTTACTAATTAATTTTTTGAAAACAAAAATCATGTATGTGATTTTTAGAGTTCAAAAAATCAGATGTTAAGATATTGTTCTTGATAATTTATATTCTGTTGTCCTTACTTGTACAATTGGTAAATCCCTGGGAATTGAATTGAAGTTGTGATTCAAAACGCGCATAAAAGGACTTCGTCCTTATTTGCACACGGGTGAAAATCTCAGGTACTAATCTGAAATTAATGTGGAAGGCGAATAAGGATTTCGTCTTTATTTCGCAAACGTGAGAAACTCTTAGGAAATAAAGTGAAATTGTTCCACTCTAAACGCATTTCAAAAGGCCTTGTCCTTACTTGTACACGCGTTAAACTTGAGGGACTAAATTGTAATTTGTTCAAAATTCCCAAATCGGGACGAACCCTAATTTCGCGAAAACTGGGGTTTTTTGCCCCGATTTCAATCCCCTCAAAAATCAACCAAATCGGAGGACAACGAGTATAAATCTTGTCTCCGACGATATATCAAGACCATGGTGACCTTCTTGGTCATATTTTTTCCGGTCTAAACCGGATAAAAATTGCTCGATGATATTTTTTTTCCTTCCGACGAACGAACGACGGAGTTCGTTGTAGCTCGAGAAAACGAGTTTTCTGGACGAGGATGTGTCGAGGCTGACCGGACCAGTATGGTGGGTGTCCGGTTCGGGCGTGTTACGGCGTCGTCACGGTGGCCAAAATAAATAAACCCTCGGTCGGGTTTTCTCTTTCGTTTTCCTTCTTTCGTTCGACGAAGAAGAAGAAGAGGGAGATGAAGGAGATTATGAGGAGGGCAATTCCATAATTTTATGGATTTTTTGCCGGAGTATATATACTCGAGAAGGGCAAAACCATAATTTCGTAGTAAAAAAAAAGGGGAAGCGGGTTTGACCGTGGGTCAACGCGGGCCGTTTCTTCATGGGCCTTTTTTTAGGGGGCCCAACCCGCATTTTTTACTTTAAGTCAATGCGGGTGTGGGCTTGTGGGCCAATAAATTTCCACACGGCCCATTTGACTATTTTGGTTGAAATGAGTCTATCTTTAGGCTTGGTTGAATAAAATGAGTTTTATTCAAATAAAATTTAATTTTTTGATAAAAATTTGATTTTAAAATTATTATGATAATTTTGAAAATCAAAAATATATTTTAGAATGAGTTCTAAACTATATTTATTCCAATATTTTTAAAATTAAGACAGTAAAAATATGAAAAATAATATAACCTACAAGGATCACACAATAAGAGGCTATATCGTGAATATTCTTTGTGCCCTTTATCATTGATATGATTAAAATTGTGATTTTAATCAATTGGGACTACTTGTGAGCTGACCCAAATAACTTGCATTATAATGCAGGTTATCAATGAGGATGAAGTGTTGTCCAAGAAAGTGTGTTGAACCTGTGCTTGTTGCAAAGGCACAAGACATGCGCCGAAAGATATTAAAGCGTCGTATCTCTCGGTGGGTGCATAGAGATAATGAATAAGTGCTTACCGAGCATATTGTCTCAGTTCACAATGAGATACAAGAATGTATCTTGGCTGGAGGTTATAACAGTGGGTATAACTGGGTATTGATGTTCATGGATCTTCTAGCTACGCTGAAGATTACGGAAGATGTTGACACTTTCATATCTCCAATAACTGGGACTACTCACAGAACAGCTGTGGAACGTCTGGTTAGATATCTAGGTGGGAAGGAAATTTTAGAGAAAATTTCTCATAATAAGTCAATGAGGTTGCGAAGTGGGCATAAAGTACGTCGCTTCTGTGCTCATGAATATGTTCATGAATTTTCTTATCCTAGCAAGTGGACAATCATGAACTCTGTGCCAGCCCATGTCATATATAGAGATATTGTCTTTAATAATGCGTAGATCTTTTGTATGGGTTTAAATCTTGTTAGAAGTTTTTTGTACATATGTGTATAAAATTTCATGTATTTTCATGGTTGTAATAAAGATGCATGTGTATTTCTGTAATTAAATAGTTTATTTATTTAATTGCTTATTATTACCATGAGATATATCCACTTGAATTTACTATTAAAGAACTTTGAACGTTTAAAGTTCAAAATTAATTCTCGAAGGGTGAGGAAAAACATACCCGTGACCTACTTTGAATTCGAGGTTAATCAAGAACTTTATATTGCTTAAAATTATGAACGTATAGTAAATTATAATGTATTGCTGAAAATATACTCCTCACGCATTTTTTTATGATTCTCTATAGTTATGTCGATTGCTTCAAAATCAATTATCGCCGAACTCAATAAGAATTTGAAGCTCAACGGTGATAATTATGATAACTGGAATATGAAAATCCAGTATGTGCTAGAAGAGCAAGAAGTGCTTGAGATCATAAGTAAAATTATGGTCGAACCTGAAACTGGCAACACCTCCCAGCACAGGTGTGATAAAGACGCCTATATAGTTTGGAAAAAGAAGAATTCTACTGTTCGACTCATCTTACTGAGTGCCATGATGGATGACATCACAAGACAATTTCGTATGTTTGAAAATGCCAAAGACCTTTGGGATGCACTTAAAGAAAGATTCGGGAAGCTTTCTGTTTCAAAGCTGCGAGCTTTGACTATAAGGTTTGATACCTACAAAAAGCATCCTGATCATTCGATAAAAATACATCTCATGCAGATGTCAAATATGATCAGTGGGCTAGCTAAGGCTGGTCACGTGCTTAGTAATGAGCAGAAAATTCAAGCTGTCATTCGTTCCCTGCCTACAAATTGGGAACACATGAAAATGACTCTTACCCGTGTTGATAATGTTACGACATTTGATGACATGGCCCATCACCTCGAGCTAGAAGAGGATCGCCTCCTAGCAATCAGAGTCCACCCAGAAGCACACGTGACTGGGTCTAGCTTCAGAGGAAGCAAGAGGAAGATGGGCCAAAAGGGCAAAGGTAAGAACAGCTGGAAAAATAAGAAAAATAAAGCTGAAACTTCTGGAACTAATGTGAATAGTTCTGGAAAGAAGAAACAACGAAAGTACAACATTTTAAAAGTAAAATGTTTCAATTGTCAACAGAAGGGTCACTTTGCAAAAGATTGCAAAGAGAAAAAGAAGGTACATTTTATTCACTCATATGCGAGTAAATTATATGTATCAAGTACAATTCTTTTAACTGAAAGTCATCCTATGTAGGTGATTGATTCAGGAGCGACATACCATGTGACAAAGGACCGTGGTACTTTTGTTAAATTTTGACGACTACCGGTTGGAGCAAAATCTATCTATGTTGGCAATAACGCACGCGTAAATATCAACGAGATAGGTACAAATAGATTGAGCCTGCGTGAAGGATGCACCCTACTGCTACATGATGTGTTATATGCTCCAGAAATTTGCCGAAATTTAATTTCTATTTCAGTTTTGATGTCTCTTAGTTTTCGTTGGTTGTTTGAGAATAATTCCATTCAGTTATTTTTGGAACAAGTTTTCTATGATTCTGGTTATAAATCAGATGATTTTTTAATCATGAATATTGATCTTTGTGATTTACCTGATTCAAATTTTTCCTTTGCCACTGCTTCGCAAATGTCTCAAGATGATGTTGTGCTATGGCATTCTAGACTGAGCCATATTGGTCAAGATCGCTTGAATCATCTAGCTAAGGCAGAACTGTTGGGTAATTTAGAAAAAGCTATATTACCTACTTGCGAATGTTGTCTAGAAGGAAAATTGATAAGAAAACTATTTGGAAAGGGAACTAGAGCCAATGATCTATTGTAATTACTTCATTCTGACATCTGTGGTCCAATGAATGTGAGGGCTAGACATGGAGCATATTTTTTCATCACTTTTATAGATGACTTTAGTAGATATGGTCAAATCTATTTGATTTCTCACAAATCAGAAGCAATAAGTTGTTTCAAGATATTTATGAATCATGTTGAGAATTAACTAGATCGAAAGATTAAGGCCTTACGAACTGATCGTGGTCGCGAGTATCTTTCCGATGAATTTAAAGCTCTGTGTCAAGAAAAAAGAATTGAACATCAGTTGTCCATTCCTTATACACCTCAACAAAATGGGGCAGCAGAAAGAAGGAATAGAACCCTTTTTGATATGGTTAGGTCTATGATGGCAGAGGCAAATTTGCCTATATTTTTTTATGGAGATGCGCTCCTTACCGCTACATATGTTCTAAATCGTGTCCCCTCTAAGTCTGTCACTACTATCCCTTACGAAATGTGGACAGGTCAGAAACCTGATCTGAACTACTTAAGACCGTGGGAGTGTGCATCTTACGTCCATTCTACCTCGAGTACATACGGTAAATTAGGACCGAGAGGTAGAAATAGTATTTTTATAAGATACTCTGAAGTATCAAAAGGATACGTGTTCGTGGACAAACTAGAAAATGGACAAGTGACAGAATTTTTAATCACGAGATGTCACGTTCTTGGAAAAAAAATTCCAAAATTGGGAGAGGTGAGTCATGATCTTGCCTTATATGAAGTTAATGAGTCAGAATCATCTGGATCACTCCATCCGAGTGGGAAAATTGTGGAGGAGGAAAATCAAGATTTTCCATTTCCAATTGATCCGGAAGTTCATGATCCAAATGATCAACATCTTAGTAGGAGTACAATTCTGGATTCCAGTGGGAGTATGAATTTTTGCTTCAGAGGGAGTACGATTCTAGGTTATGATGAATACATGAGAGATGTTTATCAAAATCAGAAAATTCGTAGAACTAAAAGAACTAGCATTCCATACCAACGATTTGAGATTGAAGGTGCTGCAAATGCTTTCTTGGTATCATTAAGAAGACATAATGGTCCAAGTAAGATTCTTTTAGCAATCCTACAAGATGAAGATGAACCTAAAAATGTGTCTGACGCTCTTTCATCTCCCGAAAAGAATGAATGGGGTAAAGTAATGGAGGAAGAGATGGCCTCCATGATGAAAAACCAGATTTGGGAACTAGTTGACCTACCTAAAGCAGACGGAAGTATCGAAAGGTACAAAGCTCACTTAGTTGCCCAAGGATTTAAACAACAAGAAGGAGTTGACTATGAGGATACTTTCGCTCCTGTTGTTAGATTCACGTCCATTAGGATTATTCTGGCTATGGTGGCAAATTTGAACCTCGAGTTGCATCAAATGGATGTTAAAACTGCATTTCTCAATAGAAAACTGGATGAAGAGATCTATATGGTCCAGCCAGAGGGCTACATCCAAAAAGGTAGCGAACATATGATTTGCAAATTAAAAGATTAATTTATGGCCTTAAGCAGTCTTCTAGACAATGATATATTCGTTTTCATAATACGATCATGTCGTATGATTTTAAAATGATAGACGAAGTTCATTGTATATATATTAAGCACTCAGGTAAGAAGTTTGTCATAATTACGTTATATGTTGATGATATTCTAATAGCTAGAAATAACATAGGATATCTAATCGAACTCAAAGCTTAGTTCTCGTCCAACTTTGAAATAAAAGATATAGGAGAAGCTGATTCCATACTCGGGGTTAAGATCACAAGGAATCGTTCGAAGAGGCTATTGTCTCTTTTACAAGAGACTTATATCTGCAAAGTAGTAGAATGATTCAATTGTAATGATAGTAATCCCAAATATGTCCCAATTGTTAAAGGTCACCATCTCAATAAAGACATGTGTCCTAAAACAGCTCAGCAGGAGAGAGATATGATGAAAATCACTTATGCCAATGCAGTTGGTTGTCTCATGTATGCAATGTTGTGTACAATATCAGATATTTGCTATGCTGTTGGGATAACGAGCAGATACCAGTCTAATCCAGGTAATGCACATTGGAAAGCAGTCAAGGGAGTTACGAAATACTTGAATACGACTGCAGAATACTCACTATGTTATCAAGGTCAAGACCTAATATTGAGAGGTTACACCGATGCTGATTGGGGTGGTGATATGGACGAGAAGAAATCTACATCAGGATATGTCTTCTTGCTTGGCGGGGATGCTATTTCATGGAGTAGCAAGAAACAGACGTGTGTCTCCCTGTCAACTATGGAAGCTGAATATGTAGCTTCTGTAGCTGCTGTGCAAGAGACAGTATGGTTGAAGAGATTCTTGAGCCATTTATTCCTAACCGACTTAAAAGAATCAATGAGCTTATTTTGCGATAATCAAGCGTCGATAGCTTTTGCTAAAGATCCTAGGTATCATAGCAGAGCAAAGCATATCGACATCAAATATCACTTTGTTAGGGATATGGTTGCGTATAAGGAGGTGAGCATAAAATACATATCTACACAAGATATGGTTGCAGATCCAATGATCAAGGGTGTTGTTAGAGATGTGTTTGAGAAACATGTCAGGTCCCTAGGTTTGCAAAAGTTTTAGTATTTTTGCTCATATTGTAAAGAATTTATTTTTCAATATAATATTATTTTTAGCAATACGTATTGTGTAAATATTATTTAAGGTAACATTTACTAATGCATGTCGGACAGAGAAGTTGCCCACTCACACGGGTGTTTACCTCAGTGGGAGTCATGAGTTGATTCTTGATTGAGATGAGGTAATTTTTGGAACATTGTTAAATATCGAGTGCCTGTTCTAAAATATGAATGCCGTCTTGCTTAACTATAAGAGCAGTCTTGTTAAAGCGCAAGATTATGTGTAAGCAATAGTTGCTACATTAAATAAATTTTTTGAAACTTATAGGATTATTTGAAATCCAATGGTAAGAAATAAGTGGAACTTACCATAATTCTGTCTTGATAGCCTAGAGCAGTCTTTGTGTAGACTAAAGCTGTTGTTTTAAAATATCGAGGATGATGCTCTAGTATGGTGTTATTTGTGAGAGACATGTGCTCCTTTAACAGGAGAAAATACCATAGCACATGAATTGTATCATGTGTGGTCTACGACCAATGGATGGGAAATTAATTTATTATTAAGTGATTTCAGTTTTCCTGGTGTGAGACCAACTCCGAAAACTATAGTTTCTGGAACTCTACTCTTAAGATCCTAAATATATTTTGGAAATATGATTCAGTGCTGCTAGCTTGGAAAGTCTTTAAAGGGTCATAGTTTGATTCGACCTGGCAAGGCTGACTAGAAAAGCAGGCTAGATCATGATAGAAAAAATAGTGTTAAGGGAGAAGGTTCTCTATCGATCACATTCGAAAAGCTTCGTGGTTCACTGGTGCACCATTTGTATTGAGAGCAATACAATAGTGAACACAAATAGATTATTTCAGAAATCACATGCGAAAACAAGGAATATGAGATGAGACCTAGGGTAAGACATACTTTACTTAATGGAGATATCGAGATGCTATCATTCAAGTGACCGTTATGTGCTCTTGAGTTTAACTACGTGCACTCGATGTATGCTGGTCGCACGAAATATCTGCCAAACACGATATAAGAGAATATTGATTATGATTAATTATGTGTGAGTGGGAGATTGTTGAATTTTTTACACCCATAATTGTTCATGGGCCAAGCCCATATGATTGTCCACCTCCTCCTTATTTGTGTGGCAAATTGTTGCCACATAATTTCATACATGGACAAGCTACCAATGGTAGCCTTGCCACATGGATGAAGCTAATCACCTTTTGGTGATGATAAGTGCAGAGGCCATTTCCTCTTTAAAAGAGAGGAAGAAAAAGGGGAGAAAAAAATGAGAATGACCACACACATAACAGGGAAGAAAAATTACTGATTTGATCCCTGAGTTCTCGTTTTGACTCCGAGGTAGATAAAGTCGTAGAAATTATTCTCGACTCTAATATACCGTGAGTAAGAACCGACCAATGACAAAAATTCGTTACGATCCTGTGGATACTGCACTACAACAAATAAGTGTATTTACGATTTAACGAATTCGTTCGTTAATTAATTTAACGTTAATTATTTTATAATTTTTCGATTATAATATGTTATAATCACCATAAGAAATCTACATTTATACTACTTAATATTTGATTTATTAAGCTAAGCACTAAATTACATTAAAAAAATGTATGAACTATAAACTCTAAATGTACCTAATTTGTTGTTGCAGTGATGTATGAGTATTTTGGCTTTTGTTAGTGGGTATAATAGAATATGCTCTAAAATAGTCTGGAGGTGTATCATCGTCTTAATTATCTGGATTTCGTGGATTTAGGTATATTGTGTGTCATTTATCTATCTATTATTATTTGTTATGCGTGTTCAATTTTTGTTATGCAACCATAACAGGGGGAACAAAGGAAGAAGATACACTTATATTCAAAGAAGAAAAAAAACAGCATACCCAGAAATAGAACGAAAACAACGAGAAAAGTGAATATAGTTGCACTGCACTTCTTCATGTCTGACGAAGTATGTGGATTATTTTGCGATGAGAAAACCAGAATTATAATATGATAGGTGTAGAAAAACTAGTCAACCCTAATTATTCTCTGCAGATTGGTAATTATGAGTAACCTAATTAAATGTGAGCAATTGTGCAGGTACGTTTTTATTTGGTAGGGATTGTGTAGTCAATGGTAGGTTTTTATATGGTAATGATTGTGTAGTCAATGAGATATTGATAACCTTCATAATGAAAGATATCATGAATCTTTTGTTACCAAAATGCTACCCCGAATTAATGTTATATGAGTATTTCATTGTTGACGTGCAATTTTTTGAAACCTGGTCGAAAAAAGACTTGGAAGTAGGGGTGAGTATGCGTCGGTGTCATGATTTTTCAACCATTATTGACACCAACACCGACAGCAGAAAAAAACTGAAATGGTCACCGACGGTGACACGATTTAATGGTATGCCGACGGTGTTGTGGTGCGGCGGTGTAGATTCCTGTCGATCGGGTTGGCGGTGTTCACCGACGATTGGGATTTTAGGGTTCTGACAAAGAGGAGCGGCTAATCGAGAAGGGGTCGGGAGGAGGGAGGGGTGGAGGGAGGGAGGGATGGAGAAGGGGTCGGGAGGAGGGAGGAGGGAGGGTTGGAGGTCGGGAGGGAGAGGAGAGGAGAGGAGGGAGGGGTGGAGGTCGGGAGGCCCGGGAGGGGAGGGAGGTCGGGAGGGATGGAGGTCAGGACTCAGGAGGGAGAGTGAAAAGGTTGAGCTAAGCGTCAATGGAAGCTCGCGAGAAGGAAAGGGGAAAGTGAACCCGGGGAAAGTGTGAAGGAGATGGGAAAAATGGAAGCTCGCGAGAGGAGGGAGGGGTGGAGTTCCGTCTAACATCGGTGTATCAGTTGGTCGGGTTGGTTAAAACCAACACCGACGTTACACCGAAGTTACAGATTTAACTCAAATATCAACCCACGACACTGTTCGGTGTTTCGGTGTGATCGAATTGTCGGATTTTTTCGGGTTAATGCTCAGATCTACTTGGAAGTAGCCACGCCCCAAGGAAACTCCTAAAACTCTTCATCCGACATGACGTTTTTACATTCCAGCTTTTTTTTATATAAGTAAAGTTCTATTAGTAAAAAAAAAACAAAGCTAATTACACCAAGTTAGTTACATCATTTTAGGAGTTAGATAAATCTCATCGAAGTAACTCGTTACAACATAAAAGTCATCTAACTCCCAAAACCAAATCAGTAGGAAAAAACCAACCTCAAAAAGTCTACCTTCCAAACTTGCTGCTTAAAACGCACCAAGGCGATTTACGTTCGAGCTCAGGTCTCTTTAAGACATTTTCTTCTCCTGTAGTGTGTTATAGGAGATTTGGTCCCTATTCGTCCCACTAAGTCTGTTGTTGAATCGATGAAAGTGAGCTTTGTTTGTTTACTGTAAACGGTGCAAGCAAGTGGGTTCTAAACCTGTTCCAAGTAAACAACATCAACTCAAGCTGACATATTCATTACAAAATAGATTATTATGTTATTGTAAAATGCAAGTTCCTTAGGGAATTGAATTGATGCCTAGGTTGAACTCCGGTGATTTGGTCCCCATTACGATTTTCTTAATGGATACAAATTGTAACCCATATCTCGCAAATATATTCATTCCTGTAAATTATGATGTTGAGAATAATGAATTATTATTTTCATTAATAGTATTTAACTAGTTCATATGCTTCGGCCCGTATTAAAAGTGGGAGTACATTAAATCCATATACCATGAGCAAATTGTATCATCTCTGGATTCAATTGCAATACATACATACGAGGCTAACATCATATCGTGCTGATACCAAATTGAAATTTTCACACCAAATTTCTTCAACTAATATCATTTTGATACTCTTTATTTGCAGAATTATTAATTTTGGTCCCATATTGGACATTATTTCATAAACAAGTGATGGCTAACATAGAAGAATGCACAAACAATTAACAATTATAGTGCACCACTAGTCGACGAGAAACTCTCTGTTTGTCGCATCTGCCGCTAGCTTTACTCCCATACTTGACGACGCAAACAGGCGCACAATCTTCTCGCATACACCCACCAAAATACAAAATGGTGTTATGTACACACCCAACACTTACTATGCTCATTTCACCTCCTGCAGCAGATTCTCTATTCTTGGTAATCTAGTTTAACCAATAAAACTCGAGTTAATACATCAGTGTTAAATACTTAATGAGAAGTCGACTCAGTAAGTATCCTGATAGTGAGTGATATCAAACCCAAAAATTGAAGTCTGGAGAATACCACCGTAATTCTGAACGAATGATAAATCAGAATCCCTACAAGACTACAGAAGTTCATCAAAATTCAGTTCCACTCCACGACCTGGAGGGATTTTATAGGAACTCTACAGAACCAGTAGAGGACAGTACACTACGGAGAAAAGAGGCGGGTTTGCCACTTCTAGCGTGGTCGTTTCTAATTTCCGGAGCTATTATGTCTGTTCTTCCGCTACGTTATTGTTTCAGCTTACTTGTTGCTGATGGCTGCCATACACAGGGTATGCTCCATAGGCCGCAGCCACGGCGTACATGCTTGGATCATGAGGCGCTGGCAAAGCATAGCCGTAACCTTCATATGTCTGGCCTCCGTAATATGCCCCCGCGCTGGCCCATTGGTTGCCATAGTCTCCTCTGAACTGCAAAACCCAGAAAAGGAAATTTTGCAGATAAACAAAAGAACGTAGATAGAGGAGGAGATCGCATCCTCATCAAGTCTTAACATAAAAAAGAAGTCACAGCTTATCTCTTCTTCATGATTCACACACTGAAGATGATATACCTGCTTATTAGCTGGGTTACGGCCCCAAGAAAGGCGCACTGTTTGTTTTCCAATCGTAGTTCCATTCAATTTCTGCAGTGCCTCCTCAGCATTGTTCCTGTCAAGACAGAGCAGGTGAAGTACCAAACAGCGTATGAAGAGAAGAATCCTAACAAGGAAGTTTGGCGCGTCCTCTATGTAGGCGCAATGGTTTTACCTGTTGGCGAATTGTACAAATCCGCATCCTTTACCAACAGGTATCTTAACAGAGATTATCTCACCGTACTCAGAGAAAGGTTGCTTCAGATCTTCATCGGTAACATTGGGATCAAGCCCGCCAACAAATATCTACAAGGAGCGGATAACTGTCAAGGGGAAAGCAATAGGCTCTCAGACGTAAAGGTTACAGTAAGAAGCTGGAGCTCACTGTTGTGTTATTTGAATCACCATCGGACTGCGAGCCCTGGCCAGAGGCACCATTTGATTGATATCCTCCTAAAGAGGAAACACAATAAAGTAAAACTAGGGATGAGATAACAAATTCCTCACGCATTTCAAAGATTGAGTCATAGACTATACAAACTAAGGAATCTAAAATAAACTAGAAATGTGGAGTAAAAAATATGAATTATAACCAACGGCAAGCAGGCGAGAGACTGTGTGAAGCACCGCAAGTAAAACACTCGAGGCACATATCAAAAACGCTCATTTGATGTTTCTTTCATCAGAAAAATGTAGAGGAGAAATTACCAACAGATATTATTAGAAAATGAGCTGGAGTGGATTACAATGGGCCGGCTATTTTTCCCCCAACTCTTGCGCAATGTCCAATTAGGAGAGATAAATATGAAAAAAGAGTGGCGAACGACCACAGCCCGTATTTAAGTTGCCATGATAGTGTATAGCCAGTTGAATTATAAGTTCTAACAGAGCAAAAATCTTAGTTTTAAATAGAGTTACTTTGCTCAGGTAAAAAGTTCATCACACATCAACATTTAAGTAGGTGTATCCATGCATGTTCAACATGTGAAAAAGGGAGATGAAAAAATGGGGTGGAGAATCTGTCAAACAGCAACTAAATTGAGTGTTCTAGCTTATATGTTGCATAATTGAGTCATTTGAGGTCCATATACAAGAAAATAATGATGAGAATTATGAATGCAGTATTCACAAAGAAGCGGATAACCAGGCAAGTATCTAATACAATGCAACTGTTAAATCAGTCAACAAGCTAGCACTTTTAATATTTCTACAATAAATCCAGATGGCCGAAGTTAATAGAGATGATACCAACTTTTTATGCAAGCCAACGGGTACATGTGTTTCTGTATATATGTATATACGTAACTCTTGAGTACATATGTGTGGCTTTGACTATGTGGGGGGCAGAGAGAGAGAGAGAGAGAGAGGTTCCGCACCGTGATCAAAAGCAAGTGAATAGCAAAAGGAAATGAAACACAAACATGAAAGCAATGAAAACTAAACCGGGATTAGTATAGTATAGCATACGAATTTCAGAAGAGAAAAAAGGGTATCGCAGATGGACTTAGAGACACCTTGTTGCTGATAAGCAGAGGACTTTCTGGGAGTTGCAGCGCCTATACGCATAGGCCTGCTCGAGCAAAAGACACCATTCATTTCAGTCATCGCCTGACTTCTTTCATTTTCATCACCAAACCTCACAAATCCATATCCCTTTGATCGGCCTGTATTGGCATCAATTACAACTTTTGCCGCCTTAACAGATGGATATTTACCAACAAAAATCTCGTGCAACATAGTGTCGGTAACATCAGCAGCCAGGTCACCCACAAAGATGGAAAGATCGGGTGCGTTATCCGAACGTTTGTCGCCCGTGCTAAATGTGGCCCAATTGAGACGGAAAGGCTGCTCTGTGTTAGGCATCAACATGACAGCATAGTTCTGGAGAACTTTTTCAGCCGTGGCGTGTGTAAAGAATTCCACAAATCCGTATCCTTCGGACAAACCCGTCTGCTTGTTGCGGATAACCTTGATCGAACTAATCTGCACGTGCAAATGACATCACAATTTCGAAATTAGACTGAAAGGACAAATAAAACTAAAACAATTTAACAAAGCATCATCTTATGTAGAGACATTTACAATTGTAACGAACTATCCAAAAAAAATCAAGAAGAAACTAAAAAGCGTATTAAAAAAGCACTTAAAACGAAAGATAAGAGAAAATAAAGAAGAAGAAAAGGAAAGAAAAGAAAAGAAAACCTCATTGGTAGAGGCGAAGCAGTTATGGAGATAATTCTCGTCCATCCAGTGGTGCAAATCGCCGATCCATATAGTCTTGTTCTCTCCACCGCCGCCGCCATGGGCCGGGGACTGCACGTGCGCGGGGAGCTGCTGCTGGTGGTAGTGGTGGTAGGCGGCCGCCATGTAGTGCTGAGGGAGCGGCGGTGGGGGCGGAGCGTAGTGAGGCGGCATCATCTGGTGCTGCATTACCATCGCCGCCGCCGGGTAGTGCATCGCCGCCGCAGCCATCCACTGCGGCGGCGGCGGCGGCCGATGCTCGTGCTTCTGCGTAGACGACGAAGAATCCGAGCCGTTGGTTTGCATCTTATCTTCTTCTCGTGAAAACGAAGAAGGAAAAGCTCCTTAATTAATTCCTAACCGTTTAGTAATTAGCGTATAAAGACGGAATCGGGATTTCACCGAAAAGGATACGAATCTGAGTGTTTTGGTCTAGAGAGAGAGAGCGGAACCGAATCTGAGTTTTTCTAGAGAGAGGGGAGAGGGGAAGTTGGGGGTCTCACGGTTAGGGTCTAAGAAGAAGAGGATTTATGTTTGGTTTGTTTCGAGAAAAAATAAGTTTTTTTTTTAAGTTTTATAGTTTTCCTCTCTTTTTTCCTGTTTAGGGGACTCTAATGAGGAAATCGACGATGGGTAGCCAATGGAGGCGCGGTGGAGAATAACAGCCGTTGGATTGGAGAGTAACACTGCTTTAGTTTTCTCTCCGGTTGCTGGTAAAGGGAAAACTAGATCCGCCGCCAGCTTCCCACATTACTATTTAGTTTACTTCACTTTTCCTTTTTTACTTATCAAACAGACGTGAATTAATCACCAATAAAATAGAATTTTACGGTACTCAACTCTAGCTATCAAAGGTTTCAAAAGAAAATAGATGAGAATTAATCCATCTAGAATTATCTTAATTTAATTAGAAATTTTAATTTTAAATTATATATTTATATTGAATTTAGTTTTAATTTAACGTAGTCGATATGTGATAACTAATAAGGGTTGATCAAGTAGTAAAAAATTTGCAAGTATTGAGTTTTATTTGAAAAATAGAACCTACATAGATTCTACAATAATCAATTCCAAATATTAAGGATTCAATTAAAAAATATCATGTGGTAAAAAATTTCCAAAACTGGGGGCCGGTAAACTGTAACTCTTTTAGTTTAGGAACTCTTTTTCTCTGGTCAGAGATGTCGCAGGTTTTCGGGTAACTATTGGATTCTGTGTGATGTGGGTGGCTAAGTATTTAGTCCCGTGAAAAGGAAACCTGGGAATGATTCGATAAGACGCCTCGAGAGGGGTTTTTTCTTCTCTCGAAGGATTCCTAAAACTGGCAATAGTGAAGTCGTCACTAGCTACCCAATGACTCCGTATCAGGTGAAGTGGGTTCTTCTTCTACTTGTGGTTCCATTCCATCTAATGCCTTTTTTATACTATTTTCGGCGAATTTGCCAACGAACAATTAGATCAAATTGTTAAATATTATGTGAATTATTTTAGTTTAAGTAAGAAATCTAGATCTCTAGCTATAATGTTTAAACATTTGCCACCAATCATATTCGACTCGAATGGGTATAGTACACTTCGTTTTGCATTTGAATGGATCGGATTAAGACCAAATAGATCAGTGGGCCTATTTAGTTTTGTTAGTCTTATGTTGATGGGCCTGTCGTTCGTGTGACAAAGAAGAACGATGACATAAGGAGAATTTCCTCCGCGCCGCTATTCTTTTTGTACGCAAGTCCCATGGGTCAAAATCCAAACCCCCAAATAAAAAGTCAACCAATATTCGACCTAACAGTATAGGCGTTGCTTAATTTCAAAGAGGTCAAAGGTTCAATCATTGACATTGTAATTAAATGTAATAATTTATCTTTCAAAAAAAATTCACTACTTTAACTTATGCATTTAAGTTTTAGCTACAATGAGATATAAACTCATGGAAATATATTTTATCTTTTCAATTTTCCATGTGTGACCTGATTAGTGAGAATTTTTTTTTTTGAAATAAATACTTATTTTGCCTAAAAGTAACATCCGAATACTTTTTACATAAATTTTTAACATAAATAATATATTATTTTTAAAATCCTCAAAATATTTTCCACCGAAACAATAGAATTTTAGTTCTCCACCAATTCATATTAAATTTTCTTTCACTAAATAATTCATGTTGTAGATAATAAAGTGCACTGTTTATTTATATAGTTCGAATTTGACCTAGTCGATAATGCAAAATCCGTTTCACAAGAAACGTTTTTAAATTACATACATCTTTTCTGCTTTCGGCTCGGGCATATTGGATGACGATTGGCATTAATTTATAGTGTCGACAAATCCAGTCAAGTTTTTCGATTGGTAATCATTCTCGCCGTCGCATTTTAATGTTAATTAATTCAGGCTTTAGTTGATAATCATCCATTAAAATTCCTTTACCCAATCATTAAGATTCGGTCTTCCGGCTGCTGATTTCTTAATCACATATTTGACTTTTTTAAGGAGAATCAATCTGGGATCTAAAACGAGGACGAGCTCGCTTAAGTTGCTTTTCTAGCCATGAGCCATCTCAAAAGTCCATCTCAATTCCAATTTAGTTGGACAAGTGTAAGAATTATTTTAGAAACTACACGATATGCGAACATGTAAAGATAATTAAAGTATAAATTTGAGCGGAACAAAATTTTATTCTGTGATAAAAAATTCCTATTATATTTTAATATTGCTGTATTTTTTAAATTCTACCTCAAGACATTACCCATTTGAGAGAAATAGCAAAAGGAGAAATAGTGGGAAAGGTACAAATTAAATCACAGAAAGAAACCAACGGAAGCATAAATTAAATACTAGAAAACAAATATACACAATTTCATTAACTAAGCCAATAACTTGTGACAGCAGATGGTCACTAGAAGCATTAATATTTACATCAGGTAGGAAAATAAACAGTACAAGGCTTAAACATTATACTTATAAAAAAGGCTTAAAGATTATGATATATTTAACGCAATCTGTTTTAACTTATTGGGAATTATTTAACATAATAATACATATCAATAATAAAGCACATGGCATATATATCATGGACTTCCGGGGGCAGAATGGCCAGCCCCGGGACTATGTCCCGGTGTGGTGGGTCGAAAATCATCGCTGTCACGTCCGGTAGGAGGGGTGGAAATTATGGATTGCCCCTCATCGGCTAAAAGTTGACGGGATAAATTAACACTAAAATTAGTGTTACCATTTGAAACATTATTGGCCAAGCTAGAGTCATTTCTCTTCAAGATCCTTCCTTCAGTGGGCTTGATAATTATAAAGGGAAGCAATAGAATCACAAGCATGGTGATAATGGAAATAAGGTTACCTTTGGCCATGAGGAATTGAATTAATGCAAAAAGATATATGAATACGAGTAGTATCAGGTTCTTTAAAAAGCAATTTGAAGGCGAGAATTTTTAATGAGAGAAGCTGGGAGATTCAGAGATGTGGTGCAAGCAAGCCATTCCTAAGTTGGGTATATATAGAAGTTGGAGAAATCTAGCATTTGGTTCAAGAGAACACCATAATCTCTGATAGTGGTTTCTTAGCCTTTCATGATTATGTCTCCTTAGAGTTCTCTCAAAAAAGAAAGGACCAAAAAGTATAGTCTTCTTTAGCCTCTAATTTTCCAATAGAAAATATTTCTGCATGCCCCATGCACCAAATTCTATATATACACATATTAGACCAAAGTTTTGAGCTGATTAAATATTTGTTTTCTTTGTCCTGAATCTTCATTTTGGAAAGGATTATGAACTGATCACTATAATTGCGTCACGCACCCATATGCCTCAGAGTTGGAACAATGAATACATGGATGGTTATAAAATTTCAAAATATAAATTTTTTCAAGCAACCCATATAATTTAGTTCAATTTTGTTAACCAAATTAATAGTAATCATACCAATAAATAAGTTATTCCTAAATTTTTTTAAGTTCGAGTCATTGATAATGTAATAGCATCAAATATTTATTGTGAGAATTTTACCACCATTTAAAGGTTCTATCGATTTTGAACTGGATTACTCGACCGAATGAATTTTCGGAGACAAGGTGACAAAAAATAGTAATCACACCTAATAGTTTCTGAATATATGTTGGCAATTCCAATCGTACATTTCCACTCAAAGGCGTCTTGAATTGAGATAGAATATGCTGCCTTTTGCTTTTCGGTTGCCTGCTAAAAAATGTGTTAGTCGGAAAACAGATTCTTCACCCCATAATAAGCCATCTTCTGTCCTAAATTTAACTACCTATACGAAAACAACTTGTAGTGTAACCTAAAGCCATATGTTCTTTATGTCCAATCTTTGTCTAACTGTCTAAATAGTGGCTTCTAGCTAGGCGATGTTCAAAATTTGGGAGGCAGGGAGGCGTGAAAATTATTCCTCGAAATAATAACACCCCGCAATTGTCTCATAGACGGCGGGAATATTCCGGCAAGCTCTCCAATTGAGTGGCTAGCCACTGGAGAGCGAAAAATCTGCTCTGGACAGATATGTTTGTACATTATGAATTATCAGGGTTGGGAACGAGGAAGACAGGAAGTAAACCATGTACTACTGTAAATTTATTATTCGGTAAAATTTTAGTCAGCATATACTAAGTCATACTTCTTTAATCCCGGGTATCATTGCGGGCCAGAAGATATGGGATCTAAAAATTCTGAAAGCCGGTAAAGTTTTCAAGCACTTACATCGGCCATAATAATTTCCCACGAGAATGGCCTGATGGGTGTGTGAATCCGAATTTGGTGGGGACAAAATATCTTTCTACATGAAATATGTTTTCATGGTGAGACTTTATTATGGGTCGTCCGATGTCATTTAAAAACGTTATATTTTTTACTAACCTTCTATTTGTATGTTGGTATTACTTTGATAATCCACGAAAACAGTAGGGATGTGACAATTAAGAAAATAAAAAAATTAAAACTAAAATATTACTTTTGTAACCCCAAAAATCCTAAACCTACATGTGCCGCTTCAAACAAGTGATTCAAACCCTAAAGTTAAGGGTATTTGGACGATTCAACTTGAATCGATGAAGATTCAAACAATTGAGATTTCTTTAATTGAAAAACCAGATCAAGATCGAAGAATTAAACAATTGATTGGTTTCAATTGATTGGCCGCTCCTACATCGAAGATTTGATAAACTGATCAATTTTTTTAACATTTTCTTATTCGACTCGTTTCATGGATGATCATAATAATACCAACCTACAAATAGAAGGTTAGTTGACAATATAATATTTTTTATCTGAGACGTGTTTTCTTGAATCTACCGGTTTTATGAATACAACATATTGGTTTCGTTGTATTATTTAATGGTGGAAAAAAATACAACGGTTGAAATTCTCGGAATAATTTAATAGAACTTTTTTGTTGCTGAAAATAGTGGCTCGAGGTCTATATTATAACAAACGGTTTACAATAAGGAAAAAGAAATATATAAATAACATACAGATATGCCGTAGAAAATACGAACACCAGTCCTCAAGGAGCAGAGCTGCATGGGTGGAGGCGAGGGGCAGACGAAAGGCAACGAGAGTCAAATGTCCAAGGCAGAAAGCTGTCGATACAAAGATCGACCAATAACCACAAGGTCGCATCATAGACACGACCTCGTGGGCATTTGAATGCATACGAGATGCACGCAAAAAAGAGAGCCAAAGTCGGACGTATACAACCAAGAAAAGTTTATCCACCTGCTCCAATAGGAAGGGAAACGAGAATCCAACATACCTCATATCGAGCACAGGTCAATCTAAGCAAAAGCATAACCAGATAAAAATTAGCGAAAATTTGAGGAGACCACTAAATAGGGGTGGCTCATAGGGGCGGAGGGACGTTTAACATTGTGAGGGCAATTGCCCCCACTTAATTTTTTTTGTTTGATAACTAGGTATATTTTTTAATGTATGTCCCCACTAAAATTAGAAATTGACCCCACTAAAAAATTAATCAACCTAAAAATTAAAACAAAATCTTAAAAAAATTTAGGCATTCTTTAATCTTTTAATATATATTATAAGATCTTTAATTAGTCTAACTATACTACCATAAATAATAAAGCAATCAACTAAAAAAATTAAAAAGATAGTACTTACCTACCTAGCTCAGCCCAGTGGCCCACAGAGACAAACACATAATGGAAAAATAAAAAGCAAACGCACGCACCTCCCACACAAGCAAATAGAAAAGGAAAAAAAAAACCAAACTCACGCTAAAAGAAAGAAAAAATCAAAGAGTTTCACTACAAAGAAAAAAAAAAGAAGGGTTAGGGAACGCCGAAGAAGAACTAGAAAAGGGAAAAAGGCTTACAGTACTCAGTAGTCTCAATCCAAAAAAAAAGTCATGCAGAATGGTAATGCTCTCAAATTTTTATTAAATTTTAATTTCTTCATTTAATTATACCAAATTTACCCTTGCAATAGCCTATTGAACAAGTTGCTATCTTTTTGAATAAGTGACTTTGTCTTCTTTACGTAGCTTCAGGAATTAAATAGTCGGTTTACTGAGATCAACACTGAATTGCTTCTTGGTGTGGCATGTTTGAGTCCGGATGAATTATTTGCTACTTTTGATAAGAAAAAAAATGCTTGGTCAGACTAAATTTTATCCACATGACTTTTCGTCATTGGATATCTTGACACTGGATAGTCAATTGGATAATTATATTGCTGACATGAGATCTAATGAAGAATTTTATGATATAAAGAGGTTCGATATTTTGGCTCAGAAGTTGGTGCAAATACAGAGAGTTCTCATTTATTCTACGGTATTTCGGCTCATGAAATTAACTTTGATATTGCCGGTTGCGACTGCAAGTGTTGAGAGAGCCTTTTCTGCCATGAATATTTTGAAGAATCGTCTTCGCAACAAGATGGGAGATCAATTGCTAGCTGATTGTTTAATTACATATATCGAGAAAGACGTATTTGATTGTATTGACAATGTAGCTATTATGGAGCGATTTCAACACATGAGTAATCGTAGAGGATAATTATAAATATTGTAATTACGTACGTTACATTTTTTGAAAAAAATTTATATTGTGCTCACTCCCTAAATTTTCTGACTCCGCCCCTGGTGGCTCAGGAGACAAATAACAAGCACAACTAGACATAAAACGTCGCAAAAAGTGAGACAAGCTCCTACAACAAAAATCATAAAAGAAAAAGGATTAGCAAAGCATAATATTAAAAGAGGTCAGCAGGGGATGGTCGAGGGCGACCATCCCCCCGGAAACTCCAACGACTACACCTGGCCAGCCGGAGGGGAACGCCGATGAGCGATAGAGTTGCCGGCGGTGACTGCGATTGGTGAGGACGACAATCTTGAGGATCGGAGGAGACCTAAGCTGGGATTGACAAACCGTGAAACCTCGGGATGGCTAAACTGAGGAGGGAAGGTCAGACCATGGAACACCACCTGACCACGAAACACCACCCGATAACCAGATCGGGCGAGCGGTGGCTACTTGATGGATGAAGCGACAATCTCTGGTCGGGAGGGTTCTGAGCAGTGGCCAACAATCACCCGGAGTCGGGGAGCGAAAAATAACGGAGTCTCCAGGCGACCAAAGGGCTAGGTCTTAAGGGCATTGTCTTTGATGGAACCGACGAGTGTGACGGGTGAAGGTGGGTGGAACAGGAAAGTACAGAAGAAAAACAATGAGGGAGATGGGTGAAGCAAGAAAAGGGGGGCAACAGAGATGGCGAAAAAGAAGATAAAACCTAATGAAAGGGAGATAGTCTCACAAGAGAGAAATTTCTCTCTCTAAATTTTAGGTGGTGTTTGTGGTCTTGCAGTTTTTTTTTATTTTTTGGGCTGGAATTCAATAACGAACTTATACTTCTCAGGGACTAGATTTGGTCCTGGAGGCCAAATTCAGCACGGTGCTGGAGAATTTTTATGGAAGGACACGCGGGGACTATTTTACAAAAAAGTAGAAATACGGGAGTGTAAAATAAAAAAAGTTCACAACCATTGAATCATAACTGGGTAAACTATTGAATCGTAACTGAGTAAACTATTGAATCGTAACTGAGTAAACCATTGAATCGTAACTGGGACGGGCCCCGATTTATCCGGGACGGGAAAAAATGGACCATTAAATCATAACTAGGTAGACCATTGAATCATAATTAAGTGAACCATTGAATCATAACTAAATCAACCATTGAAGTGTCCAGGACAGTCCTGATTAGATTTGGCATTCCAGGACCAAATCCGCTCCCTACTTCTCTTGGCTTGTGGTTTTTTCATTCGACTGGTAACATATTTTGTGCATGCCGATATGGAAACAAACGTATATTAGTTAAACATAGGATGGATACTAATATGAGTTTACTTTTATACCATTGTTAAACATAGGATGGAAACAAAGGGCAATCTACTGATTTTGTGGATGATCAAAGTAATACCAGCATACAAATAAAAGGTTAAGTGATAATATAAGATCTTTTAAATTACATCGGACAGCCCATAATGAAGTCCACTCTATGGGAACATATTTCATGTAGTCCCCACTCAATCCATTTATGGTGTGTGCCATCTTCTATTTCCTAGCTACCTTTTTCTGTTTTTCTTTGTTCTTTATGGTAAGAAAAAACTTAATGACTTCCAACTTTGTTAATCTTAATAATATCTAACTTTTGCGCGGATTAGTATGCACCAAACCTTGTGGTGACTTGGCTTTGGATTCGGTTCGGACTGAAAGAGAGAGGTCCAGACCATTTACAATTTAATCTGGGTTGTTGGATGAGGCTCAATAAATTCCAAGGAGATCTGACGGCCAATATGAACACGGGGGGTTGGATTCAGTGGGGATAAGACTTATCCCTACTAAAATAGATCAAGTAATTATACCTATAGACACGGTCTTTTATGATTGTCAGATCTCTAGACACGATTTTTAATAAAATCTGATGGTTCAAACGAAATTCCCTCCGTAAGGACGACTTTTATGTTGTCTCCGCTCAATCCAAAACCGAACACGGGGTAGTTTTGTACTTATATTCTTCCTTTCTCTCTCCAATCACGTCTCCTCGTTTACTTCCTCATTTTTTTCTCCCTCCAACTTTACGTTTCTCTCTCACCTTTCTCTTTCTCTCTCCTCTCTCCAGCTTCCGAGGTAAGTTTCTTCCTCTTCCTTTTCCTTTTGTCCTTACTCCTTCTTCCTACAATTTATTCTCATCTTTTTTTTCGTTCTTTTCATTTTCTTCATCATAATGTTCTTATTTTTTTCCTTCTCCTCTTCTTCCTCCTCCTCTTCTTTTTTTTTTCTCTTCCTTATTCTTCTCATCTCTCCGTTCTCCTCCTCTCCTTCTTTTTCTCTCACATGAACTGCCCTTCCAGTTGACGAAATATGTATTTGAATCTACTATCCTATCATGTCAAAATGGCATGAACAGTTATGTCAAAATGACATGAGTGGTTATGTCAAAATAATACTTATAAAAAAATCTAATAATTAATTAAATAATACTCTAATTTTCTTCAACATGGTATACCAATTCGAGTATTATTGTATTTTACATTAACTAATTTTTATAAAAAAATTAAAGCCCAAGACGTTTAATAAAATTAAAGTAAACATGGAATGACCGGTTACGTTAAAATGGCAAGACCGGTTATGTCAAAATAAAATAAGATGTTAATATTTAATAATAGTTATAATAAAATATTAAATAATTAATTAGTGATAAGAAACGATAATTGAAAATTTTGTTAGCGTAATTTACTCTTTTTGAATTGGAATCTTGATAAGAATTTTAGTTATGAATTTGTTTCATTCCATAACTGCATCCTTCCCTTATTTTTACTGCGGGTGATTTCAAATTTTTTTCCAAGTTTGCCCCTACCTTTTGAATATTTTACCATTCTGCCACTGACCCACCCTTTGATCTATACGGTCCAAAAAAGGACCGAATCCGAGCCCGTGGTGATTTAGTATGTATGGACCAAAATAAAATTTATAGTATATAATTGAAACTAATGCTTGGATGAGACGGTGTTAAATGATGGTAGAAATAGAAAGAACAAAACTTAATTAATGGCAGTAAGTAAGATGAAATTTGTTTTCTTAATGCTAGATTTGGTCAATAATGATTGAGGATATTTGGGCGCATTAAGTGCGATACTGCCATTGATATTGACAAAGTGCTAATTAAACTATTCGAAATTCTACCAAAAAAAATTAAACTATTCGGAACCCTTTTTTACCCTTTAAAGAAAGGTCTACAGCCTTTGAGACCCCGCAGAAATCCAAGTGGACCCTATAATAAAAGGCAAGAGCAGAGATTTACAGGTCAAATTGGAACCAATGGCGGCTCTTCAGTGCGCTGTCCCTCTCCGTATCTAGCAAGATTGGCCGGTTTGGTTCCTCAACTTGGGGAAGTTCATTTGGTCACTCAAAGCCCATTTGGACCCTTGAGAATGGGCTGCTCCTGAACCAGTCACTCGTAGTGACCATAACAATAATGCACCAAGGGAAAATGGAAGTTGCTATAGGCCTGTACACACCCTGTTCATTAAATTCGAACATAGTCTTCATTTTCAAAGTTCGAACTCGATACCGTTAGTTGAGTTAGAACAACTTGTATCCTCTGAGATATTGTTAGACTTGGATTCGAACACAACCTTTATTCTTAGAGTCCGAATTCGACATTAAGTTAGAACAACGCATGTCAATTGATTCACACTCCCGGGCCAGCAAAGGAAGGCTTTGGAAGGTGGGGGAAGGATCATATTAATAGGGTCAAAGGTATCTCAAACTTTGAAGGAGGAATCTTTGAAGGTGACAAGCAGGTGACTATGATTCCCAAATGCCTCAAGTGGGAGACACAGTAGAACCTCAATGGCGTGTGGAAAAGATAATGTCAAGTGGCAGAGGGGTCATGTTTCACTCGCTTTACAGAGAAATCCCACTTACGAGACCGAGGAAGAAGAAAATATGAAAAGTCCTACTGAATCTACCTGGGTTCCCATTAAAAAAAATCCACCTGGGCTGAACCAACAATGGCAAGCCCATGCTATCATGAGTTCTATGACATATGATCTCCTTCCCGGCTTAACATTTTTAGTAATAAATTCTTGAGCATGGTTATTTTATGTTATCGATTGTTATTTGTGTGGATGATCGACATGTCACTTTTCACTCATTTTATTTGCGCTAAAATGACAAGTGAGACTTACCCATGCGCTGTACCTCTTGTACCCCTCTTCGGATGCGATGTTGAACTGCCCGAAATTTCCTATGTCCTAGTTCACCAGCAACAGAACTCAGGCAGTAGAACTCTAGTATAGTCGGAAGGATCTTACTTGCCATGTTAGCGTAAATGAAGAGATAGAATAGTGACGTATTGCGAACGTGGCTATTCAACGAGACATCAGTTGGCAAAAAATTAACTTCAATTAGAAATTTGTCACCAAAAATATCAACATGAGATATTTTTGTCGAAAAAAATGAAAAATACGAAACTACTTGGTAAAAAATGTGTCATACAAAAAGTACTAAAATGAATTTTTTTCATTCAACTTTTGAAGAAAATTTTGTATCAATGTGATATTAGATTCACTATATCGTATTAATAAGATCATTAGTATCTCATAAAAATTACCATTGTTCAACTTCCGCTCTTCCTTTCTCCTCTTTTCAGTTTTCCAAATCGATTTCTTTCCTAGGTAGAGTGAAAATCCACAATCAAATCAATAAGTGAACATCCAGAAGGGCCCAACACATAAACGGGCTCGCCAGAATCCCAAAATAAGAAACAAATAAAATGGGCTTCCCAATACAAGGCCCGCCTCCTTTTACGGACCACAGGTCGGTGGAACACAAGACAGGGACGACGTTAGGTAAAAAGTGAGGTCCTAGGAGAGTGCCACGTTGCTCGCCACGTCACCAACTGAAAAAAGGTTGTCTATCTCGGGATTCGAATCCAACGGTCAACCAATCCAACCGTGCGTAGCGTTTGATTTCTTTCCGCAAAAGAAAGAGAGCTTCGAGAAAAGTCAAATTCCTTATCTCAAAAGAAAAGGTAAAAAACGAAAAGTCAATTCCTCATTTGTAAATCGGGCAAAATCATTTGGCGTCAGCAAACGGTAATTTCCGGAACAAGAGAAACCCATAAACAAGAGACAAACACGAGAATTAAACGACAATGTAATAGTCACGAATTGAGTCTAGTTTTTCACTAACTGTATACGATTTGTAGATTTGGGAAATTTTAAAATCCCTCCCATTTTCCAGTTTATATTATTTCTCTCACACGCGCCCTCACTTCCACCATTCTCCAGGTACTCTCTCTCTATACATTTAAGATTTAATTCCTCCGCGTTATAATCCGAGCTTTTTTTCTTCTTCTTCTTCGCTATTGTTCTGTGTGTTTTCCATTAGTAGAGCTTCTAACTTGATCGGTCTTCGAAGACTGCAATTGAACAAGTTGAAGGTCATTGGCTCAATTTCTTTTCATCGCCCTTCTTTGGGACGACTATTCAGCCCAGCCATTCAAATTTTTGTCAATGAGGTATAACGCCACGTGATCTGACTCGACTATCTCTACAGACCAACACATGTCTTTTTCAGCATATTTTGTTTTGACTCACACACATCCCAGAAATTTCTCAAGAGATCACATATCTTGATCCTACTCCTGGTCACACATTTTTAACCTTAAAATTCTCACTGTGTGACAGAACCTTATTGATATGAATAGTACCATTCAAATTACTTAAGACTTTTCAGAATTGAGTTATCACAATAGATTTATTTTTTCTTCTCTTTTTCACTCCCGTTATGTGAATTTTGTTATTTTCCCTTGTCATCATTACATATGTTTGATATAACGGAGGCAATAAGAAAGAGGCGACAAGGGTCACTGATGTTGAAGTACTTGCTCTTGCAGGTATATAGCTTGGACTTTAGTGGCAGCTGTATATCATATCCTCAAAAAAAACTAGATGTACATATTTTTTCGCCAACTGTAATTCCTATTCTGCCCTACTAATTATTAACCTGTCCTGGCTGTTTAGTGTAAGTAAGCTCGACCACATCTTGCAAGAGGATACATTTCCTTGGCTCGTACAAAGTTTGCTTAGAACTACGGGGAATTCCTTTTCGTACATTCTCGGAAGCTCTTGTGTCTCCTCGGCTGGTGTTCTGTTGTTGCTAGTTGCAGCAACTTCATTTGTTCCCTCTTAAAGCGTCCCGGAAGAAACAGTTTTTGATTGGCATTCTTCATGTTGCTGCTCGCTCATCAATCAGCTGCACTGATACTTGCGCTGCTTTTGGAGTTGGGTATTGAAACACGTATAAGACTCTTTGCAGCTTCAGGCTAGTTAAATCCTGAGTTCTTGGGCCTTGTCATTGATGCGATTAGTGGTGCTTGCCTCTGTTGATTTGGATTCTCTGTACAGTTAATTCATCTGGGACTTTCTTGATTTTCTAATATACATAAAAATTGACATTGAATTATTTTCAGACATACATAAAATCCTGAGCTCTTGTGAGTTTCTTTGTTTGTTTGTTTAAAGGATTTGTTTCTCTGTTTCAGGATATCACACTTTGTATGAATGGTACGGGATGGTGGAGTTCGGTCTCGTTTTGGACAATGGACATTTGGATTTTATCCAGACTGCATAAAGTATCTGATGTCGGCTTTTGATGTTCCGGAGGTAATAAGATTCTTGCCGTCGGTTAATTGTTTTTCTTCTGTGATAGATAGATTCAATAAAGAAAAGCTTTTGGAAAATTATCAGGTTTTGGCTGTCACACGAAGCAATATTTGGAAGCATGGGATGGCCTCATTATCAAGAGGAGGAGCCGACATGTACTATATTTCTGTTTCCCTCTACTCTTGGGTCCTCTCCACGCCGGTTGTTTCCTTGATTTTCGGAAGTTACCTATATGTCTGCATCAACTGGCTTCACCTCCACTTTGACGAAGCCTTCTCGTCTCTTCGAATCGCTAACTACAAGGCTGTCACTCGATTTCACATCACCAAGACTGGTGATCTTGAAGTATACACTCTTGCCGTTGACAAGGCAAGGAATTAGTTATTTTATCTTCTGGTTACATGCATAGAGCAATTTGGTCCCCCAAAATCTCCGGTTTTCTAGCGCAATTTGTTAACATCCAGTCGAAATGCTTGCTTCACTGTTGCATTAACACCAAATTGGATTTGGTACCATAGTCCTCGAATGTAGTGTTGATTTTACTCATTATTCAGATTCCGAAGGAATGGAAACTTGATACCAAGTGGGATTCGGAGATCAAGCTGCCAGATCAACTGAGCCACCACAGGAAGTACCCTAGCAAATGGAGAGCAATTTCTTCTAAGCAAGATCCTGTAAACACTGTTAAGATTGTAATCACTTTGTTGTCAGACGGACAGATGATCCCGCCTCAGTAGTTAGTAACGGGCCAGTTACTCACTAGCCTGCCTGCTCGATGTAGTAGTGTTGTAATCTCAACATTCAGGACAGTAGTTGAAAGAAATCAAGGAAAAAACCTTTCATTCTTATCTTATGCAGTCGAGATTGTGCCCTCTCTTGTTACTGCAGCGTCCTTCTCCCGAGTTCGGCTAAGGTTGATCTTCCTAATCATAGTCTTGTTTTTCCAGTATACCTGAATACTTACTATGGAGCTTGATGTTAGTTGCTTGGTTCTGGTGATACTTAAAGATATTAGATATGGCCGATCAACCACTGCACCAGCAGACCGAGAACTGATGTTCAGAAACGATACGAAAAATACTTGAATCGCTTGAATTTTCGGTTGCTTGAAGTTGATTGAGTAGCATCTGAACTGAATCAATTTGGAGTATTCAACTATGGATCTATATTAATCAAAAGTTTAACTAACAACATCAAAATAATGGTCCAAAGAATGAGAGGCAAAATCTGATTCCTGAAGAAACTATCTACATCTGGGTGCCAACTGCAGCAGGCTACAATTCGTAGTCGGCGTGGAGGAAGCTCTCGAACTTGGTCCCTTTGAGAACTTTGTCCACATCATCCCAGTTCTGTACTTGCTGCGACAAGGGTGCCGTATGTATCTTTACCTGGCGACTCGTCAGTTCCCGATGAGGCAACCTCAGGAAGTCTTGAAGTTCATTCAGCTTCTGCACCAAACAGATTGCAGCAAGAGTTACATACAACTCGGACAGAAGATAAGTTGCTGCGACATTCCAGGCTAACGTTAGTTGGTTTTGACTTACGGTTTGGTTTGCGACGACATCTTCGTAGTACAGCACTATGTGGCGGGTGCTCTTGAAGTATCCAATCACCCTGGCAGCTCTATCGTCTACGTGCTTCAGCTCAGCGATCAACGTGCTCGCGTTTATCTTAGGCTTGTACTTTGCAAGTACTTTGGCCTGCAACGCTTAACGATTCAGAGATTTCAACACAAAGTAAGAAAACAGCAAAGGGCCCTTAAAGATTCAGAGATTTAGAAGTATCTACTGCTAAAATGAAGATAGGAGCAAAGGGGACAGGGGAGAGATTACATCTGCCGAGGAGTGAACATGAGACTTGTGGATTCCGTTGAGTGGTTTGTTGTTTTTGTCGTAGGAATTGGCCATCACCGAAACCATTCTGCGAAGCAAATTCCTCCTGAAGAGGAATATGGCATGAACTCCCTTCCTGTTGAAGTAATCCACTATACCTTCATGATGTTCCGTTACTCCCTGCATCGTGAAATTTTACTATAGTCACGACATACAATAACGTAAACATTGTTTACATAACTTAATTGTGGAAAATCCAACTACCGCATTACTAGGCGGGTAGGTATTGATCAAATGTGAGTGAGTTCCATAACGTAAACATTACTCACAAAACTTTTCAACCCTTTTTTCAGAATTTGATTAGAGATCCGTTATCCATATCCAACAAAACAAAAAGAATGCAAGTCAATGAACCAACGGGACAATTTCAATTTATATATTCGATCCAACACACTCTACTATACTTAACCATGTGAGCTGGTGGTAATTAATTAGAACAGATCCAATCTAATCAAATGAAGCACTATTCTAATAAGGGTACCTGATTGAGCATCCACTTGAACCCGACAGCGGCATTACACTCGTTCTTGGAAGCACTGCTGAACCAATCGAGATTGTAAACCTTGTCTAAGGTCTTGGCAATGGCGGAAACATTAGCCCTCCTGTCCCGAGTCCCGAAAATCTCCCCGTTGGAGCTCACATTGATATGGCTATTCAACAATGTCTCGAACCATCCGCTCCCGGATCTCTGCATCGACAGTATGGCGAATAACCGGACAGGGTTGCACGCGCACTCCTCCCTGCAAAATGCAACACCAACGTATAATACTATGTTACAATTTTCATATACCCGTCTCAACGCGGGACCTTCCCGACACAATGTGAGTACGGGATCGGTTAGTTACCTGTTAAAAGTTGTGGGTTTGGGGAAATGGACGTAGGGGATCTCCCAAGGCTCGAGGCCTGAGGTGTTACAGGGTTGATCAAAGACCTCGACGCTTAATAGCCTGGACGTGCTTCTTGTGCTTATCTGCTTCAAACAGATTGAGCAAATGTAGACCCCACACACCATAGCAAACGCCACCACCACCAATCTTAGCACCAGAGGAGATCTCTTTGGAGCCTTTATTCCCAGCGATTCCTGTAAGAGTTCATAAGGCCAAAGGAAAGAAACCATTAAAATCTCCGTATCGAGCCCATAACCAGCTCACTACACTCGCAACTCACGTGTTAATCTCTCTGATGAGAACTCAAAAAAGGAGAAAGTTTGAAGTAGAAAGCTTGTAAGGATTGTACTGTGGCTTCCATCTAGGATGCTCCATGAAAACGAAGGAACCGAGAAGGGAACAAGAGAGGTAAAGGTTAGTTTGGTTTTGAGAAAATTAAGGCACAAGAAATGGTCAAGAACGTAGGCTAGCTCATATATATGGACATAATCAGGTTGCAAGAAAATAATGTCAATTAAGGGCCTAAACACCCACCAAAAATAATATTAAGGGCCTTAACTCTCTTTTTTTTTATAAATCTCTGTTATTCAGACACAACCAAATTTAGAAGTGACTCTATCAATCATATATATTCGTAAGACTTGAACTTAATAGTTCGTTAAGTTAATTCAAGCACGTGAGATGTGAGAAGAAAATTTAAAATGGGTCTTACCTTGTTGAAGAAATTGCATAATTCTTCTTCATCCATGCTTGGTTAACTAAGGTTGGGAAGGACATGAGAATCTATTTGAAGATGAAGATTAAGGCTATAGCCATGGATCGTTGTTCTTAAAAGGATATACCTTGGTTTTTCAGACAGAGAAATGTTAGTGGATCAACTTCCAAAGGGTATGGGCGAATTATAACACGCAGGATTTCCACTATTAAGCTATTTTCTAAAGGACCTTTTGGATTTGGAATCCCATTTCAATTATTGCTTAGTTTTATTTTATTCTCCCACTTGCATGGCCCGCTCTTTCAAATTGCAATGTGAATTCAACATCTGGAAGTTTTAAATTAAGGTCTGATTTTGATTAGATCCCAAAAGTTAAGTAACATGGTTTGCACCGGATCAATTCGGTACGATACTCGGATTTTCTTATAAATCATGCTTAATTTAAATTAATAGCTATTTGTAGACATAATAATGACATTATAGGATCGTAGAAAAGAAAAACAAAGTTATATGCGTAGCTTGAATTCTATTCGGTGGGAATGTAGCTAGAGAGAGAATCTTTTGAAGACAAAGGCAACGCCACTCTTTTGAATAAGAAAAAATAAAACGCGCTTCACTCTTTCCAAGGAGCCAGCGGGACATTTTTGTCATGTGAGATCCGCTTTTGACTTTGGATGCCAATATTTTTTTTGGATAAGATTTAAATTGTTTTTGTAATTTTGAGTTTTAGACGATCATGAGATTGGATCCTTCTACTTTATGTTTAAGGACTGATACTGTATTCATCATATCATGATTGAGTTTTTGGATGCCATTAATTGACCTGACATTATTGTCATCGTTTAAAAAAAGTATTATTATAGTATTATTAACCCCTTCATCGGACCCACCAGTCTCAGCTCAAATCAATATTAATTTTTTTGAAAGGGTAAATCAATATTAATTGATATAGATGGACATGACTGATACCGGATGTCAATCTAATAAATATCCACTGGTTTCCACTAAGACTAGGCGCATCCATGCCCCGCCCTTGCCCCCGCCCCGCCAGGTGGGAAAAAAATCGAAAAAAAATCAAAAAAAAGATAAATCGAAAGTCGCCCCCTCGCTCTCGTTGTTTATTTTTACTTTTCTATCTAGTTAGTTACACTTGGTACAATGTTAATCGTACAAATAAATTTTTTGGATATTATTTATGTGGTTAAAAAATTAGAGTTATCTTTAAACAATATAAAAATTCGTATTTATCAAAAATCTCTATAAATAGAGCCCAATATTGACAGCATCTTTTTATATCTCGAATTAATTCTTTCTAATTTTATATTCTAACTTTTGTAATTAATTGTGTTACTTAATCATAATTTTTTTCCTGTTTATAATTACAGAATAATTATTTTCGTATATTTATTATAATTTTTATATAAATAAAAAATGATAGTAGATAATATGTGGATGAGAGAGAAATTAATTGTTTATTCTGTGACCTAGGTTGAGGCAGGTTGCAGATGTGGGTAGAAAAATATTTAATTAGGTTAGGTTGATGTGGATGGGAGAGAAATTAATTATTTATTATGTGACCTATGTTGGGGCAGGTTGAGGATGTGGGTAGAAAAAGGGATAATTGTGTCCACCAAAATGTAACTTTTTTGCTTAAAACAGATTTGCCAAATTTGAAGTTTTGGACCCATAGTTTAGGGCTCACACTTAAATTGACCAAGACTGGAAATGTAAAGCATCCAAAACCATAGAAGTGGCAGTAATCCAACATATGCAGTGCATTTAGTTCCAAGTAGAGATGAACGACAGAAGCAAAAGGCGGTAAATTAGTTCCAAAACCATCAGATGCAGAATTGCAGCTCAATCCACATCTCTAACTTCAATCTCTACTGAGCAGGCGGAGATAATGATCTGGCATTTCCGCGACTATCTGTACATCTTTAATATGGCGTCCGGTCTATTCATCAACTCGAGACTCGAGGTATACACCTTCTTCAGGACGCTTCCAGCACGAAGCAACTGACTTAGAATGTACAGCTCCCCCTCAGTCTGAGAGTAGGTTTTGATCCTGGTGGTCTTGAGATATGTTGAGAAGCAAGAAGGTACCGAGTTGATCACTAGCGTGCCTTTGAAATTCTCTGATAACTCAAAGCCCTGACAAACCGGTGAAAATGTCAGATGTATTAGCCAGGCGTACAATACTACAGCATGCTACAAGATGAAGCATTGAGTTGCGCAAGGTCTACCCAATCAAAATCAAGCAGACCAAGTCGAGATGACTTCCGGAGTATTGTCAACAATGCCTCAGAGCGGCAGACTCAATCACATAGAGGCTATCTAGTCTTCCAAAGGATGGTAAATGTGCAAGTAGATCTTTGGCCCATTCAAGAACCTATGAGAAGGATATTAGCAACAGAATTTTGGAGGTTAAAAGGAAAAGCAAGAAGGTAAAAGTAAACAACTTGATAATTGGTCAAAAAAAATACATCTAGACTGTCAGATGATACTGAAATTTTTTGACACCAGCGAGTTGCCATAGAAGCATGTGCATTAGTTATGCAACTTGTCTCTGACTTCTGCTATCATCTGTCGAATCGAAGTCTATGCAACCATATATTAGTGAAGGAGAGTATACGAAATAGTCATTGTTGAGGTATCCTGTGAAGGTTCCTAAAAAAAAGGTATCCTGTGAAGGAAAGGAGCTTGAGATTTGCTGCAAAAACAACAACTCGAGGAGCCCTGGGAGAGTCGCGAGGTAAACTTTTAGTTATAATTAACTCTTCGAGCCTGGGAGCAGATATGCAAATAACTCTGACTTTGCTCCAGTCACAGTCATCCAGGCTCAATTTCTTCAAGTTTGGGCAACCAGAGAATAATCTGATTGCTGAATTGTCTCCTGAAAGTGTCACATTTCGTAGTTCCAACTCCTCAAGTCCGGGAAGAAAAATCGTAGGAGGAAATCTAAGATCTGAGATCATATCTATTTTCAGCTGAGTCAGAAACTGAGAAGTAAACAAGCAAGAAGGCAACTCAAAATCATTGTCAAGAATCCGCATAAGCTTCAGACACAACATATGAACTTTATAAGTGAGCGCGGAAAATATCCAACTATTAACCTTGGATGCATCATGTAGTATGAAGAGCGAGATAGTGAAGTTGTTTATGTTTGAGGAATCCCTATTCAGCAGTACACTTTCCACAAAGTTTATGAAGGAAACTCTTGTAGGAATCTCTTCTTCAGAATTGTGAGGGTACGTTATGTCCTCTCCTCCCTCATTTATGTCAACATGAGAGACCAACTTTCAAAAGTTTTGCCATCTCTTGGCCAGGACACTGGTTCTCACAACATCTTATGTTTGAAGGAAAGATATAATGTGCAGAAGAAGTGCATCTGGCAGATTCTCTAACTGGGTTCTCCTCGCGTAAATGTTCCTGCCTTACTTTTTTCGGAGCCTCTGGCTCTTGGCACTAGCAACTGAAGCAATTCTCTCCATTATGTGAGCTAATCCTTCAACATGAAAGCAAGTGCAGAAAGTGTTAGGAATCTTCGGGACCGACCCAAAACCTTGAAGCTATAGATTGTAGTGGGTTTTTCGCACTTACAAACAAGGTAATCTCAACACGCCAATGTTCGACGAAGTATGGGTCGTGTGAGGACAACAACAGACATGAAATCAACCCCCTCAGTTACCATGCCATATCCAACCCAAAAGTCAAGGCTATGGGTAGATGAATTTTTTGCACTTATAACGAATCCACCACACTTGTAACTAACAATGTGATAATCTTAACAACAAGAAACCCAACTATGAAGCATAAGATACTACTTCAACACGAAGCAAGTCATTAAAAGCAAGCAAAATAGTGTTGATGATGCAAGGAGCTATCAAGGTTAATCCCATCCCTAAAAAAAATCAAGGTTAATCCACCCCATCCATTCATCAATCCTTCGAAAGGCTGAGGGAGGGGCGGAGATTTGACTTGGAATGACCACGGTAACAAATTATTCTGATGCCCTACAATTCTTCTAATATCCTATTTATACCCAATCGTACATTTACTAATTTGTCCATGTCGTCTACTGCTACTCCAATCTCCTGTCATCCACCTACTAACTCAATCATCTGTCATCCAACTACTACAGTACGTGACAGTCATCCACCTACTAACCCAATCACCTGTCATCCAACTACTAGAGTACGTGACAAAAGTTCAAACGAAGTACCTTCTCCGGTGATCCTCTAGAACTGAGCACGTCAATTCCTTGATGCGTCCCTAGAATTTCGGTTTTATCTTTCTACCGCTTTTACCATACAAGTCCAAGACAGTTAAAAATCAGCTACGGTAGCTCACACGGGAACACGAGTAGGCATCTCCTTGGATCAACGGAGTACATCACTTCTCGCATTTATTATTTTGTGTGCTTTTTTCTCGGATATACATTTTAACCTCTCTTTTTGTTGTTGTTGGGAACTGCCGATTATTTAAAAGTGTGTTTCTCTGCGGCTTTTTATTAAATGAATTTCGTAATACGTCGTCATACTTAATTCATCTATAATTTACAATGTGATTATTGAGAAACCCTCAATTAAAACGAGAATAATTTTTACTATCCAATCAAGGTTATATAAAAATAATTACTCCAATATAATTTAAACAATTTAAATTTCACCTTAAAAAATCGAATTTTTATTTATTAATACTATATGATATCCGGATATTAACTAATATAAGTTAGAGTCGGTTAAGATTTTTGAAATTTTTTTGATAAATTGGAACAAATCCATGACCAATTAATCTAAAATTTTCTTTTTTACATAGGGAATATCTAAGTTTTATTGGTTTACAAAATCCTATTTTTGTGTAAATTCTAATATTCAGTTCACTTTCAAACTATATCTTAAAAAATGACGAGGTTCACTGGCGGGGCGGGTACGCTGGAGCATCATGTTACTGTCTTCGTCACGTGCTTGTAGTAAGGCCGTCGGTGCTACTCCCTCTCGCCCTCTCTCTCTCTCTCTGTCTCCGGTTTTCCCTCCCTTACTATTAAGGGTTTTTTTTCTGAGTGGTGTTACTATTCACCATTTTTTGTGAAAAAAGCGTCTGATTTGAAAGTATTGCGGGGACGGTGTCCACGTGGCACGGACGCCGAAAAAAGTCGGATCTTGGACCAAGATCCGACTTTTTTTGTCGGATGACCAAGATCCGACTTTTTTAGTCTGATGATATATCCGACAAAAAAAGTCGGATCTTGGTCCAAGATCCGACCGTTTTTGTCGGATCTTGGTCGATAAACCATATCCGAAATCTGAATAGGAGATTTCGGATATGACCAAGATCCGACATTTTTTGTCGAATATATCATATTGGTCCAAGATCCGACTTTTTTGGTCGGATCTTGGTCGATCATATGGCCTATATAATGGATACCTCGCAGAAGCCTTTTGTCATCCATACGAAGACGTCCTGCATACCATAGAAGACCCTGCCCAAAACCAGGTAAATTAATTTACTTTAATATTTTGGTATATATGTAGAGTTTGTTCATTAATTAAAAATAATTAGTATATTTTAGCTTTGAAATTATTAATTCCTTCTATTTTTTGAGTGTGATATCTGATTGTTTAAAATTTTGTGGGTGTATATATGTAGAGTTTGTTCATTAATTAAAAATAATTAGTATATTTTAGCTTTGAAATTATTAATTCCTTCTATTTTTTGAGTGTGATATCTGATTGTTTAAAATTTTGTGGGTGTGCGGATTTTATAAACTGACCAACCCCAATGGCCAGACTGGTTTAATGAGTCGAACCGGTCAGGTCGGTCGGACCGGTCTGGTCGGTCGGACTGGTCTGGTTAGTCTGACCAATCTGACCGGAACGACCGGTCAGATTGTGAATTTTTTCTTGGTAAATTCCGGATGGTCGAGTACAAAAAGTGACCACCCTGCCAGTCCGATTAAATTTCATCTGGTTCTTAAGGTGGTCGGACCAAAAAATTGATGGAGAAGAATGTATGTTTATATGATATTTTCGTTAATATAAATTATGTTTTGTGTTGCTAATATAGAATTGCATGCTGTTTTCTTTTGTTGTAGTATTCATAATGGCTAACCGGGTTATAAGAATAAAGTTGAAATACGATGGAGTAATTTTCAACAACAATGAAACCGGTTTTGATTACCAAGGTGGTGGGAAAGAGAAGTTGAAGTTTCATGCAGCATTTGTTAGATACAATATCTTGCGGAAAAAAGTTAACGAAAAGATCCCAATAGGTCCAAATGAAGAATTTGGGCCATTGATATTTAGATGTCCATTTGGAAGAGGACAATTTGGTCCAATGTTTATTAACGACGATGAAGATGTTAGGATAATGCTGGAGACCATGATTAACTTCTTTGGACCAATGGTGAAGGAGATTAAGCTTACAATCATTGTGGAAAAGAGGGTTAATAATTACAACCCGTTTGTCGTTGAAGCTGGTACGTCAACGGGGATGGATGTTGCTCATGAACCAATATTTGATTAGTTTGAAAATGATCCTAGAGAGACGGGTCCATATGCCACATACAATTTTGATCGTGAAGACGAAGCAGAAGAAGTAGAAGACGAAGACGAAGCAGAAGAAGACGAAAATGAAGCAGAAGAAGATGAAGATGAAGAAGAAGTAGTAGAAGAAGAGGAACAACAATACCGAGAACAACAATACGGTGAACTCGCTCTAACTGATCCCGGTGAACAATCATCGATGACTGTTTATGGTGAAGAATGGGATTGCGACCGAGCAATAGATGGAAGTTGTTCTGGTTTGTTGAAAGAGGGTACGATTTGGAAGAGCAAATTTGATGCAAAGAGGGAGATCGAGGCGTTCGTAATGAACGATGGGCGTGAGTTTGTCCGAAAAGAAACAAGGCCAGAAACTTTTTCTGTGAAGTGTAAAAAATGGGAGACGGATGATTGCAAATGAGAGATCCGTGTCTCACAGGAAAGAAGGGGCACACTTTTCAGTCCATGGAAAATCGTGAAACACACCTACCCCCATACCTGTGGTCGCCTACGAAAGTCGCATGATCATAAACAACTCACTTCTGCTTTCATTGCACAAATTATTAAGAAACGAGTAGAGGAACAACCAGAAATTCGTGTGGCCACTTTAAGGTCAGAGATCCACGACCATATGAAGTTTAGACCCTCGTATACGAAGACTTGGTGGGCAAAAGAGAAGGCGTTTCAAGATTTATGGGGGGATTGGCAAGAATCTTACAATCGCCTTCCGCAATGGTTTGCAGCGTGCAAGGCAAATAATCCTGGAACTGTTGTTGAATGGGAATATTATCACACCCTCCCTGGTTGCGACCATTACGTGGAAGCACTGGTGCCTGGAACAAAGATCTTTAAGCGAGTTTTTTGGAGCTTCAAGCCTTGCATTGAAGTTTTCAAACATTGCATGCCTGTCTTGGAGATTGATGGAACGTTCTTGTATGGAAAATACAAGCATGTCCTCCTGATCGCCACTGTAATTGATGGTAATAATGCTATAATTCCAATAGCATTTGCTCTGGTAGAAGGTGAGAACACGGATAGTTGGCCGTGGTTCATGAAACAAGTCCGGAAGCACGTCACGCCTGGCCGACATGGAATATGTGTTATTTCTGATCGACATGCTGGCATATTAAAGGCAATGGATACGGAGTATGGTTGGGGAGAAGACAGTGATACCGCCCATCGATATTGTCTTCGACACGTAGCAAGCAATCTTAACAAACACTTCAAAAATGACGCCATGAGGAATGTCATGAAGATTGCAGGTGACATGCACAAATATTTTGTAGTCTAAAACTATTTTACAAGTTGTTACTCCACATTTAATATTTTTACTATGTTGGTTGTAAGGAATGCAAGCTCAACTGTGGAAGTTGGAAGCTAACATGCGAGAAATATGGAATGTCGACCAGGAGGTCTTCAACTGGATGTATGAACAGGAATTGCCCAAGTGGAGCTTAGCGTGGGATGGCGGACGCCGATATGGTAACATGACGACGAATTTTGCCGAGTGCGTAAATATGATCTTCAAAAAAGTTCGTCATTTACCGGTGACGGCCTTGGTGGCAGAGACATTTAACAAGCTAACCGAATATTTTGAAGAGAGATCAACTAAGTGTATGAAAGAGAGCTGTACTGGCAAAATATTGATGTCACAGAAGCTCCTAAACAGGTTGGAGCGGTGGGAGGGAAAGGCCAATGGACATAGAGTGCGAGTTTCTGACAGTACAGTTGGATCGTACGAAGTTCGCACTGGGTACGATATGAGAAGACAAAAGGGGGACAGAAAGCATTCAGTTAATCTTTCCACAGGATTTTGTGGCTGCGGCAAATTCCAGGCTTACCACTGTCCGTGCTCACATGTGATGGCGTGTTGTACTGAACTTGGCATCGATTACAAGATATTTGTGGATAAGTATTATCGCCTGGAAACCACGCAAGGTTGCTACCAACTGAAGTTTGTTCCTCTGGGCAATCCTAAATATTGGCCGTATCCTGAAGATCCAACGGTTGTAAGGCTCATTCCAGATGAAAGATTAGCGAGGGGTAGAGGACAGCCACGGAAGCGCATACATAATGAAATGGATACAGTGCCTTTCGTCCGCTGTACGCTCTGTAAAACAAGGGGTCACACAAAAGCCAATTGTACTAATATAAGAGCAGTTACGGCGGCAAGAGCGGCTAAAGCAGCTAAAGCGGCAGCTGTATCCGTAGGGGCAAGTACGAGTAGACGCCGTCGTGGACGTTGAATTGTAATTAATTTTGAACTAAAAGGATTGTACTTTGTAATATTTTGTGAAACTCTATGTGGGTTGTGTTGAGTTTCTTTGTAACAGTCTGAAGTTTAAGTTACTCTATCTTAGCAGAATAATGACGCATTACACATTTTATGTAAATGTTTATTGTCATAATTGTTCAGGTGTGCCAATGAGGAGAAGTGGCAAAGAGCCAATCGCACATGATGACGAAGAGCCGGAGCATCCTCAAATCGATTGGAATGCTCTATGTGGTTCTAAGTTTGGGTATATTTTCAAACGATTACAGAGGCCATCCAACGATAGATCAGAAGCCCCTCCTCAGAAACCTACCAAAAGCAACTGTTATTACAAGCTTGTCAAGCGAGATCCAGAACCGTGGAGTAGAGCCATGGACTTTTTGACAGTTGAAGGTATTCCGTATTTCTATATTGGATCACATAATATTTTTATTAAATTTTAATTTATTTTACAGGGATGATGATAGGAACCTGTTTTAAAGGAACAAGTATTCAGAGCTTCAAAAATACCTATAGTGGTACTACAGTTATGTCGGTAAGAAATTTTACATTATCCTTTAATTTGAGTTAGCATCATAGTCAATTTTATAACAAGTATTTTGTATTTGCTTGTAGATGGTTGTAGAGGTGACCCGTTTTCAGCGTGTCGGAATTGGCGCACTTGCGACATTAAAGGTACAATTAAAAGAATTTTATTTATTCTTACATATTTATGTTATGTGAGAAAATTTTTAAACTTTTAATATATTACAGGATTCTACAGGCAGTATTACTAGTACCATAAATGACTCTACCGGTCTTGTTGAAGCTGGATGTGTGTTGTATCTTAAAAATGTGAGCATATCCTTTTTTTTTTTCTCAATAGTCCCAGATAGTTGTTTACTGATTTTCTGGTTCTTCAACAGGTAAAAGTTGACTCGTCCCCATACCCGAACAACAAATTATTTAGCATTACTGATGAGAACGTGGTCAAAGTGTTCAAGAAAAATGGAGAATCTGATGAAGATTCCCAAGAACAAACTCGTCCAGCACCATCCTATGATGGTCGTCGTCCTTATCCTCCAGCACCATATCCTGAGGGACGTGGTGCCGATTTGAAGGCACTATATGGCTTAGAGGCCTTTGAGTGGCTCCAAGAACAAAAGAGGTTAGAGCTGCATAAAAAGGAAGCTGAAGCTAAATCAGCCCTTCGAAGGAAAGCCATACGAGCTGAAGCAGACCGCAAAGCCAATGACATTTTCAACAATGAACCATGGACAACAGCTATTGAATTTGTTCTATCTCACGGTATTACGAAAATACTTATACATACTTGTTACTTACATTTATGGAGTATCTAATTTTTAAATTTTTTAGGTTTGATGTATGGAGCTAACGTTGATGGAGTATCTATTGAGGATGTAAAAACAATCTCTGAAAGCATCACAATTCCACAGGTAACATTTGTACATATATGAAAATTTTGCAATTTGCAAGTAATGTTATTGTTAACTAAGAGACTTGCAGATGGTTATGTACGTGAAAAAGAAGAAACATGTATACGGCAATAGTTTCCGAGCAGTTTTTCAGGTATTATATTATAATATATTATTTATTTCTTAATCATATTTTTTAATTATCAAAGACTTCATATCTATAAATTTATGAAGGATCCTACTGGCGAAATCACGGGAAGTTTACAAGACATTGAGAGTACCTACTGTGATGGATGTGTGTTGCTAGTGAAAGATGTAAGCTTATATTATCATTACATCGTCGTCAGTAAATTATTTTAATATAATCATTGACCTAATTAAGTATTTTTTGAACAGATTTATGTCTCGTATGAAGAAAATCGAATACATTTCAGTGTTGATCACGAGAATGTTAAACGAGTTTTCAAGGAATAGTGGCAAATATGTCCCTACCGGAAATTCTGATGAGAATTGTGACAACGTGTTGAGAAACATAAAGACATTTTTTTTATCTGTTATTTCAGATTGTTGTCATCCTATTTTAGTATTGCACTTCTTAGTTTTGTCATGTCGTATTTCCTTATACCGTACTTTGTTTAATATCTTGACGGCATACTTATCTAGAAAGGTATAACGTTTGAAAAGTTTCGAGAACTAAAACACAAATCATAAAAAAAGTGAAGTTAATACAGTCATAAAAGCATCCAACGAATGTCTAGTACAGAAGCATAAACTACTTCTTCTTCTTCTGAGGCTTCTCCTTTTGATGCTTATCTGCGTGAGCATTCGCCTTCCCCTTTCCCTTTCCAGGCACATTCAGGTGTCCTCCTGTAAAACATCGCACACCAGCCTCTCTAGCTCCCCGATTAGGCTGACGCCGGACCAGAGGTATTTCTTCATCCTCAAAATCGATTGGATCGTCAAATGAAGAGTCACCACTACCATGAGTTGTAGTATCACGTGGCGAAGTCCTATTATAAAATATCATACAAATTTATCAAAATCAACAAATTATGTTATCAACACAATAAAGCCATACAATCAATTCAAAATTTTTAAATAAAATTCATAATTTACACACATCAAATTGTAGAGAACCAACCTCTGTGTAGGTGTCTCAAATAGTTGGGATGTCTGTACACCAGACCGGGTCAAACCAAAACTGGACTGCGTATCGGACGTATGAGCCCCAGTTTGGGGCCAACCAAATATATTTTCCCTGAATAATGGATGAGCAGCGGAGGGGGCGACGCCGAAACCCGATCCGGAAGGGCCCAGTTCATAAGAAAACGGCTGCACAGACCTAGCTGCCGTTGTACCGTCTCCAATGAGAACACCCCTAATAACAAACCCAAAAATTTATATAATAATGAAATCAAATCAATTGAACATATTGTAATAAAATTCATAATTAATACCACAAATTAAGATAAACAAATACCTCTGCCTAGGGGGAGTAAACAGCTGAGAATGCGGCACCCCAGTGTGGGCTAGGCCGTAACTCGAGTGCTGGTGGGACGGCTGGGAAGCGGAACTGGGGGTGCCAAAATCTGTGTGCTGGGAGAATGGATGAGAGGCGGAGGTATCCATGCTGAGAGACGTCACTGTGTTTGCTGGAATCTGCGATCTCGACCGATAATCTTCCCAGACCATGGGCTCCACTTGATAACCAGGTACGGGCTCAGGCCGGGGTATTGGTTGCCGCTTGTTGAAAAGGGTGGTTTTGCGTCTCACGACAGATACCCTCTCTGATTGAGGAAGATCGTATGTCATGTGCTCCGCCAGTCCCACAGGTGGCTGGCTGTCGCGGAGACCTAGGTACCGTCTTTGCTCGCCGGCGAACCCAAGTACAACCTGCGACAAATTCTGAATTTCTGAAATGTCTGAAGACCTGTGGCGTATATGCTCAACAACATCCGCCTACAAATAAAATTTTATTATCATTAGCATTGTGGAACATCGCTATTAAAATTAAAATAGACAACATCTTTATTTAACATAGCTAAATTGACTTACACTCATGTGTAACATTGCGCTAGCAGGGCTGATGAATCGCCGAGTAATCTTCCTGTACCAATCCATATATCCATCATGATAATGGATATACGGCGATGTAGGTACTCCGTGATACACATATCTTGTCCGAAATTCCACCCAGATCTTCACATGGCCTTCGTAAATAGCATTCCAATTTTGGCCAGCCTGACCCCGACCATCCACCGCACTATGTGTCGCCTCATCGATCTCAGGGCTAGCCGAAATACCCTGGAGTAATCCGAACTGTCGTAACACCCGATCAGGATAATGCCACTCCACATGCAAAAAGCATATCAACGGGACTCGTGCCAACCATAAGCCACAATCACGATGGCATATTGTCGGGAGATTGCTAAGAATCTCGTCGTTATACGGCATCCATACAACCTGTAACAAATGCACACAGTCGTAGCTCGTCCAAATGGTCATGGTTATATGTATGCAACACAGTATGATTTAAGTCAAAACTATTCATTAAAATTTAATAAACAAATTACTTACATCTGATTCTCTAAGCTCATCCAACCTGCGTCTGTAAACAGATACGGTTGTTATTTTTTTGCTGGCCGCTCTGTTAAATTTTCCACTCCACCTGTACAGTGACATAAAAATATCACGTCAAGTCTATAAGGTTAATCAGCGGCTACAGCGCATTAAGTAATAATTTGTACCTGATGCCCAGTGCTTGCCCAGGTTGTTGCACTGCCGGATTGAACAAAATCGGACGATTTGGGATGATCCGTTCCCAAGCCCACATACATACTAGCGTCATCGCCCCGGCAATAAGTGAACGTGTCGAGCTTGTGGCTCTACATAAATGGCTGTACGTGTGTGACAAACACGCACTACCCCAGCTGTAAGAACCAATTGCCTCTACATTCTCTAGAAGTGGCAACCAGTATGTGTTCACCCTGGCATCACTAGACTCGGGAAAAAGAATGCATCCGATAAGTCGCAATATATTCGCTCGAACATATCGTTTTACGACCTCATCACCAGCATCAATTGGGATAGTAGCAGGGTCAAAATGGTCCTCGAACCATTTAAGGGCAATTTGGTTTTTCCAAACCATTCCAGGGGTATCTGCCGGGTTACTACCAAATAGGCGTACGCAGAACTCGTGCCAATCAGGAGGTGTCTGCAACCCTGTTACTGGGTGACCATCGATAGGAAGCCCGAACAACACAGCAATGTCCTGAAGAGTAACTGTCATCTCACCCACAGGCATATGGAACGTATGGATCTCGGGCCGCCACCGCTTCACCAAGGCTGTAACAAATGCTGTTTCGAGAACGACCCAGCCAATACACCACACATCCCAGAAACCTGCCTCCTTCATATAGGCTATAAAGGTCTCGTTCTGCACATGAGACACCGTCCATTTCCGTCGGTGTATCTTCAACAATGTGTCCTGATTATCGTTAATCCCTTCACGAACCTCACGGTTCCACACGTCCTGGTGCACTAATACCGACGTATCTAAGGGTCCTCCATTCCCTAGAAGATGCCCGTATGGCTGTGCATCCATATCTAAACAACACAATAGACATATTAGAACATTATATTAACTTACCAATATATTAACAAACTTAGCAAATCCAACAATGTTAAACATTGAACAATTAGAACATTAATCAAAAAATTAATTAAAATAGCGTTATTACAGACCATATTACGGTCACATTGTTTAACGGTCAAACCACTCAGACCTTATTTTGGTCAAACTGGCCGGCCGGACCATCTTTCGGTCAAACCAGTCGGACCATCTTTCGGTCAAACTGGTCGGACCATCTTTCGGTCAAACTGGTCGTACCATTTTTCGGTCAAACCGGTCGGACCATAAATTGGTCAATTTGGTCTGATCAATTTTTTGGCCAGACCGGTCAGACCGAAATTTTGGTCGCACCATTCGGACCAAATTTTTTTTAACCAATTATCTACAAATTACAATTAACCAACATCAACAATTAACCAATTAACTAACATCAACAATTAACCAATTAACTAACATCACCAATTTACCAATTAACTAACATTCACAATTAACTAATTAAAAAATTAACTAATTAAAAAATTTACCTAATACGACGTCGGGGGCCGGACCGAGAGGCGGGCAAGCCGGCGAGCGGGAGCGGCGAGCGGGGAGCGGGGGCGGGGGATGGGGAGCGGGGACGGGGGCGGGGGGCGGGGAGCGGGGGGCGGGGAGCGGGGAACGGGGGCGGGGAGTGGGGAGCGGGGAGCGGGAGCGGGGAGCGGGAGCGGGGACGGGGGGCGGGGAGCGGGGGCGGGGAGCGGGGAGCGGGGGCGGGGGGCGGGGGCGGGGGCGGGGAGCGGGGAGCGGGGAGCAGGGAGCGGGGAGCGGGGAGCGGCGAGGCGAGCGGGACAGACGGGAAGGCTATGTCGGGGACGGGAGTGTGAGTGACGGAAAAAGTCGGATTTTGGTGTTTATACCGACCGAAATCTGACTTTTTTTGTTGGATCTTGTTATAGTTGGATCTCGATATCCTTCGGAAATCCACTTTATAGCGAATAGGATTATCGACCAAGATCCGACAGAAAAAGTCGGATCTTGGTCATCCGACAAAAACGGTCGGATCTTGGACCAAGATCTGACTTTTTTAGTCGGATGATATATCAGACTAAAAAAGTCGGATCTTGGTCATCCGACAAAAAAAGTCGGATCTTGGCCCAAGATCCGACTTTTTTCGGCGTCCGTGCCACGTGGACACCGTCCCCGCAATACTTTCAAATCAGACGCTTTTTTCACAAAAAATGGTGAATAGTAACACCATTCAGGAAAAAAACCCACTATTAACCGTCTTGGAGACAGGTAAGGAAGGTCACCGGTGGGCCCAGTTTCAGATCCTGGACCTGTTCTTATGGGCTTTGATATTTGCATTAGCCCACCGATGGCTCATTCGGATCAAGAAAGATCCAATAACCAAAAGATGCGGCCCAACCACAAAAGTCGAAGGGAATAATCGAAGACTTTGCCGTTTAGCAATTGGAGAGCGATATCTTTTTTATCGTAACCACTCAACTTTGATTTTATTCTTGTTTAGTTTGTATAGGACTCCTCTAAATTAGGGTTGGTTCTTTCAATAAATATTCATTTAAAACAATGTAATCGCTATCTTAGAAACTACAAAATGGAAAAAATCTGGCTACATGGTCAAATCGGGCTGGTTCTTTGGTACATTTCTGTTTTAATATTGCTTATCATCAACCCGGTCATCATCCTATTCAAATTTGGATTAATTAATATACTAACATATAATAGTACCCACATATTATGTGGTTTTGACTAAATGAGTGCACCTAAATACAATTTTTTGCTTAAACAGATTTTCCAAAATTTGAACCGATGGTTTAGGGCTCACACTTAAATTGTTCCAATACTGAAAATGTAAAGCAACCAAAATAATAGATGTGGCCGGTAATCCAAAATATGCAGTGCATTTACATTTAGCTCTATCTAAAGGTGAACGATGGAAGCAAAAGGCGGTAAATTAGTTTGCCGATTGCAGAATTGCAGCTCAATCCACATTGCTAATTTCAAACTCTACTGAGGAGCAGGAGAGAATGATCTGGCAATTCCGTGATTGTCTGCACAGCCTTAATATGGCATCCGATCTTTTTTTAACTCGAGAGTCGAGATATACACTTTCTTTAGGACGCTTCCAGCGCGAAGCAACTGACTCAGAATGTACAACTCCCCGTCAGTCTGAGAATAGTTCTTGATCCTGATGGTCTTGAGATGTGTTGAGAAGCAAGAAGGTACGGGGTTGATTATTGGTGTCCCTTTGAAGTTCTCTGATAAAGCAAAGCCCTAGCGAACGGTGAAAAATGCTAGATACATAAGCCAGGAGGACGATACTGCAGCAGGCTAAAAGATGAAGCATTGACTTAATTAAGATTTATCCGATCAAAATCAAGCAAACCAAGTCGAGGTGACTTTCGGAGTATGGTCAACAATGCCTCGGAAGGAAAGCTCGTGGCTGACTCAATTCCATAGAGGTTATCCAGTCTTCGAAAGGACGGTAAATGCGCAAGTAGATCTTTGGCCCAATCAAGAACCTATGACAAGGATAATAGTAGCGGAACTTTGGAGGTTAGAAAGAAAAGCAACAAGGTGAAAGTAAACAGCTCTATAACTGGTTGGAAAAAATTACCTTTACAGTGTTGGGTGATATTGATAAACTTTTGACACCAGCAAGCTGCCATAGAAGCATGTGCACTCCGAATGCAACTTCTCTCTGACTTCTGCTATCATCTGTCGAAAAGAAGTCTATGGAACCATATATTAGTGCGGGCGAGTATAAGAAATAGTCATTGATGAGGTCTCCTCTCAAGGAAAAGTGCTTGAGATTTTCTACAAAAATAACAACTTGAGGAGCCCTTGGAGAGTCGCAAGGTATCATTTCAGTTATAAGTAACTCTTCGAGCCTGGGAGCAGATATGCAAATAGCTCTGACTTCACTCCAATCACAATCTTTCAGGCTCAGTTTCTTCAAGTTTGGGCAACCAGAGAACAATCCGATTGCTGAACTGTGTCCCGGAAAAGTCAAACATGATAGTTCCAGCTCCTCAAGTCTGGGAAGAAAAATCGTAGGAGGAAATCTAAGATCTGAGATAATTTCTATTTTCAGCTGAGTTAGAAACTGAGAAGTAAACAAGCAGGAAGGCAACTCAAAATCCTTGTCAAGAATCTGCCTAAGTTTCAGAAATAGCTTCTGAACTTTATGAGTGAGCGCGGCGAATATCCAACTATTAATTCTGGATGCATCTCGGAGTACGCAGAGTGAGTGTGAAATAGTTTATGCTAGAAGAATCCCTCTTCAGCAGTACACTTTCCACAAAATTCATGAAGGAATCTCTTGCAGGAGGCTCTTCTTCAGAGTCATGAAGGTCATACAACATGTCCTCTCCGAGCTCTTCTATGTCAACATGAGAGACCAACTTCCAAAAGTTTCGCCATCTTTTGGCCAGGACACTGGTTCGCACAACATTTTCTGTTGGAAGGAAAGACAGAACGTGCAGAAGAAGCGCATCTGGCAGATTCTCTAACTGGATTCTTCTAACGTAAATGTTCCTGCCTTGCTTCTTTCCGAGCATCTGGCTCTTGGCACTAGCAACTGAAGCAATCCCTTCCATTATCCAGTCTGCTACTTCAACACGAAAGCAAATGCAGTAAGGAAAGCTGACAAAAATCACCTACGGTAGGTAGCTCACACACACACGGGAACACGAATAGGCATCTCCTTGTATCAACGGAGTACCTCACTTCTCGCATTTATTATTTTGTGTTCTTTTTTTTTTCTCAGATATACTTTTTATTTTATTTTTTAACCTCTTTTTTTTTTGTTGGAAACGATCCAATTTCTACCGATTATTTAACAGTGCATTTTCTCTGTAGCTTTTTCTTAAATAAACTTTGTAATATGTCGTCATACTTAATTCATCTATAATTTACAATGTGATTATTGAACTACCGTCAATTAACACGAGAATAATTTTTTGCTATCCAAACAAGGTTATAAAAAATAATTAGACGAACTCCACTCGTCGGCAAAGTCGCTGCTCCAATGTCGAGACCGAGGAAACGACGATGACGTCGTTGGAGCCGGCCACACATCGTCTCCTCCCCCTGGTGTCTTGGTTGTTGGATCGTGGGTTTGGATTTTTGACAGGGGATGAAGGATTCATGGGTTTGAGATTTTGACAGGGGATTCGTGAGTTTGGGTTTTTGACAGGGGATGAAGGATTCGTCGGTGAAGGATTTTTTTGGGTTCTTGACAGGGGATTAAGATTGATTTTTTGACAGGGGATTCGTGGATTTTTTGACAGGGGATTCTGGGTCGCCGTCTCAAGGAGATTGGTTCGAACCTTGCCTTTTTGCCATTTTTTTGAGATCAGAAAATGGAGAAGGAAGAAAGGGAAGGAGGAGGAAGAAGAAGAAGGAGGACGCCGTTCTGATGTGGGTTAATAATTTTGGGTCAATAATTAATCCTACGCGGCGTGCCACCTAGGCCATGTCAGTAATTTTGGGTTAATAATTAATCTGACGTGGAGTGCCACCTAGGCCAAAAAATGACACCGTTCTGATTTGGCAAGCTCCAAGGATGTTACTAGGCTCGAAGAGCTATCCGAGCCTTTAATTGATGAGTCCGTGAAACCACAGGAGACTTCCTTGATGAGTTTGAAACCACAAACCTATCTCTGATAATTGAGCAAACTACAAGGTACTAATGTGGACTTTTCCTTTCTTTTTATAACAAAACTCTACTTTTTTCCTCTTACAAAACTCTACTTTCTTTTTGGTAAATTACTATAAAGGTTCCTGTGGTTTGGTCATATCGCCTTTCGTGTCCCTCTGTTTCCAGAAATGATTTTTTCTTCTCCCATATTTAAATTTATTATATTGTCGGGACCCTCGCCGATGCAATGGAGCCTCGATGCAGTTCTACTAATCAGGAAGATTGGTAATACTATTAAATAGGGTCTGGTCTGACAGTTCTATTAATAAAATACCAAGGAAGATGGGCTTCCATAGGCCCAGTTCAGATCCTGGACCTATTTGTATGGCTTTAATATTTGAATTAGCCCACCCAAGAGATGGGTCATTTGGAGCAAGAAAGATCCAATAATCAAAAGATGCACCGGCCGTCGGGCTCAGTCTCAATTTTATTCTTATTTAATTTGTTTAGGACCCCTCAACAGATTAGTCTTTTTTGAAAGCCTCAACAGATTAGAGTCGATTCCTTGAAATTACATGGTGGAAAAACCCTGATTAACTGGTTCCTATAACATCAGCCGTAGATTCTGACACCTCTGTTTCAATATTGCTTATTCATCTATTCGGTTCAAACTAGAATTAATTAATAAACTGTATGTACTAATATCGTATGTCTTTTTTTAGGGGACTAATATCGTATTGAGTATCCACATATTACGTGGCTTCGACTAAATGAGTGCACCTAGACGTATTTCTTTTGCTTAAACATATTTGCCAAAATTTGAAACGATGGTTTAGGGCTCACACTTAAATTGATCCAATACTAAAAATGTAAAGCATCCAAAATAATAGATGTGGCCGGTAATCCAAAATATGCAGTGCATTTACATTTAGCTCTATCTAAAGATGAAAGATAGAAGCAAAAGACGGTAAATTAGTTTGCCGACTGCAGAATTGCAGCTCAATCCACATTGCTAACTTCAAATTCTGCTGAGGAGCAGGAGAGAATGATCTGGCAATTCTGCGATTGTATGCACAGCCTTAATATGGCATCCGATCCTTTCTTTAACTCGAGACTCGAGGAGATATACACCTTCTCCAGGACGCTTCCAGCAGCAAGAAACTGACTCAGAATGTACAGCTCCCCATCAGTCTGGGAGGTCTTGATCCTGATGGTCTTGAGATGTGTTGAGAAGCAAGAAGGTACTGGGTTGATTACAGGTGTGCCTTCGAAATTCCCTGATAAAGCAAAGCCCTGACGAACCGGTGAAAATGTCAGATACATAAGCCCTAAAGAACATTAGAAGAATTTACTTGCGCAAGATTTACCCGATCAAAATCAAGCAGACCAAGTCGAGGTGACTTTCGGAGTATGGTCAACAATGCCTCAGTTGGAAAGCTCGTGGCTGACTCAATCACATAGAGGCTATCTAGTTTTTGAAAAGACGGTAAATGTGCAAGTAGATCTTTGGCCCAATCAAGAACCTGTGAGAAGGATAGTAGTACCAGAACTTTGAAGGGTTCAAAGGAAAAGCAACAAGGTGAAAGTAAATAAATCGATAACTGGTCGGAAAATATTACCTCTAGAGTATTAGATGATATTGATAAACGTTTGACACCAGTGAGTTGCCATAGAAACCTGTGCACTCGGAATGCAACTTCTCTCTGACTTCTGCTATCATATGTCCTATCGAAGTTTATAAAACCCTCGATTAGTGCATGCGAGTATACGAAATAGTCATTGTTGAGGTCTCCTGTAAAGGAAAAGAGCTTGAGATTTGCTGCAAAAATAACAACTTGAGGAGCCCTTGGAGAGTCACAAGGTAAAATTTCAGTTATAAGTAACTCTTCGAGCCTGGGAGCAGATATGCAAATAGCTCTGACTTTACTCCAATCACAGTCTTTCAGGCTCAGTTTCTTCAAGTTTGGGCAACCAGAGAACAATCCGATTGCTGTACTGTCTCCCGGAAAAGTCACACATGATAGTTCCAGCTCCTCAAGTCCGGGAAGAGAAATCGTAGGAGGAAATCTAAGATCTGAGATAATTTCTATTTTAAGCTGAGTTAGAAACTGAGAAGTAAACAAGCAGGAAGGCAACTCAAAATCCTTGTCAATAATCTGCCTAAGTTTCAGACACAGCTTCTGAACTTTATGAGTGAGCGCAGCAAATATCCAACTATTAATTCTGGATGCATCTCGGAGTATGCAGACTGAGAGTGTGAAGTAGTTTATGTTTGAGGAATCCCTATTCAGCAGTACACTTTCCACAAAGTTCATGAAGGAATCTCTTGCAGGAGGCCCTTCTTCAAAGTCATGAAGGTCATACAACATGTCCTCTCCGAGCTCTTCTATGTCAACATGAGAGACCAACTTCCAAAAGTTTCGCCATCTCTTGGCCAGGACACCGGTTCTCACAACATCTTCTGTTGGAAGAAAAGACAGAATGTGCAGAAGAAGCGCATCTGGCAAATTCTCTAACTGGGTTCTTCTAATGCAAATGTTCATGCCTTGTTTCTTTCCGAGCTTCTGGCTCTTGGCACTAGCAACTGAAGCAATTCCTTCCACGATCCAGTCTGCTACTTCAACATGAAAGCAAGTGCTGTAAGGAGACCTGATGAAAGACTACGAAGCATTCGGTGCTCTTTCAACATGAAAGCAAGTGCAGCAAGGAAACCTGACAAAAAACTACGAAGCAGACAATGTTCCATCAGAATTGGAAAGGCCAAACATCATATGCCTCAATCAAGACTGACTTGAACCAACAAGCACTTATATCAACACGTGAGAGTGTTATTCTAGCTTAACCAAGAAGTATCGAATTTGATCCCGACTTCAATCGTTTAAACTAAAGAACCCGTTCTTTCAAAAACTGGAAGGTACAATTTTGGTGAAGATTTAATTGATTACTCCGAAACTTGCAAAGGAAATTACACTGTAATGATCAACGAGTGCGCCAATACGGCCTAGGGAGATTAAAAAGAGACTCAACACTCAGTTTCCTACAAATCAATCCACCAGTCAGTGATTCTTGGCCCTAAAGAACCCACTTGAACCTAACAAACCATTAACCATTTAACTTGATAATGTAAAAAAAAAAGAGATTAAAAAACAGTGACCCATTTCAGTGAAAATATGAAAGGGAAAGACAAAAAAAAAAGAGAAGACCCAAAACCCGCATGAAGAAAGATGAAAAGAAATACCTTCTCTACTCCAGGGATCCTTTAGAACCGAGCACGTCAATTGCTTACTGAGCCCAACTTGACCTAGAATTTTAGGTTTTTATCTTTCTAGTTCTACCGCTTTCCGAGCAGGAAACTTTACTCAACCGGGTAATTTTTCCATACAGGTCAAGACAGTCAACCTACAACCGCCGGACGACGAAGAAGAGGGGGAAGGACTCTCCGGGGAAGTAGAAGTCACGACGAGGGGGCTAATGCGGATAATCGATAGCGGAGGAGGGGCATTATTGGAAATTCGAAGATTATTGGAAGGTTCAGGGGGAGTGGAGTGGGTGATTCCAAGATGCGAGCCGATTTTTACGATTCGTACGTATTTTGGGTCTTTAATGGCTGGCCGGGTTAGATGCTGGGCCTACTCTCGCAACTACGGCCCAGTAGTACTTATTCGTTAAGAACAACCACCCACCACAACAAGAACATCAATTTATGTTCAGTGATTTCCGCTATTTTGCGGTTTTAAATTTCCTGATCAAGATAAATATTTTATGAGACTGACATCACATTTGCTAATTTTATTTTTGATAAGTCACATTTGCTAATTTGAGTTACTTAAATTGTGCCTATAAATTTTTACACCAAGTGATTATACCTTGTCAGAGTTTGAATCATAGATCTCCGTCAAATTGGTTTATGCCTTGTGATACTAGGCCAAATACCCTTTGACCTATCCTTACGCGTCATGCTGCATTATAATTTTTATCTGAATGTTATACTACATTATTAATTTTATATGCATTTTATGCCACGTTATTAATATGCATGTCATATCAATTCACTAATTTGAGAAAAAGTATAGTAGGGTGGAATTTAACCTAAACTTATTAAGAACTAAAGGTCATTTGATCTAGGATACAAGGTATTGATGACTTGATAGATGTTTATGGTTCAATCATGTCAGGTATATCAGGTATAATCATGTGTAAAATATTTACTTTTAAATAAACATAAACTTAAGGTTACACGCACCTAAAAGCTTACTGCACAAACAGAAAATGAAAAAGAAGCCCATACCTTAATTTACCGAAGCCACTGAATTATTCAAATTTATTAATTACCAAGTTATTCTAATTTTACTAGACTAAAAATTACTCTATTGTCAAAGAACATTTTAATTTAACGGCACAAGATATTGTCAATTTCAAAAAAAATGCAAGATTCAAATTTGACAAGTGTATTGAAATTTATCTTTAAAAAAAACTTGACTATTTTTTTTATGGATGGTCGAAACTATCTTGCTGGTCAGAGACGAACAGAACAATCCATGGCCCAATTTTGTTACGGGATTTCAAAGCCCATACCTTAATTTTTTTTAACATTAAGCCCATACCTTAATTGCTGCCTAATCTCCCGGGCCCAGAAGCCAACGCGACCTCAACTTTTAGAAGTGCATCAGGACCTAACTAGATACGTGTCAAAGGTCAAGGGTTTAACTTGAGAGCAATTAGCATACGCATGATCCTTTTTGGTCGGAAGGTTATCATAAAAATAAAAATCTATTGATTCGATTAATTATTGTTCGTCAAAGTGCCTAGTAATTTAGCATTCGAACTTCATCAGGCTTTTAGCTGCCAAGAAAGGGGTGCAAAATTTCACGACGAAGCATCCTCGAAGAGAGCAAAAGCAGAACAATTCAAAAAGGATGATCTAAAATTGACGGTGATTATTTAGGACACTACATGATCAACGTGTATTTGGTCCGACAACTTTATCCAACAACTTTGAGCATTGACTTAACTAATGGAGATTCCAAAAGACTGAATACTAAGGGATACTCGAAGATTCGTTGGAAACTCTCGAGGGCTTGAAATTTTTCAATATTACATGCTAAATCTGCACGTGGCTTAGGGGCCACCGGGGGGAACACTATTGTGAATATTATTAATATACTACTATATTACTATATATAAATAAAGAAATTTAACTACCAATAAAAATCTGCACGTGGCTGTGGCTTGTTTACATTTTTTATACCAACTCGTATGTTGACAGTCACGTGATCGACTAATACATGTTTGAGCCAAGTAAAATACTTGATTTTTGTCATCATGACGACAAGTATTAAAATGTGTTCTCGATGAATCAAACTCAAGAAGTCTTAGTTAACCTAGAATAATTTTTGCTTGTTGATATAAATGTTTGTAATTTCTCAAAAAAATAAAATCAACGTGTGTACGTTTGCGGCTATGTTTACATTTTCTACTCATGCTAATAGTTTTTTTATACGTAAAATTTTATTAATAATTACTAATATATAACTTTATAATATTAAATTTTCTCATATAAATACGAGATTACAAAGATAAAATCCGATGGTGAAATTCCTATGGAAATCCATGGCACGGAAAAGATTGCCCTCGCGTTATCGTTGTTGTACGAATCGTCTATTAGCTTACGTTTAAAACATAACTGAAACCATTTTTTTATAATAATGCATCCTCCGTGGTCAAATTTATACCATACTTCATTACGTTCTTCTAACTATTACTTTTTTAAATTTCGTGGCTTATCCTCTTAACGTTGGTGCCTAACTTCTTGTAATTAATATTAATGGAAGAATCCAAAACGTAACTCGGGCATAGATGATTATGGTAATTAAATATAATCGCGGATGACCATGCGATATAATTAAAGTCTTTAGATGCTTGCACATGTCACGATAATTAATTTAAAACGTAAACATCGTCATGATCTTGGTTTTCACCGGCGGCTTCGGTTTTTAATAAATCACTCCAACACAAAAGCATATGAAATCAGATTGATTGTGGACATAATATTTGTTAAATTGACAAAGTTACGTGATATCTACCTCGAACGTGAATTAATCAATTAAGTAAATATTCGAACAACAAATATGGTTTGAACACAAAATATGTGACATGGTACCGTAATACGTTGCATATGACTATGATTTTTTTAACAAGATATGGCTATGATTATATGAAGCTACCTAGAACCTAAAAGTTTTTTTAAGTTAAATTTTTTATACAATGATATTGGCAGGGTTTGAACCCTAGACATCCTAAATATTTATAACATTTTGTATAGTTGACTACAATCCCTTCAGCAGAATTTAAAAGTTCCTGGGTTAAGCAAGACATGTTTCACTGGGAAATTACAGGTCTAACTCGTCTGTGATAGACATTCCTCAACGGAGCCAGTAACTCAAAATTGGTGGAAATAACATCCTAGTTGCATTTGGATTAGGTACATTTACCATGTATTTTGAAACTATTTTCGATAGGTAAAAAAATCAGTGTGACGAGGACTTTGATATTTACCATGTATTTTGAAACTATTTTCGATAGGTAAAAAAATCAGTGTGACGAGGACTTTGATATTTCCATGACAAATGAAAATTCTTCAACCTTCCTACTGGCACAAGATTAAGATTAACGTTGAAGGAAAAAAGAAAACATTCATACAGGTCATGATCAATTACTATTTCTCGCCTACTTTGTCAGACCTTATAATAATATAATTTAGGAAAATCTGATAAATCCGGACATTTTCTAAGTTCCGTGTCCTATAACACAAACGTTTATTGCCTTGCACAAGAAATTAACAACTTTCGCCCTAAGAATGAGGAATCAAGAAAAAATTAACATATTTGCAGTTTCTGATTTGGTCTTAGGTTATACCCACCGAGTTACTCATAGAACTCCACACGCTTCATTAATTATATCTGATTTCAGATGCAGTGCCTTCACAGGCTTGGTCCATACAAGTATTTTGATGACTCCTTCCTCACACCGCAATCTTGGTCCCCCATAAAAATTAGGGTTGAACGCAAATTGAGTACACTATTATTCGGTGGAAGAAAATATGACCGAGGAATAATAAAATAAAGTTTTATCATTCTAACAAGTTTTTCTCTTTTGATTGTTCACGCGTGCCGCTTTTGATGAATGGAAATCTCCATTCCAATCTCAACTTACATATTTATCTCGATGTAAATTGTTAGACCCATGTGTATGATAAGATTACTATTTGGATCAATAATGTCCCAAAGTGAACTTAAAGCACCACAACTTGGACCCATGTGTGATAAAATTCTAACCTAAAATTCACGTGCGTTACTTGTGGTCTAACCTACAAGTCCATGCAAGAAATCGGACATTACTACGTCGTACTTAAGAGGATCAACATCCACTGTGTCACGTGCGTTGCTTGTGGTCTAACCTAGAAGTCCATGCAAGAAATCGGACATTACTACGTCGTACTTAAGAGGATCAACATCCACTTTGACACATAGTTCGGAACTAAGAGCCATCTTGGTCAGCCCTAGCTTTAGAGGACGCAGTCCAATTTTGAAACACATCCTAAATTTAGAAAATGTCAACTTTGATGCAGTTCAATTGAATGTCCAAGTAAAAGGTTTTAGGGGTCTATAAATACACCCGAGGAGGAAAGGCTCTAACACAAAATATTCATCAAGCATTTCAAAGAACAAGCTTTCGTTTTAAGATCTTTTTTCCATCTTATTAATATTTCATCTAGGGCCATTCCTTCACTTGATTTTACAAATCCACCATGGAAGCAATTAGGACTGTACCTCTTCAGCCACCTACTTTTGGAAACCTAATTACCATCCTAAGCATTGATGGAGGTGGGATTAGAGGGATTATCCCCGGGGTCATCCTTAATTTCCTAGAGTCTGAGCTTCAGGTAGATTAATTATTATTTAACATTAAGGTCATGCATGAATTTTCGATTTTGAACTCAAAAGTCGAACTCCATATTCTTAGTTGTCTTTGATTGCCGGTAATAATTCGAAATATTACTTATAAAAATTAGTTTGAAAAATATTGCACGAGTATAATACGTAATATAGAGTAGTTTTGTCAAACATCATATGAAATACGAATCGAGATTAGTAATGCAGTACTTTTGTAACCGTCAAGGAATGAACAATTTTGTCCCGTCGTGTTTATTTTATACGGAGAAGCATCAAAATATTCCATGTCGCTGAGTCGCTCCAACGTCGACTCTTGACTTGTACGGATCCATCCAATATTAGGGCTTGGCTTAGCTAATGCATATCTATAAGTTGTATCATTTAACGCCTGGATGACGCATTTTTTTATGTATTAATCGTATAATAAACCTTATCCGTTTATAATTTTTTTCAGAAACTGAACGGCGAGGATGCAAGATTGGCCGACTATTTCGACGTGATAACGGGGACGAGCACCGGCGGTCTCGTCACCGCCATGTTAGCTGCCCCAAATGAAGACAACCGACCTCTTTTTGCTGCCAAGGACATCAAGGACTTCTACCTCAAAGAGTCTCCTCAAATCTTCCCTCAACATAGGTAAACTTTATTTACATAACATAATGCACGTGTAATACGCAACTATCCGACGCGTATCTAAATTAGTATAACGTGAATGTTTGTTTGGATAAGCAGGTCCCTATTCTCTAGCGCGGAAAAGTTGCTCATAGAGATGACCGGACCAAAGTACAACGGAAAATACTTGCATGCGCTTCTTAGGAAAAAGCTAGGGAGCACGAAGGTGCACCAGACGTTGACCAACGTGGTCATCCCAACCTTTGACATCAAGTATCTCCAACCCACCATCTTTTCCACGTTCAAGGTATTAATTAATATATTGGTTTTAATTGGCTAATTTCTTTATGGTATTTTTCTCATCTCATGTAATGGCTTGACCAGGCGAAGAAGAAACCCACCATGGATCCCCTGCTCTCCGATGTTTGCATCTCGACATCCGCTGCACCGACTTATCTTCCAGCCCATCGCTTCGAGACTAAAGACGAACACACCGGAGAAGTTAGAGAATTCAACCTTATAGATGGTGGCATGGCTGCAAATAACCCGGTAAGTACATGTACTTAACTATTAAGTCGTGTAATGGCGAATCGGTAATGAAGTATATCGAATTTAAACTCGAGCTAATGTTGTTTCACAGACATTGGTGGCCATGGGAGAAGTGACGAAGGAGATGATGAGTGAAGGTAGTGGCTACCCCGTGTATGATCCATTAGCCTATGCTCGATTTATGGTCATTTCCTTGGGAACTGGGAGCAAAAAATCCCAAGAGAAGTTTAGTGCACCGGAGGCAGCCAAGTGGGGGATCCTAAGCTGGCTGACCGCCGGCGGCTCCACCCCAATCATCGACGTGTTTACTCAGGCCAGCGCCGACATGGCGGATATCCACCTCTCCACTGTCTTTAAAGCTCTCCATTGCGAAGACAAGTATCTCCGCATCCAGGTATAAAATAAATTTCAAATTTTGGAAACACAACCCAACAACTTAAAATATTTTTGAGGAGAACTTTGTATGAGTTTTTAAAAAATATATATGTATATATGTACATGTAATGAAATATCAACTAGCTAAATTTTGGATTGAATTAAATGTGCAGGATGACAGCTTAACGGGAAACGTATCTTCCGTTGACATGTCCACGAAGACCAACTTGGAAGATCTTGTCAAGGTTGGTGAAGGGCTTCTTAAGAAGCCAGTTTCGAGGGTGAACCTGGGTACTGGCATGTTTGAGCCTATTGATCAGGGAACCAATGAGGAGGCTCTCGTAAGGTAAATGCTTTTTTTTATCTCGAGTTAGAATCTTTAGAAATGAAATTGGGTTAAATTTTTTTTTTTGGAAAGTATATGTATTAATTGCCATGATATATATGTATTCTCTCTATCATGTCTAATGAGATTGAGACCGTCAACCTTGTCAATATCCTGCCATATTAAAATCCATGGAAGAAAATGTGCGGTAGAAAAAGAGAAAATTTTAAATACTTCAGAGAGTTTTGTCACCTTTCAAATATTACAATATTGTTCATTGTATATTGAATCTCGTATGGACTGTTATGTGCCAATTTTGATCCTCTGTTTATTGTTGCAGGTTTGCAAAATTACTTTCAGAGGAGAGGCGGGTTCGCCAGGCGAAGTCACCCATTGGAAAAACAGCAGCAAAGGCCATTTAATTTGATGTCACTAAAGGAGAATAAAACTTGATTCCTTGAATAATCTTGTTACATAAATATTTGCTTATTAGTCATTATTTTTTATAGAATAAGCTTCATGTCGAAGCAAAATAATAACAGTTGGAGCAATTTCAATTTGCATGTAATTCTTTCTTTTAGTTCGTCAAGTATTCATTCAAGTGTAAAACACTCGAGTGTTCTTTCTCTGCCTTCTAATTAATGTCAATTTCACCTCCCAAATATCTACGTGAATTTGATGCTAGACCCATTTGGGACCAGATTTGGTCTTGGAGTACCAAATCTAGTACGGTCCGGTGTAAGTGGACCTAGAAAAAAAGGGCAAAAAAGGAAAAAATTATAAAAGTGGGATGCGCGTGAATAGTGGACAACATGCCCACGTGATCTTTATTTTTTTCTTTAGGAGGGGAATAGGGTAGGGTCCCGCCTGTACGCTTATTTTAATTTTTTTTTCCTTGGACATTATTTTTTAAATAGATAATCAGTAACAAATAAAATAATTAGTATAGTAAATTGAATATATATCATTTGATATACCCAAATATACTATTTAATATAACCGGGCATACCATTCGATATATAATTTAATTAATTATTTAACTTTTTATTATAAATATTTTAAATAACCAGACATACCATTCGATATAATTGAGAATATCATTTGATATAACCAGGAATACAATTTAATATAACCGGATATATTATTTAATATAATCGAACATACCACTCGATATATAATTTAATAAGAGAACATATCATTCGATATAATTGGACATACTATTTGATATAACCGGACATACCATTTAATATAACCGGGCATACTATTTAATATAACCGGACATATCATTCGATATAATTGGACATACTATTTAATATAACCAGACATACCAGTCGATATATATTTAACAAACTATTTTATCGTAACAATGTAAATCATTCGAACATAACAAGACAAACCATTTGATCCTAATTGAACAAATATTTTTATCATGATATAACAAACTATTTTATCGTAATAGTGTAAACCATTCGATATAATTGGACATACCATTTGATATAACCGAACGTACCATTTAATATAACCAGATCTACCATTTAATATAGCTGGGCGTACTATTTAATATATCAAACCTTATAATCATATCATAACAAACTATTTTATCGTAACAGTGTAAACTATTTGAACATAACAGAATAAATTATTTTATCATACCAATGCAAACCATTTGATCATAATAGAACAACTTTTTTATCATGACATAACAAAATATTTTATCATAACAGTGTAAACCATTCGAACACAACAGGACAAACCGTTCGCGCATACCATTTGGACATAACCAGACATACCATTCAATATGACATGAGAAAAAAATTTATTTAGAGAGAGATATCCAAATTTTCACAAGATCTTCCAAGCTCGAGCGTCGAAAATCAAAACCTAAATGTGCCATTGATTGTTTTATATATGTAGCTTCTTAATCCCGATATTAATCACACACAAAAATTGAAACAATTTATAAGGGAGGAACCCATAAAAGGAGGATTAAAACCGAAAAAATTAATTGAAGCTCCACGGCCGAAATCAGAGAGAGAGACCAGAGCTCCTTTTGCATCCCACATTGATGGCGATCTTGTCCTGTTGAGACCCTTCATTAGCAGCTCTCTCCATTTCTCGGTCACTCTCCCCATGAGCTCCTCTGTCGTCCAAGCTAGCCGGCGACGACGAAGCTTTTCAAAGCTTTTCTGGCGATGGTGACCTCGTAAACCACCTCCACCAACTCGATATCCATCGGGGAAATTCACAACCCGACCCGACAGCCCGAACACCAACATCGAGAAGAAGAAGGAGCAGAAAATAGCGAATACAGAGCCCGCCATGAACTCATAAACCGACCCGACAGCCCACCATGATCCAAACTGCTCCAATAAAGAATGTTTGTTGCTGGTAATTAGTAGGTACAGATGCAAGCAGCTCGTAGGTGGAGAACGTTCGTCGCTGGTTCTGGTAAACAATCAATAGAAATTTATGATTTTTTTAATAGAGAGAGACAGAGAAGGTGGGGCGTTTAGTGTGGGAAGAGAGATTGAGAGAGTGATAGAGGAGAGAGAAAGGGAAGGAATCAAGGTAAAAGTACCAAATTACCCTGCTCCAATATTGGCCATCAGATCTTGTACATGATTAAAAAAATCAATCTAATGGCTCCTCTTTTATCCAGGTTGGTCATATCTCACTTTACACATCTATGACCAAATCTATTCTCGACCCATTTTACCCCCTCTTAATTGGATCAGAATATTCGAGTCTATTTTTAAAGCTAGAGCTACAAATTAACAGCACTCTTTGAGATCATGATGATCTTGGATCTGCGAAGAAATCAACGGTGAAATATCTATTTATCAAAAAAAATTCAGCGGCGCCTTTAAAATAAACAAGCACTCAAAATAAGTGCATTTTCGAGCATCATCCACCAACTCCTTATTAGTTAGTTTTTTTTTCTTCTTTATGTTAATAGGAACAATAATTTAATCTTAAGGAGTGGAACAAAAGATCTCTTATTTCTCCATCGAATAAATTCTTCCTTTTAGTTTTCAAATGAATATTTCTTTATTGTCTTGAGCGGTATACTAATCTTTTAAATCTATTACCCAGAGGTCTTTTTTTAGTATTATGACAAATGAAGTTTTATTGGTCGAATTTGAAGATGCCCGATCAATTTTTATAAATTGCATTACTTGAGGAAAAAAATTATACCATTTGTGTATCAGTGTATTAATCTCCTACCCAGTTCTGTTAATAAGCACAGTAACTCATGAAAGATCCAAAGATAAATGACCATTTAATAACGGTGCTAAAAGACATGCATTATCTAAGATATTGAAATACTTGAGCTCGAACGACTTGCAATTTCGTGCAAAATTTTAAGGATCATCTCTACGTCAGTTTCACGTACTATTTCAAGTCACTGATTGAGATCCCGTATAACCAAATCCGGATTTTCCTGATGTAGTGCAAGTCTGGAAGTGAAGTTGATCATCTCCGGTGAAGATCATCAACGGCTCCCATTGGTAGTGGTAAGTTTTCCCTGGGGAACCGGGCCAGGCGACGCTTCTTCTCATTTGAGAGTACCTTAGCCAACTTTCCAAAAGGACAAAAAAAAAAAGAAGACCAAAAGAGTCAAATAAGGCCAAAAGAAAAGAATTTTAGGTCAACAACTGCTAGTCAACGTGAGAGGAATGTTAATTAAAAAAAACGTGAGAGGAATGTTAATTTAAAAAAAACGTGAGAGGAAAGAGCTCGAGGAAAAGCATTCGCAAGAACTCAAGTGTTCGACGAAACTAAGGCCCATTTGTTGACACATGGGCTTTCACATCAGGGTTCGTTCTCTTTACACCATGCCCTCATCCAGAGACGACCGGTCATCCGCTGCTTTATTCTTCTTCTCCCTGTCTTGCTCCTGAAGAAAAGAGAGAGGAGACCCTTCTTAAAGCAGACCCTTCCCTCTTCTTCAACTTCGCTTCATCTAACAAAAAGCGCTAACAATTTAAGAAAAGTGAGAGAGAAACAAAGGGAAGAAGAAGAAAGAAGACTTGGGGAATGTCGGGCATGGAGAGGCTACAGAGGATGTTCGCCGGAGCCGGTGGCGCGTTGGGCCACCCGCCGCCGGATTCCCCGACTCTCGATTCCTCCGAGCAAGTCTACATCTCCTCCCTCGCCCTCCTCAAGATGCTCAAACACGGTATCCCCCCTCCCCCCCTCTCTCGGTCCTCTCCTAGGGTTTCCTTTCCCGATTTAAGGGTTTTCTGCTTGAATCTCGAGGTTATACTAGAATCGGAGTGAGCTTTTAGGGTTTATGCAACTTTCTTTCCGGTGGTTTTAGTTTCCGATTTTTTTATGATTGGGTTTTTGTTTTGTTTTGTTTTTGGTGTGGATTCGGAATTGTAGGGAGAGCTGGGGTGCCCATGGAAGTGATGGGTCTGATGCTGGGGGAGTTCGTTGATGAGTACACGGTTCGGGTTGTCGATGTGTTTGCTATGCCACAGAGCGGTACTGGTGTAAGCGTCGAGGCCGTGGACCATGTTTTCCAGACGAACATGCTTGATATGCTCAAACAGACTGGCAGGTAGTAATCTTCTGTTGGTTGTTCTTCGCATAGGACCCCCGAGTGCTCGTTCTAGTTTCGTTGAAGATACTGATTGCATTGCCTCTGCTTCCTGATCAGAATGTGTTTTTCAACTTGATGCTTTCCTTCTGCCTGTTTGAGTAATTAGACCATTGCGTTGAGTTTGATCGTGACCTTTATTTGTGGTTACTGGAAATCTGAAGGGTTGATAAGCTGTGCCTGTATCATTAACCTGAGAAAGTGGACCGGGGGTTAACCATGTTGGAATTATTTGGTTGTGTTGCGATAAGGGTGATGTGTGACTGGAATCAATAAAGAGATAGTATAACAGCTAAGCATTGGATCTTGATTGGAATGGTAGTCCTAGATATTTGATCTCTACTTCATTCTGCAGTATCGAGAGGCTATTCATTGTAGTTTAATATTAGGATGAAACGGCTGTCATTCAGTTGAATGATTAGGAGACTGCCTCTAGTGCAATACTATCCAGAACTCTTTAATTTGTTGCCAAAATGGTTATCATTCTTTTTCGATTAAGTTTTTTTTTGTTTTTGTTCTGCTATGATGGTAGCTTATGCAGTTATTTTGGCTTGCAGGCCCGAAATGGTTGTGGGATGGTACCATTCACATCCTGGGTTTGGCTGCTGGCTCTCGGGAGTGGATATAAACACACAGCAGGTATGATATCTCTTTGGAAGCCAGCTTTTGTTTCATTGTTTATGTTTGATTTCTACTTTTGGAACTTCTCTTCCTCTCATTTTAGCTTTCGGTGGTTGCTCAAATGTATTTTTACTTTTTTTTACAGAGCTTTGAAGCATTGAATCAAAGAGCTGTAGCAGTGGTGGTGGATCCAATTCAGAGTGTGAAAGGCAAGGTGGTCATAGATGCCTTCCGCTTGATAAACCCACAAACAATGATGCTTGGCCAAGAACCAAGACAGACAACTTCTAATCTGGGGCATCTGAATAAGCCATCAATTCAAGTGGGTGTGCGGTTATTAATATCTGTTATTTTCTGATTGATATATGTCATGGCATCTTTGTTGTTTCTTACATGGCCTTTCTATTTCAGGCATTGATACATGGTTTGAACAGACATTATTACTCAATAGCCATCAATTACAGAAAGAATGAGCTTGAGGAAAAGATGCTTCTTAACCTGCATAAGAAGAAGTGGACAGATGGGTTAACGCTCCGACGATTTGATACGCATTCAAAGACCAATGAGCAGACAGTTCAGGTATGTGCTGCAATTAGTTTTTTGCTCATCCCTTTCACCCAAAATGGGGCAGATACAACTCTATAAATCATACTATGACACAGCATTTGTGAGTTAGGAATCGATGGAACATGTGAGCTCCTGAGTTTTTTTCCATGTGTTAGCTAGCTAATTTGCTTGTACTCTGAAAAAAGATGGTCAAATTTGTTGAGCTGGAATGCATTGGTTCCGGATTTTGGTTTCTTTGAAACTAATAAAAGTGACAAACCTCAAACCGAAGTGCTTACTTCCGCAATCTGGCGTTTTAAATGTAATTTTCTGATCAGTTTACAAGATGAGAAAAAAACTTGAGTTCTGCGCTTGAAGGCAGTCTTGTATCCTCATGTTTCAGCATTAGGCTTTTTCTGATACAAACCGGCCTGAGTGTAATTCGGGTTAAATGTTTATCGGCGTTGTCTCTGCTATATGTGGTTGATTGACCGACTGGCTTGAACTTGGAATTTGCAGGAGATGCTGACCTTGGCCGTTAAATACAACAAGGCAGTGCAAGAGGAAGATGAATTGCCACCCGAGAAGCTCGCAATTGCAAACGTGGGAAGACAGGATGCAAAAAAGCACCTCGAAGAACATGTCTCTAACTTGATGTCTTCTAACATAGTCCAGACCTTGGGTACCATGCTCGACACGGTTGTGTTCTAGGTGCTCTGCATTCGTTCGTAATTCTCCATTGCATCTCCCAAAGAGCATCATTATGGATTTTCATTCGCTTGGGAGTTTTCTCATCTTCTCCGTAGTATTATTCCGGATTGCTCTCTCTTCTCATGTTGGTGACCTACAAAGCAATTTGACACTTGAATTAAATGATTGTTGACTCTCTCTCTCTCACTCTCTCTCTCTCACTCTCTCTCTCTCTCTATCCCATTTGCTCTGACGTAATTTTTGTAATGTATTCGAAGCAGAGATGTGTTACATAAGAGAAATTTACCAAATATACATGTTGAAGAATGATGACAGACGCTTAAACAGGGTATGATCCTAATATGGATCCTCTCCTTTGATCTCTGCCTTCCCTTTCCAGCCGCTGCTGCTGACCAATTTTTCATTGTAAAGCTTTCCTCTATACCTCAAAATGTCACTCTGCAACAATAACAATGATCTTATCACATGCCATGTCCTTCTAGCTTGGCAAGCCATCGCTGAAAGGGTTGATTAGAGGATTGTCACACCCTTCATCCGATGGGCAGACGAACAACCACCAGTTATCGACCATCGTCTTCCTGAAATGATGGGTAACCTCGACTCCAGTAGGTTGCTTCCCCCAGAAGCAAAGGTGGATCATAGCAATCTCTTGAACCTTCAGTGTCTTGCCAAGTTCAGAATCCTTGAGCCTCAAGGCAAAGTGGTGAGACACACCAGCTCCACAATCGTCACCCCTGCCAAAGTCAGCATGGTCGTTTAGCCAAGCCTCCTCGCGGCCGCCACCCACCCGGCCCAGAAGATTATAATTCTGGTTTTCTTGTAAGAGTGCACAACTATTCACATACTTCCTTAGAAATGAAGAAGTCCACTTCAACTATTTTCACACTTCTCTTTGTGTTCGTTCTCTTTTATGGGTATGCTCCTTTCTTTTTTCTTTCTATAATCTTCTTCCTTAATTCCCTTTGTTTAGGTAGATCGAAATTGAACTACCATAACTAACAGTAATTGAAAGAGAAAGAAAATAGATGACACATGGAATATATGATTCAGACGAAAGATTCACATCTCCGAGATCAAAGCAATTAGTCAATAATCTACTCTAGATTAATTTAGTGTCTATACTATTATATCCATTTGCAAAAGCCAACAAAATTTCAATAAGCTAAATAGAGTTTTAAATCAATTAGGAGTTTGGGACAAACTCGAAACCCCTCTTATCAAACTATTTACGTTTTGAGTTTATAGTTCATACACATTTTATGTCATAAATATAATGTTTTATATTTGTTGAAAAATATGGTCATAATTTATCGGATAAAACTTGGATACAGGAAATGAGATGAGCATGGTAACAGCTGTCGATCCCAAGTGCCTCCAGGGAGGAGTTATTTTCACCAGAGGTCAGTTGATTTTTATGATGTGTGCATGAGCAATTGTAAAAATAAATTTGGCAGTAAAGCTAGCGGATGGTGCAAATTTTTGTCTATCCGTTCGCTTTTCAAAAATTGTTAGTGCGAAATTTCATGTTAGCCATTGATTTACTAATTATCTCCTAAATTATTCTGGATGTCATATCATTTAGAATGAGAATAAAGAGCATCTGATGAAATTAATTGTGAGAAATGTAGTAAAATATTTCATATTGTTACTAATTTTTATATTTTGAAAATTTCTTGCAGTATCCGAACACTTATTGTTAAGTTTTATTGTATATATAAAAGTTAATATTGTTGGGTTTTAAATTACTAGAATTCAAAAATTGGATACATTTTACTAAGATAATTAAGAATGAGGAATCAGATAATCTGAATTATTCGTCTTACAATTGAAACATAACTAATGCACAAAAAACATATGCGGAGCTTCACGCTAGTAGCTGTCCCATGGAAGGTATGCGATTCAGATTCTATCATTATTCGGTATGTTCTGTCCTGTTGCATGAGTCTTTATTAAAAAAAATAACTAAAACCAAAAGAAGGCACAACCTCTTCTCCGCTTAAACAAAAGCAAAGCAAGCCGAAGTATAGTAGCTGTACACGGTCTAAATTCGGCAGCGATCCAATTAAATGCTTGTTCCATTTTGAAATGAAAAGTCTCCTATTTTCTTCAGCCTTTTCTCTTCTACCAAATGTTGGATTTGAGAATTAGGAATTTTTGTGTATCTAGGTGTTTGTTTGTTGGGACTCAGGAAAAGGGAAGGGAGAAATTAGGGTGGGTGGACCTTCTTGGGTGGTCTGGGCTTGGGCTAGGCAAGTTTTTTATTTTCTAGATCGATAACAGATTTTTTGTTCACCGCACAATTTTTTCTACCGGTTGATTAAGTGCTTATTGGATTTTTCCGTTATCAACTTATCATGAATCTCCATTCCAAATACTCGCCTCATATACTTTACCATTTAACAGGCACTTAAAAGACACGTTGACCAACTACAATGTCACAACAACTTTTGTCGCTTCTTCGTTTAATTTTATAAAGTATGAATATGAAATCGTAATCATTTTTTTGTTATTTAAGTAGGAAAAAATTATGACATGTGACCTAGCAAATGATATTTCCTTCTCTTTTATTTTTTCCTTCAAGAGAGGCTATCTAATTCTTCTTATATTTTCTCCATGTATAGGAGGGTTGAGTTTTCGTATTTCGTCATTCTATATATAGTTCAACTTGGAGCTTTCTGGCTCCGAGAACCAAATGTATACGCTACTTTGAACACATTAATTAATTTGGGGTAGTTTGACAAGGAACTTAGATTTACAAATGGGAAAAAAAATTTATTTAAAATTTTTTCTCTTAGACAAACCACGACAACGCTGGACACCAAACTAATTCTAACACTAGGGACCTGCATTTATGTAATTCTAACAGTAGACTAAACTTGGTAAAATATATGGTAGACCATGTTCTTTTGGAAAAATGGGATTCTGCCATTAAAACATGGAGAGGACAGACAAAACAGCTTGCATAGTCACTGTGTTTGTCCCATGGGAGGGATGCGATTCAGATTCAATCATTATTCGCTGTGTTCTGTCCTGTTGCATGAGAAGAATAAAAACAAATAATTCGTGGGAGGATATATACAACTTCGGACAACCGTATTGAATTTTTTATTTTTCTCAATAATAATAAAATTGAACTACAATTTTTTTATAATTAAAATTTTATTAATTTACCAAGCTGACTGAAAAAATTAGCGACTGTTAATTGATAAGAAGTCGTAGTAAAAAAGGCGTTTACAAATTGTAAAATTTTATCCTTACAATAAAATTAGGAAAAGGAGTTTGAAATGCATACCCTGACTATTTTCTTAAGAAACTACCCTTTTAATATGTGAACATATTGATTTAAGTTGGAATCACATATATATTATTTGTTAACTGAAACTGGTCCAAGTAACTTAGATGGATAAATCAATTTGTATTTTAGTGAAACTTGCTTAGTGGACCCATTTCTTTTTTGCTTTACAACTTGCAGCCGATTTAGGCCAATTTCCAATGCCGGGACATATAGGTACCCATTAAAAAGATAGGAAAATTTTCAATGCCACATGCGAACAAAGCTTTATTTAATTCTGAATTATTGGTATCTGAATCATTGATTTCATTTATTAAAGTTGAAGAACATGGAGCCAAAATGATAACAGAGGGACAAAATGCAATTGCCCTTTTTGGCAGATTAGCCTTCTCACGATCGTCTCTCTTTAGCAGAAGATAATCTTTTGCCATGTGATCGGGCTTGTCGCAGTTGTAGCAATTGTCCTTGATCTTTTTAGCCTTATTTTACTTTGGTTCTTGTTTCTCCTACTTGTTTCCGGGCTTCTTCCTCTTCTTGCCGGTGCCTCCTTCGGCGAGATGTATCTTAGCCTCGGAGTTGGTCCTGCTGGTCTTGACTTCGAACTTTCGGTTGTCTTCCTCGATCCTCAGTCTCACGATCAAGTCTTCCAGCCCCATATCCTTCCTCTTATGCTTGAGGTAGTTCTTGAAATCCTTCCACAGGAGGAGTAGCTTCTCAATTAGTGCAGCCACTTGGAAGGACTCACTGAGTTGCATGCCTTCGGTGTGAATCTCATGCAGAATCAGCTGCAGCTCTTGAACTTGGTCTATGACCTTCTTGGAATCCACCATCTGGAAATCGAGGAATCTCTCGACGATGAATTTCTTCATTCCAGCATCCTCCGTCTTCTACTTCTTCTCCAAAGAATCCCACAATTCTTTCGTAGTATTGGCACCTGCATAGACATTGTAAAGGGTATCGTCTAATCCATTCAGGATATAGTTACAACACAGAAAGTCGATGTGACTCCATGCATCCAGGGCGTTGATCTTCTATTGATAAGCCTCATTTTCTGCCACATTCGGAGCTTCTTCTTTCAAGAACCGAACCAGGTTGAGCGTTGTCAAGTAGAACAACATCTTTTGTTGCCATCTCTTGAACTCGGTGCCATTAAACTTGGCCGGCCTTTCAGCGTGGATAGCTCCCGGGACCGTTGGCACTGGTGCTGAGCTTGATGATGCCATCTTCAAGTACATAATCTCGTCTTACAATTGTTGTTTGCCAGAGGTGGTGTACTTGATTAGGATCTTAGTCGAGGCAAGAGTTTGACTCTTTCTCCGTAAGACGAGATTGCCCCGTATTCAGTGCTTATAGGCTACGACAATCGTCCCCAAGATACAACGACTAGTTGCTTCCAAGATCGTAGCACAACGATTCTCAAAGCTTCGGCAAACCTTTGGATACTCGGAACTTTCTGAGAGGGAGGGAGAGAAGAACAACTATTGCTAAAGAAATGTTATGCAATGAGTTGTGAGGTAAGATACAAATGAGGGGGAGAGGCCTATTTATAGGCAGTGGAGGGAGAGGAGGCTGGCAGGCTACCCCCCTTCTGGAGTTTTTCAAAACTTTAAGGTTCCTCCAGCTCCTCGCGATAATGCGCACGTGCCAAGTGTGCCACAAAGTGGCCATTGCGACCTGCGTCCAATGCGCCATGCGCACACGCACGTGAGCGTGCTTGGATGGTGCACCATCCTAGCAACGGTTCGAGTTGACTTTCCAAGTGGTCAACTTATTTCCTAGCTAAGAAGGAGTATCTCCTTATAAACTAGGAAAAATTTGTTGCACTTTTCAATGTGGGATTGCGATTTTCTATTTGGGCTTCCCACTTTGGGCCTTTCCACATTTGGGCCTTATGCTTTAATTAGCATTTATTTCAATATGCACAAAAAACACAAGCGGAGCTTCACGCTAGCAAGCGCATTCTCGCTGTTTCGGAGGCTCAGGACGGATCTTTTGTATAGGTGGAGGCTGCGGGACAGCACCGTCAGACGCCATGAATCTGTTTTGTCCCATGGGAGGGATGCGATTCATATTCAATCATTGTTCGGTATGTTCTGTCCTGTTGCATGAGTCTTACCCAAAAAACATAACTAAAACGAAAGAAAGCACAACCTCCTCTCCGCTTAAACAAAAGCAAAGCAAGGCGAAGGATAGTAGATGTACACGGTCTAAATTCGGCAGAGATCCACGTGTAATTATTTCGAGAAGGTGGCCATTTGGGTGCGCTCAATTAAAAACTTGTTCCATTTTGAAATGAAAAGTCTCCTATTTTCTTCAGCCTTTTCTCTTCTTTACCAAATGTTGGATTTGGGAATTACGAACTTTTGTGTATCTCGTTGTTTGTTTGTGGGGACTCAGGAAAAGGGAAGGGAGAAATTAGGGTGGGTGGACCTTCCTGGGTAGTCAGGGCTTGGCCTAGGTAAGTTTTTTTATTTTCTAGATCGATAACAGATTTTTTTGTTCACCGCACAATTTATTTTACCGGTCGATTAAGTGCTTATTGGATTTTACCATTATCAAATACTCGCCTCATATACTTTACCATTTAACAGGCACTTAAAAGACACGTTGACCAACTACAATATCACAACTTTTGTCGCTTCTTCGTTTAATTTTGTTAAAGTATGAATTTGAAATCGTAATCATTCTTTTGTTATTTAAGTAGGAAAAGATTATGACATGTGGCCTAGCAAATGATATTTCCTTCTCTTTTATTTTTTTCCTTCAAGAGTTGAAGAGAGGCTATTTAATTCTTCTTATATTTTCTCCATGTATAGGAGGGTTGAGTCTTCGTATTTATTACTGCTATATATAGTTCAACTCGGAGCTTTCTGGCACCGAGAACCAAATATATACGCTACATTGAACACATTAATTAATTTTCTTAATTTAGCCAAACGTTCATGAAAGCACGGGTGGTTTCCAAGTGACAAAAAAACTTTTCTTAAGTAGGTATTGAATTCCAACTTTACAAATGAAAAAAAAAATCGCCTCTTAGAGAACCACGACAACGCTGGACACCAAACTAATTCTAACACTATTTTTTTAGGGGTAATTCTAACACTAGGGACCTGCTTTTATGTAATTATAACAGTAGACTAACTTGGTAAAATATATGATAGATCATGTTCTTTTGGAAAAATAGGATTCTGCCATTAAAACATGGAGAGGACAGATACAACAGCTTGCATCGTCACTGTTTTGTCCCATGGGAGGGATGCGATTCAATCATTATTCGGTATGTTATGTCCTGTTGCATGTGAAGAGAACAAATAATTCGTGGGAGGATATATACAACTTTCGACAACCATATTGAATTTTTTTTCTCAATAATAATAAAATTGAACTATGATTAACAATATAAAAATACACGGTTAGTCTATTGAAAAATCATTTTGATGGTTTTACCAAGCTGACTGAACAAATTAACGACTGTTAATTGATAAGAAGTCATAGTAAAAAAGGCGTTTACAAATTGTATAAATTTACCCTTACAATAAAAATAGATAAAGGAGTTTGAAATTTATACCTTGACTATTTTCTTAAGAAACTACCTAGTTAATATGTGTACATATGAATATAAGTTCGAATCATATATGTATTATTTGTCTACTCGAATTGGTCTAATTAACTTAGATGGACAAATCAATTTGTATTTTAGTCAAACTTTCTTGTTGGACCGATTTCTTTTTTGCTTTAGAACTTTGCAGCTGAGTTGGTCCAATTTCCAATGCCGGAACATCCAGGTACCCATTAAAAAGATAGTAAATTTGCAATGCCACAAGCGAACAAAGCTTTATTTAATTCTGAATTATTGGTTTCTGAATCATTGATTCCATTTATTAAAGTTGAACATGGAGCCAAAATGATAAGAGAGGGACAAAAAGATGCGTTGCATTCGCATATGAACTACGAAGTGAATGCTGCAGTGTAACATTTACGAGAGCCATGTTCTACAGTAACTAATACTTCTCTTTACCCAAAAAAAATATAATTAAGAATTTTCAAATTCAAAATTTTAAAAATAATATTTTTAAATATTTGTTGAAAAAAATTTATGACGAGTTGATTAAAAAAAGTATGTTACTATATTTTTTGTGAGAATATAGTGGGCCCATTGGATGCTTTAATTATTGACGCATTCGCTATCTCACGTGGAATGATATCTTCAACTCCCTCAAAAAAAGGAACGATATCTTCGACGCACGCATAAAGAGCAATACAGACATAAACCAAGAATTTTCGTCAGTAATTAATAAATTTGCTCAATAACTTGCACAGAACTGCATAATCAAGGCACAATGTACAAGATTACAACGTTTTTCTAATGCCCAATGCAACCCTATGATTGTTTCACCGGAAAATACTCTTCTTCTTTTTTGGAAAATACTTGATTTGTTTGAAGCAAAAAACACCTTTCCAAAAAATATATTCCGACGAACCAAACTGAGCCTTGAGCCTAGAAAGAAGCTCCACCCATATTCTGATGAAACAAACAAAACTTACATAAAACCAGTACTTGAAATACAACTTTTACACTGGAAACTGAAACAACATTCCAAACAGAGAGCCAGCCAGCCAATTTCTTACCAAACCCATAAACTAAGCCTTGTTGTGGTTAACAAAAAAAGCCCATTTCTTGATCAAGGCAAGAGCATTCTCACACCCCGGATTAAAAATATGAAACACATGACCCTCCCCCTTGGTCTCCACAATCTCTGCCTTCCCTTTCCACCCACTCCCAACCAGATTCTCATAGTACATCTTCCCTCTATCACACAAAATGTCCTTGTCAGACACGAACACAAGAACCCTATCACAGGCAAGCCCCTCGAGACTTGGGGAAGAAGAAACAAAAGGGTTGATGAAAGGGTCATCACATCCCTCATCAGATGGGGAAACAAACAGCACCCAGTTGTCCACCATTGGCTTCCACAGGTGATCCTCTGCTTCCGCTCCGACCGGTTGCTTGCCCCAGAAGTAAGGGTTGATCATCACCATCCCGTTGACTTTGAAGGGTTTCAACTCTCTTAGCTTGAACCCTAGGTGGTGGGCTATGTTAGCTCCCGCACTGTCGCCAGCCAGGTAAACTTTCTCGAAGTCAACGTGCTCCATGAGCCAGCCCTCCTTGTTCGGACTTCCTTCGGTCAAATGGGAAGATACCCATTTTAGGGCAGACCAAGAGTCCTCGTACGCGACCGGAAGCGGGTGCTCCGGAGCTAGCCGGTAGTCAACGGAGAGAGCTACGACGTTGGCTTCGTTGACCAGGTCGTTAAGGGAGCGGTGGTACTTGGGTTCACCCGGTGTGGCGATCACGAACGCTCCGCCGTGGAAGTAGATCACGAGGGGGAGCTTGTGGTCGGTTTTAATGGAGTCTGGGCGGTAGATTCTGGCCCGGAGGTTGGTGTCTGGTTGGATGGTTATGTCCTTGGATAGGACGCCGGTTTCTGGGTCTAGACCTGGAGGGGTTACTTGTGTTCCTTCGAGTCTTTCGATGGTTCCGTCTTTGTATTGTCTAAGGTAGGGGAAGACATCCCAGGAGACTTCTTTGGTTGGAGACATTTGGTTTGGGATTGGAATTAGCTAGAGAGACACAGAGAGAGAGAGGGAGGATGTTGGGCTGGTGTTAGAATGTTCTTCTTCTGGTTTAGCTTTCGTGGCCTCAAATGAAAGTGCCGTTTAACTTTATAGCGCCCAGTGACCAATGACATGGCTGTAGTTTTAGTATTGTCATAAGATAGCAAAGTGATATAGCAACTAGTAATTAGATGAACCCATAAAAAAGTTATTTTGATTTAATTAATATTTCGGTTCGAATTATTGAGATATAATTAAATATTTTTTGTAAAAATTTGTCGTCACCAAAAGATCTTATCTGGCTCAAATTTGGAATTAATAGATCATGTTACTACTTTTTTTTTGGTAAATTGAATTGTGTATATATATAAACGGGCAAAGCCCTAACCGCCAGTTACAATCACCAATGGAATATTTCAATTGCAATTAACCAAAGGCAATTGCAGTTATAATCTAACCAAAGTACATAATGTTTCATATTACAGCCAATGATTTCAAGTAAAGAAGTAAATGTTGATTGCTAATTCCATCTAGACAGTTCGCCCATGTTAGACATTCTTGTCCGTGGTGGATAATCGAGTTTATCAGCTCCTCCCTACTCGCTTTTCCTCCTTCGAACACTATTTTGTTCTTGTGGAGCCAAATACTCCACAAAATAGTCCCAAAGAACACACGCCAAATCTTCTTGATTGACCCATTCCCAACTAAACCTTCCCAAATAGACATAGTAGAGTCTGTACGCAAAAAATCAGACCACTTCTTGCCAATAAGCCTGACAAAAAAGTTTCAGATATGGATTGAAAACTTGCAGTGTAGTAACAAATGATTGCAAGTTTCATCCTTCCTCCAACAAAGATCATGTTACTACTAAAATTCAATAAAATTGAGTATCAGAAATAAATACTTTGTAAACTCACTCACATAAATTTAGAAAGTATGTAATAACTATTTATTATATCAAGTTATTCTTTTTTTTTTCAAATGTATCAAGTTATTCTTTATACAAACTTACCATTTAAATGTTCAGAAAAAACTTGCCATTTTCTAGTTTTTAATTTCAATGAAACGACACCGGCACTTTTACTTTGGGCCACCGGTGATGACGCTGACACTTTTGGGCTTTTCCTGGAGCCGCGTTTAACAAAAATTAAATAATTTCCACCAAAAAATAAAATAAAATAATTTGTAATCTAATCCCTCCCACCGCTTCAAAAGGTTTTGATCAGATTGTCTTGTTACGCTCTCTTTCCTGTGATGCGTGTGTGATATTAAATCATATCTCGAAAGTATGTGTTTATTGATTTTTCTATGATGTTTTGTCTTTATAATTACAGAGCTTTTATGAATATTTCATGTAATTATTTTTAATAATGTTTTAAATCAAGTTGAAGTTGGTAGCAAAGGGATGAAAGGATGAAACGTACAACTGCCTCAGACTGTCAAGCGATAAAATTTCAAAAAAGTCGGGCTCATTTGTTGTGTTTAAAATCATAGAGACTGAACGCAAAAATGTTCAAATCTCAGGGTACCGAAAATGTTCAAGATCCAAATACGATAGACATAAAAATTGAGGTATTTCTCTCAAGTATATTTGGAAAGGGGGTCGTCTATTTCTGATCAACTCTTTAATTTCTCTCTTGTTTCTTCGCTCTTTGTACATTCTTGGTGCGTGGCTATGCCTAGACGAATTGGTCAGCACTTTTTTAAAAAACAATTATCGTATTTAAGGTTGAGTAGAATTTAATATAAGTGACTTCTTTGTCTTTTTCCATCTTTCTATCTATAAGTTTTGATTTCAAATTCTTCTATGAAAAATCTAAATCATTTATCAGTTTGGTAAACTTGCATCAATATATTTCGATGGGAAATGCATGGATCAAATTGCATCCCCATCTGTTAGGAATTCAGCAATCAAAAGAACAAAATGCACAAAGAACACGACACAAGAGATAACGTGGTTCGGCTTAGTGCCTATGTCCACGGAGAGAAAGGAGAACTTTTATTGATAGAACCGAGTCACTTAACAATAAATAACCATAGGGTAACACGTCTTTATATAATAGACGAACCCTTGGTGTACAAGAAACCTATCTAGGTCGAATTAGGAGTCCGAAATAAAAGCCGAAACTAAACTGGAAAAGTCTGCCGCAGGGACCTGGCGGTCGCCAGTTAATTGGCGGCCGCCAGTCCAAGCAATTACACCTCTCTGTGAGAGGTCACTTGGGACCGACAATAAGTTGGCGATCGCCAACCATCATAAACTTCTCGACAATCTCAACAATCTCCACCTTTGGCGAGAAGTCATCCCGTGAAGAACTATGAAGCTCCACTCGAACTTCAACAAACTCCACCTTGATGAGACACCGTCCCATGAAGAACCATGAGATCTTGCAAAACCAAACGAGACCTGCTCCACCTCACACCATCGATAACTGCCATCAATAAGACCATCTCAACTTTCTCACCACCTTTTCCGTTCAATCACTTGGAGCCAGCCCCCAAGCTCGAGCTTCTGAACCTGCTTGGCCTATTCCCTCCAATCTCCATCGAATCCCAATTAGCAAATCCACCTGCTGAAGCAACCATGTGACCAATAAATGCGCCTTCTATTTTTCGGTCAACCCCTTGCTCCGCAATCTCGAACTGCTTTTTCACCAGACCTTCTTGCCTCAAACCAATGCTACATGTCATAGCATACAAAGGGTAACCTTTTGTTCCACCAAGTAGAACCCTCGACATACTTTGAACTCCATTGTTTGGCCTTAAGTGAGATACTCGATTCGCCTGTGGTATTACCAACGGCTTCGCATACCCAATGCCAAACCTACCCAACCCTTTTGACGTGCACGTCCTTTTAGACAACTATAGCGGAGCCCAGCTAACAAAGCTTCTTCGAGACAACCATGGCATATTGCCAACCATGCCTCTATGAAATAACCTTAGCTTACTATTCATGTCTTCACGAATCCCAACTACACTCAAACCATCCATGTCAAGCCTTTGCTCCCTCATACGAACCAACCTCATATGACTTGAGCTTTTCCCCTCTCCATCGGAACTCAAGGATGTGACTCCACCTACAACAGTGTCCCCCACTAACCTATAGATATTTCTTGTATCTCTTTCACCCTTCATCACCACTATAGCATCATTCTCTACCTCAATTAGCCCGCCTACAACTTTATAGCCATACCCGCTATAATCCAAGGCTCCTAATGAGATCAAATTCCTCTCCAACTTTGTAACAGGCCTAACCCCGCACAACTTCGCCACGACACCATCCCACATCATGATCCTGATATCACCTATGCCAGTGACTTTACAAGCAGAACCATCACCCATAGTCACCATACCTGAATCAACGAACTTGTAAGTATCGAACCACCCTCTCTTGGGTGTCATGTGGAAAGAACAGGCGCTATCCAAAATCTAGGAATCAGAGTACTTTGGACCTGACAAAACAGAAAGACAGTCACCATCATTCTCGTCCGAACAAGAGACTGATGTATTGAAAACATTGATGTGTTGGCTCAAATTCGAGCCTCCCATCATCTTAAGCCCGTACAACTTTTGCTTAAGATAGAGCTTGTTCGACAAAGACTTAGACATATATCTTGCCTCCAATTTCTTCCATACCTCAGCTGGTGACTCCTCATCCATGACGTGATACATCACATCGTCCGCCAAGCACAAGCGAATTATCGCCACCGCCTTGGCCCCCATCTCCTTCCACTCTTGGTCCTCCATCTTCTCGGGCTTCTTCTCCGAGAGCGCGATAACCATCCCTTGTTGCACGAGAAGATCCCTGACACGCCTTTGCCATAACCCGAAATTCGAAGAACCATCAAACTTCACAAGAGCAAACTTCGCGCTGTCCGTCATCCTCTAACCCACGCTCTGATACCAATTGTTAGGAATTCAGCAATCAAGAGAACAAAATGCGCAAAGAACACAACACAAGAGATAACGTGGTTCGGCCTAGTGCCTACGTCCACGGGGAGAAAGGAGAACTTTTATTGATGGATCCGAGTCACTTAGCAATACATAACCATAGGGTAACACGTCTTTATATAATAGACGAACCCTTGGTGTACAAGAAACCTATCTAGGTCGAATTAGGAGTCTGAAACAAGAGCCGAAACTAAACTAAAAAAAATCTACCACAGGGACCTGGCGGTCGCCAATTAATTGGCGGCCGCCAGTCCAAACAATTACACCTCTTTGTGAGAGGTCACTTGCGACCGAAAATAAATTGGCGATCGCCAACCATCACAAACTTCTCGACAATCTCAACACCATCCAATGCACTTATATCAAAATGGACGCACGAATAGAAAATGGCTGTAATGTTCGTCATTTGACAGATTTTATCTGAAATTATTTTAGATTTTTTTTAAAATAAAATTTTTCATATTAGATTTGTTTAACTTTTCATTCTCTCATGATATTTGTCAAAAAATACATCTTATTTGACATATATAGTATAATTAAATCAGTTAATTTTTTTGTTTGGTTGACGGGGTATTAATGGTCGAGATTATCAAAAGCACCGCTCCACTGAAGAACAGTCCAGCAATTGACCTCAGGAATTGTGTACTCCTTCCCTGCAATTTCCAGAGTAAGCTCATGTTGCAAGTTTGATGGCTATTTTTTAATAGAAGTACAAGCTTGATGGCTATTACCATTTTTTTTCTCGTCTTGGCGGCTGGGTGGGTTTATTATTTAATGTAAACGTAGCTCTTTGATTTAATTACTTGATATATTCATTTTATATCAAGTCGCATCTTCCTAGCCTATAAATTGGCCATTGACTAATCAACTAGAATATACCAGCAATTTACTACTATAAATTTTGATCAGGCATTTGTCATACATGGATGGTAGGAAAGTCTTGCACGTTGTAAGCGTTGACTTCGTTTAATTTACAAGAACCTCATTAATTTAGGCGATTGAAATCCTTTAGATGATGCAGAAAGATAACAATTGAATACCAACAAATATTTAGATTAGTTAATAAAGAATTGTTCTAATTTTATCAAGAATTCTAAAATTCGAGTACTTATGAATGCAACAAAGTGAAGAAAGCATTAATAAGTCAACAAACTAAATGGAGAAAGTGAAATCATAGGAGAGGCATATCCCTATTGTAGAAAGCAGCCAGACGTCTAATTAAGTATTGGGACTTCTCTGAGCCCAAATTATTCAAGTGAAACGCATGGGCCTCACCTTCGGTATCCTCAATCTCGACCACGCCCATCCACCCGCTCCGGCCCAAGGCCTCATAGTAAACCCATCCTCTATCCCTCATCAAGTCCTTCTCAGCCACACAAACCAACACCCTCTTACACCCAAGCCCAGTCAAGCCCAGTGCACCGGCCGCCACCGGATTGATCCGGGGGTCGTCGTTGTCTGGGCTCGACGGGCAAATAAACGGCCACAAACTATCGACCAATGCCTTCTGGCTTTGATCCATTGCCTCCGACCCGACAGGATCCGACCCTTAAAAATACGGGTGGACCAAGGCAATCCCGACAAGCCCGACCCGAGGCCCAAGCCCAAACTCCGGGTCCCCAACAAGCAGGCCCAAGTTGTGAGCAATGTTACCCCCGGCGCTGTCCCCGCCCAAGAACACCCGCCCAAAGTCGGCGTACTCGTTCAACCAGGGTTCCGGCCCATTTCCATCGGAATGGGCCACGGCCCACTTGAGAGCGGCCCACGAATCTTCGTAAGCAGCAGGTAAAGGATGCTCCGGAGCCAACCTGTAGTGTACGGAAACGGCGACCACGTTGGCTTCTCCGACCAAGTTGGTCAAGTAACCGTTGTACTTCTTGTTGAACGGCGAGGAGATGCAAAAGGCTCCGCCGTGGAAGTATACGAGGAGGGGGAGCTTCTTCTTCTTCCCGGAGGCGGCGACGTCGTTTGGGAGGAAGAGACGGGCCGAGACGCCAGCGTCGGGGAGTATTGTTACGTCCTTGGAGGTAACCCCGGTGGTGGGGTCTGTTGATGGAGGGACGAATATAAAAAAACTTCAGCATGCCGGAAGGTCGATGTCGCTACTACTGATAATCTAACACAAATAAGGAAGGAATAAAAAGAAAATACGGGAATCAAGTTAGAGAAATTACATTCGAGAATGAAGGATCATTCTAACCAAGTTAACAAGCGGGACGGTGACCTCCATGGTCCTCCCACTCCTCCGCCTCCTTTATAACCGGCTTCCACGGGACCCCGTCCGACCCCCCCGCCTTCAGCGCCGCCATCAGCACCAGTCGGAACGACGACGTCGTCGGGCGGAACGACAGGGGCAGAGTCACGGGGGAGGGGGTACACATTAGAAAGTTTTGGAAAATAAAATAATAATTTAGGTTTAAACCAAGTAGGAACTATAAAAACTAAAGATTCTATTTTCTGATTTTTTAATGTAGTTGTATTGTCAATACTCCAACTCAATATTAGGTACCAATAAATCTTCAGCCCACTTTTTTATAGACTAAAGCTAGCAATTTTTAATGATAAGAGAGTTGAATTTAATTAAAAAAATTTGGGTGGTTCAAATATGCAAGCTTCTACTAAGAATACTCGAGCACGATGAACTCTTAAGTTCGAATTCGATATCTTGCGTAAGATGCAGGCTTCTACTATTAGCTTATACTTTCTTTCTGTGTAAGTTATTATGTTGATCCACATGAGGCATATTTCGAGGATCCCCTCCGGAGGATATTGGATGGACTCAAACCAGTGCGGCCGCCAATCCGACCGCGACATGAATTACGAACAATATCAGCCATATTTTCCAGGAGAATGTCGACAGTATCCGGGTGGCTTTGAACTTCTCGGACTTCTCTGTCACCACCATCACAAGTGAACCCGACTAATTGGAATCGGTCAGCCATTATATCGACGTCGCCCACGGCATCATCCAGGCCCTGTTCCAAGCATTGCATAAGCTAATTATGTGTTTCCTGACGTTTGGTGAAAGTAACAAATTATTTGGTGCCTAACCTTCTGAGAAACTTGCTCAACCATCTGATCGTAGATGCCGTAGCAGGGGACCAAAACATACAGAATGTGTTGTTTGTCGGAGTTGGTGTACTTGATTAGGATCACTTCAGTCGAGGCAAGTGTTGGACACTTTCTCCGTAAGACGAGATTGCCCCGTATATTTCAGTGCGGTACGGGCTAAGGCAATCGTCCCAAGATACAACGACTGTTTAGGGCATTTCCAAGAACGTTGCACACGTATCTCGAAACTTTCGGGCGAACCCTTATATACCCAGAACTTTCGGGACTCTTTTCTAGATGAAGAACGGGGGAAGAGGAGAAGACAACAATGCTAGGAAGTGCATGTGCTGCTGGGATGAGGAAATGGCAAGGAGGGCATGCCTATTTATAGGCTGGAGGAGGCAGGCAGCCAGCCACCCCGAAGAGACGCGTCCGCTCGGCCAACATGCTGACTGGCTGCGCTCGTGGCCCTTCGGTAGCTTCTGGATCCTTCCTCCGGCTCCTCGCGAGGATGCGCACGTGCGAAGTGCTAAGTGCGCCACAAAGCGCCCATTGCGACCTGCGTCCAATGCGCCATGCGCACACGCACGTGCGCGTGCTCGTGCTCGTGCTCATGCTCGTGCTCGTGCTCGTGCTTCGCACCGTCCTCGCAGGCAGCTAGCGGTGGGTCAGCCTTTTGGGTAGCCAATCAAGTTGAAAGGCAAGGAGGGGAATTCCTTATAAACAAGGAAATCCTCCTTGCTCTATTCAATGTGGGATTGCAACCTTCCATCTCCCTTTGGGCCTTTCCTTTGGGCCTTTCCTTTATTGGGCTTGCATTGAATTTTCCATTCAAAACCCAACAATCCCCCACATGAATGATGATTAATGCATGCAGACTCTAATCGAAAAGGATCAGCTAAGTTGTCCTTGGACTTTACATAGTTAATGGTGATCACCCCACTAGAGATCAACTGTCTAACGGTATTGTGTCTCCGACAGATATGTCAAGACTTTCCGTTGTACAACGTACTTTGTGCTCTCCCGATTGCAGACATGCTATCACAGTGTATCAATACGGGAGGCACTGGTTTACTCCAGCACGGAATATCCTCTAGGAAGTTTCTGAGCCATTCAGCTTCTTCCCCAGCTTTATCTAGTGCTATAAACTCCGACTCCATGGTGGATCGAGCTATGCACGTTTGTTTAGAGGACTTCCAAGACACAGCTCCTCCTCCTATGGTGAATACGTATCCACTCGTAGATTTGGAGTCCTTAGTGTCCGATATCCAATTTGCGTCACTGTATCCTTCTAATACAGCTGGATATTTAGCATAATGTATGCCATGGTTTATGGTATGTTTTAAATACCGTAAAACCCTTTCTAGAGCTAGCCAGTGATCCTTTCCTGGATTACTTGTGAATCTACTAAGTTTACTAACCGAGTACGTAATATCGGGACGAGTGCAGTTTGTTAAATACATCAAGCTCCCGATAATTTGCGCATACTTCAGTTGCGATACTGGGTCCCCTCGATTCTTGGCTAAGTGTAGATTCAAATCTACTGGAGTCTTAACCGGAGGTTTGTCGAAAGCTTCAAACTTCTTGAGCACGTTTTCCACGTAGTGGGATTGTGTCAAGATAATTTCGTCAGCTTTCCTAGAAATTTTTATTCCTAGTATGACGTCTGCCAGACCCATATCTTTCATGTCAAAGTGGTTCTTTAACATGTTCTTAGTTTTCACAATAACCTCTTTATTGCTTCCCATAATTAGTAAGTCATCTACGTAGAGACATACAGTTACGTAAGCTTCAGGTGTGCCCTTAATGTAAACACATTTATCGCACTCATTGATCTTAAATCCATTTGACAGCATTGTTCCGTCAAATTTCTCATGCCACTGTTTCGGCGCTTATTTTAGCCCGTATAGTGACTTGACTAGTCGGCACACTTTATGCTCTTGACTGGGAGCGACAAACCCTTCAGGTTGCTCCATGTATATCTCCTCTTCCAGTTCTCCATTTAGGAAAGCTGTTTTTACATCCATTTGGTGGATCTCGAGGTTATAGAGTGCTGCAATAGCTATGAGTACTCTAATCGATGTGATTCTTGGGACAGGCGAATACGTGTCAAAGAAATCATATCCCTCCTTCTGCTTGAACCCCTTAGCTACCAATCGAGCTTTGTACTTGTCGATTGATCTATCAGCTTTGTATTTCCTTTTTAGGATCCACCTGCATCCCAAAGGTTTACAGCCCGGTGGGAGATCCACGATTTCCCACGTGTGGTTTTGCATAATGGATTCTATCTCACTATTGATAACTTCCTTCCAGAGAGGAGCATCTGGACTGGACAATGCCTCATGGATTGTCCTGGGTTCATCTTCTAACGCATAGGTTAGATAGTCCGGACCAAAAGATTTGGTCACCTTCGTCCGTTTACTACGTCTAGGTTCATCATCTTCCTGATTTGACCCTTGCGTAGTCTCGTGAGTCCTTTTCTTCGGACTTGCTTCCCTTTCTTTCCTCATTAGGAAAGCTTTCTTTAAAAAATATTGCGTTCCTTGATTCTATGACCATTCCCGTGTTTATCTCAGGGTTTTCAGATTTATGCACCAAAAATCGATAAGCACTGCTATTTTGCGCATATCCGATAAAGATGTAATCAATGGTCTTGGGTCCTATTCGCACCTGTTTAGGCTTAGGTATTTCGACCTTTGCTAGGCACCCCCACACTTTAAGGTAACCGTAGGAAGACTTCCTTCCTTTCCATAGTTCATATGGGGTTTTATCCCTTTTCTTGTGTGGCAATTTGTTTAGAATGTGGTTAGCTAAGAGCACAGCTTCCCCCCACATGTTCTGGGGTAAGCCCGAGCTAATCAACATACCGTTCATCATCTCCTTAAGAGTTCGATTTTTGCGTTCAGCTACGCCATTCGATTAAGGTGAATATGGAGCAGTCGTCTGATGAATAATGCCATGTTCTTGACAGAGTTCCTCAAACGGAGCTACATATTCTCCTCCTCGATCACTTCGGATCATTTTGATTTTTACGCTGAGTTGATTTTCAACCTCATTCTTATATCTCTTAAAAGCATCAAGAGCTTCGTCTTTGCCCTTTAGGAGATATACGTAACAGTATCTCGTGCAATCATCGATAAATGTGATAAAGTATTTCTTCCCGCCTTTAGTTTGCACGTGTTTCATATCGCAAGTGTCCGTATGAATTAATTCTAAAGGCGTAGTACTTCTTTCCACTGAATGGAAAGGTGCTTTGGTCATTTTAGCCTCCACACATACTTCACATTTATCGGACGGGTTGAACTCTAGATTCGGTAATAAATTTAAACTTACTAACTTTCTTAGCGAGTTTAGATTTACGTGTCCTAATCTACCATGCCATAAATTAGAACACTCGGCCAACTAAGAAGAAGTATTAACTTTATTTTCACCGTTAAAGGTGCGATGTACAGTTATTACATTCATCTTAAATAGCCCCCTTTCTAGGTAACCCTTTCCTATGAATTGACCCGCTTTGGTCAGTACAAACTTATCAGCCTCAAATACAAGCTTAAGACCTGCTTTGCTTAACAGTGAGCCAGAAACTAAGTTCTTGCGGATGTCCGGGACATGCAGCACATCCTTGAGGGCCAGCTCCTTTCCTGAGGTCAGCTTCAGGACCACCTTTCCTAGACCGACGATCTTGGACGTTGCGGAGTTTCCCATGAACAGCTTTCGCCCGGTGATCGGGATATAGTTCGAGAACATCTCCTTGTCCGAGCAGACGTGCCGGGTAGCTCCAGTGTCCACGAACCACTCTCTCGGATTGTCCACCAGGTTGGCTTCAAACACTACGGCTGACAGATCCATCTGGGATAAATCTTCAGCTAGGTTAGCCTTTCCTTGGTTTTCCTTCTTCGGCTGGCGACAGTCCTTAGCCATGTGTCCGGGTTTCCCGCAGTTGTAGCAATCGCTCTTGATCTTTTTCTTCTTGGGCTTTTGCTCCTTCTGCTTATCCTCGGACTTTTTCCTCTTCTTGCCACTTTTTCCCTCAGCGAGGTGCACGGTGGTCTCAGAGTTGGCCTTGCCTTGCTTGACTTCAGATTTTCGGTTGTCTTCCTCGATCCTTAGTCTCACTATTAGGTCTTCTAGGCCCATGTCCTTCCTCTTGTGCTTGAGGTAGCTCTTGAAATCCTTCCACAGCGGGGGAAGCTTCTCAATCATTGCAGCTACTTGGAAGGACTCGCTGAGTTGCATCCCTTCAGCTTGGATCTCGTGAAGGATCAGCTGCAACTCTTGCACTTGGTCGATGACCTTCTTGGAGTCCACCATCTTGAAGTCGAGGAATCGTCCGACGATGAATTTCTTCGTCCCGGCATCCTCCGTTTTGTACTTCTTCTCGAGTGAACTCCACAGCTCTTTAGCGGTCTTAGCTTCCGCGTAGATATTGTAGAGCGTGTCGTCTAGTCCATTCAGGACGTAGTTCTGGCATAGGAAGTCGCTGTGACTCCATGCATCGAGGGCGTTGATCTTCTGTTGATCTGCCTCATTTTCCGCTACCTTCGGAGCCTCTTCCTTCAGGAATCGGACCAGGTTGAGCGTCGTCAGGTAGAACAACATCTTCTGTTGCCACCTCTTGAATTCGGTACCGTTGAACTTAGCCGGCCTTTCGGCGTGGGCAGTTCACGGGACCGCTGGCACTGGTGCTGAGCTTGTTGATGCCATCTTCAAGTACACAATCTCGTCTTACGATTGTTGTTTGTCGGAGTTGGTGTACTTGATTAGGATCACTTCAGTCGAGGCAAGTGTTGGACACTTTCTCCGTAAGACGAGATTGCCCCGTATATTTCAGTGCGGTACGGGCTAAGGCAATCGTCCCTAAGATACAACGACTGTTTAGGGCATTTCCAAGAACGTTGCACACGTATCTCGAAACTTTCGGGCGAACCCTTATATACCCAGAACTTTCGGGACTCTTTTCTAGATGAAGAACGGGGGAAGAGGAGAAGACAACAATGCTAGGAAGTGCATGTGCTGCTGGGATGAGGAAATGGCAAGGAGGGCATGCCTATTTATAGGCTGGAGGAGGCAGGCAGCCAGCCACCCCGAAGAGTCGCGTCCGCTCGACCAACAGGCTGACTGGCTTCGTGGCCCTTCGGTGGCTTCTGGATCCTTCCTGGCGCGCCAGGCTGCGCTCGCGCCTTTTCGCGGGAGATCTCGCACTCCTTCAGCCTTCTGGAAGCCTCCTGGACGTTCCAGTCCGTCGTGCCTCTTCGGCGGCCAACCTGAAGGCGCTCGCAGCTCCTCGTCGCTTAGGTAGCTACGCAGCTGCCTCCGGGCCCGGGCAAAATACTTAAGGCTCCTCCAGACGATGCGCACGTGCGAAGTGCCAAGTGCGCCACAAAGCGCCCATTGCGACCTGCGTCCAATGCGCCATGCGCACACGCGCGTGCTCGTGCTCGTGCTCGGACGGTGCACAGGCAACTAGCGGTGGGTCAGCCTTTTGGGTAGCCAATCAAGTTGAAAGGCAAGGAGGAAAATTCCTTATAAACAAGGAAATCCTCCTTGCTCTATTCAATGTGGGATTGCAACCTTCCATCTCCCTTTGGGCCTTTCCTTTGGGCCTTTCCTTTATTGGGCTTGCATTGAATTTTCCATCAAAACCCAACAGAATGTTGTACGGAAAATGCTGCAGAACTCTTTGGAACACGTCGATTGACAATCCGATGATGCGAGTCTTGTTCAGTTCCGGATCGAAAATGACATTAACGAACCGATTGAACGCGCCTTCTGCAGAGACGCCGATTAGTAGCAGTTTACCTGCATCACAGACCGCCCACCCTGGAGGTACGATTTCCGTCCCGCCAGGCCAGTAAACTGGTCAGTGGTCCCTTTATGCCAAGTTCAGGTGACCAAGTTGCCAAATCCCTGTAACTCTTACCCTCGACGTTAAAGATCCGAAACTTGGGTGGTTCTCGCAACTCGTTATTGCGAAAAGTGGCAGTCCCGCAGAAACCCTGGAAGTTGCTCAACGCAATTGCTTGGTAGAAGTGCTCAGAACTCATTTCATGGTTTGATATTGCATATAGTTATGGCTAAAACCAAGCGTGACGAACCTGAACCCACCGAGTACCACTGCAATATTTGCGACAAGACAAAAAAAGTTCAAGAATTACCCAGCGTATCGTAAACATGTTGATGATTGTGAGGCGGAGAAGAGAGAGAGGGCTAGGGCAGAGGCAATGGCTGCTGCTGCCGCTGCCCCAAATGTTGAGTGAGGTAAGTGTTCTTTCCTATCGTCCCTGCCATGGATAGGAGGGCCAGTTGTGTGAAATTGGTTGCTGGTTGCTGTTGGTTTTTTGTTGTTTAATAGTTCCCTTTAAGCTAAAAGGTATTTTGGAGTCATATTGGGTACATAACTGCTGTTCAAGTGTTGAATTAGCTTGAAAAGCTTTTCGTTGATGTTGCTGCATATTTGTCCTTCAAATTAAGCCTTTGTCCAATGGGTGTGGGGTTTTTTGCTGCTTTGGTGCTGCGGTCATACATCTCAAGTAGACGGGGACTTGTGTTTGTTCTAGGAGTTGTAGCTTCTGATTTGCCTTAGCACACATAGTCGGACAATCAGCTTTATATGCTTAAGATTTTGTGAAGATGAATATTAAGACTTTCGGTTGAGGGCATCAAACCCATTTCCGAAGATGACATTGGGTTGAGGTTAACTTTTGTTTGGTCTCATGCAAGTTATCTTGTTGGTTTTTTCCCTCCCAGAAAACATAAGATGTGTCCACACTGAGCTCAAGTGGAAAAAATTACTATTCTAAGAGTGGGTTGTTGAAATCCTATTGGATAGTTGCTATGGAGCGTATTAGGTCATACGCAGAGATCAAACCTCGTTGTGTTTTGTTTTTGTGCTCGAGTTTAGTTTACCTCTTATTTGGCTTGTTACACATGTTTTGAAGGTATGAGGTTGGAAGGCAGTCAGCAGAGATCAAGCTCTCCAGCAACATGTAATAAGGTGGGAATGTGAAGTTGCTTACGTTGAGACTTGATACTGACTGGGGGAAGTGAGGCTGTAACCCGCAAGACCTGGATTTTTGCTGTGGTTTATAATTCGTCTAACAAGTTGTTAGTAACAACCCAGAACGCAATTAGCTTGCAAAAGAATTTCAAGACTCCCATCTTTTTTGTGCAGAGGAAAATAAAGAAAAAAACTGAAACCAGAGCGGGAGGAAAAGAAACTTGCCTGAGAAAATAGAAATCATAATGTGGGCTTTTTTGGTTTCATTTTCGAGTGGAATTTTGCTTCTCTCTTGTGTCTTGGGTTCCTGCAATTGTGAAGATTATTCTCTTATCTTCAATTTTAAAGTTTCAACTTGGTGTTTTTGTTTGCATAAAAAATATTATAATATAAATATTTTTCCATATTTCCAGTCGAAGGAAAATAGTTTTCCATTCAAGCCCGCCTATCCATCCAAGCCCACTTATCTCCATTTCCGAAAATTGCTACTAAACAAAATTTTATTTTGAAAGAGCAAAGGAACCTAAAAATAGCCACTCGTAAGTTCTAACAGCCAATAGGGGATGCCGGTAAGTAATCTTATTTTTTGCATTAGGGTTGTGAATTTAAGGCGTTATGTTACGACTTAAATACATCAGTAATATGGACCATTTATAGCTTTGTGACAAAAACTTTGAAGGCCCAATGGAACTCATTCCAAGTTTGAGGTACAAGGCAATGTCGTATGGTCTCTTAACTTGCAACTAGATTAGATGCGATAATCTTATCATTGTCATCTTCCGTCTAATATTAAAGGTTGCACATTTTTTTAATACTATATTAGAGTATACAATTTTACGATTATATGTTGATGAATTTTAGCTCATGTTGATTATACAAAGGCTGGGTTTTCTAGTTCTCGACTAGAACCAGACAAAAAAATGGGATTAGTTCTCGACCAACACCAAGAGAAATGGTCCAGGATCACATGTGTTAAAAGAAAGTTCTCAATTCCTACGGTTCGTTCTGTTCGGAACGATCCATATCGTTTGCTTGTCCCTAAAATATAATGTTCACCGAAAAAATAATGAAAAATATATCTCGTATTAAACATTTGTAAATTTAATAATTAGATTCTCGGCCACTGTTTCATCCGCAGCATTCTATACGTGGCAAGGAAAGAAATGCACTCTAATGGTAAATCACAACTTCAACCGTGTCTGAAAATTAGAGCGAAATGATATGAAAATAGATAACAAAGTTGAAGCTAGGATAAGAATATAAGACGAGGCGTGACCATGTCCAATTTGAACCACGTTGTATCTACGGCAATTTGAGATGTAAATTCTCATCCTGGAAGCAACAACTAGTTGAGTAATGTTGTATACTGCATCTTACCAACTCAATTCTCTAACAGGGTGTTGTTTGATGTTGGGCTTAATCCATGCACTATTAAGCTGATACTCTGGAATGTTGCAAAAATTCTGAATTACATGGTGACCACTACCATACACTCCGAGTTCACCAGTTTTGAGAGAGTACAAAAGTGGTTTGTTGTCGCTGGTGAATCTATTAAAGCATATCATGTCTTCAAAACCTGGCATTTCAAGACAATCTATTACTAGGCTTGAATTGCGACTCAAGAAAACCACTTTATTGTCAAGAGTGTTGACTTGTTTCCAGGCCATAGATGCTTCATCCAATTCATAAATTCTAAGCCATTTTCCGTGTCTTCCAGCCCACACTGACATCAACTTTTCTTCACTTTGGAACAAATAGCTGATGTGCGTATACTTGCAAGGACTCCGTGGCTCAACAAGAAATTGCACCTCTCCTTTCCTCTGATCATAAGCGCAAAGGTTGCCACAACTCCATATCCAATAAAATAACCCGTTATGGAAGACTGGATTGCTGTACGGGATAAATTCATAGTCACCAACATTAGCTTTTGGAATCTCAACTTTTGTCCATTCCTTCTCTCCTCGACGTATATGGTAGATTAAATAGCATGATACGTCTTCGTATATTCCAAGAACACTACAGTTGGTTGAAGTTGGCAACGATGTGAAGCACAAGCCACGAACATTATCATCAGGCAAATCAGGAATCTCAATTTTTTCTATTGTGAGAGGATTGAGGAAAAATATTTTCTCCCCATTATATTTGGTTATGAGTAACCAACCATATTTAGCGTGTTGAATACTTAAAACTTCGAAATTTTCTAGCAGAGGCACATTGTACCTACCGTTAGAAATGAAGTGGAATACTTCATTTGACGAGGATGATATGTGCAAGAATATTGGACAATCCAATAGTTTCTTTGGAGCCCATGTGATAACTGATCTCCAACTCTTGCACACTGCAGCTGAGCGAGCACAAGTTACACATGACAGTTTTTCTGCAATTGAAATTAGCACATCTTGTGGCAGTGCAGACCAGTCTCTCACACTGAATTTGCTGGACAACTTCTCGAAAAGTGAATTTGTAGAATCATCACTAGACCAATCTTTTCCAATGGATTCGCTAATTGATGGTTGTTCCATTGTGGATTTTTTTATCTGAACATAACACGTGACAATTGAACTGATAAGAAAATTTTTCATAAAACAAAAAAATTTTCTCAGCTGTCATTACATGTTATAAACTAGAGTCTACTTGTGATATAAACAAGAATACAAGTATAATATCCATGAGCTACCTCGCTGGAAATGGTTAGCTCTACTATATACACACAAATAACATATCATAGGAAAACATAAATTTAAACGATAGAAGTAGAATTCGGTAATATCAAAGACGTAAAAGACGAATATAGATAGTTATATATAAATACAATATGTTATACTAATAGATAACACATCAGAACCAAACAATAAGATGAATAAAATGATGGTTACCTGCAGAGGAGCAACAATGTCTACTTTGCAATCAAGTTTGCTCGGTGCGTTCGGAGGCAGAGGTAAAATCCATTCAGCTTGAACTAATTTTTTCTTCACATTTGGGCATGGCAATGAGAAGGTTATGACTTTGTTCTTCAGGTCAAATGAATAGATACATGGGTCGGAGGGTTGGGTAAAATAAATTGTGTTTGCTTTGATGCCATAGTTTTTAACAGAGCATGAGAATCCTGAAGTGAATGATGATAGAAAGAACGCTCGACCTCCTAGATCATCAACAACCACCAATCTCTTCTTCTTTCCACTGATATCCAAGTTGCAAACCACAAAATCATAGGCATCTACACGAAGACCAAATTTCTGAATTACAAATAATTTGCCATCAGATTCCACCAAATAGTCTTGAGACCACCCATAGTGTCCAGGATAACAAGGTATTATGTTGTCGACTCCCAAGTTTGTTATGGTCAGATACGGAGGATTTGCACCTAGTATGAAAATCTTGTCGAAGTGGGTAAAGATACATATTTGGCACTTATAGCAACCAATTGCAAGTATCTTATCGGAACAAAGATTTTCCTCAACCTCAAGTTCCAAATCCTTTTCATTCCAAACAATATCACCAGGTCTGCAGAAGTAATAAGTTGCCCTCGCTGGAGAGCGTTTAATCAGCATGACAATGCAATTCGGATTATTTGGATCACAGGAGAGAGCACCGAAATCATAATAACAAGGTCTTGTAAAGAGAGGTAAGTGAATTGTTGCCATGGAAACAGGATTGAATAGCCGGAAACTTCGACGATCATTTTGATTAGATAAGACCAACCAACCGTGTAGAGAACATAGTATATCAGTATCAAGCATCTCCTTTAAACATTTATTGTGGACTCTCCGTTCCGACAATGAGTAGAAAGTATGCGCACTGTTACGTTTTCCATGCGAATAAAAGATCCATGGAACCCAAAATTTAGGAGATGGGAATCGGTGGAGTGCGTATCTACTTACACTTGTGCGTCTCTTTTTAAAAGTATTCATCTAGAAGAAACCTGTACGAACAATTAAATCAATTTGAAGTTGTAAATCGAAATTTACATAAGATAGCCTAAAACTATAGACGGATTTGACAGCAAGAGCTGAACCAAACATAAATCTAGGATGGTTTGAAATCAATTCAATAAGTAAAAGGAGGCTATAAAAGAAACACATATAGAGTGCGACACAGTTTACCTACTTCAGCTCTTAGGATTCTGTTTAACTCCCCTTCAAAAAAATCCTCCGAGGGAGAGAGAAGAGCGAGAGGCTTTCGGATTATTTTCGAGACCGTATAAGCCCCTATGTATTTATATAGGGAGAGGGTTTCCTGGTTATACAAGAATTCCCACCCCTTGTCGGTCTCTATAATAAAATATACGTCTTATTGTTTTTTCCTTTTTCAGGTTAAATAAATCATTATGTTTTCCTAAAAAAGTCCAATTAGCATCCTCTATTAAAAATCGTCTCGCCTTCTAATTGTCAAAACGGATCAATAGAGCAACTTTTAAATCACTAATGATATGTCAAAACGGATCAATTAACATAATTGATTGTTTGAGTTCAAAAAAGTGCCTTGCTTAAGCACGAGGTTGGTTCCAGCATTACTTGTTTTATCCAGGATTGCATCTTCACCTTAGATGAAGAGAGTTTTCATTTCATGGCCAGCCATTCTCTTTGTTCTGAGAACTTTATTGGAATCATAATTCAGACCAAGTAGAACAAGCTTCAACTATGAACAGCAAGGGTTGAGGGTTCTGCTGACGTGGCAGACAAATCTTGCTATATCAAGCTGCTAAGTCTCTCATCAGTTTCTTTTATTCTGCACTTGGCAACATTTTCTATGGGCACTTGGTCCTGTCGGTTCCTTTCTGTACCTTGCAGGGACTATAATGCGGAAAGTCAAAGATTCTAACCTGGGGACTCACTTTGCTCATGCTTGATGATATGCCCTTCCCTCAGCCAAAAGTCGAACTGCTTCTGTCCCTCCACAGCCGAAACCAAAAATCACACACCAAGATGATCTTAGACTTCATTCTAATTCTTGCATGGTGTGAATGAGACGAAGATTTCGCACCTTGCTCAACATGCATGGACCTCCTGCTGAAGAGAATTCCAAAAGGTCGAGGTGGGTATGCCAAGGAGCGAGATTCGGATAGCTTTGGTTCGGAGGTAGATGAATAATATTTGGTGGAGGAATGTGTCTGGAAAAATCTGAGAGGAATTACGTGTTTTTTTTATCTCCCTTCTGGAAAAATCTGAGAGGAATATTTCAATGAGTCCGTGTGGGCCGGCCCGGATGTCTTGTATTGTTTTGATCCATTCGGCCAAATTTTCTCAAATTCGGACTATTTACGTCTTTATTTTGTAAGATGTAAATGAACGCCGGCGCCTGAAAGGAAATTCGTCATCGTAGTGTTATCGATAGTATTCTTTTTTTGATATGATTTTTTTTCCAATACATTTTATCATATCAAAATTTTGAAGAGGCCCGCGGCTACGAGATTACGAGTTCTCCTTCTGACTTATAATAAAAATAAAATTTAACTTATTCAAAAAATAAAAGACAAGATCTTTAGCAATTCACAAATTGACCTTCATCTTAAAAATCTTGTGCATTGAATGCTACTACTTATTTTACTGATCGCCGCATTAGTGTCTGTCTAAGATTTATATCTCAATCTCCTTGGCGATTTGGTGACTTAGGGTCTATGTTTTTTGCTTTATGATCTACAGCAGAAGGTTTGGTGTTTTGCTGGAGTGCTTCTACAGTCCATTGTGCTGGAAAAATGATGAAAATTAGCACTTAGTTTCATGGGTTTTATCTGCTACTTCATGTCTTCCTTCGTTAGTTTCAACTAAGATTACATGTGCTCCCAGGTTGTGTGATGGATGTTAGTTTCACAAGATAAGATGAGACGATATAAAGGTAATAGAAACGTGGCTTCTTCCCTACTTAATTCTAGGCCCAATAAGAAAACGCCCAATTCAATTTTCTTTAATTATTTGGCTCATTCAGTATTCAAATTAGGAAATTTTGGAAAAGAAAATAATAATTTAGGTTTAAACCTAGTCAAACTATAAAATTTGAATTCAAAATCTTACAAATAACATAATTCATAGAATCATCTTTAAAAAAAATCAGGACAATGATGGACTCTAATATAAGAAGAGCATAGTTTTCGTACAGATACGATTCCATATCTCGGCCTCGGATGACCACTTGAGTTAAGTTTCATTTGCCTAACTTCATTTTGACTTGGCTCGTCACTATAATAAAAAGGGTAGATATTGATATTTACACCGCCATTATATCCCAAAGAGATTGGACTCAATTTGTCAACGTTTTTCGTTCGTCACTCTCTTTTATCAACTCGGAGCAGTGGGAGGATGGCCTGTTGGACTCAGTTCAATAGCGGCCCAAATCAAAGTTCCCCCCGCTCTCAATTCCCCAAAGATGCGGCTTAGAGGGTTGAAATTCGCCATCTTGGTCCCAACGGCGACCAGCAAACCGAAGACGGCAACCGCACCTGAGACCATCAAAAGGGAGTATATAGGCAGATCCCAGTTAGGGCCATCCGTAGTAGTTCCTTCGATGGAGCCGCTGCAATTGAAAGAGTTGAACAACCCACTTTGGAGTCGCTCGATTTCTCCGCTCTCCGTTGCTTTGAGGATCGCCTCCGATACATCATATACCATTGGTGATCGTTTCGGGAACACCTAATTAATAGAATTTATCTGTGTTAGGGTATAAAAATATGACGTGATTTGGTCGAAACCAATATACCATGCAATAAGAATAGAGTTATAAACTAATTAGAATTCGAGACGAATGCACGTGATTTGGGAGAGATGGGATACTTAACGAAGCCAAAACCACCTAGCTCGAAGGTAGGTCCTGCTCTGGTGAATCCGTTGCAGTGCATGGCGAGGAAAACTTTGGCGTGCGGCTCAACGAAGAACGCCGCCGTGATCTCTCCCCTTTCGAAGGCACCGGGATACTCCGAGATTGACCTGACGCTCCTGATGTTACGTGGCTCGAATCGGAGGACATCCGTCATGTATCTTACAATGAAGGAGTTTCCGTTGCACCCCACCGGCGCGCCTGTCCTCCTCAGCGTCTCGATGTCTACGACCGCGGGTTGCAGCCGCGACACGGTCATTCTCGTGGTCAGCGCAGCCGTAAAAATGGCCCATACGATGGCTATCACCATCACCCACGGGACGCGGAGTAATCGAGCTATGTTGCTCTGCAGTGGCTCCTCTGCGCACATAAAATGCACAAGATGATCATTCATAGTCGGGTACGATCGACTCTTAGCTTCGAATTCGACATCTTACTTAAGATCATTCAAATATGCAGGCTTCTACTATTAGCTGATACTTACTTTCTGTATAAGTTATTATGTTGATCCACAGGAGGCATATTTCGAGGATCCCCTCCGGAGGATATTCGATGGACTCGACCAATGCGGCCGCCAATCCGATCGCGACATGAATTACGAACAATATCAGCCATGTTTTCCAGGAGAATATCGACAGTATCCATGTGGCTTTGAATTTCTCGGACTTCTCTGTCACCACCATCACAAGTCCGGACTTGATGTACGGATGCGTGAATCCGACTAATTGGAATCGATCAGCCATTATCTCGACGTCGCCCACGGCAGCATCTAGGCCCTGTTCCAAGTGTTGCATAAGCTAATTATATGTTTCCTGACGTTTGGTGAAATAACAAAATTATTTGGTACCTGACCTTGTGAGAAACTTGCTCAACCATCTGATCGTAGGTGCCGTAGTAGGGGACCAGAACGTACGGAATGTTGTACGGCAGATGCTGCAGAACTGTTTGGAACACGTCGATTGAGAACCCGGTGATGCGAGTCTTGTTCTGTCCCGGATCGAAAATGACATTAACGAACTGATTGAACGCGCCTTCTGCAGGGACGCCTATTCGCAGCGGCTTATCTGCATCGCAGACCGCCCACCCTGGAGGCACGATTGCCGTCCCGCCAGGCCAGTAAACTGGTCCTAGTGGTCCCTTTATGCCAAGTTCGGGCGACCAAGTTGCCATATCCCTGTAACTCTTACCCTCCACGTTAAAGATCCGAAACTTGGGCGGTTCTCGCAGCTCGTTATTGCAAAAACTGACAGTTCCGCTTAGTCCCTGGAAGTTACTCCACGCAATTGCTTGGTACAAGTGCTCGGAACTCGTCTCGTGGTTTGATAATGATGATGATGATAGTCGCTCTTGTGCTTGAGCAATCGCCAATGTTGCATCATATGCCCGAATAGCGAATACACTCGGGCTAGAATGCTCCTCTTCTGATGGATACTCTGTTCTGAACTTGCTCCGAAACCTGTACTTAAACTTCTGAAAAGCTGAACTATCCTGTCGGAAGTAGGACGCGTAACCAATCACGCCTTGCATATCCTTGATCACGGAAGAATTAACCGAATCAAGAAGGCTGCCGATCTCATCCGCGACGATCCAGACATACCCTTTATCCATCATCCCCATCTGGTTGGCTTTCTTGAACACCAGCGCACCGAGTTCCAATGAGCACTGCGCGAGGATAAACACCCTGTTGCTGCTTGCCCTGAGCTTGTCAAGCTCAATCTCGACAACCGTTTCGGAGTCCTCGGAATGGAAGGGCAGCGAAGGTAAAGCCAGGCGATGCTCGATCTCGGAATCGACCACTTTGAGCTGGTCCGAGAGGAGGGTGATGATCCCGGGGTCCACGAACACCCCGTCGTACCTGTCCTCGTAAATGACCGTGACTTTCCGCCACCCGAAGTGGCCTACAATGTCCGCGATGCACTTCAGGTGGAGAGCCATTTGGTTGCTCATTTGAAGGAAGTAAGGTAGCTGGTTGATCAAGGGCGGTGCCGTTGCCGAAGAAGTCAGGGATACCACCGGAATGTCTCCGATCCTCTTGTCTATTTTGGAGAAGAGAGCGGCTTCCGGAGGTGATATTGTACTCATCAGGAGGGCTTGGACTTCCCTCTCGTTGATCAGCTTGATCGCTGCGGAATGTCACATAAAAATTAGTCTGTGTCTAAAATTATTGGGAGACGCAAACTTTGTTAAAACTTTACAACTATAAAATTCAGTGAAAAAACTGCTGCAAGAAAGGAAAAGAGTGCTCGTATCACAATATTACACTCTCCCAATGATCCACAACCGTTTAATTTATGACTTGGGATATTGCATATCTCCTTATGCGTGCATGAGATTCTTCATGATATAACCAAAGCACATTAAATCTTACGTCTCAAATTCAAAATTGAGACATCTAATTACCTAAAAATAGTTACTTATCTTGCAAAATGCTAGTTTGACAAAGGTTTTGCAAACAGTATTTCTATAACAAACAAAATGGTTTGCAACACTAGAATTTCAAGTTACTATAAGCTAGATATATTAACCATCATGCTCATGACCAAGAAAGCTCCAAATTACAAGGTTTGACTTCTCCTAATCACAACATTCCAGCTCAGTTAACAGGAATCTTACCGGCAGAAGCCGCCCCGCCGGAGCTCCCCCGCGAGTCACCGAGTTGCAGAACCGTCCGGCCGGACACTGTGCAATTCGAGGCGAGACAGAAGTCGTCAACAGCCATCTCCATAGCCACTCTCTGCTCCTTCCCTACACGAGACTTGAAGTCCATGACACCCCCTATACCGTACCCTTCCGCTACCCTGTTCCCGACAACCAGAATCACTACCCAGATGAAGACAATTGGTCGAGGATGGGACATTTTCTCGAATCACAGTAGTGGAAGGGTTGACTTTTGAGTTAAATCGAGGCATTAATGGGCGAGACAAAATTTGGGAGAGTTGACTTTTAAATCCTTGCACTACTCGGCCAGGTGCTAACTATAATTTTATGCAATTAAGAAATATGTGGAAGGGTCATTCAACGCGGGATTAAGCTATTCCTCGAATGTAGATAGTGACAATCTTCATTCCTTCCTGCCTCACGTTATTGGATTTTTTTTCTTGCTCCGGTCCATTTCCGTCCTCGTCCCTTAAAATAATTATTTCTCCGAGGAATCTCGCGGTTCTACGATAGGAGGACTTGGTCCAAGTTTCTTGGGAACATAACAACATAACGGTATTAAAAATTTGTTGGAATCCGACTCGAACCTGGATTAGCCGACTCCGTAAATTTCTGGCTATAATATGGTATAAACTAAAGCAAGCTCCTGCTCGTGAGTACGGAAATTTAAGACAAAATTAGAGGATGACTGGAAATGGGAGCCACTCCACCCAAGTATGTGTTATTTGTAGGAGTTGGTGTACTTGATTAGGATCACTTCAGTCGAGGCAAGTGTTGGACACTTTCTCCGTAAGACGAGATTGCCCCGTATATTTCAGTGCGTTTCCAAGAACGGGGGGAGAGAAGAAGACAATAATACTAGGAAGTGCATGTGCTGCTGGGATGAGAATTCAGTGCCAAGTGCGCCACAAAGCGCCCATTGCGACCTGCGTCCAATGCGCCATGCGCACACGCACGTGCGCGTGCTCTAATAATATTAGTCCAATATGTTCTCTGTTTACATGGAAAGATCATAACATAGTTGATGGGTTAAAAGAGTTGGTTAGCCTCAACTTTCTACTGAATCATTAGACAAGAAAAGATAAGAAATTAAACGAGGACAAAAACAATGATAAGGAAAAGGAGAGCCACCAAAAAGAGAAAAGGAAAATTAATCTAAGCAAGCTATATCTAGTGTTTGCAATATTGACTATTTATTTGTAAGTAACAAGTACCTTAAGATAAGCTGATTTCATGAGTAATCAGTTCAGTTGACTTGTAATCATGGATATTGACAATTATCATTATCAACTGAAATTAGGAAGTTCAATTTTTAACTTAAAGGATGAAAAAAAAAATTGAGAGACATGGAACGAGAACATAAAGGATAATTAGTTTATGTTGATAAAAAAATAATAATAAAGGGCCGAGGTTGAAGGCTAAACCGTATTGAAATTTTTGTAATATAGAACAAGACACTTACAAATAATGATTTAGAGGCCATTGAGGATATGCGAGATGAGAAAATGTGTTCAATAATAAATCCAGAAAGAGAAAATTAGAACCATTATGAACTTGGTTGAGTTATTTTTAATTACAAGTTCGGTACCTTTAATTTCGGCAATGTAACACTTTATTTTGAAGAATTTGGAAATGGGATGAGTGATGTGGGACCTTCAAGATCAAGTATTGAAAGAGGCGATTGTCCAAAAGACTTACTTGTTGGTCGTCGAGCCAAAATCGGTAAACAAATAATATGTGACTCGTGCTTTCTTTGGCGCACTCTATTTATTTGTTATGATTTGAATATGGTATTGTTAGTGCATATTGTGCATTTTTCATATGAGCATTATGATTTGTAAGTGTTTGATTAATTTGGCCTCGAGTGGGCACTGGAAAAGTTGGTTTGTATTATGATTATGGTTGGTCTGATATGATATGGTTGCCTACGGCGGGTAGAACTATTTGGCCGATGAGGTTGGTCTGATGTGATATGGTTGCCTACGGCGGGCAGAACTATTTGGCCGATGAGGTTGGTATGATATGATATGGTTGCCTACGGTGGGCAGAACTATTTGGCCGATGAGGTTGGTATGATATGATATGGTTGCCTACGGCGGGCAGAACTATTTGGCCGATGAGGTTGGTCTGATATGATATGTTTGCCTACGGCGGGCAGAACTATTTGGCCGATGAGATTGGTCTGATATGATATGGTTGCCTACGGCGGGCAGAACTATTTGGCCGATGAGGTTGGTCTGATATGATATGGTTGCCTACGGCGGGCAGAACTATTTGGCCGATGAGGTTGGTGTTATATGATATGGTTGCCTTCCGGCGGGCAGAACTATTTGGCCGAGGAGGTTGGTTGATGATGGTGCCTTTGAGATATGGTATCCTCGTGTCGGGGTTGGAGTGACACTATCTAGATCTTGCCGAATGTTCGTCGGTTCTGCTATATGATATTGGAATTATGTGTCATGTGTCAAATTGCGTAGTTTACTCATGTTTCTGCGATTTTGTGATTATATGCTATATTTTGTCATCTGGTAAGTATGACTTTTGAACAATGTACATTTCTGCATAATTTATTTGCCATGTTAGTTATATGCATGTTTTTAGGTATGGTTGTGCATTGAGTAGCTAAATAAATTGCGATGCATATCTTATTTGTTTACTGAGTGTTCCAAAATACTCATTCTCCCCTCTCACCAGTTTTGCAGGAACTCGAATACGAGTTGTATTGGTTCGGAGATCTACTCTGATCGTATAAGTCTGCTTTATTCTCCGGGACTGGTCTAGAGGTCTCCAGTTTGTATTTTTCTCATTAATCTAGAAGCTCCGTAGTCACAGGATTTGTTTTGATCTTGGGGGTATGTATTAAAAAGAAAAAGCTTGGCTTATATTTTGTAAACTTGGAATATAAAACTAAAGATCATTAGGTTTTAATTTTATGTTTAAATACTTATGATTATAAATTTGAATACGTTAGAGGCTGGCTAGATTTATTTTGTGAATAACTTGAGTTGAAGTCTAGCGCCGGTCACCGACCACAGATTTGGGTCGTGACAGTTCACTTTTCTTCTTTTGGGCGATTCTGGTTGACGGGACGAAATCTTGCAAGGCCAACATCGGAGGCGATGGGATGCCCGTAGGGTACGGTACAGTGGGCGTCATGAACTACAAGTCTCGTGTAGGGAAGGACAGAGAGTGGCTATGGAGATGGCCGTTGAGGACTTCTGTCTCGCCTCGAATTGCACCGACTCCGACATGCCGGTAGGCCCGGTATTGCGACTGGGGGACTCGCGGGGGAGCTCCGGCAGGGCGGCAGAAGCCGGTAAAATTCATGTTGACTGGGCTGGAATGTGATTAGTAAAGGTCCGATTTTGTAACTTCAAGCTTTTTTGGTCATGAACTTAGCTTGTAATTCTGAAGCTAGCTAACCTTGGTTGAACATATTTACAACGTTTCAAAATATAATTTACAAATCATCAAACGCTTAGATCAATCGATGAGATAATTATTCTAAATTAATTAATAGGTCTCGAGTTGGAGTGTTTGGAAGTGGAGTAGTCCACAAAATATTTTGGGTTCACAATGTGAGAATTTTTGCATCAAATTAGGGAAGGTCAACGATGAACCATATATCAATTTATTCTTCGTGGTCCCCGAGTTGTAGGACAAAAAATATAATAGAGACATTTTGCTACTGGAATCATTTAAATCTTTTTTATAGGTACAATGACTCCCAAGTTGTTGCGATAAATTGTGATAGAACGTCGGAAACGATCTTAAGAACGGGTCTGTAATGATTGTCCTAAGAGCGATTCAAACGAAATCGAGAAAAGATAAAATAGGGGGTGAGAGAGGAGAAGAAAGAGAGTGTGGAAGAAAGATGTTTATTGAAAAAGATAGGAGAAAAATATGAAAGATAAAAGCTACATAAGATAAAAGCTATGAAGCTAAATGTTTGATGTGTTGTTTTGTCGGTCTCCTTCATGCATGTGCCTAGTTCTCCTTATATAGAATAAGGTAGCCCCAGCCCCATACAAAAATCCTAGGCCGTGTTCAGTATAGGAAAACCTAACATAGCTCCGGCCTAATAAGGGAAAACTCAACCTGCCCAAAACTTGTGACTCAATTTTTGCTCCTTTCTGTACCAAATTTAGAAAAGTCATTAGGGAAAAGTCCACTTTAGTACCCTGTGGTATCGACCAAAATCACTTTAGTACCCTGTGGTAAAAAACCGATCAATCGAGTCATACTTATTCCAATTCACATCAAAAAGGGCCTCGGGCAGCTGCCCGGAGCTGCCCGAACCAATCCAAACCCTGCCCGGGCTACGTGGCGCCACGTGGAGAGGAGGAGGAGGAGGAGGAGGAGGCGGGGAGGAGGAGGAGGAGGAGGACGCGGAGGAGGAGAAGGAGGGAAGGAGGAGGAGGAGGAGGAGGCGGGGAGGAGGACGTGGAGGAGGAGGAGGAGGCGGGGAGGAGGAGGAGGACGTGGAGGACCCAGAATCCCGGAATCCATCTCCTTCCCCCCCCCCCCTCCTCCTCCTCCTCCTCCTCCCCGAGTCCTCCTCCTCCTTCCCCCCTCCTCCTCCTCCTCCTCCGCGTCCTCCTCCCCGCGTCCTCCTCCTCCGCCTCCTCCTCCTCCGCGTCCTCCTCCTCCTCCTCCTCTCCACGTGGTGCCACGTCATCAAAAATTGGTGACGTGGCTGGCCACGTAGCCCGGGCAGGGTTCGGATTGGTTCGGGCAGCTGCCCGAGGCCCTTTTTGATGTTAATTGGAATAAGTATGACTCGATTGATCAGTTTTTTACCACAGGGTACTAAAGTAATTTTGGTCGATACCACATGGTACTAAAGTGGACTTTTCCCAAGTCATTAACTACATAGTTGTAGATCTGTCTTCTCTTTCTGTCACTTTTAGAATCGCGTCAATCTGATACTTGAGCCGAAAGTTATGTCCTTTTAACCAAAACAGGTTCAGCAAATCTGCAAATTAATTTTTCTCTCCAACAATGCCCCCCACACGTCAATGTTTTGACGCTAAGAAAAATGTTGACGTGCATGTATCTGCCCTTAAACATGCGAAAAATTAACTCCACTCCATATATAATCGGCTAAGGCAAAACTGTAATAAGTAAAAAATTTATCATCAAACTGGTCGAGACTTGGCCGTTATGGCAATGTAGATGATCACCCAACTCAAGATATCTGTGTGTTCACAGCTTTCTCAGAAAGACTTGATTTAGGCTTACATGACTGAGTAGGAGCTCCGTCTTCTTCGTCGAAATGGCCATACAATTATTGTTGAAAGTCTCTAAGCTTTTTCTTTTGTTTCTGAATTTTGCGCTCCAACCTTCTTCGTTGAGTCTTTGTGAGAGTCGGTCGATGAGACTCCAAGCACTTGCCCCCCGAGTGTGGATTCAGCTTTCTTGACATCTCTTTACGCACAAGTTTCGTATGATAACTTGGAGACCATGCAGACCGATCACTCCTTGTGGGTCGTGTCTCACGTGATTCTTTCTTGGACCACAAAAGTCCTTCCTTAGGCACCCAAACCTTGAAGGGCTTCTTTTTTCGGAGAACTCCTTGCTCGGTTGCCAATTGAGTGACCACGTCCCTCTTAACCCACGCGTACTCAGGCCCCCTCTTACTGTTGCCAGCTAATTTTGGCCGTGTGACTTGAAGACACTCCTTGTAACTTGAAACCTTTACATTCAGGTTGTGGCTTCAACGTGCTCTTGCTTGGTTGAGGAGGAGTCAAATACTTGACTTCATCATCATTAATCTTCTCCACTATGTACATATCTTGTCCCCCGGCCGGGATAATTTTGGCTGATGTAAGAGCTTTGATTGCAATGTTGTAGCACTCTCTATGCCCCCCGGGTGAGATTAAATTCTCATTGATATTTTGAGTACATGTTTACCCCCCAGTGTCTCGTTGTTAAGTTGAGATACAATTGGGCAAGCGAAGGTGGCTCACTGCGCGTGGAACGAAGTATGACTCAGATCTCCGCAATAGGTGACTCGGCGGAGATCCTAAAATTCTCTTTGTTGGTGAAGGTCCGTAGATTCCCTTAGCCGGCGGAGGCCTTTAAATGTCTTTCGTATTTGGTTCAGCACTTAGGATTATCTCGGTTGTCGATGGAAATTGTGTCGAGAATGGCTCTTCTTTTTTCTCAAATATTGGCCTTGCAAGCTCGATGGCCGTGGTGTCGGCCAACTGCAGACTTATCATTTGTACGTCCTCTTCGACAATGAGAAAAGAAGATTGTATAGATTCAGCCGATTCATGTACGGCTGTCTTAACTCTAGTCTCAGAATCATAAGATTCATAAACTATTTGGTCTTCAACTTCACGTACGCCACTTGATGTTACCTCCATTGGATGGCTAAAACTACAATTAACCATAGATATTACTGTAATCCGATATTATTAAGATATACTTCACAATCTTGTATAGTTTGTTGACTAAGAGAAAACGACATCAAGTACCTAAGGTATCCAATTACATCTTGTCGTGCAGTCATGGTCAAGGTAGCCTTATAATTAGCCCATAGTCTTTGAAATTCTCTCTCCCTCCTGCGGCAAACTATCATAACAGGAAATTCAACCGTCCTAACGAGCTTATCAAGGTATATATCATAGCCATAGTTGCAACAAATCCATCTGGAAACTACAGAGATAGCATCATTAATGGTTTCTCGAACATTAGCTTCCTCTTCTAAGGCATGTAATAACCATTCCCGAGCATAGGCCATCCTTAATTCACAAATTTAAAATCAATTTTCAGAATGACCAACTTTTAGTATTATAGCTGTAATTTCTTCGTTCGAACTCTGATTGAGGTGATCTTGATGTCTTTAGAAATCTGAGAGATAGATTTCAAGTTTCTAAGAAATAGCTGTCTCCTAATTCGGCCGTAAAAAAGACCAAAATACCCTTCAAAGTAGACTAAAATTTCTAAACTTACAGAATGACCAAGTTTAGTATTTTGGTCGTATCTTCCTAGTACAAACTCTGATTTTGACTTTCTTGGTAACCACAGAAAGAGGAAACAACTATCTTCAATGTTGGTGTATGAAGTTTCTTTAGATTCGACTCAAAAAAGGACCAAAATGCCCTCCAAATTTAGATGACCCTGCTAGACGTCCTCTTTTAGCATAATTTTTGACCGGCTTCGTCCCTTTTGAGGAAGGACTCGAAACCATATATAGAAGCTCGTGTATTTGGATACAATAATCGCTCTTCTCAGACACCCTCCTTAGTCTCACTGGGCATGCCAAAAATAATGTTGCGATAAATTATGGTAGAACGTCAGAAACGATCTTAAGTACGGGTCCGGAGTGGTCGTCCCAAGAGCGATTCAAAAGAAATGGAGAAAAGATGAAATAGCGGGTGAGAGAGGAAAAGAAAGAGAGTGGGGAGGAAAGATGTTTATTGATATGGATAGGAGAATGTTAGGGTTTGTCTCAAATTCTAGACAAATTAGGACTCTTATTCCTATTTAAAATAGAGTAATAGTCTCCTCTATATATCGACCTATGCCTAGGTCTTTTGTGTGTAGTCGAGAGTTGTGAGGTAGAGAGAACCCTCCCGGAGGCCTTGAAACCAATTGGACTTGCAGTGGACGACTCTCTTTTTCTCGTGATTTTCTCCCCGTCTTGGGATTTCTACGTAATTCTTGTGTGTTGCATTTTACTCGTTTCGATCTAGTTTCTCAACAAGTGGTATCAAAGCCAGATCTGAGATTCGAGTATTCGAGTACACGAAAAAAAAAGAGAAATTTTTTTTGAACAGTAGCAGTTCGATTTTGGGCAAAATTGAGATTGGGGATTTAGGGTTTACGGGAGCTACAGCTACTCGACCAAGCCAACCCTGACCAGTCGGCCGTCGCCCGCGTCCGATCACCGTCCATTGTTGCCTAGGAGAGGCGACCACCCCAGCACACCATCGCCGCGCCTGGGGAGAAAGAGCTCCGCCGCTCGTCCATTTTTGAGAAGGCATCGCGTCGTTAAAGAAATAACCCATTTTTCAATTGGGTTTTTTGGAGAAGAGACGTCGTCTGGAGGAGGCCTGCACCCGTCACCACCGTTGCTTCATCGTCGCTTAGAAGAGGTGACTGGCCTGCACTCCGTCGTCGCACCGGAAAGGAGGCTCGCCGTCGGGGAGAGAGAAGGATCAATGGGGAGAGAGAAATCTCTGAAAGTTGACACCACTGGAGGTCCAATGACCGTCTCTGCCATTGCCCAGCTCGGCCAACCTAGGCCGAGTTGTCAGCCATACGCCAGCCGCCCGCCATGGTGGTTTCGATCAGCCGCCTGCCACCTTAGAGATTTGGGTTTAAAAACCCCAATTTTGAGTTGACTTGGTCAACGGTTTGACTAGTTGACCAAAAGTCAACTAATTTGGCTAATTTTTGTTTCTAACCTGTTTTTGGCTGATTTTTTGGTTCGAGGTATTTCAGGGTGACTTCGATGAAGTATGAGATTCCTCAGATGACGAGAAAAACTAATTTTTCCTTCTGACAGGTGAAGATGCGTGCTATTCTAACATATTTAGAGCTGGATGAGACTCTACTCGATGAGAAGTCGATGCCTTCGAGTTGGGATGCTGCGATGAAAGCGTCAAAGAACCGTATCAGATTCAGTTGCACTTGTGAGATGATATTTTGCGGGACGTGTTGAAGGAGACAATAACTTTCTCTTTGTGGACAAAGTTTGAGAAGTTGTGCATGCCCAAGAGTTTGACCAACAAACTGTGCTTGAAGCAACGACTATTTTTTATCCGGATGCAAGAAGATAAGTCTGTGCACGAACACCTTAATGAATTTAAGGATATAGTGGCTGATCTTAGAACTCTGGATGTGAAGTATGATGATGAAGATTTGGCTTTATTATTATTGTGCTCGTTGCCTGTCTCTTATCAGCAATTTAGGGATACTCTGTTATTTAGCCATGATATTATGAGTTGTGATAATGTTCATGATTTGCTCTTAGAGAAGGAGAGAATTGATAAGCATACAGTTAATTCCTCTGAAAATAGCCAAGAGGATGGCTTGTTTGTGAGAGGGAGGTCTAAAGAGAGGAATGCTAAGTTTGGTTCGGGGAACAAAAACAGGAGTAAGTCAAGGTCAAGACACAAGGATAAGACTTATTTCAATTGTCATAAGGTTGGGCATATTAGATGATATTGTCTGGAGTCACAAAATAAGAAGAAGGGTGAAAAATTCGATGATCTGAAAAGAGAGAGTTCTGACAACGGTAGTGCTAGTGTTGCCACCACCATTCAGATAGAGTCTGATAGAGACTTTTTATCTGTGATTGATGGGAAGTCTAAGATTGATGATGCTTGGGTCCTTGATTCTGCTTGCACGTTTTATATGTGTCCCGTCAGGTACTGGTTTTTAACATATGAAAGTGCGAAGGGTAATGTCCTCATGGGAAATTATTTTGTCTGCAATGTTATTGGTATTAGTACAGTGAAGACTAAGATGCATGATGGTATCATTCGAACCTTGACGAATGTGAGGCATATCCCTGATTTGAACTAAAACTTGATTTCACTGAGTACCCTTGATTCATTGTGGTACAAGTACACCGGAGAAGGTGGAGTTCTTCGTGTGAGTAAGAACTCGTTAGTGCATATGAAGGCCAAAAAGGAGGTTGAAAATCTGTATGTTTTGCAGGGTTCTACAGTTACAGAGACTACTACTGCTGCATCTAGCTCATTGACAGATTCTGAGAATACCTCATTGTGGCATATGCGACTTGGTCACATGAGCGAGAAAGGCATGACCGAGCTGAATAGGAGAGGATTATTATGTGGATAGGATATTAGGAAGCTATAATTTTGTGAGCACTGTATGTTTGGCAAGCAGAAGAAAGTCAGTTTTCAGAAAGGTGTGTACACTACAAAAGGAATACTTGACTATGTTTATTCTGATCTTTGGGAGTCGTCTCAAGTTGTGTTGAAGAATGGTTCTAAGTATATGCTGACTATCATTGATGATTATTCGAGGAAGGTGTGGGTGTTCTTCTTGAAGAGCAAGGATCATGTATTTGTCACTTTCAAGCAGTGGAAGACTATGATTGAGAAGCAGACTGGGAGAGATATCAAGCATCTCCGCACAGACAATGAACTGGAGTTTTGCTCTAGTTGGTTTGATGAGTTCTGCAAGAATGAAGGTATTGTTAGGCATAAGACAATTCCTGGTACACCTCAACATAATGGAGTTGCTGAAAGAATGAACCGAACTTTGTTAGAGAAAGTTAGGTGTATGATATCCAATGCTGGTTTACCTAAGTCATTTTGGGCTGAAGCTACTTCCACTGCCTGTCACTTTGTCAATCGTTCACCTCATGCATCTCTTAATTGCAAGGTACCTGAAGAAGTATGGTCTGAAAATCTCCCTAGTTATATTGGTTTGAAGATATTTGGGTATTCTGCCTATGCTCATGTGGATAATGGCAAGTTAAAGCCAAGATTTGTGAAATGTATCTTCCTTGGCTATGCTTCTGGTGTGAAGTGATACAAGTTGTGGTGTCCCGAGCTGTCTAAGGTCTTGCTGAATAGGAATGTTATTTTCAAAGAGACAGACATATTGAGTAAGAGGGAGGCTGTTTCTTCACCTGGTGTTCCCAGTGCTCCAAGTGTTGACTTGCAGAAGTCAAAAATACAGGTGGAGTTTGATGTTGATCCAGAAGCGAGTTCCTCCCGTGATGTTGATTGCCATGATCCTACTCATGATAGATTGTCTGATGAAGCTGAGAATATTGGCACAGTTGAGAGGGAGCTAGCGTATTCCACTACTAGAGACAGGCCCAGAAGAACTATCAGGCCTCCACAGAAGTTGGGTGAGGCTGATATTGTTGCTTTTACCTTGAGTGTGGCAGAAGAAGTTAATAGCAGTGAAGAACCATCTAGTTACTCAGATTCTGTAAAGTCGAAGGACTCTGCTAGAGGGTTGGTTGCTATAGAGAAGGAGATCGAATCGCTTCCCGCTACTAAGTTCGAGCATTACTTGGACTTGGTAGGTGTTCGTGCTTGATGCTGATTGCCCTTAGGGGCTAGTGGTGAAGGTGGAGCAGCATTGGTGCTGGAGTCATAGAATTTGGTCCAAGGTATAGATTAGTTAGGGTTTGTCTCAAATTCTAGATAAATTAGGACTCTTATTCCTATTTAGAATAGAGTAATAGTCTCCTATATATATCGACCTATGCCTAGGTCTTTTGTGTATAGTCGAGAGTTGTGAGGTACAGAGAACCCTCACGGAGGCCTTGTAACCGATTGGACTCGCAGTGGACGACTCTCCTTTGGCCGTGATTTTCTACCAGTCTTAGGGTTTCCACGTAATTCTTGTGTGTTGCTTTTTACTCATTTCGATCTAGTTTCTCAACAGAGAAAAACATGAAAGATAAAAGCTACGAAGTTACATAAGATAAAAACTACTATAAAAGTTACGAAGCTAAAGGTTTGATGTATTGTTTTGTCGGTCTTCTTCATGCATGTGCCTAGTTCTCCTTATATAGAATAAGCTAGCCCCAGCCCCATACAAAAACCATAAGCCGTGTTCAATATAGGAAACCCTAATAAGGAAAAACTCAACCTAACTGAAACTTGTAACTCAATTTTCTCCCCTTTCTGTACCGAATTTGAAAAAGTCATAAACTACAAAATTTTAGATCTCTGTCTTCTCTTTCTATGATTTTTAGAATCACGTCAATTCAATACTAGAGCTAAAAATTATGGCCTTTTTATCAAAATAGGTTCAGCAAATCTGTGAATTAATTTTCCTGCTCCAACACAAGTAGAACCTGATATCTGTTATCTCAAAACCTGAGTTATTAACCAACCAACCCCCTCCTCATTGACTTTTGACTTTTGACTTTGATTAGCTGATCAAAAAATAATTATGCAGAATCACATGATTGTCGCCTGCTAATTATGAAATTAAGACTAAACGAATCTTACTTTATGCACATTAAATGACAAAAAAGGTCATTTTGACCAATTTTTTATGTGTCACCTCCCTCAGCGATCAAGCTGATCACCAAGAGGCAAATGCAAGCCCTTTTGTTGAGTACCAAATAATGTCCTTTCACCAAATATCAGGAAACAAGTAATTAGCTTCTGCAACGCTTGGTATAGGGCCTGGATGCTGCGGTGGGTGACGTAGAAATAATGGCAGATCCGTTTCAACTGGTCGGATTTATGCAGCCGTGCATCGAGTCCGAACTTGTGATGGTTATTACAGCCAAGTACGAGAAATTCACAGCGACCTGGATACTGTATATTCTTTTGGCAAACATGGCTGATATCGTCTGTAATGCATCTCTCGGTCGGATTGGCGGCCGCATTGGTCGAGTCTGGCAAAAATCCTCCAGAAGATATCCCTGAATTGTGCCTTCTGTAGATCAACATGGTTTTTTTAATAAGTAAAGTTATATTAAAAATGGGGTAAAGATTATTTACAAAGTTCCTAGAGAGATCTAGTAACAAAAATTGCTCTACCCACCCATTAAGATTACATACGGGTAGAGGAACTCCCACAAAAGTCGGACAGCCCACACCAAAAGGGCAGAGCCTCCAACCACACCCATCTTATCCATAGGACTCCAGGAGAACGCCCAAATCTTGATAAATGTACTGGGTGGATAGATTAGACCAAGCAAGCTACTCTTGAACATGGAAGAGTACGAATGCAAGAGAAGCTCATAGTCGACGATGCCTTCATTGAATATAGCTTTGTTACGAAGTAACCAAATTGAAGTGGAGACCTTCTTTAACATACCGTGACTTACCAATCCCTCCCATTGATCTAAGGAGGAGTGGAACGATCCTCCCACACACCACGAGATTCCTAGCATTTTAGTGAACTAGCTCTAAAGGCGCTAGGAAAGAGGACAGTGCAAGAGGAGGTGAGAGACCGATTCATCTTCAATGCCACTCATCAAGGCTCTTCATACGAATTAGGTTATCTCGAGTCTAGATTTTACCTTGCAAAGCTTTCCAAAAAAAATATTCGACTTTGGAGGGGGCAAGATTTGACCAAACTTTGGCCAAGGGACTCGCAAAAGGCACCAACCTGTCATCCTCTTTGTGCCATCTGGAGGTCAAGGCCTTTGTTGAGAAGTTGAGGTCGCTCTTGTCTCTCCACGAGATGGTATCTTAGAGCTCAACATGATGCGGATGGCCTCCTCCTCTTCCGATTCCCAAGCACGAAGAGGCCTTCTCCAAGAGAGGACCCACCTCTCCCCCCTCCCCCCACTCCCCCCCCCCCCCTCCCCCCCCCCCCCCCCCCCCCCCCCCCCCCACACAGCCCACAGTCCTTTACCCATCCCAGTTGCTGAGTGGAGAGATTGAAAAGACGTGGGAAAAGTTCGTAAAGTGGCTCCTCCGCGAGCCAAGGGTCTGTCCAGAAGAAGAGTATCTCACCGTCTCCAAAACTAAGTTGAACTGCAAAGAAGATATCCCTTGTGAGGCAGTTCTCCTCGGAAGCCATAGAACTTATCTCATGCCAAACCCCGGGTCTAGTTGGAATCAGATAATGTAGAGAATGAAAGGGAGTGAAACCGTTAATGCTTGCGATAGTTGAAGCCCAAACCAAATTCTTGTCCTTCAGGAACCTCCAAATACATTTCAGCAGCAAGACTTCGTTCTTTAAACGGATGCTGCCAATTCCCAAACCGCCTGCTTCCTTTGGTTTTTGCACTATCTCCTAAGACACCAGTGAGTTCTTCTGTTTTTCGCTGTCCCCTGACCAAAAGAAGCAGCAAATTTTCCTTTCAATCTCCATCACAATTCCATGTAGGCATGTAAGCAGGTCAGGACATACCTAATCAATGTTACCCTCCCACCGAAGGATAGCAGGTTTCCCTTTCATATTGCAAGCCTTCCTTCGATTTTGTCAAGCAGGGACTTCCAGAAAGAAAGATGTTTCATGTTGCAGCCTATAGGCAGCCCCAGATACTTCATCGGGAGCTTCTCGTGTGTTTACATCCCCATGAGTTTGACGCGTTAGACAACCAACCATCATCGACATTGATCCCGTACATATCTATTTTGGCCACATTAACTCTGAACCTGGAGATGAGACCAAAAGCGGAGACAATATGGTGGAGATTTCTGATGCTAGAGTCACACTTTGACGAGAAGAGGACAGTGACATCGACAAACTGGAGCAAGTTGTGTTGATAGCCATCGGGGAGAATGATTCCTTTAACTAGATTGAGATTTGCTGCCCTCTTTATAAGAATCTGTAGCCCTTCAGACGCGATGATGAAGAGGAAGGGGGGGAGAGGGTCCCCCTTCCTCAGTCCCCTCTCCAAATTGAAAAGGTTGGTGGGCGATCCATTTACAAGAACCGAGGCTCTTGTGCTTCTAATACAACCCTTGACCCAGCTGCACCAGCGAGAGCCGAATCCCATTATCTTGAGGAAGCTATCAAGGTAGTCCCAATTCACACCATAGAAAGCTTTTGAGAAATTCAACTTCATCATAACCCTCTTTCTTGGCAAATTTCAGATAGTCGATCAACATAGTATCATATACACAAAGTATCAACTCCCGATCAAGAAAGTGAAGTATCAACTAGTTCAGCATAGTGTAAATATGTATCAGTACAATATCAATTTGGAGTAGGGATGGTAATGGGTAGGATAGGGTATTGGTTAGACCCTACCCATACTCTAATTTTTTTTTGTTTGACCCATACCCTACCCTCGACCCTACAAATTTTTTATTGTTAGATTCATACCTACCTTCCTAGAGACTCAGGGTCTACAAGGTCTACAGGGTCCGACTCTTTTTAATCAAAAGTTAATTTTTATATATAATTTAAATAAATTTAAGATATCTACTACGTTACACATCAACATTCAATATAAAATTAACGAAACATCAAAATTTACAATTTAATTTCAATAGTACAAGATTTTTCTTTTCGAGTTTGAAGTACATAAACAATTCAACAAAAGAAATATATAGAATGTCGGCTTCTAGTGATTCATTGTATAAGCTCGTTGTATAATAACATAATAAATATGTTAAAGTTAACCATAAAGTATATTATATATATTAGCAATATGGTCTAATTAGGGTAAAGTCTAAAGTATGATAAAAATGTAAGGGTGGAATCTGACCCACATGATCTAACTATGAATTCATACCCTAACCTAGACCCTACTTCTAAACAGGACCCATATCCATACTCTATCCTAGACCCAGTCAAAGTCAACATATCATAAATCCGTAAAATAAGAGTAGAGGTTATGGGTATGGGTATTTCTGCCATCCCTAATTTGGAAGCTTCAAGCCGCGTTTTCGGGAAATTGACAGTGAGAGGACTTTGAGTTGGGCCGCCGTTGAATTGAGCCAAACGGGCCACTCCGGCAAATTGAAATGGCCAGCGCAGCCCAAATTTGAAATGAAAGCTACGCTTTTTAGACCTCGCTAAAATGATAAATGAAAATGGTCCCTATGAATGCTATTGCTATGTAGTTTGTGTATAGGTTGTCTTCAATTCTGTGCACTTTATTTTCCATGGATCAATAAATCGCCGGCAGATCAAAGTTCTAATCTAACTAAAGAAATCACAATTCGAGTTATTGAGAACGCAACAATGTTAAATATATATTTTTGAGAGCTTTACTATTTTTTAAAAATTCTAGTTAATTTAAATTTAAATTAATCAGTATAGTAAGTTTCCAAATAATAGATAACATCAAACTAGAAAATTTTGAAGGATTATCGAAGATTTTTTAAGGTTATAAGAAGGAATGTGGCAACGGACATAATACACTCTTATTTGGATAGAATGAGTATCTAAATACTAGGTAGCATCAACTAAGAAAATTTTGAAGGATTATCGAAGGCTCATTTTTTAAGGGTATGAGAAGGGATGTGGCAACGGACATAATACACTCTTATTTCGGTACAGTGAGTATCCAAATATTAGATAGTATTATAACATTTCTTGATTCAATCAATTGTCTCTACATACCAACACAAACAACACGAGTCGTTTCTAGAGCTGAACCTTGTTAATATAGATAGTACTAATCAAATTACTTAGCCTTTTTTTTTACTTAGCCCTTTCTGAAGATATCATTAATAGAGTATCATATTCAACTCTCCTTAAATATGTGACGTCCTCTAGAAGTCACAAGTATTTAAACACGTTTAATGTTGGAGTTCTTTTAAAATATTTGTAATAAAAATACTGCAACTTGTTGATATGGATAGTCTCAATCAAACTACTTCTTTCTGAAAATATCATAATCAAAGTATCACAAATATCAACATATCACAAGTATCAACAAGAAAAAATATAAGGATTATTGAAGGCTCCTTTTCTATGGGTATGAGAAGGAATGTGCCGGGGAACATAATAAACTCGTATTTATTGGTTAACTCAACTAATCCAAATTTGTTGGAGCTCGCATGCTAACAACATGTGGTGCATGAATATGTTCCAGGATATTATCGATCGGTATTAAGTATCCTGATCATCCATGACCCACTACAATAATAATAATAATAATAATAATAATAATAATAATAATAATAATAATAATAATAATCGCCGCAATGCATCCCAGCATAACATTAGCTGGAGGCCGAGCTCATTTTTTCTTTAGCTACAATGTCAATGGCCTGATAAATTGCGTGACGGATTTTTTTCAGAAATCTTATCGTAACACCTACTGTATGGGTACTAATAATTAAAAAAATTTGAAAAATAAATTTTTACAGTACGTCGAGATTTGAATCATAGATTTCCTATAAATTGTACACTTATTGTGCCGCTAGGCTAAATGCGTCTTGACGCACTAATAATTAATCAAAATAATCAATTAAGTCATCCTAAAATACCAACAACAAGATATTTCGAATTTGATTTATTGTAAAAATAAAAATTATAAATTTTTTTCGAAATTTTTTTTCACTTTTCAAAATTTTGCCAAACTCTAATCTGATTTCTGGTTTAGTTGGCTCTTTAGATGTTCAAATAAAACTTAAAAAATACGGAATTGAAAACGAGATTTCCTCGAAAAGGTAAAGCAACCCGAGGTTGTAAGAAATCTAGGCCAGGCCCAGTACAATGTCCGGACAACGATGGGCCCCAACCCGAACCTCACATTTTAATGAGTAGTAATGCTAAAGTCCTCCCGGTGGACCCGCGTAAAGCCCGTATGAGAGTGAGTGCATCCCCGCCCGCGGTCTGAAAAATCTCGACCAGCCCACTCTCGATCCTAGGACGTGCATCATACTCCCTACCATCCCCACCCTCAATAATCACGCCAAGTCAAAACTGCCACTGGTCCAATTATCAAAAGACTTTCCTCGACAACAAAAAAAATCAAAAAACTTACATTCATTTAAATAGTTATTGGATTGAAATTTTACCCACCAAATAAATATTATCGAAGAATCCTTCTTAAATGGGCCGGACAGTTGCTCCACTGTGAAAATAAAAACTTAAAAAATCTGCGTTTGTCTCACGCGCAATAGCCGGAAGGTGACGTCACGAGTGTAAAGGTCCAGGCGTCCTTTATTTCTCCGCCGACACCTGCGCAAGTATCCAAAATGCAGGCACGGAAACCGGAGCTAGCCCTTCTTTTGTTACTTTCGCGTTTTATCCAAATAGATTATTATTATCCGCATTAAAACAGGTCAATGTCAAAAAATTTGTTAGAAGTTATTAATTAAAAAATATACTCGGTTAAAATTTAGATTATTCAATTTATTGAATATTTTAAATATTCGTTAATTTTAACCAAAATAGATTATTATTGTTTGTTGATTTAAAATTGGTAGATTTATGGATTAAAAACACTTTAACTACTCTAAAAGGTTTGGATTAATTATACTCGTCAATATTGTAATTAGAACCTTTGATAAAATGTTTTTTACGTTGGATTAATAATGGTCAAATTCCGATTAATTATACTCTTCAATATTGTAATAAACATCAAATAATCACAAACAAAAAATGGAGTTAGACGAGAAAAGTCCAAAAAGAATAAAAGATGCTTAGGAGATTCCAGTTCATGTGAGGAAAAAGATGGCGTTGCTTTGATCCTACTCCATCTATAAGGAGTAAAAAACAAATATCCCCGTATTCTGATTATTTTATTACATAACTCTCAGAAAGGACAAAAAAATATATTAACCAAACTATCCGATCCAAATTTGTATTAATGAGTTTGACAAGTATTCAAATATAAGAAGTATAAACCAAAACAATACAGAAGGCGAACCAACGGAAAAAACAAACGGAGACTAATTCCGCGGGATATAAAAGTAAAATATAAAAGCACACGCAAAAATTGCTTCACTGCCAGTTCATAGATCTCCCGTTGAAATTCTTTTTACCTAGAACCTTCTGCTTTAACCGTTCCTTGACTGGAAAACTTTTGCACATTCATTTATTCTAGATATTAATTAATTTGATTTGCGAGAGAGAGAGAAGAGGAGACGAGGAATGGAGGGAGGTGACGGGACCGTGAGGTTAGGCGCGGTGCACCTGAGGCCGGATCGGGCAGGATTCGACGCCGGGCCGGACGCGTCGGTGTCGTCGCCGGTGACGAGGCAGAAGGCCGCCGCGGCGAAGCAGTTCATAGAGAATCACTATAAGAACTACTACCAAGGCCTTCAAGACCGCATGGAGAGGTAATGAGCTTCGAAAATTTTACGATTCCTTGGAGAAGTCAAACGGAGGTCAAAGTCTGAGCTCAGGTTGTGGTTGGTTGATTCGTGATTTCCAGGCGGAGGACGCTCCAGAGGAGAGCGCAGGAGGAGCAGGTGTCGAGCGAGGAGCAGGAGGAGATGCTCCGCAACTTGGAGCGGAGGGAGACGGAGTACATGCGCGTCCAGCGGCGGAAGGTCGGGATCGACGACTTCGAGCAGTTGACCGTCATTGGCAAAGGCGCGTTTGGCGAGGTGAGCACGATCCACCGTGTGGTAGTGTTTCTGTTGCTGATGCAGTGAATTGGATTGGATTGGATCAGATCAAGTTGGATAGGCGTCGGTGATCTGTTTTGTAGTGAATTGCGTTGTTGGAGGAATTGAGGTTTCTGATCGGATGTTTACTCTCGACAGGTAAGGTTGTGTCGGGGAAAAGCCACGGGGGAGATTTTCGCGATGAAGAAATTGAAGAAATCGGAGATGCTTAGTCGCGGTCAGGTGAGTGAGATCCTGGTGTTCAAAGCGTATTGCTTGGGATTGAAGATCAACTATTTGAATATTTGAGGAAGTAAAGTAGCTTAGCATTGCTCTTGTGCTTTTGGATGTGTAGCAATTTTCGGTTAGGTTAAGTTCTTTTGTTTCAGGTAGAGCATGTTCGATCCGAGAGGAATTTGCTTGCTGAGGTGGATAGTCGCTTCATCGTGAAGCTTTTTTATTCCTTCCAAGATTCCGATTTCCTATACCTGATCATGGAGTATTTACCTGGTGGAGACATAATGACATTACTTATGAGAGAAGATGTTCTTTCTGAAGATGTTGCACGTTTTTATATAGCAGAAAGCATTCTGGCTATTCACTCGATTCACCAACACAATTATGTTCACAGGTACGACAATATGCAGTATCTTCCCTTTGGTTAGTTCAAACAGATTGGATTTTCAGGTCAAGAAAGAGGTTTAAATAACTGAAATGTTGTATTCTTCCGAGGTGGTATGACACAATTTGTACCTGGAGAAATCTCGAAAGGGCAACCTTTAAACAGTTTTATTTAGTACATTTTAGGTTCTGAAACATTGCGGATATGAAATAGTTGATTAACTCTTAAAATATTAATAAAAATGCGTGTTCAGAGTTCTTTAACTTGAATTATTTGTTATATAGGGACATCAAACCGGATAACCTGATCCTGGACAAAGATGGCCATCTGAAGCTTTCAGATTTTGGATTATGCAAGCCCCTAGATGATAAGTACTCTACAATTTTGCTGGAAAATGAAGACCTCTCTCCCCAGGAAAACGGGAGTGAATATGCAGCGAATTCTGGCAGCGAGAGGGCCCCTTGGCCAATGCCAAAGGAACAGATTCTACGGTGGAAGCGTAATCGGCGTGCACTGGTACTGATTTGATTATACATGATCCATTTTCTCTCCTGTCTTGTCGATCTCAAAGCCAAACGTTGTAAACGTTGTATGTGTATATTTGCTTGATCACCCAGAAATGTGCTTTTATTTCCATGAAGATGTTTATCAACACTAGGAAGTCTCAGATATGAAGCATTTCTCATTCATGTGTGGCAGGCTTACTCAACTGTTGGAACTCTTGATTACATGGCACCAGAAGTCTTGCTAAAGAAGGGATATGGAATGGAATGTGATTGGTGGTCTCTGGGAGCAATTCTGTATGAGATGCTCGTAGGCTATCCTCCATTCTGTTCTGATGACCCGAGAATGACATGCCGCAAGGTAGAGTCTGAAATAGTTGTCTGTCATTTGTTGGCATTATTAGTCTGAAAATATTTGTTTCTTTGCTGGACTCTTTCTTATTTTGTTCATATGCTTAAGATAATCAATTGGAGAACATGCCTCAAGTTCCCTGATGAACCGAAGGTGTCAAAAGAGGCCAAGGATCTTATTTGTCACTTGCTTTGTGATGTTGATACGAGGTTTGGGACCAGAGGAGTAGAAGAACTTAAGGTAGCTCCATCCCCAGAATTTTGAGATTCACATTCAAATGAAGCGGATTTCAGAAGTTCGTTCTTTCTAATTTATAAGGCACTTATATTATATTTCGCCAACTGTTCTGAACTTTCTGGTGCAGCTCTATTTTTGTGATTTCAATACCCTTAAAATCAACCTCACACTTCGAATTTGAGATGGTACATCTGTTGAGAACTTCTACTGTTTCAGGCTCATCCATGGTTTAGATGCATTCAGTGGGATAAGCTGTATGAAATGGAAGCGGCTTACAAGCCATCCGTCAGTGGCGAATTGGATACACAGAATTTCGAGAAGTTTCCTGATGTGAGTGCATAAAAAATAATGTAGAATACCTACCTACTTCTCGCTTCTCTATAGTTCAGTACCACAATATGTTTGGTACTGACATGTTATGACACTCCAAATATTTTTCTATTATGTCAAGTGCATAATAAACGATTTTATATCTTTGCTAAAGTTTGCTTCTTTGCAGTTACAAGGCCCCCCATCTACGTTACCAAGTGTGGGACCTTGGAGAAAGGTAATTGTGATGCTGGAACCCTTCTTTTCACTTGATGCATAATGTGTCTTTCTCCCACTAGCTGTGGGGACACAACCTACTTCGGAGTTTCGCATAATCTCTATATCCTGACAATCCTCCATTCAAAATGATCTTTTGACCATCACCAACTTACTTACTCATGCTCTGTCAACAATAAATGTTCGTTCCGATCTCCATTGCAAATTCATTTGATGCTAAAATTCATGTTAATCGGTGCAGATGTTGACATCAACGGATACAAACTTCATTGGTTTCACTTTCAAAAAGTCGGATGTTTTTAAATCTTTGGAAAGTTCAGGTAAACCTTCTCCTTAGACAGCTTCGCTATTTTGGTGCTTCGGGTAACTCTGCTTTTTGACTCTGACGAGGACAAGAGATGTGAACATTATATGATCCTTACAAAAAAAAAATTAAAATCTCTGGTATTCATAGTTGAACATTGTCAGACTCTATTTAGGGACTCCGGACTCTCCCAATGATTTTTTTATATATTCGCAAGACTTGAACCAAGACTATCTTAAATGAATTTAAGTCCTTTACACTTGTCCAACTCGGTGATCCTTACGGTTTTGATTGCAGGTGTAGACGTGAAACCAGATGGTTCGCCAAATGCCCCCTCTGTGGTCTCCTTGTTAGGTACGTCCTTCTCCTAGCTGGCTATATAGCTAATTCAACCAAGCCAAAACGAATGGTACCTTATTCAATTATTTCTCCTTGTGATATACCAGACCAGTTGAATTTGCATGGAACAACAAAATCTGAAGGGGAACAACAGCGGAAACCAGAAATTCCTTTACCGTTTCCTCCTAAGCGGGGGTAAGTACTTATAAGTATCAAACAAGTATTGGTCAACGAGAGAAATTTATACCAAGCTGAAAATTTGGGGAGGAATTGTATAGTTGCTGCGTCAATAAGTACACATCAGCTTGAGTTTTGACATCGTATCTTATCTCATATAAGCGCAATTTTTCCGGTGTGCAAACATTGTTATATTGATATTGTACAGTGAAGTGGGCATAATGATCGTCCAATAAGAACTTTTAATGAAAGAAACCAAGTTTCAATGGATATTGTGCAATTGGTGGTTGTACAATTGATTGGGGAAAGAACAACACCAAGTGCTCGAATTCCTCCTCCCTGCATGGCATGATTTAAATTAGATTTATTTTTTTTGAGGGAAAATAATGCCAATAGCAAAGTTACAATCAAAGTTAAATTAGATTTATTTTCCAAACAAAGGAATAGCTCAAGCTTCAAAGATACACCAAAATTTAAATTTCGTGAATGAAAATATATTATTATTAAAATCACCTCAAAAGTAGGATCTTGTAACAAACCTAATTGGGAAATTAGAGTTCTAATGATAGAATCGGGGAAAAGGAATTGAGAAGGAAGATAGGGAGAGTCGGGGAGGGAGAGAGAGAGAGACGGGAAAGGAAGAAACGTCTGTTTCTTTTAGGATTTATGTCAAAATATCAAGATCATCCCATACATTTTCATCTACTACTATTTATACCCTTCCTAAGGCGGCTTATATGGTTTATTACCATTCAGTCCCAAAACTCTGACTAATGTGCACTTAGGTCCTCTCATTCATGAAATCGAAAATCGAGCTTGCTTAGTAATCACAGAACAGATCATGCTCCCTTGAGAGAATGGCAACTTGGAATATACTTGACCGACCTTGAACCCACAAAACTTGGTACGAGGAACAAAAGGTGGCACCTCCATCGTGCCCTTGAAACCAAAAGCAACACCAGCAAGTGACTGTCTTTCATTGAACTGAATGTATGAGTATTTCAACTCTTGGATGCTAGATGTTCCACCCTCAATACTGAAAACCAAGTTTGTGTTTTTGGATTTGTATTTCATCTCAACTCTTCCTTCCGCTTGGCTATTCAATTTCTCAGCTATCACCAGAAAAGGCTACCACTAATTGTTGCAGGACCTGCATCTGGAAAATTTGGTGCAGTTGAAGTTAGAAAACTGGATAAAACCATTAATGGTCGCATTGCTTCTCGTAAACCCATAATAAGCAGTGAAATTTGTATCTGTAAAATGTACTCATCGGCACCAACAGCAAACATTCCAAGTTCAACATCAAATATAGTTGCCATGGAATTCAATACAGCCCTGGTATGAAAGGCAAACTGTGTGTGAAGTTTCGGTTTGATTTTCACCGCCCTACCATCTTCAAAGCCTTCGTGGATGCTACTTGTTAGAGATGAACTTATCCAGAGCTCGACATGCCAAATGCAAGAGTGACGGACAATAAACAACCATCTCCACCTCTGCATTTTTACTGCCAAGAGTACATGCACCATGCTCTTTCATTCCAGGGTCCCATGCCTTTGGAATAGCAGCCAAAAAGTCATCATTGCCATGCCTGTCTCCCGCACTCATGGTCACAAAATTTTCAGTCTCCTCTTCCAGCTTGCTAAGTTCTTGCTCAATAAGTCCAGGCAATTGTCTTAAGGTACCAGCTGCTGTCATCACAACTACATCTGTCACGCCTTCCTAGATATTATATTGCACCCAAAACCAATTTTCCAGGGAAGTCTCCAGTCAAGAGTACGATAAAATTGTTGACCCCATAAGGTTGCTGCTGGATCGGAAACATGACAACGAACTCGAGGACCCTGCCAACATGTTTGCAAATTGAACCAGAAAATACTTCATCACTAGTAAAATTCTGAAGGAATCCATCATCAGTCAAGCTAAGCCTAATTTCATGAGCAAGGTCCGAGAGCGGGGCATCATCTTTGCGGAAGAAGAGGAAGAGCTTCGCCGGAGCGTCGTCGTTTGTTTAATTAATTTGTTGATGTTTGGTTGTTGCGTTTGTTTAATTTGTTGATGTTTGGTTGTTGTGTTTATTCTTCTCTGTGAGTCAAAGGAGAAAAAAAATTAATGGCTTTTTCTTTGAGCCAGAGAGAGAATAATTAATTTCCGTTTGGTTAGTGCGTTTTGGGAAGAAGAAGACGAAAAAGAAAAAGAAGAGAGGAGAAGGAGGAGAGAGGGAAAAAGGAGAGAGGGGGAGGAGAAGAGACAGCCACATCATCCGATTTTGATGAGGTGGCACGTTGAGTTGGTCGGGCAGGTTCTGGGCAGGTTCGTGCTCTGCCCGTGGACCTAAGTGATGTTAATTGGCTGTGGTTTGACTCAATTGATGAGTCTTTTACTACAGGGTACTAAAGTAATTTTTTGCGATACCATAAGGTACTAAAATGGACTTTTTCTAATAAAAAAAATCTAGCCGTACTCAATACCATAGTTTTAAAATACGAATTTTGGTATAGGCTAGATTTTGTCCGTTTCCAGTTCGTCCGCTCCGACCGGTCGGACAGGACAGTTTTTATTAATTTTTTACTATTATTCGAATAATATGTAGACTCAATAGTCAAAATATAGATTTCAAAATTCACATTTTAGAAATATCAACCAATTTATAACATATAAAGTCCATTTTTCTTTGTTGATTTAAAAATTTTGAGCATATGATACAACTTTCTTGTTTTAATTTTTGCTAATTTAGATAAAATTCGGTCAGACCAGATAGTCTGAGTAAAAAATCAATACGAACTGTCCGGTCATACCGGATTTTGGGCGATCTGACCAGAGACCATTTTTAGCCATAAAAACGGGCCGCTCTTATGAACGATTTGACGGACCACTAATCAGACCGTATTTTTTAAAACTATGCTCAATACTAAAAAAATGACAAAGAAAAACTCAAAGCTTCAGAAAATCAGGGATCAGAGGAGGGGGACGATGAATCAAAAAGTGGGCTGGTTTATATTTTTTTAAGAGGAAGGGAGGAGGAAAAGGGCCGAATGGAATAAGATGCAGAGACTGAACGATGATGTTAACGGCAGATATATTATTTATCTAGTAATTATGTATTTTTTTAAATCAAGTAATTATGTTACCATATAGTTCAACATCTTTGTAAATGTTTAGGCGATAATTAATGTTTACAAAATTATTAAACGTAAACTTTAATGGATAATTATAATACTTACTTACAGAAAAAAGGTAATAATTTATTGAATATACTATGTAAATCCTACATGACATGACCCATGATGCATAAAGAGACGTAAAAAATATATAAAAAATAAAAAGCGTAAATAGATAATATCCACTCGATGTTTGAACTCGATAAGTCAAAATATCCGAAAATATCATAAGGGTCATCAAAATATCTCAAGCCTAGTGAAACATTAGTAGAATGTTCCACCACCCAATTCGTCAACTCAAAATAATATCTATCAAAATCGATCTACAGAAAAGAAACATCATATTCCTGAATTATATATGCAGATATAATACAGAGAAGAAATCCAATTGGATAACATAATATGACTTCGTAATATCTCGTCATTACAGCTGATCTTTTTTTTTCAAATTTTGTTGACATCGATCTCGAAATTCATTACAGGCATTGCTGTTTGCAATGTTGCAGTCATTTTTCTTTTTAATTCTCTGGTATTATAATCAAATGCGACTAAATATAATGGTAATAGTTATTAAATCACAAGATTTAAACTTAAAATTGTATTCACGAAGATTTGATTTCTTTATTCAAAAAGTGGAATTCTATTTATCTGAATAAGGACATGTATAATATACTTATTAAAAAGGACATGTATAATATCATGTGCACAAACTGAATACATTTCAGACAAAAGTTTTTTTTTGGTAGGTAAATTAACTTCATTAATTTTAATTATAATATTTACAGTTTAACTAGTGTAAGGATTGCAACGGTAAAATCGAGTGGAAAAAATCGTGGTAGAAAAATGGTACTCCGATAAAAAAAATTTATCTTGAAGTTGATATCACTATAATTAAATTTACATCGAAATACCCGATTTACAAAAAAAAGTAAGCATGAACTCCCCACAAGAATTAAGCGACATAAATCCGGATTGAATGCTGCAAGTATTTCAGACAAATACTCGGATTGAAACGACCTCTTTAAAACCAAAACAAGAAATTCTATGCTCTCACTGATATATTTGATTACCAATTTATCGAAACGTAATTCTATATAACCAGAATAATTTATTATTATCTTTGTGATACTCCATTAAGGTATTAAGAAAAAACTCAATTTATTTTATTTTATTTATATCAATAAGGTGTGCTCATTTTTTGCCAAATATTTTGAAATAATTTTAAAGTTAAGCGTACTTGGTCGTTAATTTTTTTTTAAATTAATTTGATTCTTGTTTACTATCCATATCAACAAGTGTAGTTATTTTCTGGCAAAAAATTTAAAAAAAATTCTAGAATTGATAGTTTTTCAAGATGTGTGTGAGTGATGACAAACACGCTAAAAAAGACTCGTTGATCTGTAGAAATAATCGGCTAGATCATGCATTACATTTGCAAGACTGCTTACTTTATACTAAATATCAGAAACAATATGGATTATATATTTTTTCATAAATTTTGTTTTAATAAAAAAGAGATTATAATACATAAGGATCGCCACAAACCAAGGGGCTGCGGTGGCTGGCTAGAGTCCAGACTCTAGACACAGCGGTAAGGACAATAGATTTTTTTTTGTAGCAGCTGGAAGGCCAAGAAAATATCTGCCCCGTCCCCTAGCGGCGGATGACGTGGCACTTTTCTTACCTCGACACGTGTAAAAGCGGGGACAACTGTAACGTTCTTTTGTCCCACTCCGATACCCTATTTCCCTCTCCTCTCCTTCTCTAAATCCCTTTCCCCCCTTTCAGATATTTTCTTCTCCAAAGTATTCCCAAAATACCCTTCTCCTTCTCCGCCATAAATATAGAGATAGAACTTGGAAGCTCATTGGCGGTTATATTGTGAACGGGAGGATTAATGGACACGTACCGCAGGGCGAGTTCGGGTTCGTCCGAGTTGACTCGCGACGGCTCGCCGTCCGGGTTCGCCTCCCAGGTGATAAAGATCGTGCCTTTCGTCTAAATTTCGTTTCTTTTTGTTTTTTTTTTGCCCTCTAGCTTAAGTGAGTCACAAAGAGAGCAACTTTAGGATGCCTTGGGTAAAGGGTAAAGATGGGTTTTTTTGCGGAGGACAAATATGTTTTTATTCTGGGGTTTTGAAGAAGTTGTTGCGGTAGTGCAATTGTATGAATCATTTGTAGCAGGAGGAAATCACTGGAGGGATTTCATTTTTTGCTTGGATCAACTCTAGGTTTCGTTTGATTTCGAAATGATACGTGTTGATTGATTGCTTTTTGGTGGTAGTTCGGATAGTTGGAAATTTGGATAGTTCGGATTCGGATTATCCGGATGCTCACCCTTAGTAGTGTCTAGTATTTATCGGCTTAGCTTAGTGTTGAAGTCTCACATGTTTGCAATTACTTGATCAGGATGTGCTTGGGACCGAGTCTGCTTCTGCAGAATGGACAGATGAGAAACATAGCCTTTACCTCAAATCTATGGAGACATCTTTTGTCAACCAGTTGTATAATTCGATGGATCTTCTCGGTTGGTGTTCACAGCAGGATATGCCAAACCCGGAAGCCATTCAGCATCACGATGTTTGTACTCCTTCTGACGAGGTTGGGATCTATCTCTGTCTCGGTTTCTTCATTGTCGTGTCTCTGTCCACATCTTTAACTTCTCTCCTGCTCTAACTTTTCAGTTCAAGGTTCTCCGGGATGGCTGCTGGGATAAGATTAATTTTCACAAGTCTGGGCCACAACCAAGTACGTCTACCGAATCCCAGGTCCATTTAAAGAGCCCTTGGATCCAGCACTTTAGGTCTTCGAGGAAATCCAGGGTTGTGACATCACCTGGCGCACAACAAGTTTCTTCTCTGCCGGCAGTAGCATATGGCAAGGTTTCTCCTATGATTGGAGCAGCTTCTTGTTCAAAACATCCTCATTCAAGTCAATCTAACTTGCATCATCATTATCTTCAACTGGTTGACGACAATGCAGGTGCTCTCAGTCAATATTTTGTTGTGCATCGATGATCATTACTTTCCGCTGTGTTTGGCATGGTTCTTTTTGATGTACAAGATTCCTCTTCAATCCTCAGTTGATTCTTTTAGTTTACTTGAGCTCTTAAGCTATTATCATAGGAATTGGATGCATATCTTCCTTTTTCAATTATGTGGGTCCTCCAAGGACCGAAAAATACAATTTGTTGCATCTTTATTTTATAAGTGTTTATAGCACTAGTTAGAGTACTCTTCATGTGCTTCGATGTGGAACAGACCTCTCTGCAAACACTTGATATGATCTTCTGATTTCGATAAAACAAAATTGTTCTCGGTTTCCGCTGTGAATCCAATCATGTGCGATATGGTATCAATTAGAGGTATAATCCTTACATATCAAGTTATAGTACTATCGTTTCTACGAGTAATCAGGCATGCTAGTGCTTGTGTTCGAGATGAATTCAACTCCATTATTTTCTGTAGAGGTGTCAGATCAGAACTTCGTAGATGAAGATAACGAGAAAGAAGATGCAACCAATTGTTGCAGCTCAAAGAGGATGAAGACAACCCCTGAAGCATCAAGCAACGACCAGGTAACTGTTGCAATAGTCTGCTTACTGGCAGCTCGTCATATTTTCTTTTTTATTACAGCAAACAAATCCAAAATCCGGTTTAATTTGGTCATCTCTTGTAGGTGGTGCCTTCTGGCAAAAAGCTTCCTCTGAAAGAAGAGTAAGAACTCCTGTTCTCTAAAATGGCAATTGGCATCCATGGATGGCTCGAGGAACCGTAGGCAGGTTAATGAAAAGATTGTTGAAGGAGCACAAGCCCGCCGGGATCCAAGATTGCTTCGAGGAATTAAGGTTGGTCGCAACGGCTTGGTGCGGGTAAGAGAGGTCGAAAAGCTAGGGAGATATGAACATGTTGTTATCTGTGTAACAACTTGATAGCATATGTACATATGTTTTCGGCTAAGAACACGGTCTGGTGCTAGAGCTACAATGTGAAGGTGGTTCCGAGCTTTCTAGTTCCACCTGCTTATTCTTTGACATAAAACGAGTGCAGTTGCTGATTCTGTACAGAGACTTGCAACGTTTTTGAATCGAGTTTCGCCAACCATTCCATCTGCAGGGTTAACTTATGATTCAGGTGAACCTTATCCCTGCGTTGCTTATCCAATTTGCCCACGTGCAAGAAGCACATACCGTGTCGCGACGGGGTCCAATCCAACTGCGTCCACATCTGTTTTTTTATAAGCAGAACGTTCGGATGTCACGCTGGCTTAGGACGAGTCCAAGTCCTAGAAGGAGAGACATTCGATGTCTTGCAAAAGAGGACGATAGATCTTAGGGCAAATTATCCTCGGGTCCCTGTGTTATGATTTTATCATTCGCAGGTTTCTATGTTATGGAAATAGTGTGTGAGGTCCCTGTATTTTAAAAAATATTGGCATGAAGTCCTTGGTCACCGGATCGGAGATTTTTTCCGGCGGAGAGCCATCTGAAATGACCAAAATACTCCTAAATGAAAAAAATTCACCTTTTTCAACCTTTAAACACCAAGAATATCCAATTAGAACACCAAGAACATCTAATTAAACCCAACAAAAATAACATCAACACAAACCTAATCAATCCAGAAATTCAATTAAATCCAACCCCTTCTTCCTTGTGTACCTCGACTGGGAAACCCTAGACCGGGAGGAAGCTGAGGGCCAACTCCTCCAACAACTTCGAGTTCCTCTACCTTGGGACCGTCGTGAGCTCGCACAATGTGGAAGTTGGGGAGACCTGCCCGGACCTGCGGGAGAATGCCGGGTCGGATCCTACTAGAAAGATGGGCTCGCCGGAGCTCCTCCCCTTACCCCGCTGGAACCCGCGCAACGGCGAGGTGAACTCTACCGCCGACGACGAGTTCTACTCCCCGAAGGGATCCTAGGGGACTGAGTCCAGGTCCAGGCGGGTGCTCGCGGCCCAGCCCACCGACGAGATCGGGTCGAGCTTGAGCTCTCCCTCGTCAAGCTCCGTTTCCAGGTCGTCGGCTTTGTCCAGTCCTCAGTTACCGGCACTAGTCTGCAACATGAACGGCCTAATGAACTTGTCATCCTCGCGTTGAGGCCTCTCTCTTGGGTTGGATTTAATTGAATTTCCGGGTTTGATTGATTAGGTTTGTGTTGATGTTATTTTTGTTGGGTTTAATTAGATGTTCTTGGTGTTCTAATTGGATATTCTTGGTGTTTAAAGGTCGAAGAAGGTGAGTTTTTTTTGTCTTTATTTAGGAATATTTTGGTCATTTCAGATGGCTCTCCGCCGGAGAAAATTTCCAATCCGATGACCATGGACCTCATGCCAGTATTTCTTAAAACATAGGGACCTCACACACTATTTTCATACCACAGAAACCTGCGAATGATAAAACCATAACACATGGACCTGAGGGTAATTTGCCTTAGATCTTATCTTGTTTTCACTGGTAAATTCGACAAAATAAAATTTAATGTTAGTCTAAAATTTCGAGATTTACATTAAATTGGCTAAATTATTATTTTTTTGGCAAAAAGATATCCACGACTCCACGTAATTTCTCTCTCTCCCCTACGGCCTTCCTCGAATATTCATCTACATTATTAAGCATGGGACACGTTTAAACATACATACAACGCGTAGAAGCTGATCAATCGACTTTGGTGCAAAGTTGCGAAATACATTGAAAAAAAAACATATATGATTTGAAAAAATATCGTATTTTTTGGTCGAATTAACCTGTATTCAGATTTGATTATTATCCCAAAACAATTTATTATCTAATTTTGACACATGCATTCTTCCAAATTCGATTGTCAAATTAGAACAATAATGATCTTGCCAAATGTCATAAACTCGTAGGATGGAAGATCAAAGGGTTAAATAAATAGAATAGAAGATAATAATAAAAAGGTAATCTGAAATAGAAACAGCACACGCAAGACGCCCCACCCCTCGCCCGGGTGTCGTTCGCTCGTCTTCTCCTCGCTTTCCAAGGAAGTTGGCGCCTTCGCTATAAGATTAAAAAAAAAGAAAAAAAAGGAGAGAAACAAAGGCGAAACACCTTAGCTTCTCTCTCCCTCCCTCTTCCTCTCTTCAATTTACAATTTAGGGTTTCCCTAATCCATCCCCCTTCTCCTAATCGTCCCTCCGCCGCCGGTCCTCTCTCGTCATCTCAAACGCAGCGTTTCGCAATGCCGCCACTTGCGTCGGCGTCGAGGGCGGCGCTCCGGTCCTTGCGTAGATCGCGGAACAGCCTCCTCGGCCGCCACCCCGACCACTTCTCCTCCTCCAGACCCGGCCTTCGTGGCATCGCCGGTGTCCCCACCCCTGCCATCCACAGACCGAGCCCCGAGAATTACCAAAATGCCCTCCCCCGCGACGCCCATCCCCAAGCGTTCCAGAGGCGGCCTTTCCTCGGATGCGGGGACGGCGACGAGGGCAGCGTCCTCTCCAAGGTCTACGAGGAGAGGCTAGTCCTAGGGTAATTCCGTAATTTGATCGATCTCTTTGGTTTGCTTTTCTCTCTCTTGTTTTTTTTTTCTTCTTCTTTCCCCCTTTGGGTGGCTGATGAATGACGTGGCGTGGACACAGGTACTCCCCGGAGCAGTTATTCGACGTGGTCGCGGCTGTGGACCTGTACCACGGGTTTGTTCCGTGGTGCCAGCGGTCCGATGTGGTTAAACGGTATCCCGACGGGTCGTTCGACGCTGAGCTCGAGATTGGGTTTAGGTTTTTGGTGGAGAGTTACGTGTCTCATGTTGAATTACAAAGGCCCAAGTACATTAAGGTACTCTATTTGTTTTCTTCGTTATAATGCTTCCTCTCAATTATGGAAGCTCGGTGGAATGGGTGCTGTAGAATGATCCTAGGATTTAGAGCTTTTGGCGTGGCATTGAAATGGGGGATATGCTTCAACTTGGTGTTTGTTTCTTGTGATGGCCAGGCGCTGAATTCTGTTTGTTGTCGGTTCTAGAGGCTGTTTTGTGTGGTCTAGATGCTTTTATCTATCAAATCCTTGGTTCCAATTCTCCATAGCTTGATGTTACATGTGTTGATTATTATCTGTTTCATCTTGATGTTTTACTTTCAGACGACCTCATCAGAGAGTAATCTGTTTGATCATTTGATAAATGTTTGGGAGTTCAACCCTGGACCAGTTCCAGGGACTTGTGACCTTCACTTTCTGGTGGATTTCAAGTTCCAGTCACCGCTTTACAGACAGGTAATGACTCCATCAGACAAGACACGTTATGAATTCAAAGTGCTTAATATATATGAATGTATACCATTGAACAAACCTTCAAAAGCATGCTCATTTATGCATCCACTTGCTTATCACCAACAAATGTTGGTGGTGTCGTGTTCTCAGGATTGTCAGGAAATTTTTGATGTAGACACTAGTTGTGAAGGCATCGACTAGTTGTGAGGGCATCGAGCTATCATATTCTTTCTCTCTTTACTGGCTAGAAAAAAGTGTTCCTTTATCCATTCAAGGAAGGCATGTCAACAATCTGTTATTCTTGAGTTTACTCTGGCTGAGATGCTCTGAGGTTACTTACTGAAGCCTGCAGAAAGAAGTGTAAATTAGAATATTTTCTGGAATGCATCATTGATAATAGCAAGAATGGTGGACCCTGAAAGTTCTTCTAGCCATACATATCGCCGACTTCATGCAATAAGTGCTAGATGCTCTCTGTTTCATTCACATGTATGTGCATCGTAATTGTCTCAGCTGCCATGATTGTTGGATGTTAGAACGTGTCCATATTTTTGTGTACGCTGCATTTGATCTACTCTGTTTTGCTAAAACATGAAAAGAGATGTGCCCTTTTACATCAACCCAACATCTGAAGGTTTTCGGGGGCTCTAAATTATGAAGTGAGATTTAGCGAAACAGGAATTTTGGAAGTTCACACCTCAAAGCTTATGATAGATTAGGATATCAGTTAACAAGAAGTGTGGATCTTTTGGAGCAATCAATATTCAGACTTTATATTTGAAGCAGGAAACTTGGTGTTGGCAAGTTATGACATTTCTTAGCGTCAATTGTTTCTTTTGACAACCTTGGTCATTACCTAACAGGAAGGAAGAAAGAATCTAACGACTGGTGTAATTATTGTGCAAAGAGCCCCACGTGTGGCTTTGCAGGCAACAATTTATATCTTGTATCTGGAATAGCTTTTGAGTGCTAATTTCCTTGTTGGCCTTGTTTGGCAGGTGGCATCCATGTTTTTCAAGGAGGTTGTCTCTCGACTGGTCGGATCATTTAGTGAACGCTGCCGCTTGATTTATGGTCCCGGGGTCCCTGTCCTGGAGAACTCTTACGGAGAGAAAGTATAGATGGAAGGAAGTTTGTTAACTGTAGCCTGATAGCAGATGAGATTCATGCATCCTGCAGATATAGCACCCATGGATAGCCACTCCGATTTCTCCGGATTGAGCTTTCGCTCACTGTAATTCATGGTTTCAATTTCTTCTTTGCCCCATTTGGCATTCTTTTGTCTTGCCTTTTTTCTCATTTTAGTTAAGCTCTGATGGTTAATTATTACCTATTTATGATGATGGCATATGCCATTAGATTATGACACAACCACACATCATGAATGCGCATATAACTGTACCCTAAGCTTAAACATTCGCCGGAAACGACGTCGGCCCGAATCATATTTGTATTAGCAAAGTGGTGTTGGTGGATCTCGTGTAAATTTCCCCGTATGATGTTGCTGGACATGCAATTGCGAACCCAGTCTTGCTCGTGGTGTTACTCACCGTTGGGTTTTGGACATGGAAACTGATGGTCTTCAAAACAATTGATTAACCGGCGATTCAAGTTCAAAACTCTTTGTATTTACGGGTAGAAATTGCGACTGCAAGCGTGGTAAGAGCCACTCTGCACGTATGTTCATCCCATCCGTGCAGAGTAGCTCATCTTCACGGGCTCGGGGATTGGCGATGTTAGACAAGGCCTGGATTCGATTTCCGGCCCAAGGATCTGTGGTGTTTACTGCTAAAAATGCACAAGAGTACTGTTATTTCGATCAGAATGGCTACTCTGGTTCCTCGCCTTTATTCGACTTATAATGGGCGGCTGATGCATAGATAGATGCCAAAACCAGTGGTCGGTTCACAGGCTAAAGCATCAACAAAAGAGAGATCCGATAAGGATTGACCGAATATACCTTCATTATTGGAAGAAAAAAATGGTAGGGCTGCGATGTTATGAGAGGGAAATAGAAAGCGGAGATGCTATCAATGAATAGTAGTATCACATAGCCGAATGTAGAACGTTTTAGGATTGAGGGTGGACGGTCCAGGACCTCCCTTGCCAAATGCCAATTTTTTTTAGTAGGTAAATATGCTTTATTAAAGAGAGAAGAAAAAAGGAAAAAAAAAACGAAAACAGGAAACGAAAGGAAGAAAAACCTATCTACAAAGTCCTGCCCAAAACCAACATCGACACCCCAAAACCCCTACCCATGAAACTCCTGCCCATAATTCTCAAACCCCCCCACCGAATAGCTGAATCCCCCTCTACTAAGCGTACAAGAGTTGTAGTAGAGAGTCTCACAAAAAATTTAAATATCGCAAAATCCAGAAGAAAAAAGGTAGATGGGAAAATAGCTGACTCGTATCCACAGCGATACACATTCAGCCAAACGAAAGAACTACTAGCGAACATACTCGCTATTTACAATAATTTTTAGCCTAGAAGCCCAACCCTACACAAATCGGTTTGATTTATTGGCTTCTATGTCATTGGCTTGATTTATAAGCATAAAAATCTATCCATCTAAGATTTTGAAATATATATAGATATTCTAATACAAATCGGTTTTGTATCTCATTTTGCTTGCACAAACCTTATCATGAAGTGAGACTCATGAGGCTTTGGCATAATGTGCCTAGTTTAAGGGATATGTTGAAGCTAACTTTTGTTGGGTGCTATTTAAATGTGATTTTTTGGCGAAAATTTTCTATTAGTGAGGCTTAAATCAAGACAATTTTTAGAAAATTCAAGTCTGTTTGATTGTGTTAAATATTAAATTTAATTTAAAAGTGTAAAAGATCACTATCACATTGCTATAACATTTTTAATTGTATATGTGGATTCTAGTTATTGGTTTTTATATCTATCAGGTTAAGAGTGACTTGTAGGTGACGGGGGGCTAGAGTTTTTTTTTAGACTTGTTCGTTTTTAGTATAATATTACATTGCATAATATTAATAAATAAATTTTATCTTTGAAAAAAACTGTCAGGTTAAGATAAGAGATCAGCTCAGTTCTTTTTTTATTGTATATGTGCGACCCAATTGAATAGAAGAGATAATTGGTTAATTTGTTCGTCGAGATTTTCTACCAAATGAAAAAAGGTGGCCGAAGATAGATTGAGATCTATAACTACCGACATGTCACATAGGGATATTAAACAAAAAAAGAGGCCGTCGTATTCCAGTTACGTCCCCCGATGCTATATCCAATAATACATTACCTTTTTGGGATGCTCCAGCTGGAAATAAACGTGACGTGGCAAGTTGAATCTTGAAAGTCCAATTGGCTGGTCCTCTAGTAGGTCATCCAAAAATTAGATAAAGATATTGGTAATTAAAGGTACGTCCTCAACCACAATTTTGCAATTTTCATGAGGAACAGCTAGATGGCATATCTCCCCCTTCGCTTTTGTTTCCATCGATCAAATTGGGTGCTTTATATGAAGATAAAAGAATCCTTTCACTTGAGGGATTATGTACATTTGTCAAAGATTACAGGTTTACATGGTAGATTGACAAATCTCTGTTTAGCGAGTTTGCATACAATGATATTCTTGGGATTCGAAGTTGAGACGTCTAAGTTTTTTTTGGTGGAAGAGGAGGGGCAGAAACCCCCAAGTATATAAGTAAAATGGCCAAATACAACCTACTAAGTGCAAGGCCCCCTCTCGACCTCATTTGAGGTTGTGATCGCCGGCCTCGTTAAAACCCTATCACGAGAAAATCTAGTGGGAAAAATTCGTGACAGGGAAAGAGTACCTCAGGAGGAAAAGTCCCCCCTTGACGTTTGGTGTGTCGCGTAACCTGGCCTTGCACCGTCACTAGGCAATACAACTCGGGAAGGAGGGTCCCCCCTAGGCTCGACGCCATCAACAACTCTAGACCTACGAGTGCAACGAGGAAGATAAACTCCACGTAAATCATCCAAATACAAGCCAATACAAGACTTCGGAGGAGCATCAAAGATAACATACTCAAAGGAAATCTCGAGAGCAAACTTTGAAAGACCATCCGCCACCCGATTACCCTCCCGCCAGGTATGATGAAGGTCAATCTCCCAGTCCTGTGCTAGGAGCTCTCTCGTCCTCGAAATGAGGGTGACAAGGGGGTGGCCACAGTCCACAGGTCGTCCAATACAGAGGATGACCAGAGACGAGTCCAACTCCACCAGCACCTTCCTGAACCCCCTCTCCCATGCCAGCTCGAACCCGAAGATCAGAGCCCAAATCTCTGCAGCCAAGGAGGTATAGCTACCAATGCCCTTAGCGAAGCCGCATAACCATATGCCACCCGAGTCACGGATGATACCACCAGCCCCAACAGGATCCGAGTTACCCATCGCCATCTATATTGAGCTTGACAAAGTCCTCCACAGGTTGCTGTGTTGAGACGCTGTGTTGAGACGTCTAAGTAAGAATAGAATAATAACTATATAATTAATCTAAATGTTTGGTAGGTTAATCGATTATATTTTTTTTAATGGGTTGGCATATATGCATTTCATAGGTTGTAAATTATTTGGAGTAAAGAAAACTGGTGAGCATTTTTTGGGGGCGCGTGCAATGGGATTCTTGTAGCAACCTTGTTAGCATTCATATTTTAACCATACCATTGTAAAAAAATTTCATTTTTTTAAAAATAAAATTTTACACTTATTTACACATTGCGAATGTTTGAGCTTAGATCTCTGTCAAATTATAATATGCTTTGTGTTGCTAGACTAAATATCATCTGACAGAAAAATATTTCAAAAATAAAAATCACAGAAAAATGAAAAGTAATATAAATAACTATTTTATTGGGGATTAGCAGAAAAATAGTCCAATTATGAAAATCATAGATCATTAAACCTTGTAATTTTCTATGTATTGCAAAATAATCTAAAATGACAAACATACTTTTGGGCAAAAAAATTATTCCTGCTAAAATATATAAACTTAGCCAATAGACTTTAGACCTAACAATACAGAGATCAAGGGATTGATAAACTTAAGATTACAACTTATTAAAATTCCTTTTTGATAAGTAGATGAAGTTATTAAATGTAAAATTCCTTCTAAAATAACAGCCATCCACCTTTTTGCTTTTTTTGATAAAGTTCCAAGAGTCATTTTCTCCTTTTTATCTTCTTCGTTTTGGTGGCTAATCAATATCGTAAAACTGGCTGGACAAGTAACTTGGTCGGCATTTAATACAGTGAAATCAGTGTTAGAACTCGAGCTGTTTGTTAAGTATTCTGGACATGACTATAAATATAGGATAGAATAATACTCGACAGACCTGGTTGTTCTAGCTGTCATGTACTATGTTTGATACGTATAACAGTTGAGTCTAAAATTTTGTTAAAGACAAAATTACCCTTCTTGACAACAAAAGAGAATATTCATTAATCCGAGTAAAATCGATCATAGCAGTTACATTAAAAATTATTGTACCATAAAAACGAAATCCTTGCATAAAAAATTAATATCAAAACTAAATCCTCCAAAAAAATCCTTACAAATTTGGACCATCGCATTTACATTACAAATATTTCAATATATCATCACATAATTTGACAAGTATGTATTTTTTTTGTAAAGGTATAAGTATTATTAAGAATCCTTGGTACATGTACATGGAGTCATGTATTGAGTTCCCATATACGAAGGACTCATTAAAACACTATCATAGTAAATATGTATGTATTAATTAAATATCTGAATTAATGAGTTTATATCTTTATATTGATTTGTATCAAAAATATAAATTTAGAAAATTTAAATGAGTATACAAATATTGAAATACTTGAATCTGAATTAAAAGATTTTGTATATGAGACCTGCAAATTATATATTAGAGAAAATAATTAGTCTTAATATGTTAAAATTGATGAAGAAATATAAAAAAATTTAGGATAATATAGTAAAATCATATCACAAGATATTTCTATCCTTGAATATAATTTTATATCCCATGGAAATGAATGTGACAAGAAATTGGGAGTGGACTGAGACAAACTTTCAATTTTGTCTCTTCTATTCCCTGCACCAAATATAGTCTTGGACAAAAATTCTTGTCCAATACTGTCCAAGCCATGTAAATAAACCGTACCTAAAAGACGTGCAACGGTTAATAGAAGATAAGCACACAACTTAAATTCCTGAGTCAAACTTCGAAATGTACAATATATTAAATTTTGGTTTTGTCAATTTTATCGTCTTACTCAATTCAATCTTAAAATAGTCCGTCCAATAGTATCCGGCTAGTATTCATTGCGGTCGGTAATTTTATCATCTTATTGGAATCAGTTGGTGCTTGGGAGCTGGTCTAGGTTCGCATATTTATCATTGGTTGGGAGTTGTTCAAGATGGGATGATTAAGAAGGCGTGGTTTGTACTATTTGGTGCTATTCTTTAGGAGATCTAACTCTTAAGAAATCGAACAATTTTTCAAAGAGATCGTTGCAACTGGAAGTTTCTTACTCATTCTATTTCATGTTGCATTTACGAGTGACTATGATAGTCCAATACTTTAGCGGATCTTGGACATCAAGAGCTCATCTTGCATATGAAGTCTCCGTTTGGAGGGCTAATCTTGTAACTAGTTTTGTAATTATCGAGTAGATTAGGCCTTACTCTACTTGTACATTTTGGAGTCTGTTATATAATATTAAACCATTTACCAAGAAAAAAATTAGATGTGACATTTTTTTATATAACTTAAAAGTTATATTCTCCAGAAAAGTTCACCAAGAAAGGATACAACAAGGCACTAAAAGTATCGTACCTTGAGTATCAGATAATGAATATCAAATAAAGTTGATATGCGCCATATGGAGACAAGCTCTAAGGCAACATCAAAAGGATAACTATACCTAAAACCCTAAGGGCAAGTCAAAAAATACACAAATATACACCAAATATACCCGAATACACCAAACATATGAAGTGGCAAGACACACCAAAATGCAACACAACACACCTAGGTCATGGTGGGTCAAAGTTCCAGGGAAGCTCTGAACCACGAGCCGCGCTTTTGATCTCGTGGAGGATATGAGAAGTGCCCTCCTCCCAAGAAAAACCATAGGCAATTGCTAGACGCCACACTTCTACAGTAAGCTCCACTTTGAGCTCGTCATCTTGCGCCTCTAAACCATACAGAATCGAGCCAAGAAAAAGAGCCAGTGGAGGATGAATGCGCTGGAGACTTGATCTTCGATTTCTGTAATGGAAACTTCATGAGAGCAGCAGCCTTTTTTGTGGGCTTCCTAACACAGCAGCTAGACCTTGACAGGGTCGAAAGGAGCGGAAGGCACTTGTAAACCCTTTTGGACTATGGTACAATAGAGACCCTAGCGCCTGGAGCAATTAAAAACTCTGCAAGCCAGTCCTCCACCTCCGTAGCACCCAGCGTATCACCCACCAGAGGGATATGGGCATCACCAATGGGAAGAGCAGCATTAGCAAGCACGAGGGTAGTCAAAAGAGTAGCATCAATAACCGAGGCAACATGATCAACACAACAGTCACAACCACCAACCAGACCACCAAAGTCAGAGTCGCTGACTGAGGGGCACTGAGGCACAATCAGTAACAACTTCACCATCAACCACAGGAGGGAGTTGAATAACTGACGCAGTATGTGGTACATCCTTCAAACCTGCAATAGAGGAAGAAGGAGGAACATGTCCACCAATCCCAAACCCATCACCCAAAGCCTGTGAACCACCTGAAACGAACTCGCCCTCCACATCAACCTCAGCATAATCTCGACACTCTAGCTCCGTCCAACTTCACAGGAATCCACCTCATCGATCCTTATTGAGTAAAACTTCTTACCAATCTTCATATTGATAACTTGATGTATTTGATCCATGCTATTCGAAGAGATAAGCACGAAAGCCACGTCCAGTCATTTTCGACTAGACAAGAGGTCGTGCACAGCTTTAAAGTCCCCCAATGAGGAACCAATCCATTCAAGGAAATATGCAGACCAAACGTGCAGCAAAACACCACGAATTTGAACCCACCGACAACGAGAGGAGGCCCAGAAGAATGGAGACCAAGGAGCCACCTTCTTGAAGAGCAGCAAAATCTTGGGGGGCCAGTGACACATAAGCTCAGCCGAGGTGAAGGAGATAAGGACCTCGTCCCTACCAAGAGCCCTAGTATGAAAACCCTACACACCAAATTTGGAGAGGTTTTGAAAGATATACCTCAAACAAGGCAGCACCCGGGCCACCCGTCTTGTAAATCATTAGGGGGCGTGTACTCTAACTCAACAGTAAAACTCCCAGCCAAGCCACCTAAACAGACCGCCGCCGCTGACTGAGGTGGACAAAAAGCATCGATGAGCGATGATTGCCCACTAACCCGCAGAGGCCCAGAAGATGGAGCAACCTTTGGAGGAGCCTCTGTGGGAAGAGAAGGCCGCACCGCACCGCGAGCAAATTTGGCCTCATATACGAAGAGCCGTTTATCCTCCACTCGAGACCCGTTAGTCATAAGGATGATGGAGGCTGCCACTTCTTGGAGAGGGATCTAGATGAACCCGAACCTGGAGTTCCTTTTCGAACGCTTGTTAGCAATGAAAGCGTCCATAACGGAGCAGAATTGCTTGAAAAAATCTCTGAAATTGTTGAAGCTCCACGAAGGCGGAAGGTTATCGACAAAGAGGGACTTCGGCACCACCATTAGAGGAAGACAAAGGGTCTACTGCCACCCCCAACCTCCCCGCCGGTGGAAGGTGGAAGGGGCGACGGTGGAGAAGCATGGAATTGATTCGGTAGAGAACTAAAAGGCAGATTTAGAGATTTGTTCAAAAGCGTGGAGTAATTAGATGTGACATCTTGAATCACTTAGAGACAACATGAATCGATATCAGATCATAGTCTATAAAACTAAAAAAGTAGAGTATCAATGTGGAGACGAATAGTCAATCAATGTGATTGGAAAGACACCTAAATGGGAAAACCAATCTAAGTTTTTTTGGTAAGTAAAATTTTATAAAAGATAAAAAATATTGGAAAAGGTACACTTTTATACCTTGTGGTTTCATGCTTTTTGAAATATGATCATATAGTTTAAAAATGACCATTTGAATCCTGTGGTATGCACCCTCGTGTCACTTTTAGGCTCGGATGACTCCCCGAGCCAAATTTTGCTCCGAACCAAAAAATGAGGTCATTTTGAAGCTGAGTTTGCAACCACGTCATAAGTTTTTATCCTATTTGGCAGAATTTATTTGCTCCAAATTTAATATCATTTTAGTCCCTTTTTTATTTATATTTTTCAAAAGAGACCCCCTTCTTCTTCCCTTTACAATTGACCTCACCCCCGCCCTAACCCAGAAAAATCCTATTGTTAAATTTTCCAATTGAGTTCATCTTCAATCCCCATATACCCTTCCAACACCAACCCTTTCAAACTTTTCAATCATTTCCTTTTAAGTTTCTCTTACTAATCCTTGAATACTAACTAAACCCTAAATTATTGACTTTATTAATTAATCCACCGTGGGACTCAAATCTGAATCCCCTTCTGCCACCGCCACCTCGTAAACCTCCACCGCGACGAAGAACCACCAGGCACTGCAGCGAAGGGTCCCGAGGAGGAGGAGGGAGTGGGGCCCACGTGTAGGACAAAAGGTCCAACGAGAAGATTCGATCGACGAGGAGCTGCTTCACGGCGGCGACGACGGCGGCATATGGTTTTCATTGACGAGAAGCTGCTTCCCGGTGGCTACGACAACAAGAAGAATTCACTACGAGTACCGCCGCCACTGCCGCCCTCAAGGCCATCTTTAAGCCCTCCTTGTCCTCCAATGCCGCCGCCTCTACCTCCAAGTCCCAACACAACTCGTCGTCGGGATCAGTCTTCCCAAGATTTCCACTTCCAGCCTCCTGTTGAAATTGGTTCTTGGGTTTAATGGGTTAAAGAAACTTTGTTGTTATAGCTTGGTTCCAAATTTGTTTTCTTATTTTCTTGAGTTAATGTTGATGTTGTTTGGGCTATTTTTGTTTGGGATAGGAAGGGTTGTTTTGGTGGAGAAGATGAGGGGTTATTTGAAAATTTATAAAAAAATAAGTGATTGATATGATATTAAAATTGGCCCAAATAAATACGGCCAAGCAGGTTAAAAAAATCTGATGCGGCTGCCAACTAAGTTGCAAAACAGACCCTTTTTTGGTTCGGAGCGAATTTTGACTCGGGGAGCCATCCGAGCCTAAAAATGACACCAGGATGCATACCACAGGATTCAAATTATAATTTTTAAACTACAAGATTATATCTCAAAAATCGCAAAACTACAAAGTATAAAAATGTACTTTTTCCTAAAATATTTACATCCTACCAAATGTAAAATTCTCTGTAAACCTTTATTAAAACCCCACAACAATAAAAAATCAAAACGACAAACCAATCAACGTATAAGCTCAAATGTGTTGCTTACCATCAACGTGCAAGAGTTCTTCAACAAAAAAAAAATCAACGTGCAAGCATAATATAGCCAAGTGGCAGCTATAAATCCCAGAACGAATCTTTTGTTTTCATGGCGTGTTACGAACCAGTCAACCTCAATAATCATTATATCGTCACAGGGAAAAGTTCATTATATAGGATAAGTTTATTTTAGTACCCTATAGTTTTACGCATTTCGTGCTGAGTACCATGTGGTTTCAAATTGGTATTTTAGTACCCTGTGGTTGACCACCAATTTGTCGGGCAGGTCCAGGGCAGCCGCCCGTCCAAACCAGCTCGAAACGACGTCGTTTTAAGACAATGTGGAAGACACGTGGCGAAAGACTTTCTTCAATTAAAGCTGACATGGACGTAGTAAATTACCTATTCGGTCCCTAATTTATTTATATTATCTTTAAATATACCAATTTTTTTTAACCATCTTCTTTCCCAATCACAAACATCTTCATCTTCTTCCTAGGAATCAAACTTGTTCAACTAAAAATTAAAATAAAAAAGCAAAACCAACACTAAGAATTAACATCAACCACTTATTTATGAACTATTAGAGCCTCTCGAAAACCCGTACCCGTTAAAATCAACGACCCGTACCCATTTTCGCTTTCACCTTCTCCCTCGTCGCGACGTCTCCTCTACACCACCAAGCCCGTCGCCTCGGCTTCAGCGGCCTCCCAATTAACCTATGCAGCCGCAGCGACGTCGTCGGTGTCGTACTTCCCGTCCCCTTCATTGGGACCCACCTCTCATCCTCGTCCCATCACCCCGCTTGCCGGCGGCCTCTACCACGTGGGCCCCCACGGTTGCCGCCATTGTCTCCTCTCGTCGAGCCAAACCCTAGGCCCACCACGACGACGAAGACGAGCGGTGCAGAGAGGAAGCAGCGGTGGCCCATCTGTTTAGGTTCGGTGGCCCATCGTTCAGCAGCGCCGGCAGCCAGTTCACCATCATCCTCCAGAACGCCGGCAACAACAACAACAACAACAACGCCGTCAATGGCGGAGATAGAAATAACCAGCCCTTCGACTATTAGTGTCCTTCGGATTTTTAGGGTTTTTTCTTCAGAGAACCTCTCTCTCTCTCTCTAGTTTAATGATTCGAGAATTTTTAGGATTTGTTCATCAATGGTTTGATTATGGGTGTGAGCTTAGTACTGATTTTTATGAGTTGTTTTTGGTTGATTGATTGAAGAAGGAAGAAAGGAAATAGAAGGTTATTTTTAGATTGGTGGGAAATGATAGGAATGAATAGGTAATTTACCACGGTCCATGTCAGCTTCTGCTGAAGAAAGTTTTTTGCCACGTGTCTTTCACATCATTTCAAAACGACGTCGTTTTGGGCGTGTTTGAATGGACAACTGCCCTGGACCTGCCCGGAAAATTGGTGGTCAACCACGGGGTACTAAAATACCAATTTGAAACTACATGGTACTCCGCGTGAAATGGGTAAAATCACAGGGTACTAAAATAAACTTATCCCTATATATATATATATATATATATATATATATATATATATATATATATCGAATTTAAACAATGAAATGCAATTAAATCAAAATTGTAATGCCTCACAGGGGAGAGAGCAACCAACACTCGACAGGTGTTGAAATAATGCGGTTACAGATTTGGAGTCGTCCTCATCATCATTCAGGGGAAACGCCGTATCCCAAGAACAGAAAACTCGATTCACAAGGACGTGTAAATGCCGTTGTACTTTTGCAGGCTTATGCTTCATCGCCGTGGACCAAGATAAAGCTAGCACTAGTTTTTTCTTCCACTCTTCGACGATGACTTATCAAACTGTTGATATAGTGACCCGTCGTATTAGAATCCCACTTAGCGGAATAGCCTCCGATTACCTTACGTGCTAGTTAGAGAAACAAGACACACGTAGGACATCAATAATTACGATGATTAATGGTCAATTCGTTATACAGGCACAAACTGTCCCTGAGAACCCGACAATCTGATCAAAGTTTTTGTGTCATGGCGTCTTTAATTAGTAGGATAGATTATGACCGCGTTGACGAAAATTTTTGAGCTCAAACAATCAAAGTCTATCCATAAAAAAAATCGCTCATATGGATGTTATATTGACAAAAAGTGTTTTCATGTGTTGTAAATTTCTCATATTCCAAAGCGAACTTATTAAGGGGCGGTCCTTTCAAAATTTATTATTCGTTTTTAAATATTGAACTCAAAATCTTCTTAAAAATTAAGTTTTTTATCACTTGAACTTGAAATTTAATCCGATTTACAAAATAGAGAATGACACAAGACGTAAGAGTATTTGAGAGAGTGCGAGAGCTCAAAGCCTAATGTTTATAATTATTGGTGATAAAAATCACATTTACAACAATTTTTTTGAGACCGTTGATCAACTTTTACATGCAATGCATGTCCATAACACTTTACCCAATTGTCTAATCTAATAGTCTTTTCGTAATATTTTGATTGGAATTACAATGTACTAATGCACTTCATCATCGTGTTTCCTACCACCTCATTGTCGTCCCGTTATTGGGCGACGATCCTGGAGGACAGTACTTGACATTTGGTACACTCGGAAAATAACAATAGCTCCAATTCCATTCCAAAAGATCTTAGATTTGCCATATCCATATCTTTGGATCCTACCAATCATCCTGTCATTTTATGTTTTTTTTTTCTTTTCGAAATTACCCGGAAATCGGACATTCACTGAAATGTTCGAGTAGTACAGTGAAGTTCTTTTTAATATGTATAAGTGTTATTAATCAATGACTTCTTTTTTCTTTGAGTTCGATTTGATTTGTTACTATGGATACTATAAGGTTACACGTGACATTCCAAATATAAGTTTGGGAATGAAATGTATGATTTCCATGGTGTAAATTTCATATGTTAGTTTCAATGTGCGGCCTTGAGATCATGAGTTCAATATTTGATAACCAAGATTTCGGATCATCCATTACTTTGAACGGCGAAGATCCACGTGTAGGGGATTTGAAAATCTCAGACCTAGATCTAGACGTATAAAAGTCTTGATACCGCCAAGTTGCTATGTTAGGATTTTTTTTAAATAGTTTTCTTATAACTATATATTTTTTGTTATAGCTAGAACCGATCAAGTGTTCTTTGGTATATTATTTATAAATATACAAAATTAGTCTACATATAGTTTTAACATTTTTATTGTAAATCAGGTTAGTCCCGTTACTATATGTAGAAGAATGGACGAGGTTAGCTTGACTAAATTAAAATTTCAAATTAACATATCAAAGGAATAATAGAATTAGTATGGGTCTCAACAAATATTATCATTCTCCTTATATTTATTATATCAATTATATTCGAGTCTGAATTAGTAATTATTGAGAATCATTAGTTATTCGGAGATCCAATTAGAAGCCAAATGGGCCACACAAGTATCCGAAGGTTTCTCGAAGTGAACCGCCCATGTTTCGACAAGTGTAGGCCTTACAGCTAGGCTTGGGCCCCACTCTCCGGAAGCTTCCACGTATGCTGTTGTTCCGTACAAGGTGCAGGGGCGTGGACCAGGGAGAGTAAGTTGGGGCCCATTAGATATTCCGGATCGGCTCCGGTCCGGGACATCGGAGAGCTCGAGATCTCCGGTGGTCTCTTTTTTTGGGGGTGATAGGTGGTCTCCTTTTAGCTGTACGCCAATTTGGCTCCGAGGGTTCCGACCTTTGAAATTATAAATTTATTTTTGTCAAGAGGAGGGGCTACAACCGGTCGCGGTAACAAGTGTTGGTTGATTCATCAAAGTATATTTGGTCGGATGGTACAAAATATAAATGAATTGAGGAATATCTAGAATTCAGTCGGTGACAAGTGTAATAATAACCTAAAAATTTAGGTCGGATTACGCACGTTACACTAAATCAACGTGATGATAATGTCGATCTCGTGGATATAAATTTTTACACTGAATCACGCAAATTGATTCTAACTCTGTTACTATTTATTTATTGTATTAAAACTCTCATATCTTACGTCAGATGTACTAAATTTAGGTCAGATTTATATCCTCGACTATACATATATATTTATTGTATCTTCACTGATAATTTTCTTGCACAAATCAATGTATTTTTTATTTCTTATCTATGTTATTATTTGTTATTAGTGTTCAACATTCATATTTCGCATTTGCTACCGTAATAGTGATTATCAATCATTTTCGAGATGTGTGAAACATATGGTGTATTCGGGGGGAGTAATAAATTGAATTTAAAATTCTATGTTTGCCGTCAAAGATTAGGAAAACCATGATGTGAGTGTCTCTCGGCTTCTTTCTCATAAAAATCCATTACAAATTCCACAAGATGGGTAACAAGAAATGAATTGCAGCTCTTATTTCGAAATGCACAAAAAAGTTTTCAGCCAAAGAACATGCTTTAACGTGTACCGATTTTTTAAAAGTAAATATACACCATATATATCTCAAACATACACCAAAGTTAACAACGCCCTAAAATACCAAAATCTCTTGTAACTGAAGCTAATACTCAACAACCAAACAAACACCACATAATAAAAAACGTGCATCAATTTTCATGAAAAAAATGTCAAGGATTCGGACCGATGATAAATATATTCATATATCGCTTATACGAGGTTTTTAATTCCTGCAATGTTGTACAACTTTAATTTAATGCAATTATCACTTTCTCGAAAAATATAACAACGAATTCAGCAGGTCCATGGAATCATTAAACGCTTGCTAAGTTTTTTTCTGATGAAGAGATTAGTCTTGAAGGTTTATGGAGGTTTATGGTGATTCAAATATAATCATATTATATATAAACTGTTAAATAAATGCCATAATTAAAGGTTACTTCTTATAGCGCAGATTCTTACCAAAATATTTTTCGAAGTTCTTTACAGGATCTTGATGGAGGTTCATCACTAGTCGTCCATGTTCACGTGTGAACGAAGCAGGGTCAAATTTTACCGCCTAAAAGCCCGTGCTTTTCTTTTCTCCCAATGTTTCTGTAGGATTTCTCTTCCCCTTCTCTCCTGCTCAACCTTTTTCTCTTATTAAAAGATTTTTTTCAGGAGAGAAACTAGGGATTGAGTTGTTATCACGTATAACAACCTCACCCTATAAAATTAATTTTAAATTAAATTAAAAGATTCCTAAGATCATAATCTTTAATTTTTTTAATTAATTTAATTTTAGATAAATTATGGGTGGAAAAACTTTAATGTTTTCAAGAAAGAGACTATTAGAAATTCCTCAGAAAACATGATATTGCTAGAAATATACTCGCAGTCTCCATCGTCCGGTCACGGACTGGTTGAGAAAGGAAGCTTGCATGGGCGAGAAGAATGAACACTGTCTTCGACATGGACAATAATCTGAATTAATTGACGAGTGTCGTAATTTCGAAAAAAAAATTAACTGTTCAGCTTAATGTCGGGAAAGTTCAAGGTAATTTTAAAGTCAAAGTAGTTGAGAAATCGCTAGTTATTTCGGCAGCGATTAATGGGTAGGTCGGTGGCTTAAGTCAATTACTGGTAGCAGATTTAGTTTCATCCTATTTCTAGTAAAATCAAGAAGTACTGACAAATATTATTTTTCGATGTCATTTCTAGTAAGTCTTGTCGGAAACAAATATATTGTCGATGTCGGTCACCAGAAAATCCTTCAAACTTTATCCAACCGTATTTATAACGTATCTTCCAAGTGAGCATTGACGTTAAATTTGGAGCCATAATTTTTAATTCTGTATTTGGTAATTAATTTAAATTGAATTAATTTTTTTATCCGTGGAATAGTGTTTAGTCTAATGACATGAGTGGTAATAAAAAATAACAGAGATCTATTATTCAATCACTAATATGTACAACTATTACATGAGTTTCTAATAAAATTTGAACAATCTTTATCTAAATTACTCTAAATATGTATATCGCCATTAGGGGGTGATGAATCGATTATTTTGCAGTTGGTTTCTTACGATGGGGATAGAGTGTTGAATCGATTGTGTAACACGGATACTTTTTCTATATCGTCATTTTTTTTACAAGATAGGATTTTAATAAATCTTTTTTATACGTGGTTTTTAATAAGGTATTAAATTGCAACTTCGCACAACAGTGCGAGGGGATTCTACACCTGTAATTTGTAGATATTACTTACTACTAACAGTTTTGGATTGAGTGGGGACAACATAAAAATCATCTCCACGGAAGAGATTTCGTTTGGACCATCAGATTTTATTAAAAATTGTGTCTACAGATCTGACATTCATTAAAAATCGTGTCTATAACCAAAATTACTTGATCCATTTCAGTGGGAACAAATCTTGTCCCCACTAAATCCAACCCCACTACTAATTAGTGATAAATTATGAGAGGTTATTTACTATTTATAGTACACGAGGGATGAAACAGTGTTAAATATTTATTGGGAGAGCTTTGCCACCTTTCAAAGATCTTACCCGGTTCGAACTTCAATTAGTCGGACCAGTGGGCCGGATATCAAGTACTTCTAAACAAAAAAAATTGTTTGGTTGCTTGGTGTCATATCTCTTTTTGTCCCGTATTGCTTGAGGTACTTCTATAAATTATCACTCTCCTCCTCTCACTCTCTCCTTAAGACGAGAGCTCTAAAGCAAATACCATCAATTTTAGGAGAACCACCAAGTCCCATATTTTTAACCCTTCTAGCCAAATAACATTAGCATGAGTCCAATCCTAATTTGTGTTACAATTTTTTTACTGACCCTGTACGTGTATAACAAGAAAGGAAAAACCAAGAGAGGAGAAGGAAGCCATGAACAAGCTAGACTCCCTCCTGGCTCAATGGGCTGGCCTTACATTGGAGAGACTCTACAACTCTACTCTCAAAACCCAAATATCTTCTTTGCCACCAAAGAAAAGAGGTAATCCTTTAACTCGCAAGTTTTGGGTGATTTTCGATTTTATCGTCGTTGAAAATGACTCGAAATATTTTTGTTAGATACGGGGAAATTTTTAAGACCCATATTCTAGGTTGCCCTAGCATCATGTTGGCTAGCCCAGAGGCAGCCAGGTTTGTGCTGGTGACTCGAGCTCATTTGTTCAAGCCAACTTATCCCAAAAGCAAGGAACGTCTGATTGGACCATCGGCCATCTTCTTCCACCAAGGAGACTACCATTCGCGCCTTAGGAAGTTGGTCCAGGCTTCCTTGTCCTTGAACGTCCTCCGGAACTCGGCTGCTGATATATCCAACTCACTGGCTTCGATCATGGACTCGTGGCTAGAGGGGCAAGTCGTTAACACTTTTCAAGAAATGAAAAAGGTAGGCAAGTGTCACACGCGATCTTTTTTTTATATTTTTTTTATGCCACCAGATGTCCGTACATGTACTAGAACAATTAATACATGTACAAGTTGAATAAATTTTTTGAAATACGTTAGATTTCTATGTGTTAAATAAAAATTCTAAACCAGTTTTGGATTCGAATAATTAAATAAAATATTTTCATGAAAATATCTTTAAAAAGTATGGGACGTGGTCAAATATTATTTTAGTGGTAATTTATAATTAACTACGTGTTTATCCGAGACAAGACGCTTTTGCTTTCTCTTGTGAGGCTTTACTGTTAGTTACTTCCATCATTATCGTTTCCTTTTTTCTTTAATTGTGTCCATACGTGATGTAATGGCCATTTATAAGTACTTATACGTATTAATTAATATAATTAATAACACCTATATGTATTTGTACACACACTTTTCAAAAAAAAAAGTATTTGTACATACATGGAAACCAATTAAGAATCCTGATCATATGAATCTGGATACCCTCCTCCTTTTCTTCTTTCAGTTTTCTTTTGAAGTTGGTACACTTGCAATCTTCGGCCATTTGGACGCAAATTATAAAGAGGAATTGAAGAGAAACTACGGTATTATTGACAAAGGCTACAATTCTTTCCCAACTGCCCTACCAGGAACTCGTTACAAAAGGGCAATGATGGTAACTAATTGAAATTCTATATTTCAAATATGGGCTTATTTTTTTCTTCATTTTCTCTTAATTAATTAACTAAATTTAATCAATTTCCATGTACAGGCGAGGAAGAGGCTGAACAAGATCCTAAGTGACATAATTTGCGATAGGAAAGAGAAAAAAATGGTGGATAATGATCTATTGGGATTCCTATCGAGTTCCAAGGACGAAACAGGGGAAGTGCTAAGGGATGACCAAATCTCGGACAACATTCTTGGTGCTCTCTTCGCCGCTCAGGACACGACAGCGAGTGCCATGACCTGGATTGTCAAGTACCTCCACGACAACCCCAAAATTCTAGAGGCTGTCAAGGTACTTGATTTTGAGTATAAGTTTTACGACGGAAAAGACTAAATTAGAATAGTCATTTTTAAATTGAGTAAAATAATATTCGATTTTTAGTAACATAAGTTCACAAACAAAAAATTCAAACAATTTTTTTACAAAGAAAAAAAAACATATTATACTGCATTAACATAAACTATTACATGTTTTAGATAATTTATGTTAATCATTTCAAATTAAATACAGGCTGAACATATGGGCATTTACAAATTGAACAAAGAGGGCAATCTCCCAATCTCATGGACTCAGACTAGAAACATGCCCCTCAGTCAAAAGGTACGTGTAATAATAACTGTATATACCTTTGGTCTTGTATATAAAATCTACTTATAAAAAAAATTGTATATACCTTTGGTGAGAACTTAAATTAGTTTACATATTAATGTAATTTGGTTTTTAGGTTGTGATGGAGAGCTTGAGAATGGCAAGCATTATATCATTTACATTTAGAGAAGCAGTTGCTGATGTGGAGTACAAAGGTAAGTGTAACACCCAACAATGCAAATTTTTATGAATTTGATAATTAAATCTTATTCTTCAATGTGTGCTTCAAATTGTACATGGGGCTTCTTCTTCTTTTGCTTGGAATATACATATATTTGTTTTTCCACAGGATACCTGATTCCAAAAGGCTGGAAGGTGATGCCTTTATTCAGAATTATTCAACACAATCCCGAATATTTCACCGATCCCCAAAAGTTTGATCCCTCCAGATTTGAGGTACACAAGTCAAACCCCATTAGATCCACATGAGAATTGAAAATCATAACCATAGGATATATCAATTTAAATAAATACATAATTTTTTTCGTATTAATTATGTAGGTAGCTCCGAAACCCAATACATTGATGCCATTTGGCATTGGGGAACATGCTTGCCCCGGGAATGAGCTAGCAAAGCTGGAGATGTTCATCTTGATCCACCACTTGGTTACCCAATTCAGGTACCGCTGACAATATTTCTTATTATTATTATTATTATTAGCGTCTCTTTTTTTTTGGTGAACGAATTTCGGTCAACATGTTTCGGTCCCTCTCAATCAAGATTTTCCTAGAAAATGCCAAAAACCTTGTCCAAATCAAGCACAATTTTTCGAAATCATGATACCCTTTTTATAAATTTTAACTATATAACCTTATCTACGTTCAATTTCTCCAGAACTTTTTTCTAAAATCTTATTCGGAGTCGAATACTATCAAATTATATCTTAAAGAATAATTCTCGCAATGATATTTTTTATATTAACAAAATTTGAATTCAAGATTTTCTTAAATGAATGAAATTTTTTAATCCAGTAAGGCTACTCGTCCGAAACTTTGCAAGCTGAATCAATGGAGAGAGATGGCATCTTTTGCTTTGGTCACTTGGTCATCCGGGAATAAGCTCAGAATATTTGGCCGACGTATACGTATATACTTATGCTTAAGTATATCAATACTTTTATAATTTTTTTTAAATTACATGTGGAAATTTAATTTTTTTAAATTAATTTTAATTTATAATGCAGGTGGGAAGTAGAAGGACCCCCAGATGCGATTCAGTATGCCCCATTTCCAGTGCCTTTGAATGGACTACCGGCCAGATTTTGGAGAGAATATAACATCTCCTAGCATTTTTTTCGCTTCCGATTATGATAGAATAATGCTTAATTTCTCCAATTGGCTTGGCTAGCCCATGGGCGATTTTTTTCTAATTTTTTAATGATTTTTTTCTAATCTATTTTTTCGCAATTAGATTTGAGATAATCCCCTAAATGGAATATCATAAGATGGTTTAGTGGCCTGATTTAGCTTGTACTTGTGTCATTCTCATTGTGATTCAATCGAGTTCAATTCAAAACTATCAATTAGATACAGAGATTCTACACTAAAGTGGAACTCGGTCTATGTATAACCACTTCTTTCACTTTTTCTTTCTAAACTTATTTTTCGGGAAATTTTTTTTAAAATAATAGAACTCGTTTTTCACGCTTATCTTGTACATAGGAAAGTGAGATTCTTAGCACGTCCCCTCAAACGAAATGTATTTGGCCGAAGTTTGCACAAGTTGTGCGATGAAATGTGGTAGTGCGAGCACAACAATGAACACATGATCAACGTGTTCTAATACCATATCATATCCAACTAAAAACTTTACGATTTAGTAGATTTTTTATACTTATAAATCTACCACTTTTACTAATTAACGTGAGATTCTCAACAATTATTGTGTCAAAGTCACCATTAGATCTTTTCGTAATTTCCGTTGGCTGCACATGGCGGTAAGATTTTGTCTAGTAATTTCCTCATTTCCGCATCCACCAATAAATTGAAAATCTGATTTTTCCATTGACTTTTCCCTCTTCATAAAAGGCTGAAAGAGAACCAAATGTTGTTAGAGAATTGGTTAAGGCCCATGTCTTGGGCTGTAAAGCACTATCCAAACATGAAATTGGGTTTAGTGGTGAAGATTGGACACATTGTTAATGTTTTGCAAGATAAAAAGTACACCATAATTGGTAGGATTCTAGAGACTTCATTAGTTAGTCGTTATTACTTATTCAGTTGTTTTCTTCAATTAGAACTTTACATTTAATAGGTTAGTATTTATTTAGTTTTCCTATTCAGTTGTTAGACGTTTGGCTATATAATGTCCAACACCCTAGGGTTTGATTATCAAAAAAATTTAATAAGAAATCTTCCTTCTCTATCCTCTTCTCTTCTCAACTTCCTATCTCTTTCTCTTCTCAACTGCACCCAACTAACCAGATTCATAACATTAATATGACGTCCCTAACAAGAACACCTGCTTCTGTTGGAATCCTGTCTCAAAGCCAAAGTGGAAGTTTTTCTCCCATCAAATGCCATTAATCCTGTCTCAACGTGGATACTCTTTCCCAGTAACAGTTTTTTTCTCATTGAATTTTACCGTTTAATAAGATCTGCGGTCGCAATCAAGTACGAGAAAATTCTACAACAACCAGAAAAGATTTAGATGAACTAAGATAGGAAATGTATGGTATTTAAAAGTCAAACCAAACTTTGATCATCAATGATTGTTTTAGATTAATTAGATGACTTGAGTTCGAGCCATAAGATTTAAGTGGCAATACAGAACAACAATAACCACCATACTGCAGGCCCACTCTTTCAGAAATGTACTATATAACTTTCCCCTTCAACAAAATATGGAAAGACAGAGACCTCCTTTACAAAAACTCCTATACACGGAATAGTGAATACACAACAAAGATATGCCAATATCAACATCTGGGAAATTTCTGCAGACATCTAGACAATTGCATAATCACACAAGAAGCTATCGCGGGAGGTCATCTTGGCCTCCGAAAAAAATACCCTTTGCTCAGATGTACAAGCTGAATTTCGGTTGCAGCCTCCGCGCCAGCTAGAGCTATCTAGCCTGAACTTTGATCTCCTTGTTTCTTATTCTTTGGAGCAATGTAAGCCGGTGTTGAATGAGCAGACGATACAGTAGACACGGAAAGGTATGCTCGCAGGCATCGCAGCTTGAGCCTCCCTCTGCGATTCTGATGAATAGAGTTTTGCAATGAGCCATGTTTGAAAGCATGACCAGAACTTACCGAGCTTGAAGTGGACTAATCAGAGGCAGGGGCAGAGTACTTGAGAATGGCTTCATCGATTCTCTCTTTATCTCTGGTAGCGAATGCTTCCACCAGAGCTCCATCCTTGTAGAAGTGGAAGAGGGGCACCGTCTGGATCAATTCAGCGAGTTCCAAGCTTAGGAATCACTGTGTCCCAAATAATTATAACACTATCCCACACACTCAAAACCGGACTAGTCTAAAGAATCCTGCAATTTATTTCTGTTCTGTTCATCCTTACTCTAATTCTGCTGGAGTACGTATCTCACATCGCTTGCGAAACATACATAGGCTCTTTATATAATGAATTAGATCTACGTATCAGAGTAAGTTCGAACCACGAGCTGCTCGAAAGAAGGATCATCGGTAAAGAAGTTACCTTGATTCTAAGTCTGTCAGCAACTTCAGACTGTTCATCGTACTCGTCAATTACCTGACAATTAACAACGTTAATTGAACATTTCCGAAAGATCAAATCAACAGAAAACGTACAAAACAAATCAATAATTGGGTTCCTAATTAGCTAACTAAAACTAACTAACTCACATTGTGCTTCAAGAAGACAACGGATGCCCCTTGGTCGCCGGATCCCTTACAGAGCTTGGAGAACCCTTTCTCTATGTACTTGCAGCTACCACAGGACGTCCTATAAAAGTCAACCACCACCAGGGAACCATCCTCCTTGGCTTTCTCTATGACCCTTTGTAGCTCCTCATCTGTCTTGAACTCCCTGACACATTCCACCGGACAAAGATCGTCGTCCTCATCGGACAATGTCTCCCCGGAAACACTCCTCACTCTCCACGTCCACGAGTTGTTGTCTCTTCTTGTCAGGACAGGCAGGAACCTCTTGTTAGAACTGCTGGTACACAAGTAGGTGGCTGGAACCCTGTAAGAGACGTTATGGTTAGAACCCAGTTGGGTCGAGACGGGGCTCGATACGAGACCGGATACGGTGGACCTGGAACCCGAAGCGATGAGCCTTTGCATGGTCCCTAACGGCTAAGGGTATTGCTGGTTAGGATCGTAGGACGACGATGTAACGTTATCCACGCGAAACAAGAAGGTGGGAGTGGGCCGTCCTTCTGTTTGGTTGGGCTGGGTCATTTTGTTGAAGGGCCCATACTGTTTGTATATGACCATATTTAATACTTGATTATAGCTAATTTATAATTTTTTTGGGTAAGTAAACTTCATTAATAAAACAAAACAGAAATTACAGCAGAAACGAAAGCAGAAGGAAAAACCTACAAGTATCTACACAACCTTACCCAGACCTATAACAACCTATCTTAAAATAGACCCGTATAAATCGAATCCTCACATTACCTAACTTTCAATACAAATCAAGCTCTTGATTGCCAATATCTTTTAGGGTTCTAGCCCAAAATAACCATTCTCGAGTCCGGTAATAGATGGAATGTTTGAGAAGTTTACGACATCATTGTTTTTTTCAAAGATTACTTTGTTTCGATAACCAAATACTCCAAGTGATAGCACCAAACAAAGAATACCAGACTCTCCCCGCCATTCCACCTTGCACCAATCCACACCAATTTGATATCGTGGTATTCATATAAAAGAAAATGAACCTCTTGCCTAATCTGGACGCTATTGGTTCCCCATTACTGTTTAAGCAGGAATGAGGATCACTTTGCACCCTGTACTTATCCAAAAGGTACAATTAGCACCTAATACTATAAATTGAGTCGTTTAACCCCCTACACTTTTTAAAACGAGACGATTAAAACTTTGGACATACCATGATACGTGGAGTCCACATGAGCATTGACATGCCGCATCATATGCCATATTGCTTATGCAATTCAAAAAGAAAATATTAGCAAAAATAGATAAAAACAAAAGCCAAACTCTCCTTGGCTTATACCCACCCTCTCCTCCCCCACCAAAGACGTCCTCTTTAGGCCACCGTCTGCTACTATCAACTTCTGTTATGATCCTTCCTTTGTTCTCCTTGGCGTCGGTCGGATTTTGATCTCAGTCGCAAAAGCTCATGACTTGGCGTTGGACAATATCAAGGCCATTACAAGTGACTCGGGAGGACAACAATCGGCTCTCCGACCATCGCTTTTTTCACTTGTGTCATGGTGGAGAGGAAGAGTCTTGTTTTCAGATTTTTTTGGATCCTCGCCAACGTTATAGTTTTTCCCTCAAAATTGGTTTGATGTTCTTCCATTTGAAAAATTCACTCTTGGTATCTTCAAACCTTCAAAGAGGTGAGCAAAATTGTCAAGGTTATATATTCCAACTAACTAATGCAGGACAAGCTAATGCATCACTGAAGGTTTTGGCAGATCACCCACACAAGCAAACAATCTGCATTTCAGGGCATTCAAGGAAAAAGGTAACGAAAACTTTTACCAAGGAGGGGCTTTCTTCGTCTGCTGGTGGTTCTACGTCGTCATCTTCATCTGCACTCTTCTCTTTCATGACTTTATTAAAATAAAATAAAAAAATCAATCAAATCATGGTGGATTTGGCAAGGGAGGAGACGGGTGTGCGAAGAGTTTGGTTTTTTGACTTTTTTTCTATTTTTGCTGATTTTCTAAAACTATATAAATGACATGGCATGTTGATGATGATGTGGCCTCCATGTCACCAGAATATTAGTTGAAAGGTTTTAATTTTCCCATTTTAAAAAGTAAAAGGGGTTAAATGGTCTAATTTTTAGTACAAGGTGTTAATTGTATCTTTTAGGTAAGTAGAAAGTGCAAAATGATCTTTATTCCTTTAAAAAAATACGATGGTTTCTTAAAAAATTCTTAAATTAAAATTTACGAATATAAAATATATCCCTAAAAATTTGTTTAATAATTTACTCTCGAGTACCGCGGACCCATATCCAGTAATCAACGGTAAACATGAGTAACTTGTAAGATCTGATCCACCTCGCCCATAAATGAAACACGTCAGAAAAGTGCACGAAATCTGACACGGTGGCAGAGATTAACGTTCAGTTTTATCGTGATCTTGCCATAAAATTTAGGTTAGAGAAAATCAATCATTTTAAAAAATCTTTATTATTAATTGCCAAGATCGTAAAATTTGTTGTTTTTCTATATTATTCAATATCTGAATTTATTATACCAACTAATAAAAATTCGAGCCGAGTAAAACTCGAGATCGCAGCTAAAACTAAGGTTAATTTTTTGAAATTGGATTCAGCGGGGACTACTTAGTGGATGTCCCTACGGAGGGGACTCATTCTGGGCTGTTGGATTTGATAATTATAATCCTTTATTGATCTAATGGTCCAAAATCGTTGAGGGTATTATTGATTTTTAGCATTCAATTTGGCACTTAATCCTTCCCGCCTAGAACCCTGTACCCACGTTTTCCCAAATTAGTAGCCCTCTTCATCTTCCATTTTCAAAACCCCCATTACTTTTGTCGGTTCCCAAAAAAATCTTGTCCCTCTTCTCCTCCTCCTCCAAGAGAAGAGCTCTCGGCGTCTCTGAAAATAGCCGGCCGAACACATCTAACCGCGGCAACCCGTCCACATTGCTCTTTTTCCGCTGACCCTGGTAAGTTAATCACTTTCCCCCTTCCCTTTCTCTTTTTGGCACAAAGGATCAGCATAAACAGCGAGAGAAAGTGCGCCATTGTTCCAGTGTGGGAAGACAGTATCTGATTGTGTGTTCTTCTTCTCCTTCCCCTTGTTTCTGTCTTGGGTGGGTTTGGTCAGAAAACGGTTATTTTTATGTCTTTTTTGGAAGAAAATTTTCTTTTGACGGAGAGCGAGGCAATGGCAATGTATTGGAAGGGGAAGATGGGATTGGGAATCCCCCTTCCCTTTCTCTTTTTGTCCGCCGGCCTCTTTTTTCCGCGGTATTTTGTGGTTTGTTATTATATAGAAAGATTAACAGCAGGTAAAATTTCAACTTTGATTTTGTTTTCGTTTTCTTGTTCTGTTTATTGTTGTTGTTGTTCTTTTTTTTGTTATCGAATTTATTGGTTTTTTTAGTAGTGCAATAGACTAACAGGTCACTATGAAGCGGAAGGCTGAGGGTAGGCGGAGCGAAGACAATAAGAAGTCCGGGAAGAAGGTAATTACTGTCATCGCATTTGTACACGTATGTTTCAAGTTTTAAAAATGTGTAAGAAGGTGGATGAGGAATTGTTGAAATCTACTAATTATTATTTGTTTGCATGTCGTATTTGCATTTGAAGATTAAGAAGAAGGGAGAGGAGGAAGTGTTGAAAGATGATAAGAATGCATCTGAAAAGGAAAAGGTACCGCAATCTCTTTTTTTTGTGTGGATTTGAATTGATATCTATTTTGACCTTAATTCGACAGTGTTTTGGTTGTGTTTTGATACTGGTTTGGATGTGTTTTGCTGCTAGTTCGAATGTGTTTTGATACTGGTTTGGTTGTGTTTTGCTGCTGATTAGAATGTGTTTTGATACTGATTTGGTTGTATTTTGATACTGGTTTGGTTGTGTTTTGATGCTGGTCTGAATGTTAGTTGATACTGGTTTAGTTTTGTAATTTAAATTATTCTTAACAATCGTTGTTATATGTATTTCTTGTCAGACTTTGAAATTATTCTGCCAACCTAGGAAATTAATCAGTTTGAACGAGTTCTTGAACCAAAAAGTTTCTGATGGTTCAAAGGTGGAACGAAGGGGTTATATAAGAATGGCTGGTTTTGGTTTTTTTTTGGAGCTGGCTGTAGATGATCCTTCTCCGGAAGACATGATGGAAGTTGTCCACTTTTGTCGGCTCGAGCAAAAGGTTTTTTTGACCGAGGAGCACGTTGCAAGGATTTATGGTCTTCAATTTGGTAGTCAGGATATCACTCTGAATATGAAACTGACTCCAGTGCAAAGGGAGACTTACAGATCAGAGGCTGACAGCTTGGGTTTGGCACCGTCTGATGCCAATTATATTAGAGTGAAGGATATAGAGAATGCATTGAAAGGGAAAGGCAAGAAGGGTATAATTGATTATGATTGGGCTAAACTTTACATTCTCTACGCCTTAGCAATAGCTTGGGCTTGGTCGGTGAATATGGTCTTGGGCGCTCTGTTTTCCATGCATTTCAAGAATGTTCGAAACAACCATTGGAAAGATGTTGTTGTTTCATCGAACAAAAGTGCAGCTTCGAAAATGCACGTCATGCGATGGTGATTGAAACCTGCGAAAAGAGCTGCAGAACAATATGCCCAATAAATTTAAAGCAGTTCCAATTTACTCATAAACTAATATTTGAACTCTTAAAAACCAGTATCATTGTACACCAAAGACAGTATAACATCAAAGACAGTATAACATCAGAAGCAGACGAATAATATCACATGTGAAAAACAACATCAGAAGACTTGCAAACCCGTATCTCATTATACTCAGCAAGAATCTACTACATTGAAAAAATCATAACATAAGAAGCAACCCAATATTGTTTCACAGATTAACCATTAGCAGAACACATGACAACCAGTATCACATTATATTTAAACCAATATCAGCAAATATGAAATATTATGAAACCTTCAATATTACTTCACAATATGAAAACAAAGTTAAATACCTAATGGGCGGTAATTTTTATTGGTTCTGTACGTGGTATCGAAACAGATTGCATTACCGAAGGCCTTGTAGTCCATTCTCATTTTTTTGTCGGCCCAAAAGATATTTGCAATTTGTTCTTCACTGTCCACTTCAATTTTGTAATAAAAAGATGGATTCCTAAATGCTTCAGTTCTGAAATATTCTTGTAATAAAGTAGCTTCACCAAATTTCATCATTTTCTGTCGTCTTATGCCCAAATGATTCTTCAAATCAATAGGAAGGAAACCAAGCTTTTCTGCTCCTCCAACTACCTTTGCCATCAGTTCATAAGAAGACCTGAGGGGAATGCCTACATCATTGTTTATTATTGCAATTTGCTGCTGCATTGAATTGACTTTCCTGTTCGATCTTAGCATGTAAGCCAACTCTCCGCCGAGAAGATCATGGTTATGTTGTACAACCCACTCCTTTATAAAATAAAATGTATTCTCAGCTGAGAGGTGAAATGTGATAAGCGCTCCACACCCTGTTCTTTCCTCCCTTCGTGAATATTTCCGAGCAGTTTTATTTTTTGGGACTTCACACATCCTACGAACGCCCTCCTTATTGCAAAGATATCTGATATAGTGTATCTCTTTAGTTTTTTCACCATTGATTTTCTTAGGCTTCTGATAATCTTTTCGCACACTGAATCCTTTTCTGTGGGCATAAGAGAGGTAGAAGTTGAGAGTATGATCTACGGTTTCAAATTGTATTGTAGACCACCATTCTCTTTTTTCCATTTCCTCTATTTTTTTCCTTGATTGTGTCATTGTTGGTGTCACTGCAAACAAATTCTAATATCAAAAGCAGTCGAAACTAATATCAGAACAAATCGAAACCAATAACAGAACTAGCCGAAACTAATATCAGAACTAGTCGAAATCAATATCAAAACAAGCCGAAACCAATATCAGAACTAATCGGAACCAATGTCAGAAATAGTCGGAACCAATATCAGAACAAATCGAAACCAATACCAGAACTAGGCGAAACCAATACCAGAACTAGCCGAAACCAATATCAGAACTAGCCGAAACCAATACCAGAACAAGGCGAAACCAATACCAGAACTAGACGAAACCAATGTCAGAAATAGTCGGAACCAATATCAGAACAAATGGAAACCAATATCAGAACTAGCCGAAACCAATACCAGAACAAGGCGAAACCAATACCAGAACTAGACGAAACCAATGTCAGAAATAGTCGGAACCAATATCAGAACAAATGGAAACCAATATCAGAACTAGGCGAAACCAATATCAGAACAAATCGAAACCAATAACAGAACTAGCCGAAACCAATATCTGAACTAGTCGAAACCAATATCAGAATAAGCCGAAACCAATATCAGAACTAATCGGAACCAATGTCAGAAATAGTCGGAACCAATATCAGAACAAATCGAAACCAATATCAGAACAAATCGAAACCAATATCAGAACTAGGCGAAACCAATACCAGAACTAGGCGAAACCAATACCAGAACTAGGCGAAACCAATACCAGAACTAGCCGAAACCAATATCAGAACTAGGCGAAACCAATACTAGAACTAGGCGAAACCAATACCATAACTAGTCGGAACCATTATCAGAACTACTTGAAAACTAATATCACAACAAATCGAAACCAATATCAGATCAAATCGAAACCAATATCATAACAAATCGAAACCAATATCAGAACAAATCGAAACCAATATAAGAACTACTTGAAAACCAATTTCAGAAATACTTGAAAACCAATATCAGAACAAATCGAAACCAATAACAGAACTAGCCGAAATTTTTATCAGAACAAATAGATTTCAAACGAAAAACAAACCTTCTATTCCGTCACCGTTTTGATTGTAGCTAAAATAACTCTGTGTGGTATGTTGGTTTGCAGTTGTTCCACTGACCTGCGTTTCATTACTTCCAATTTCACCGGCGACGCTCTTTGACGGACTTTCTGCAAAATCAATAACAACAGTGCAAATGTAACTTGAATATGAACATTCAAACCGAAGTTGATCCCTTATATTTAATAACAACAGTGCAAATGTAATTTTTTTTTGTGAAGATGCTAGAACTAAGACCTGGTCGTAAAATTTGTTGGTTAGCGTGCCGGTTTATTCACTTTGACCCATTAAATGTCCTCACCAAACCCATACCGAACCGAAACCGTCCCGCCATCTCATCCTCCCCATCCGCCCCGCCATTAAATACACCCTCGCCTCTCAGCTCTCCCAAATTCCCGGGCCATCCAATTAGAGAGAGAGAAAAAAACCCTATCATTCAACAATAATTGCAAGAAGAAGAGGGGGCTAAATGGCTGCCAACACCGAGCTTAAGTCAGAGGCCATCCTGGAGCTGATGAAGAAGTTCTTCGAGAGTGACCAGGGTCAGGAGGTCAAGAAGAAGATTAACCTCGTTTACCAGTTCAATATCGCCCCAAAGGTTGGATCTTTAGTCTATTTACTTGCCAAGTTGATGACTTTCGTATACCCTTTTCGCTTATTCGCTTGTTTCCGCTTTTGGGTGCAGAAAATTGGGTTCGATGAGGTGATTTACACTGTTAATCTCAAGAAAGGGGAGGTCACTAAAGGTTTGGCCTCTTAAATAGGTTTCCAATTAGGGTTGTTAGTTGCTCGGGTTTGTGGATTCGAAGTGAAGTTGGAATCTTTGGTCACTTGATCCCTTTGAAGATTTCGTGTTTTTTTTCTTTTTCCTGTACCATCTGGGTGATAATATTATTGAACTACGGCTGTTCATGTGGGTGATCAAAATCTACTTTAATAGATCCCAACTGGACTTGGGGTCTGGTACTTCATTAATATCTGGAGATTGGTTATTGTTTTTCGGCTCATTGTTGCCTCCATTTGTGAAATTTAGGGGCATTCGAAGGAAAGCCCGATGCGACATTCTCGTTGAAGGATGAAGATTTCGTCAAGCTTTCTGAAGGCAAGCTGAATCCGCAGATTGCTTTCATGAGGTGAGGGCTTTGGTTTCAACTCTCACTCCTGGATTATCTGGATCCGATTACAAGTCTCACTCCTGTTGATGTTGATTAATGACTGATGCAGGGGTGCTCTGAAGATCAAGGGCAGTCTTGCTGCTGCACAGAAGTTCACTCCCGATATCTTCCCGAAGCCTTCAAAGTTGTGAGCAAGATCGAAGGGATGTCGAGGTTACATGCTTTAGTTGATTCAAAACATAGCGGTTTTATATTTACTTTAGGAGCAAAGAAAACTTCAGAGAGATATCTACTTGCACCTGTTTGTTAATAGGTGTAGACACTGCTATGCTCGAATTCTCTATATCAGACTAAACCATCTTTCAGTTAAGAAGCTGCTCGACCGTCGTTCTGTTACTTTCGTTTCTGGTATTTGACAAAGAATTTGAACCAGATTGTGGATGCTCTACCTAAATCTACCACCCCTTACATGTGCTCTAAGATGAAGTACATTCTTACATTCTAAAAAATACTCTTGTCGAATTTGTTTAGCTCTGATTCTTGCTCGAGCCCGGATGATGACAAATTTGTTGTTAATCTGGATGGTGGTGTACTTGATTAGGAAGTCGAGGCAAGAGTTTTACTCTTTTTCCGTAAGACAAGATTGCCCCGTATTCAGTGCTTACTTGCTGCGGCAATCGTCCCCAAGATACAACTTCCGAGGGGGTACGAGCATGTCACATTTCTGGACAGGGAGACACCATTTCGTCCAACAGGTAGGATGTTCTTTGCGTCCCTTCGGCCAGTAGGTAGACTGCAAGTCCGTCGCACCCTTTCGGGCAGGCAAGTGCCAAGTACGCCACAAAGTGCCTAATGCGCCATGCGCACGGATGGTGCGAATCCTCGCATCATGTCCGAGTTGCCTTCCTTGGTGATTCACTTAGTTTTTAGCGAACAAGGAACATCTTCTTATAAAGTGAGATTTCCTTCTTTCCACTTCCGATGCGGGACATGAAGTGTACCCCCACTTTTGGACTATTCCAACCTTAAGAGTTACAACTTAATGCATTAATTTTTCATTCATCCGAAATTGGATTTGAGAAAGTAAATACACTAGAATTATGTACACGAAACGTAGATTCCAAAATTGCAACTTAATTTGGATTTTACCGAGTGGACCTATTTGTTAAAATTGCACAAAGTTTGATTAATTACCGAACTTATGCTAATTTCCAACAAAATTCTCATGTCCGGTTCTTTCGGAGGATGGATCCCTAAGAATTCACCTAATTAGTTGTAGTCAATGGCCTAAACTGAAACTAGGTAGGCAGGCAAAATCGTTTTCTGTGGGATCGGCAATGAAAATGCATTATGGGTCCCAGTGTAATTACACCAACTAGTTGAAACGGGACTAGCGAACCATTTTATCAAACTCTTTTTTTTTGAACCATTTTATCATAACTGGACGAACCATTCTATCATTATTTGGCAAACCATTCTATCATATGTTGGGAAAATAACTTACTTTCCCGTGGACCCACACAACGCAACGGACAATACAAGCACGAGTAAGCACAACGCAAACTAAGCACGAACTACAAACACAAAGGAAAGCACAAGAGGAAGGACACATAAAAATTGTTCACCCGGTTCGATCCTCAACGATCTACCTCCGGGGGAGTCCAAGCCAGGAGAGATTCTACTATATCACGCACACACACATGGAGCTTCACTCGCTCTCTACAATGGATGCCACACTTGGCTCACTCTTTCTCTCATCTTCTCTCTTTTCTCTCCTTTTCTCTTTGGAGAGCTTTGGCAAATGACAACCACACCATTCAATGAGGCAAATGGGGTATTTATAAATGCACCCTCTATTCTAGGTTATTTGTGCGAGGAGGGGCAAACTTGTCCAATTGCAGTAACTTTTTTCGGCTGAACTGACAATCGCCAATCAACTGGCAATCGCCAGTGGACTCTCGCAGAAGCTCCTGGAGCGGGGGTACTAGCGGTCGCTAGTTGACTTGCGCCCGCAAGTCCCAACTAGCGACCGCTAGTTGGCTGGCGCCCTTCAGCCCTTCAGCAGCTCCACTTCTCCGCTTCGCTTCTCGTGTACCGTTTCGGTCGATCCCATAATGGGTACACTAGTGTTTCGCCTCAACTTCGTCTTCACTCGACTCCGCCACTCAAACCCGATTGACACCTCGATCAACCTCAAAACTCTTCACTCGAGCCACCCCGAATACTTCACCATACTCAGGCTCCATACCTAACATCATATTGAGCGAATTATTTTATCCAACACTTTTTATCCCTGTCGGGGTGGGTCCCGATTTTTTCGGGACGGTTCCGTGAAACCATTTTATCATAACTGAGCTTACCATTCTATCATAACTCAGCAAACTATTCTTTCATAACATGGCGAACCATTTTATCTCCTAGAATGGTCCTAGAGTGTTTTACACATACAGGACCGAATCCACTTCCACTTGGAACAACTAAGAACATCAGATTTCTAGAACTAGCTCAGGTCTGGCAATCCAACGTTATCATAAGAACTGAAGCGGGAGCTCCGCGTACTCCTACGCCATGTTTTTCACATTTTACCTACTTGCCAGGGGAAAGCTAGCGAGATTTATCATACAAGTAGGAATTGTTAGTCCTTCGGACGAAGTTCATTGTGCACTCTCTTTTATGCTTTTAAAGAGGTCGTGTGAGCACAACGGGCCACAAGTCTCTTATGAACAATAGATTTTGATACTAATTAGAATTTCTATATCTTTATAGATTTTATGCACTAGTAACAACCTTCCATTGCCAACGTGTGATTTGTTCAATCTTATAAGAACCTGCTGCAATACCAAATCCTAGAAAGGTCCACCAATGCCAATTTTTCCTTTTTGTTTCCGTTACCAATTGGGTTGTGAGAATCTTAGTAGTAAAAGCCATTAAAAAAAGGCCTCACAGTTATTATTTGTGCATAATTTTCCTTAACGATATTTACCATATTCATCGATATTTGTATAGTACACTACCACCAAATCAAAAAAATATATTTTTGACTTATATCCACGGTAAATAATAATCTATAATTGATTACTCACAAATATAACCTTTTGACTTGCAGACTTTGAATTTGCTTCATCTAAACCCCGAGTTTCCACCACCCAAATTAACTCCAATTTGTCCGTATTCGATTGCGTACGCTATTTTCCAAATGTGACGCTGACAAATAAACATTAGAGTTTTTTTAAAGTAAATAAACATTAGATTGACGACTTGACCACAATAGAAAGACTAGTTCCTTCTAAACACCATCTTGCTATCAAGATAAGATAAGGAGTCGTTTCAGGCGAGAATAGTCAAACTCGATTTGAGATTAGATTAATTGACAGCATAATTAACTTAAAAAACTAACCCCCTCGTGTATAAATAGACAGAACAAGACTGATAAAAGCTAGGAGGTAAGGAATATGATGAACTCTCTAACTTCAATTCGCTTCATCTTCCTCTCTCTTTACGTCTTCCCTTTCTTTGCAACCTCCACAATACTATTCCAGGTACAATATCTCCGTTGAATTTAAATCAATTTTCCTCTTAAGTTCATTATTTTGTACAATTACTAACGTGTGTAACCAAATGCTAAAGGGGTTCAATTGGGAGTCTAGTAAGAAATCAGGAGGATGGTATAATTCTCTGAAAAACAAAATCCCAGACCTGGCCGGTTCCGGAATTACTCACGTCTGGCTCCCTCCTCCTTCTCAGTCGGCTTCAACCGAAGGTAAAATTACAAATTCCGATTCCCGAAGACCTAGTGCGCTGTTCTATTTTAATTGGATTTTCGAGTTTTAGTGCTTGAAAAATAAATGCAACTTGGTAGGTAGTTCTGCTACTTTCGTAGACCTAATACAAATTCTCTGTCAGGTTACTTGCCGGGAAGGCTTTACGATCTCAGCGTGTCGAAATACGGATCCGAGGATGACCTGAAGTCGTTAATCCGTGCGTTTCATGACAATGGCATCAAGTGTCTGGCCGACATCGTCATTAACCACAGAACAGCAGAGAAGCAAGACGGAAGAGGCATCTGGTGCATATTCGAGGGCGGGACCCCGGACGACCGCCTCGATTGGGGCCCGTCATTCATCTGCAGCACGGATACGGCCTATTCGGACGGGAAGGGGAATCCTGACACGGGAGACGACTACCCGGCTGCCCCTGACATCGACCACCTCAACCCGCGGGTTCAGAAAGAGTTGTCCGATTGGATGAACTGGTTGAAGTCGGACATCGGATTCTACGGGTGGAGATTCGACTTCGTCAAGGGGTACGCCCCAAGCATCACCAAAATTTACATGGAAAACACCAAGCCCGATTTCGCTGTAGGAGAGAAGTGGGATTCTCTTGATCTCAACAATCCTGATGCTCATCGAACTGCCCTGAAGGATTGGGTTCAATCTGCAGGCGGGGAGGTTACGGCTTTCGACTTCACTACGAAAGGAGTCCTCCAAGCTGCCGTGCAAGGGCAGCTCGGAAGGCTAAAAGACTCAAACGGGAACCCGCCCGGACTGATCGGCCTATTGCCTCAAAACGCTGTCACATTTATCGACAACCACGATACCGGATCCACCCAAAATATATGGCCGTTCCCGTCTGATAAAGTCATGCTTGGCTACGCTTACATCCTCACCCACCCTGGAATCCCATCCATTGTAAGGTTCCAAGCCCTGTTGCCCTCCTCTAACCCTTGAAGATTCGATTCGATCTGTTAATTGTGAAACTTGCATTGCAGTTCTACGATCACTTCTTCGACTGGGGCCTGAAGGACCCGATCGCGAAGCTGGCGTCGATCAGGAGCAGCAGCGGGATCAACCCGACTAGCCACGTCCGCATTCTGGCAGCAGAGTCCGATCTCTACGTGGCCGCGATCGGGGACAACGTGATGATGAAGATTGGCCCCAAGATGGACCTTGGGAACCTGATTCCTTCAAGCTTCCAGGTCGCGACTTCCGGACAAGACTACGCGGTTTGGGTTAGGAAGTCGTCAGCCTAAGTCCTCACGTCACGAGGGTCTTGGTCTTTGGCGTCATGGACGTGTTTTCGCCGTCTACTACTCGTACCCGGAACACTTTTGTCAATAAATATTTCGATGAATCGTTAAAGATATTGTTCGAACCGAAATTAATTAATCCAACGATATTTGGATATCAATTGATATAAGTCAATAAAAAAAGTTGTCGAGCACAAAATTCTTTTCCTTCAACAACGAAAACAGAAAGACGCGTTTGGGGAAATTCATCGAACAGTTTGTCTGTCTAGGCTCCTGGGTCAAAGTGGAAGGCCCAATAAGAAGTTAGCAATGGGGCCGACTCGTTTTTTCTTTCCAATCTCAACGTATAATTTGTCATTCATCTGAAATTGTTTCTTCTCCTATTGCTCGCTATCTTGGCAGTTTCTATCACATGTCCAGATTGGCGGATATGACGGCGGATTTGAAAATTCACTTATAGATGCTTTACGTCGTCCAGTCATTTTTTATGAAGTTTTAAATTACAGAATACTAACATAATTTTTTGCGATACTACAAAGTACTAAAGTAGATTTTTCCCTAAAAATTATTGTCTGTCAAATTTCCGAAGATGAAATTTCTAAAATTCTTTTACCCAGAAAGTAATTGGATTGTTGCGAGCGGAACAAACAGGACACGCTTTTAAAAAAAATAATTTGTTATTGAGCCAGATTATTGAAAATATTTAAAATTAAAAGATCAAAATTTTTCTACAACTTCAAAATTCGAACTTCGCGCTCTTTAGCCCCAAAATCAAACCCTCCTCTCCGATCTAAAACCTAACTCCAAAACACTCTCTCTCTCTCTCTCTCCGAAATGGGCGGGTCACAGAGCAGGGAGGATCTGGATCTATCGGACTCCGAAACCGAATCCGAACGCACCGAAGATGGAAGCTACCACGACGCCGGTGAACAGTCCCCGGCCGGGACCCCTTCCTCCTCCTCGTCCCTGAACGAGGTGGAGGCGAGGCTCAACGCGCTGAAACTCAAGTACCACGCGACGGCGACGCCTTCCAAATCTGCCGCTCCGAGAACCCCGGTCCCCGCTAACGTCAAGAACCCCGTGAAGCTGTACCTCCACGTGGGTGGGAACACCCCCAATGCGAAATGGGTCGTCTCCGAGAAGCCCACTTCCTACTCTTTCTTCAAGTCCTCGGAGGCGGAGGGCACGGGGGGAGGGGAAGAAGAAGAAGAAGACGAGGGCGAGGAGGAGGAGGAGGAGGAAGATGATGATGGCTGGTGGGTTCTTAAGGTTAGTACCAACAAGGTTAGGGTTAGGGTTAGTCCCGAAATGCAACTGAAGAATTTTAAGGACCAGCGTCGGGTTGATTTTGTGGCTGGTGGTGTTTGGGCTTTGAAGTTTTATGATGATGATGGGCATAGGGCATTCGTGGACAAGTATCAGGCGTGTTTGTTTGAGAATACCTACGGGTGCGAGGCGAATGAGGCCAACAAGGTTAAGGTTTACGGGAAGGATTTTATCGGGTGGGCGAACCCGGAAAAGGCTGATGATTCCATGTGGGAGGATGCGGAGGATAGTTTTGTTAAGAGCCCGGAGATGGGGACTCATGTTAGAGGAGGTCAGGACTTGAGGGAGGAGTTTGAGGAGGCGGCCAACGGGGGGATTCAGAGCTTGGCATTGGGTGCTTTGGACAATAGTTTCTTGGTTGGTGACTCCGGGATTCAGGTGGTTAAGAATTTTAGCCATGGGATACATGGGAAGGGTGTGTATGTGAATTTTGGTGGGAGTGCTGACCATGGGAGGATTGGTTCGACACCCAAAAAGGCGCTTCTGATGCGTGCAGAGACTAATATGATGCTCATGAGTCCCGTACAGGAGGGGAAGCCTCAAGTTAGTGGGTTGCATCAGCTGGATATTGAGACGGGCAAGATTGTTACAGAGTGGAAGTTCGAGAAGGATGGAACCGATATTTCTATGAGGGATATCACCAACGATGCTAAGGGTGCTCAGTTGGATCCTTCTGGGTCTACCTTCTTGGGGTTAGGTGATAATAGGCTGTGTAGGTGGGATATGCGTGACCGGAACGGGATTGTTCAGAACCTTGCCACAGCTGATACCCCTGTCTTGAACTGGACTCAGGGGCACCAGTTCTCTAGAGGGACAAATTTCCAGTGCTTTGCTAGTACTGGTGATGGGTCAATTGTTGTTGGGTCTCTTGACGGAAAGATTCGTTTATATTCTACTACTTCAATGAGGCAGGCAAAGACAGCTTTCCCTGGCTTGGGGTCACCCATTACCCATGTTGATGTTACCTTTGACGGGAAGTGGATTCTGGGTACAACTGATACTTATTTGATTCTCATCTGCTCTCTTTTCACTGACAAGGATGGTAAGACTAAGACTGGCTTCCATGGTCGTATGGGAAATAGAATTGCAGCTCCAAGGCTGCTGAAGCTGAATCCTCTGGATTCTCACTTGGCTGGAACAAACAACAAGTTTCATAATGCTCAGTTTTCTTGGGTAAATCTACCATTTTGCTCTGTGTTCTGAAGCACTTATTACGCTATTGAATCATATAATATGACTCCTGCCATGTTTCTTTGCTGCTGAAGATATGCTTAGAATTGTTCACTGCTTATCTTTGCAACTGATTCTTTTGTTTGATGTGTGAGGTTGTTGCCACGTTTTTCTTTTGTTTCTAAACTTCGCACAATTCTGGCTAGCTATTGCAGTCTTTGCATTTTGTTTTTCTGCTTATGTTTCCCTTCACTGAAATGGTGCAAGGCATCTTAGATAGAGACTCCAGGAATTATCTTCTTTTTGACATATATCTTCATCCCAGCCTCTGCATTTATGGCCCCCTTGTAGTAGCATCAAGTGTGTTACTATTTCATCAATATGTTTCTGCAATTATAAATTAATTTTGTGGTGTGATTATTAGGTTACAGAAAATGGGAAGCAGGAACGCCACTTGGTTGGAACGGTTGGCAAGTTCAGTGTAATATGGGACTTCCAACAAGTGAAGAACAGTTCGCATGAGTGCTACCGAAACCAAGTGGGGCTAAAAAGCTGCTACTGCTACAAGATAGTTCCTAAAGATGACTCCATCGTGGACAGCCGATTCATGCACGAAAAGTTTGCAGTCAGTGATTCTCCTGAAGCTCCGCTGGTCATTGCCACCCCCATGAAGGTCAGCTCTTTCAGCATTTCCAGCAGACGATGAGATTCCAAGTCATTCTTCTTCAACACGGCCACTTCCTGGTGACTGAAATGAAGCTCAGCAGTCTTTGTTCGGGACCTTTGTATCTGTATTCTGTAGTTCGGATAACTATTTTGCTAGCTGCAGGACGTCCGTTGTTTCAGGTTTATGGGTTTATGACTGGTATACCTTGGATTTGCGTAGTTAGTTGATGGAATTTGTATCCCGTGTTATTGTTGTACTAGCTTGCTATCTCCTATCTTCTCAAGTTTGAAGAAGTGGACCATTGACTCATGGTTTCCTCTTTCGTTTAATTACAAGTTTGGTGGCTTGCAAAAAATTAAAAATTCATCGGATGGTGGTGGGTCCAAGTTATCACCTCTATGTATCCTTTTCTCCTTTTCTTTTGGATGCTAGCTGCCTACGTGGTTGCCGTTTACTCCTCCAAATTTGAACGCCTAGTTGTTGATAGAAGAGAAACAAGAAAAGAAAGAGGCAATGGCAACTGTAACAGGAAGACCCTTCCTTGTTCGGCCATGTCACCCTTCTTCTTCAAGCTTTGGTTCCCCGAACAAATACAGGTATGCTTCATGGTCTTCTAAATCAGAACCTGCAACGCGAACAGCGGTTGCGGTTCGTGCCCAGCAGCAGCAGCGACCCACCTGGCTCCCGGGGCTGGACCCTCCACCTTATCTCGACGGAACGTGAGCCATTGTTGCTTTATCTCGACTGCCATTTCGATTTCCTGATGTTTGGGTCCTTGCTTATTTTGCTATTCTTGCCTGAGACCAAAGTTTGGCTGGGGATTACGGGTTCGACCCACTTGGGCTTGGAGAGGATGCAGAAGGCTTGAAGTGGTACGTGCAGGCGGAGCTGGTACATGCTCGGTTTGCCATGCTCGGAGTTGCCGGAATTCTTTTTACAGATGTGAGTGACCTCAAATTATTTTATCCACATCTGATCCACATTCCCCCTTTAATGATCTCAAAGCTATCATTGTGGTCCATTTGTCGGCCCAATAGGTATTCGGTTACCAGGTTTTTCGGAGGAAAATGTTATCAAATACTGAAGAATTTTCAGCCAGGAAACTCTGTTGTTAATTTAGGAACTGCACTATTTTAGCTTTGCTTCACATTTCTTTCTCTTTTTGGTATTCTTGTCTGATGGATATGCTCAAAACGAAGGCAATGTGAATTTATATGTTACCAAGTTTGTCTGCAGGTACTTCGAGTGACAGGAATAAAAAACCTGCCAGTTTGGTATGAAGCGGGCGCGGTGAAGTTCGAGATTGCAAACGCGAGAACTCTGCTCATAGTCCAACTCATATTGATGGGGTAAGTAAACCATTTGTTTTAGCAATTCGATTACTTGCTTTACAATTTTGTGTTGCAATGCAGATTCGTGGAGACAAAGAGATACATGGACTTTGTTCAACCCGGATCGCAGGCCAAACCAGGCTCCTTCTTCGGCTTGGAGGCTGCATTCGAGGGCCTAGCACCCGGGTAAGCTGCATTCTTACGCATGCTGCTAAAAAAACACTAGTAGCCCCTATTCCAACCCCATCAGATATTCCCTCCCTAACAGAACGTATATGTCGCTGCCAGATATCCTGGAGGCCCTATTTTGAACCCCCTTGGCCTGGCAAAAGACATCAACAATGCTCGTGACTGGAAGCTAAAAGAAATTAAGAACGGTTCGTATACAGAGATTCTAACACGATGTTGAAGAGTGCTAAATTCTGTTGCTCGTTGTCAGACAACGGCCCGGTCGGTGTTGCTAGATGTGAAAATTCTAACAAAGTTAATTCTAACAAAGTTGGTGTTTGTTTTCCGGTTTTGGACACACTTTGTTGTTTCAGGACGCTTAGCTATGGTGGCCATGTTGGGGATAGCTGTGCAAGCGGGTGTGACTCACGTGGGTCCAATTGAGAACCTTTTGGAGCACCTCTCCAATCCATGGCACAAGACCATCATCCAGACCATCTCCAGCTCATAATAGTTGTTTCAAATGTTTTTTACTGAGGTCTACTTGACTTGAGTTTCAGGATTTAGTACGATCATGTCTGTATTTGGCTAAGACAATTTGGAGCAAGTACTTGCAATATCTCCGACGGATTCTTTTGTTGGTTCCAACTTGATTTCTTTTCTTGATGTAAAATCTGAATTTGCTGAACTTAGATCAATTTGTAATTGTATTTAGTGGATCATCCGTTTTCAAAATCAGGATCCCACTAAATAGACAAAATTATAGAAATAATTAAGAAAAATAAACTTAACATGAACAAATATGATCGTAATCTTAGTAAGCAGTGAACTACAAAAACACTACTTTATTAAATCATGCAACGAAGTTCATTAAAATATTCACTTAGATTACAAATCATGAGAACCAAAGACGGAGACCGACTTACGATGATCCCTCTCTCGATCTTATTTTTCCTTTGGAATACGACAAAGACCTTATATTTATTGCACACTATTAGGATTAGGGTTACACTAATTTAAACTATTAAGAAAATACCACATATCTTTAAAATAATCAAAAAAATTCTAAGAAATACCAAATATGTTTTAAAAAACCATAAATATTCACTGAATCTCTCGCAGGAACATGGAGGGAATTAGCTGAAAAAATTCTTACGATCTTAATTGCAGATCTTCCGTTCAACATTAAGATCTTGCATGCGATCCAGCACGGTAAAACATGGCGACTCGTAAAATCGTGCGATCTTACGATTAGCGATTAACCTTGAGTGGATGCTCGAATATCTAATTCGAGTTATTTAATATTGTTTTTTTGGGTGGAAATTTAATATTGTTTAGTACAAATCAAGAACCAGCGACCTAAGGATAACAGCGTTACTACTACAGTCCAACGTCTTTCTGAAAAATTGGGAAAAAGGAAAAAAAATTCCGACCTGCCGGATTCGAACCAGCGACCTAAGGATAACAGCTAATACTACAGTCCTCCGCTCTACCAACTGAGCTAAGGTCGGTGAATGCAAACAGATACGCATGTATATATATAAATATAATTTATTCTAATGAAAATCTTTTGACTTTGAATCAAACTTTTGGCCAGAGATCTCTATGATTTATCATAATGTCTTGACAGATCGTTTGATTTAATCTCTTTTTGCAAAATAATAGAGTCGAAAATCCTTGCCGTAACTAATTTCTATGATCCAATAAATTAATAAAACATTCCCTTAGTTATGGAATTATGATGCACCCAAACGAACAAAGGCTCAGGTGAAAATTTATTTATTTTTTATATCATTTGTTAAAATTTTTATATATAATTCAAAATTTTAAGGTGCAACCTATTGTGATTTCTATACATAATTCAGGACTATACGTTCTAACATTTTTTCAGGTGGTCAAAATAACTACATGGGCGACAATCTTTGTTACCACATACTAGTAGCCTTAGAAGTGGTGAAATGACGTGATCTTTTAGGATGGATCCATATCTAGTCCACCCTCCACTTATTTTTTTACGGTCACATGAATTTGCGCGAGCTATGGCTAACCAGAATACTCCAACCTCTCCTCAGAACGAGGTGCTTGTTTCGTGGACTCGTCCGTCAGCTGTGTTTGTTAAGCTGAACACTCATTGTGCCTCAGCAGGCAACCCAGGACCATCTAGAGCGGGAGGAATTATTCGTGATGCAGCAGGACACTGGCTTTGGGGCTTTGCCAAGGGTATCGGACATTGCAGTTCCCTGGTAGCTGAGCTTTAGACTCTTGTTTTGGGATTCGAGCTGGCATGGGAGCGTGGTTTTCGACATGTACTTATTGAGGTCGACTCCTCCCTAACTCTTCTCTGTGTCGGACGAGATGTAGCGCGGGAGCATCCACTGGCCAACCTTATCAGCCGGGCCAAGGCACTTATCAGCTGTGAGTGGACAACATAGATACATCATACATTTAGAGAAGAGAATCGGGTGACAGATTTCTCCTCTAAACATGCTTAGACTCTAGGTTATGATTATGCTTTGTCCGATATTCCTTTTCCTTTCTGCTTAGATGTATATCTGGATAATTTGAATGGATTCGTTTCACCTCGTTATACTCGATCTTGTACTTCACTACGTGGTTAATAAAAATTAATGGGTACTGGACGTCGTGTTCTACCAACAAAATCTGTGGTAATTTCAGGAAACCAAAAAGCAAGCGCACTAGTCCCGTGAGACACGGAATCTTACATTTACACGAAGTTAACACTGTATACCAGAATTAAACACTAAATTTCCCTCATATCATAAACCCCTTGGAATGACACAAGGCTCTTTGGCTACACAGAATCTCAGCAGCAAATCATCAATTTCCGGCCAAGACATTAAGTTTGCATTACAGAAACAGATATTTATTACCAAATGAACCAAAACCTTTGACCGTACCGTACAAATAACACCCTTTACACTCTTCTTCTTCTTCTACTATACCAGTGTAAGCCAATCAACAACACATCGTACATTTTTATCAACAACCACCCCATTTCATTCCTGAGATCGAGTGAATGCTCCGAAGATCATACCTGTAAGAGAAGAGAAGAATTTATACCCCCTTGGATGAGCTTGACTTCTTCCTCGCGAGGAACATGAAGAACCGCGGGAAGAACGACTTCTTCTTCTTCTTCTTCGGCGCCTTTGTTTCCGACGGTGTGTACCCGGTGTTGCCATTGTTTCCATGTCCGTGTGCTTTCGGGCTCGGTTCGTAAGGGTCAGGAGTTTCTGGGGCTATGTTCTTCGGCTCTTTGTTCCCCTCGAAGCTTGGCCTTGGGCTGTTCGTGGTGTTCGCGCCTCCTTGGATAGAATTGGCGGCATTGCGTCGCTGCTCGTGTTCGGCCCGCCACGTTCTCAACTCCTGTTCTACTCCCAACTTCCCTTCCTTGGCTTTCTCAGCCTTGTCCATTGCAAGTTTCAACGCTTCTTTCCTGTCGGACATTTCTCGGCTTAATTCTTCCAACTTCTGCATAGTACTTGACTCGGACTCTTTAGCTGTCTCGATTTGAGAAAGGGCAGCTGCCACCCTCGAGTTGGCCTGCTCTTCGGCTTCGTGGGCACGCTTGCTGAGTTCATAGTACTCCTCCAGAGACAGTGTAACACCAGTGGGTGAGTCCACATCATTGATGCTGCTTTCACTCTCTTGCAATGCTCTGATAGCTGCTAAAGCCAACCTTTCCGAAGCCTTGGCAGCCTCTATCTCCTTGCGAGCGGCAAGTAATCTGCTTTGTATTGTACTTGCTCCGGCCTTCGCTTGTTCAGCTTCTTCTTTTGCCTTTCTCAGCTCTTCACGAGCCGATTCAGCCAGCAATTTAGCCTCATCCGCGGCTAGTGCAGCCTGCTGCAATTGCTTGGGCATTTCTACCATTTTCTCTCTGGCTTCTTTTTCCTTCATTTGGACCAGAGCTATTTCTGACCTAGTCTTCTCAATATCACCTTCGAGAGAAGAAACGGCTATCGATGCCATTCCTTCCCTCTGTCTAAGTGCAGCCAGGGAAGCCTTTTCCTTCTCAAGTTCTGATTGCAAGGATGTGGCAGCTACCTTCAAGATATTAACTTCAGCAGTTGCTTTCTCGATATTGACCTTAACTTCTTCAAGCTCCTTCTTTGCTGAAGCAACTGCAGCTCGTATATCGGCATGGCTTTTCCTCTCTAGTTCTGTTATCTCGACTATCTTACCTTGATCCCCATCAGTTTCCTCCGCCTTTGACTTAAATTCCATATAAGCGGCCAGTTCAGCCTTAAGATCGACCAGCAGAGCTGAAGCTGTATCTAACTTTAACTTGAGGTCCTTGGCTGAAAGAATTTGTTGGTTAAGTTTATTTAGCTCATCTTCTGCCTGCTTAAGTTCCTTCTCCCAGTTAAGAGAATCTTGCTCTCTGGCCATGGCTGCGCCAATTCTTTGTTCCTCTGCCTCCAGATGCGAAGCATGAGCAGACTCTAAGGATTCTTTGGTAGCAATTAGCTCGATGGTGAGTTCTTCCACCGTCTTCTCGACTTCTTTGGATGCAGAAACAGCCGCTTCTGCTTTCTTCAAAGCCTCCTCTCTCTCTGTGACTAAGGAAGCGTATTCCTTTCGTAGTGCTTCCAACTCATCAGTGACAGATTTGAGTTCCGTAACGGCAGCAGAATGCCTAGCTTTAGCAACCTCAAGCTGTGCCTTGGCTGCAACACTTACATCATCAGCAATGCCCTGTTCCATTTCTTCCACTCGAAGTTTGGCCAGTTCAGAATCCTGTTTTGCCTGCTGCTCCTCCGTTTGTGCCTTCTCCAGATTGAGCTTCAGCTCCTCGATGAGTCTCTTAGTGCTGTCCAACTCCTGCATAACACGCTTTTTTTCCTCTTCAGCGGTCTGAGCCTGCTTCCTATACGTAGGTATCTCGTCCTGCACCTTGTCCAATTCTTGTTCTACGAGCTTCCTTCTCTGAAAGAGCCAAATCTTTTAAGAACTCAATCACAAAGAAAGACCTTACCGGTGAATGTAAGTACTCTAAAAGCTATCGAGTTTTCTTGATTATAAGAGCATTAATATGATACGTCCAATTCTTGTTCTACGTCATCAGTAACAGAGATAAGATAAGCTTGAATAAGAAGCAAAATATGCAAGAAGATGAAGGTACCAGTAACAAGGATAAGTGATCGCACCTCAACGGTTTGGACCCTATGGGCCTTCCAATCAACAATTCCTCCAAACTTGGAAACAGCTTCCTTGACAGATTCAAAAGGCGCAGCAGTGTCAATGAGAATTTTGTTTGCATCAAAATGCCTAGCACTTCTTGGAGAGCCTGTTGATCTAGGTGAGCTTGCAGATCTAGGTGTCCTGAGAGCAGGACTAGAAACCTTGTATCGCGGGGAACCAAAAGCGTCTTGACGCACTCCTCTGACCTTTACATTGGGCAGGTTAAGTTCATTGGCTTGCACGCTTTCCAAATGGGAGGTAGCAGTTGGAATAATATCATCAATGATGACCCGAGGGCTGCTAGAAGAACCAGCATCCTCAGATTTTGGCACATCAGAGGAAATTTGCACAGGTTTGATATTTCCTTGTTGGTGCTTCACATCAGAGGATCTTTCCGAGGCTGCCACCTTCTCTTCAAGGTGTTGGCCATTTGAGGAGATTGCAGTGCCACTTTGGACATGGGATTCGCGTCCTGTGACTTGACCATCTGATTCCATCAAATCATCTGTGCGAACAAATTGATCATGGCCGGAATTCCCAGAATCGGCAGTCAACTCCGGCTGGCCATCAGATCTTACTTCTTCATTGGTACCGATGCCAGTCGAGGCTTCAGCATGAGACTCCTTGAAGGGCGGGGAGGGATCTGAAGGAGTTGTTACCTCGAGAATCTTAACATCCTCCATCATCGAACAACCCGAAACAAACACACCAACGTTATCTGAAATTCACAAGCAACAAAAACACCAACTCATCAAATAACAACCCAAACAAGTCAGAAACAGAACCAAAAGACAACAAGCTCTGCCACGATTTGCCCCAACAGCTATCATCCCAAACCGGGTTATCTCCAATAGGATCGAACATACGAGCACCTCGTTCATCTAAATCCCGAGCAATGTTCTTGATACACCTCAACATACGTTCATCATGTGTCTACTTATTTCTCACATGATTAATACTAAGGTTCACAGAACAAGAAAGTAATGGAAAAGGGAAAAAAAGACACAAACTTGAACCAATCATATCCAAATAAAACCAAGTTCCATCCATTAACAATCATCTATCATAAGCATCACAAACCAAAGGAAGAAAAAACAGATATTCCTAAAAAGAGATAATTTAGAAAAAAGGAAGAAACTTACTTACCAAAAGTCAACTATTGCTCCCACCCAGATAAAAACTGGAACTGGGATTCCAAATCCCAACAACAACAAAAAAGTCAGCCAGCTGAAAATTTTGCAACCAAAAAAAGATAGGCAAAGAGCAACAACAACCAAAAGGCAAAGTCAAAGGGGAAGCAGAGAAGAGAAGGGAAAGGGAAGGACGTACCCAGAAAACCAGAGGAGGAGAGTTGTGGTTGGGAAGGAGGAGAGGGAAACAAGCGGGTAATAATAATATTGACTTTTTTTTATTTTTCCTCCAAAATAGACATCTAATAACCCGACATTAACAGCCAAAAGTTTGTAAGAAAATTAAGCCAGAGCTAATTCTCTCTCTTTTTTTTCCTTCTTTTTTCTGTTTTAGCATGCAGTTGAAAATAGGAAATTCCATTCCCAAGAGAAATGTTGTCTTTTTACGAAGAGAGAGAAAAACACGTGCGATGAGTACCGTGGGAGCCTCTTTCGTTATTCCATCTATCTATCTAGTGTTTTCTATATCCAAATTCTCTCTCTCTCTTCGAAATTAGATTTTTTTTTCTTTCTCTTTCTCTTTTTATTTTCTGTTTTTTTGTTGTTGTCTATTTTATATTGGGTATTGGCTTTTTCTATTTGGGATCTGGAATAAAATAAGAGTTTTTTTGGGAGGAACCGGGAGGAGTTAGTTCCTGTTTCGAGGTCGTCGCTGGGTGTAATAGGGGAATCTGAGTAGGTAGATAATTGGATTATTAAATGTTGCGTCTCAACGACGATAAATATGATCATCTCCAATTGAAAACGATAAATATGTTTGCTTCTATGACGTGTCAAAATGTCATTTGCAGCTAAACTGGGATGGACTAAATTTGCCTCCTTTTTGTTGGAGCTGTTTAGATTGTATAGAATTCACCGTGTTTTTAATCTTTGCTACTTATATTAGTTTAAATAAATTCGAGTCATTTATCAGATTCTCGTCTTAAATTCTTTGTCTCAAGGTGATGTGCAATTTTTTTTTTATTCAAGGTGATGTGGAAATTTCGGATTAAGAAATAGTTGGTGAGTTTCATTTATTAAATTAACACTTGAATGTTTGTGACCTTTCACTAGTGCCCTTAACTTTTGGCGGAAAGAATCCGAGGCGCAATTGATGGCGCCACCACTCCATTTAATATAGTTCACATTTTTTCAAGACCACCGACTTTATTAATTTGCGGTGGTTATTCTGATTTAATTGTACCGATAAGAAGTTTTAATTATCGATTAGTATATTTTTTAATTCAAATTTAAATTAGTTATACCGATACACATGGTCATTACATAGGTGTCGTTGAAAATACTTTACAAAACACTAAGTAGAACTGTAGAAGTAGCAAAGTTCCTCGACCTCTACCAAATATAAAAGACAGAGATATGAAAAAGCCCATCAAGTGGAAAAAGGCGTCCGAGTCATCGGATTATCATATAATAATAAAACCGGGACAGATAATGGATGACGAGGTTCTCCAAAAGTAAAGAGACAAAAGCACAGATTAATATGTATCTGTTTGCTTCAAAAGGGCTCGAATCCCGAACTTTCTACAATCCATCACTTCCTTCAATTAAAAGTGTCAAAAATCAATTGGGCTGGCTAAATAGTAAATGATTTTGTTTCATTTAAATACCAAATTGTGTAGATAGAATAAATTTCAACTCCTTAAATGATTACAACTAATATGCTTTTAGGTCATATATTATATTTTACACAACTCAAAATTGTCTCGGTCAAAAACCGACCAGAAAATGTGTTAAACTATCACATTTCCGTCTAATGTCAACCAAATGAAGAACACAAGAAGACAGACACTGGATCCGTTCCAACTTTACTTCTCGGTTAATTACTGCCTGGATAGGAACATGCTTCCAAGAATGTCCTGATTAAGTGTATAAACGATGGACTAATCGAATATTATTCTGTAAAGATATCAGACTTACATAGTGTCCATGTTTGTACAAGTCAAGAACAGGATTGTAAGCATATTCGTCTAACTCCTCCCATGTCGGTCGGTCCATCTCCATATGTACTTCTTAAGGTTGCAAATCAATTTTGCACCTCAAAGCTGCTCCTGTACAAGAATAGATAATAGGATATCTTCAAAAGAATAGATAACAGATGAAAGGGGGAAGCATCAAGCCAGAAATGCATCAAGTAGAGCGTGTTTGCCATGAGCACGATGGCTGATACTGATGCCCTTCTGCACTGTGTCCCCTCGTATCGGTTTAATATAGCATGTACTTCATCAAGCATCACTTTCATTCTTGAATGTGTAGGGAATGGCTTTTTCCGGGTGGAATGAATACCAGATCTTCCCAGCCTGAATTCTTTTCACTCGTCTGCAGAAAATGTGAGATCTTCATTCCTTTTAAAAAAGTATCCGCAATCGATTTATACAAAATATGTTTACCTCAATTTTCTTGAGAACATCTTCCAAACTGTTAAAAAGTTCAGAACACGGATGGAGACATGAGAGGCAGGTGCATAAAGATGTACAAATTAGACGATGGTTAAAAAGGCATCCCCGGTGATGGAGCATTTCCCGGCTATAGGGGAAGAATTGGCTTATTTGTATGCAACCTTGCCCTAGCATTTTGACAGAGAGGCTTTCCAGGCCGCAAACTTGTAAGTTGTGACCAACAACCGTTTTGGCAAGGCCCGCCCTATAAACTTGGATCAATAATACAATAAGGAAATGGTCCTCCTTCCTGTTCCATCATCCTTTTAGATGCTTACTGAGAAAAAAAATGAAGGCAAGTTGTATGCCTCTGTCCTAATTATAAGCCGAAGATGAACACTGAAATAGGTGCCAAGGTCCATAGTAAATGAAAGGGAAACCTAAAGACAAGACGGTATCGAAGGCCCTATCATCCCATAAAAAGTGGTCCGAATAAAGTTGCAATCATCATCTATACCTTACTTGTTGTAAGAAAGAAATTGAAGCAATAAAATAGTGTTTAGAGAGTCGGGGCAACATGCATGTCACAGCACCGTGCCAGCTTCAGTGGAAGCACAGATGTCTAAACATTTGGCTAACCTGAGACAAAGAAAGAGAGCAGTACCATAATATGTTGAGAAAGAGCAGAGCCTCTCGCTTTTGGAACCTTCATCAGTTCTCTCTCGATATCTTCCTGCAAAAGGGAGTAACGGCTGTAAAATTTAAGTGGCACGTGCCTTAACAAATTCTGTGTCTTGAATAACCAAGCAACAGAGCCCTAGGAATGTGCAGAAGACAACTTTACCTAATGCAAGTATATTGCTTCTTGACAAGAAGAAGTTCCGACTGTAGAGATGGATACCCAACAAGTAAATAATGTGGCAATATGAGTAGAACAACTCACCACAATCAAATATGTTATAGAAGATATATAGAAATCTATCAATTGTTATGCGTGTGGCTTAGTCTCCAACAAGTCACGCATGCATGTTAAAGCTGCTTGACAAGGACTGTTGCTATAATTATTCTACTCGATTAGCATTCAATTATACACTAAAGAATCAAGCAAAGTAGGGCAAACATGCAAGGCAAGGAACCCTCAATACATTTACAAGTTTCTCACAGAGAAAGCATCAGGCCAAGACAAGAATACCTGGAAAATAGGCACTCCATCGAATCCATTTCTGTCATTATTGTTTATTATGCTGATTCACGAAGCTTAGATAGAAACTGACCTCCAATGCATGCCTTGTCTGAATGGGGTCGGGCCCATTTTAGAGCCCTGGGTGGGGCCCTAAAATCTAAAAATTTACTTGACCAGTTAAAACAAATTTATCACTGTACTGAAATTTAAATTAGCCATATTTCCAGAGCTTAAAAATCGAAAACCACCGAACAACTCATAACCAAAAAAGTTTTTATAAAAAGAATGTTTATGTTTTTGATACGTGCTCTGACTTTGGAATCTCTCGCTTATTGTAAATGAATGTTGATCTTGTCCTTCAGGTGCTTGCCAAGACAAGACAAGAATCTTTGTCTTGAAGCAAACTGAAGCAATACAAATATAAAGAATAATGATTATATACTAGCAGAATTACAGTGGTAGATTATCATCAACGTTTCAGGGGACGACCCAGTTTTCTGGTGAAGACTGACAAAAAGAAGACCTGTATATTAGAGTAGTAGGAGCTGTACAAAATTATGCCCTTCATGAAGCAGCTGGATGAGTTATGACATCAACTTAATTGCTGGTATGTGCATCTGTTCTGCATAGATCGATCTGGCTGCCGCGGATGGTGTAAAAATATCAAGCCTTCTCGGTCAAAAAGAGTAACACATCTCGCATGTTTCGCATTCTATTCGCGGAAATAGGCCCGCTGCACGTCGACTCAGTTCCTAGTCAAGTCCCGAGTATCTAGCTGTTCACTTCTACAAGGCAAGAAAGGGAAGTCCTTAAGATTAATTTATTCATGGAAGCTGTCGTACCCACTTGAGACATTTTAAATGCCACTTGGAGAGATTTTGCTGCGTTAAGAAAAGTATTAAAACGAAGACCGGCAGGTACCTGAGTAGTTACAGAACAAGAGTGTTGAGAAATATCTTTGCCATCAACTGGTTTGAGTAATATTTTTGCTTGTCACCTTCAAACATCAAGAAAAGGAGATGGCAATTTCCAATAATTCCATGAATTAAAATCCTCCTGTTTTCGAAAGAACATAAAGTTAAGGACTTGATGGATTTGACAAAATAAAGTATAAAGCTGAATGACCAAAGCATAAGAATGCAATGTGTGTGAAACATGAGGATTGTATGGAGCAAATGATATAAAATGAAAGGTTGTTGAAGGGGCGAAACGAGCAAGCCATTACCTGCTCAATTGTTACAGTTGATGGGAACATTCCATGAACAAGATCGTGTAGTGAATGATATGATTTTCGGTCAACACGGCGATGTACAGAAACTTCACCCTGAATTAATTTCAGACAGACATGTTTAAGCAGAAAGAATTCTCAAAGGAATCTAGCAGTATCATAAATGAAGGGGCCTGAAGTACCTTTGGATTAATTATGAATATTTTTCCTTTTGGGATCCCAACCTTGACGTAGCTTATCTCATCGGTGTCTCTATTTCCGAAACCAGCATAGAAGGGTTGGCAATCGGGAGGAAACAAAGCCTTGATATCCTGGACATTAGAGAAATGATATAATCAAATCCCTCTTTGACAGATACAAAGTAGTGTGAAACAACTAACCTCTAAACACGCGATCTTGAACTCATGAGGAGCCCTTCTAATAACTGCCAAAAAGGAAAATCTTGTTAATTCATTCATGTTTAAAACGGAAGCTTCATGGCAAGTAGATGTGGAGAATAGTTTTTTCTTTTCTTTCTATAAATAGCAAATGAGAGCTATCATTAGTAACGCGCTGTTCAACAGCAGCACAAGTTAGGTGCATAAGCAAAGGTGCATAAGCAAAGGTGCCTTCGCAAAGAAAATCGTCGAATGACTTGCTTTGAGCAATACTTCCATTTACCTTCCCGAAATAATGAAGGAAAAAGTCCATCTGGGGATATAACTACAGGACCTTCTGGTAAAGTCTTCCCATCCTGCAACAGAAAGATCACAATCTTCATTAAGAGATGAACAGGAAACAGTGACTTGATCAAGCAGGTACGAAGTTGTAACATCAAGTAGCACAATTACAACATTCACCTGCGTAAGACTGCATAGAAATCTTCTGGTATGATAGGCCTGAGAGATTGCTCGTGCACTTAGAAAAAGCAATTGGTATCCATTTTCCTGCACAAGATCAATTTTTTCTTTTTGAGATGACCATTGGTCATAGAAAAAGTAACGGTTGAAGGGAGGATATTGCATCTATCACAAGATATTGTATGGGAAATATGAAAAAAAAAACTCAGACCTTAATAGCACAAAACAAATTTGCAACTCCTGTTTGTGACCAGTCTACTCCAACTAAAGGCATGAACTGTCCAAGAACGTCGGATCTGTGGAAACATGGTTAAACAACACATCAGGCACGCGAACAAGATACTTGTCCTCCAAGTGAAGACTGAAGCACATTCCGATTTTAAAAAAGAATTTGACATCCATTTAAATTGGAAATCCAGGAATTATAGCAATGGAAAGCGACATTGCATACACAACTTCGGGATTTAACAGAACATTTTCTTTTGTTTTCATATCAAAAAAGTAAGACACCACTATTCTGGTCAGCTTTAAACTAACAAGGTTCTTTAACAAGTGCTTACACCTAATACCGCATGTTTCAAAACCCAACTCTATCTCACCAAGAATCCAGGGATAAATTCGAGAATCATCGCTGTCACGTACGTCCTTCCAATTTTCGGACTAATAACGTCCATTAGAGATCCATCTATCTAGGATGAAAGTTTTTCCATCAGGTTAAACCATGTGACGTAATTAAGAATAGCCTAAACCATATTAACACCTCGACATGTAGCCATTTCGCATGAAAAATATATTAGAGGGAGAGATTGGCCGTAATGGGAACATATGATGCTTACTTTGTAATTGTTCCATCGACATCTGATATAACAACGCGAGTGTTCCATTTCCACAAAAATATTCTAGCATCAACCTGTTTAAAAAATGTAATTATAAGTAAACATAAAAGCAATTGGAAACAACATAAAAATCACTGTTGGTCAGTCTAATAAAGGTCGCCCCAGAGTGCCTTCTATTGAAGACAAGCATTGAGTTTCAGGAAAAGACATCGTAGAAAAAGGTAAATGTCTGACCTCCTGGTTTCCCAACATAGGAGTGGAGAATGTGAAGGTTACTATGTTCTTCCCCTCTTGCAGATTCAAGGAAGCAAGCTGCTCTGATGTTGGAGTAATCACCCTTGCCATCATTTTGGCGATTTTTTGTTTGAGTGTGTCATTGACAGCATTCATGCCAATGCTTGAACTGGAATCATTTTCTAGAGAACTCAAGTTTTTCACTCCGGCAGTATCCGAAGCATTCACTGACTCAAGACTTCCGGTGTCATTTAAAGCAGAATACGATGTCCTCCTAGACCCTAACAGTTTCTGATATAATGGCGATACTCTCCGGCTTCCACCAGAAGCGGCAATTTCTTTTGATGGGTCCCCTACACCAGTAACTCAATGTGAGTCAGCAAGAAAATATGCCTTGATTTACAACAAGTTTCTCATATCAAGAAGAGGAAACATTTAGAAAACAAAACCATGAACATGCCAGATGCTTGCTTGCTTGGCATGGTGGCTAGAATATTTTGGCTTAACAGAGCTTAAAGTACAGTTTTGGACTGTCAGGGCAATTATCAACTCACCACCTTTTCTTAACAGATAAAGTCAAACTCTGGTGATATGAAAGTGTATTCTTGGAATTCCAAATTGTGGGACATCTGGTTTGAAAAATGTAGCATTCGAACAACGCGTGTTATGTTTTAGTTTTTCCAGCTGACAGAACATAGAAAGTATCTTCATAATGAATGAGACTAAGTTAACCCAAAGATCAGCTTCTAATTAGATTGGACATTCAAGAATACAAAAACAAAGTGCGTGCCAAGGAGACTTACCGATGGCAGAAGCAACAGCAACCCCGCCGTCATTACCTAAATCTTCCCCACCTGAATGCTCTCCCACAGCTTGGTTAACGCTGCCCGAATTCACATGTGAAGAGCCTGAGTCATCTTGACATAATGTCCACTCCATGGGTTTGGAACTTAAGTCTAATGAATAGCTTGAGGACTTGAGGAGGCCAGTGTCTAGACTATCAATGTGAAATGAGATATCGGGCATTGACTCTGCCAGGCCTCCAGCTTCTGAGCCCGAAACATTATGAATCTCGCGAATGTTGACAGAACTTGAAGCGAGTTTTGTTTCTAGCCCCAGTTCATTATTTTTCACAATCTCTTCAGGAGGTGAAACAAGCTCAATATATGGTTCATTTACTTCCCCACTGCTCTCTATGTACAGGATATTAGGAGATTCTGACCCGATCAGAACCCTCCTAGATCTGAATTCATCAAGATCCCCAAAAAGAAGATGTTCTTCCTCTGAACACTCTGACACTGGAGCACTTGACACAATATCAGACTGGGAATATCCTATTACTTCCTCTTGTTCTGCACCGGAAAAGAAAAGTGTTTCATGTCTTCGTTCTTTTAAGCCATCTAACTCAAATTCTAAGCCAGGTGATGTCTCCCATTGGATAAAAGAAATAACTTTATTAGATCCATTATCCTGCCCTGGAATTCCAGATCCAGATGGAGCAATATCCATTTCCCAAGTATGCCGTTCTTCTAGCCCATCTCCTTCACACAGTTCCCCCGATCCCAGCCTTTGTGCTTCATGATTGATCGCCCCTGAGATGTCATGGCTCCCATAATCATCAGCTTTTTGTAGACTAGTTTTGTTACTGTCGCTTGATATAGTAGGAAATTTATCGCCGCTTGTTTCAACATCTTCCGCCAGAACGGATGATTGAGTTTGCTCTGTGGAGCTAGCAGATACAGAAGAATTCACCTCAAGGTTTTCATCTACTCTGTATGGAGAGGGGAATGGCGGCAGACGACTACCTTTCTTAGACTTGAACCATTGCAATTCCAAAAGGTTTTCTGCAATCTCAGCACGCTCCAATGATCCCATTCTTGGAATGCCAGTACCACCATCCACTTCTTGAAGACCATCATCCTTGGTTGGTGCCGATCTCCGTCCAAAAACAATCCCCATGATCTTCGACCGACGAGAAGTACTTCTCACCACGATCTTCCCATCCCTACCATCGTCCAGATCCCCTGAGTTGGACAGACAGCTATCTGAAATGGAGCCTTCAGACTTCACTGGTCTCAGTGCCTTCAATGGCCCGGAATCTGTTTCGCCGATGTACGATAACGGAGATAACACTGGCTCCCCCTCTTCCACCTCCCTCAAGAAGTAAGCCTCCCCCCTTGGATCAAGATACATATGGAAATTCGCTTCAACCCCATTGACACCAATCCTAACCACCTTGTCTTTCGCCTTGAGAACCCCCTGAAACTTCCCAAACCGGACATACCAAGGCGAGGACTTGAAGCTCCCATCCGGCTGTTCCACCACTATGATATCAACAGCTCCACCAAAGGGGTGCAATGATCCAGACACAGTACACACCCCTTTGGTGATGTAACTCCCTAACCGCCCCACCGTCTTCATCTTCCTCCACCCGAGATTCACTAATCCATAGCTCAAATCTACCCGCCTACCGATGAACCCCACAAAACATGCGAGGCTCTACCAACTCTCATCAACTTTCCAGCAGCATCCCAATGAAACCCAGCCAACCTGATCCAAACCCAGATCAGAATTCAATGACCCAGAATTAATGACAGCTCGACAAGTCCTAGAAACCAATCACAGACATGGAAAGACTCCACCTTTAATGTCCAAAAGCAATACCTGTCCACGTCGAGACCATTAATTTCTCCCCAACAACCAACAACTCCAATTTCGATAATTCAACGAAGAAAAGTTTGCAAGTAATTAGGCAAGCCAGCCAGCCAGCTACAAAAGCTTGATGGGTTGCATAAAATTTAAAGCGTACAAGCAATTTAACAAGTAAATGTCACGGTTGGGGGAAATTGAAAAGAAAGTATATTCTTTTGAGAAATTATTCCAATGTGCCAAATTGTGTGCTGGGTTAGGTTAAGGGTGCACGTAACATTAATTCCACAAAGAAAAGAGAGAAAAAAAGAGATTTTCTTGTTGGGTACCCTCTTCTTGATTTTCTTTGAATTTAAGAATGGTATGTGAGACTATTTCCAAAGGAGGGGAAATAGAATAGAGGGTGGAACGAGGAAGAAGAAGAGGGTATCGCCAACTCTTCCCAGATTGGGAAACACAAGCACTTTTCTCTCAATTTCCACAAGAAACTAACGAGGGTGGTGATTTTTTTTTAGGGGAGTGACTAATGTTTTTATTTATCGAGAAAAGTCTATTTTAGTATTCTGTGATAAGCAAAAAATAATTTTAATATCTTGTGGTATAAAAATAATCAATTGAGTCAAACTAATATTCATTTTGATAATTTGTAAAAGTCTACTTGGCATGCCATTTAGACGTGAAAAGTTTATGTGTCATTCCACTAGTCTAGGTAGAGTTCGGATAACCGTAGACCTAATTAATTTTAATTGAAATATATTTAACTCAATTAATTAATTTTATGTCATAAAATATTAAAGTAATTTTCTGCAAGATAAAAGTGGACTTTTCTCTTTTATTTATTTATGCATGGGTTTGATCAAATATTGGAAGGAAATGTGGATTTTTCAGACTTTTCGAGTGCGTTACTTTTCGTACTCTCTACGAGGAAACGTTGGGCCTCGTAAGTTGAAGGGCCCAATTGGGAATGTTGATGGGCCAGGGACAGAGCGGCCTTGTCAGATCGGGTTTGGTATTCATTATTGTATCTACGAATAACGATTAATCCTGTCGTTGAAGAATCTATGTTTTTCATCTCTTGGAATAACTCGATAATAAATCCTCTTCCCCTTTCCTAGAGGTATCTGGGATCATTTTGTATCTCGGCTGGGAATTCATTGGTGTGGTAGGACTACACTACAAAAATATCAAGGTGGCATGATTAAAAAAATATGGTTTGCACTTTATGGATATATTGTGGAAAATTTGACTAGCAAGAAATGACGTCATTTTTCGAGGTGAACGGTGTAATAGTCAGCTTCTTAATCATACTATTTAAATCTGAGTACATGAATAACTTCGGTAGTCAAGTACATGAATAACTTCGGTAGTCAAATTCAATAGCGGATCTCGGACATCAAGATCTACAATTGTGCATGGAGTCTTTTAGGCGAGATCCTTGATGTAATTATTTAGGCATGTTGCCTAACTTGATGCAAATATTTTGGAGTAAATCTATATAATTAAACTATTTACCAAAAAATTCTTTGATAATACGACGACGGGTTCATCGAATACTTTGTCTTTATTTAGAAATCAACTTAAAAGGAAAGAAATCAACATGATTATACTTTATTGATTAATTATCATAATTTTGATTATGAAAAATGCTATTAATGTGATGATTGTTATGCATTATGAAAAATTGTGATAATTAATTAAGTTTGATTTATTGAAATATAAATCTTACTTGATATTAATGTGTATATACATGCCTTACGTTATGGTTTGTTAGTCACCAAAGTGGCCAAATCTTTATGTGATTGCATGTATATATACTAGTCTTTTATTCATCAATTAATGCAATACCAATTATTGAGATCCGATGGATAAATTGACGTTAGTTATTTATGAGATAATCGATTCTTCCCAAAGGTAGGCCACTATTCTATAAATAACAAGTATAAAAGCGATAAACTAATATTTTGGTCAGGTGTATATGCATATCCAAAGATAACGTACATCTGATTTAAAATATTTAGTGATTCGATAGAAGTTGTGTATGAATTAATATTTTGGTCACGTGTATGTGTCTATCCAAAGATAGCATGTATATTTGATTTGAAATATTAAATTCTACAATGAAAGTTTTATATGGTATTGAATTATGATAGTATGTTATAGTTTCTACCCAAAGGAGAGCTGTAATATGCTCTTATTATTTTATTTGAATCCATTATATAATTTTTATTTGAGCATGTATGTTGTGTATTCTTCTTGAAAGTCTCTCGTTGACACATTATTGGCAATACATGACCATGAAGTATAATGGGTCACATGATATGCATAAGAATGTCAACGAGATAATCAATTTAGCAGCAAAGCTAACAACATTGAGCATGATTGTGAATGATTTCTACTCATCGTATTCTCTTTCTCTTGAAATTTGACCATCAAAAAGTTAGTAACTTGGTCAGAATGTTAGTTCAAGAGGTTACAAGAATTAAAGGTCAACGAGATCATTCTATTAGCTCAATAGTTCAATGAGTTGAGAAAACATATAGGGTCAAATCTAAGACATTTATGATGAAGGAGCTAATTTAGGTAGTACAAACTACCGAAATGGGTAAGAAAAGTGATAATTATCATTTCTGAAAATGAAAGATGTTATCTGAAAAGATTGCCCAGAACCTAAAGTTTGGTTCGAAAAGAAAGATAATAAATTTATCTTTGTAAATATACAACCAAACTTACTTTAGTACCTTCATATATTTGATGGATCTTAGTGCTATTACTCATGTTTCTAATATTATATAGAGATTTATATGATCCAAACTACAAACCCAAATGAAAGATCTCTCATGAGAAATCAAATGAGAGTTCCAATAAAGGTATATTGTATATAACTAGACATTGGTAATTACTTAGGCCTATTATATACTGTTTATATACCTTAAATATTAGAAATTTGGTTACTCTTAATTGTTGGAGATTTGTGATTTTTATGTTAAGTTTGGATTCATACGTTTCAGTTTATTTAAGAATACAAATCTTATTGGTTCTGGTATTTTCTTATAATGCTTTGTATAAGCTGAAACTCAATAATAGTTTCTCTAAATCTCTACTTAGTATTTATAATATTAGAATTAAAGTAACATTGAGTATAATAGGGTGTCCCACTTGTGGCATAAATATTTGGGTCATGTATCTAAGAAAGTCGCCACATGAAGTACTCATCATATTGAAATTATACACACCTATAATTGTTGACTATTTTATTGACCATCTTTAATGTATGAAAGTATATTATCACATTTATTGATAATTTTCACATTATAGTTATGTCTATTGACTTCAAGTCTCAAATATTCGATGACTTTGAGATATAACTGAATGAAGTTGAAAAGATAATTAGACATGAAAGTGAAAATCGAAAGGTATGATAGAGGTGATGAATATTACAGCAAATATGACAGAAGTGATCAATATTTTGGTTAGCTTTTAAAGTTCCTCGGAAAGGCAAAACCGAACTTTAATGGTTAGGAGAATAATGAGTAATATAATGTACCCATCTCGTAGTGAACATATACTCTCAAACTATTGTGCATGATTGAATAGGATTTCTAGTAAAGTTGTTCCTAAAGCTCTTATGAGTTGTAGGACGTAAGGATACCTAATATATGGCACATGGCTATTGGAGTTGCCTAGTGGTAATAGGATTGTATAACACATATGAAAGTAAATTAGATTCTTGAACGGTGGGTGATTATTTAGTTACCTAGAGAAATCTAAAGGGTATAAATTTTACTATCTAAGCCATAGTTCGGGAATTGTTGAAACTGGAAATGCACGATTTATAGAAAATGGTGAAGTTAGTGGGAGTAATGAAAATGAAAGGGTACAATTATGGAATCAGAGGTGAATGTCAATTTTCTTGTATTGGTATTGTCTTCCATAATCGTACTGCATGTCACTCCAAATGTTGAAGTAATATGAATGAATATTTGGACAACAAGTACCAAATGAATAAGCTAACTCACCAAATTTAAATGAGCAACAACCACATAGAGCAGCATTAAGATATTTCTAATGGGAATGAAAGTCAGCTATTCAGAATACTTTGTGGTATATTTGCATTAATGTAGACTTTGATATAAAGTCAATAATCTAGTTTTGTTTTCCATCATGGTCTTGAATTGCACTAAAAGAATGTAAAAATAGTCTTTCTTAATGGGGCTTTGAAGAGGAAATTTATAGAATCAACTTGAAAGGTTTGAGGTTGAAAGAAAAGAAAAGATTGGTGTGTAGAATTAAGATGTCAATATATAGGCTTAAATTTGCTTCATGAAACATGTATCCTAATGTTTACAATATTAGTATGTCTTTTGGTGTTAAGGGGAATGTCGTTGATCGATGTGTATACCAAAAGGTCATTGGGAGCAAATTTTTGTTAAGTCTTATATTAATGATATTTTGCTTGCTACGAATAATTTAGGAACTTTATATGAGACTAAAGATTTTATCTCATTAAAGTTTTGAGACGAAAGATTAAGTTGAAGCATCCAATGTGATTGGAATATAATATTCCATAATAGTTCACAAGTTTGCTATAATTGTCACAAAAAATAAATGTAGTCTCATTAATTTGATTATTGAATATTACATGCTCATGTATAGATCACGACACATTAAAAGTTGTCGGATATTTGAATTCATGATTGTCTTATTTCTATTTTTAGAGGGGCAATATTATGGAAGATTGCTAAGCAATCTATTATTGGCACTGCTCAATATGGAAATTAAGATTGTGGCAGATTGTGAAGTCACGATTAATGTGTAATGACTAAGGAACTCATTTTAGGGTTTTGGGTTATTGACGCCAATATTAAGTCGCTGAAAACTTATTGCCTTAGTAGTATGTTTCTCTAAGGACAAATACTGTAAATGTGTCAAGCACATGAAAGTAAAGTATTTTGTCGTTAATGAGAGAAAATTCAGAAACATAGTGTCTACTATTCACATGATGAAGGATCTCATGATTGTAGATCTATTAAAGTTAAGATCACAACCAAAAAATATGATCATGAATGGCTTTTGGTTGTAGTTCTGAATATTTTGTTGATTGACACTCTGAGCTCACTGTTATGTTTCTGCAATACGTTATCGTATTTCTTGTTTTATTAATGGTGTATACATTACAGTTTTATGGAAAAACAAGAAAGTCTCTATGAGACATTATTGTGGACCATGATTGGTTCTATATACTGCTTATTGGTCTAGTATGTTGAGTTGCTAGTGTCGTGGTTATGGAAGGGAGTATGTCTCATGAATAATGTATAACCGCTATAGCTCGCATTTAGTAGCTTACCATATGATGATATTATGATAGTGGACTTTCAGTTGAGGTTACTTATGTTGTGCACCTTATGTTATACTATTAACCAATATTCGAGCCTAGTGGGAGAATGTAAGAATTATTTATTAATTCTATTAAAGAGGCTCTCATAGAGTTGGACTCTATTACTGATATCAGAGTCCTATTATGGTTATGGTTATTAGTTTAATCTCAACCATCCATTGGGAGTTTGATGGACGCGCCCGATTGATTCTAGGTATATAGCTTGGTCCTCTCTCTGTCTATAAAAAGATGCTAATGCTATACATGACGAGCGTGTCGAGGCCCCTCAAAATAAACCGATATTTCGCGGCTCACTAATTTGTAGCAAGCAAGGGAAGTACCGAGTCAAATCCAAGGAGGGACGAATACTCAATTAATCTAACTATTTAAACGAAAGTAAAAGGGGAGATTTTGTGAGATTTGTAGATCAAACGAAATCAACAAAACACAGAAGAGAGAAGTATAAGTAAAAATTAATGAGAGAAAAGCGGCAGATTCGAGATCGGAGTACCACGACAGGTTGGTTGATCACTGGATCACAAAAGATAATCTAACACAGGTAGCAAGTAGGTGTAAATCTCCCGCAACCGCAAAGAGACCACAAACATCCAACAATCAGCTAGCCAAACGACCGCCTAACTAGTTGTTTATCACCTAATAGACAGAATATCGACCGATTTCTATTCTATAAGATAATAGCATTAAGAATAGATGTTCCTACTCCTAGCGATTATACTCAAAACCTTGGTATCTACAAACTAGCCCACTTATTCCTAGTTAATTAGTTTGGTAATGACCGTTCCTCGCTGAATTAACCTTGCTCCTAGTTCAATTCCTAACTGCAATCGCTAATCAAGAATCAATGGCAAATCAGTTCTAGAATAAATTCACAACCGCAAAACTATTCAAGAACAATAATAAGCACAAGGAATAAGTAAATGCTACTGAATTAAATTGAATAACCAAGATCCTCACAACAAAAACCCGGGTCTCCTCCCTCGAATCAACCTAGAGGTTTAGTTCCTCATGGTCTTGGCAAAGACAAAATAAAAATAGGGTTTGTTCTCTGGAATGAATAGTTCTCTTAAAATAAGTCTAGAGGGTTATATATAAGTCCTCCTAAGTGTAAAAACCTAATGGGTCGTTTCGAGAGTCTTCCGCGATGCAGAAACCGAATTTCTAATATTGTCCCGAATATTCGCTGATAATATTCTGCCAGACCAGCCTTCAATATTTTTGTCATAACTTCCTCTTCCGATATCCGATTTAGGCGTTCTTTATATGCACGGAAAGAGGAAAGAAATATCTTCAATTGTCTGTCAAATACGCATCCTCTGATTCGGCTCCAAAGTTGACCGAAATACTCTTCCAAGTCAGCTGTCCCTGCCAGACTTCTTCTCCAAGTATAATTCTTTCCAAATTTGCCTCCTTTTCCTACAATTTAGCACAAAGAACTTATTAGTCACCCAAAACTCAAATATTTACTAAAACGATACTAAACTAAAGACAAACATGCAATAATGACTCGAAATCCTATGCGTTTAATGTGTGTTTTAGACACACATCAAACATCCCCACACTTAAACTTTGCTTGTCCCCAAGCAAGACTCTAAACTAAGACAGACTCAAAAGACTCATATAGAACACACAAATAGATATTGTCAACACGAGCACTAGCATTTTAACCACACTGAACTTATGAACCATCAACAACAAACTATCCCTAGGAATCCTCATGCCAAGTCAATTTCACAATTCAAGTCTAGCCCACAAATTAAAGTAGTTCTCCATAATTTTAATCATTCAGAAAGCAGTGAAGACCACTAGAGACTCAACATCAATAAGCACCAGGCATGACTGGATATTAAGGCACTTATAGTGCTGTTTAGCTTTGCCTCATCCCAAAACATTTTAGGTTAGCATGGTTAGCACTCAAGTTTGCATGGCACTTGGGACTTCACTCTTAGATGTCAATAGGCTGGGTTACAACTTTTTATTGCTCCGATTGTACACCTATAACGATCTTCAAGCTCCATCCTAGTCAGGCCGGAGGCAACATCAACTCCAATTGTTTACCTGACTACTGCCCTTCCGCCAGCATTCATTCACATTCCACCTCTACATTCCACATTCCACATTCCGCATTTCAATTTTCCTTCCTTCCTTTCCCATTCCTTTCAAACATTTTTTTTTCTTTTCACAACTTAGAAGGGCAGCAAGTTTTCTTATACGCCACTCGGTTAATCCTCACGCAAGTCAGCAAAAATATTTTTATGATACAGGCGGGAGTTGGTTACTACAACCGTGCCACCCGAATTCTCTCAAGTGTTATATCAGTCTTATACACTAGTGGTCGCTTAATCCAATTATGAGATTTTTGAAAAGCAAAAACTACTTCTCAATATGGGCTTTATCCTACCCTTGCTAATTTCATCTTGGCATGAGCTTTCCTAAGGATATTAAGTTACTAAGGGGTCAAAAATTCAAGGTTGCAAGTTTAAGCAGGTGGTTGACTCGACACGCAAACCATACTAAATATTTCAACTAAACATCCCCGCACTTAGAGAACAACATGTCCTCATGTTATAGGTTGACTCTAAACATAATCAATAGAATAAAATACACAAGACATGTGAAAACAAAATACAATAAATAAATAAATGAGTTTAGGGTTCAAGAACTCCCTCGAATGATTCGTCGCTGGCTGGAAAAGGTAGTAGCTCTTCTTCGGGGGCATGGTGAAATTGGACAGGTAATCCAAAACAATTCGGAAGATTAAGTTGAATAAATTAATTTATCGCCACTGTTCCTGTAAAGTATAGCTTGATTAAATAAAGGATGACAGGATTATAATATAAAAGGATGAATAAGAGAATGAGTGAGAAAAGAGTCCAATTTTAGTTAAAATCGGGAAAAGGAGTCCAAAAAACTAGGACTTGGAAGTCTTGGACACGGAAAGAAATGGACAAAGTGGCTCCGAAAAATTCTCTCTCGGCTTGGCTTTGAGGTCAGCGCGCCGGGTTGGAAGAGACCAAATCTTCTGGTCACTTCACGGCGGGATTTTTGGTCACCGCGAGGAAAATTTTGGATTCTCTCGTCCCGTGTAATTCTTGTTCGCCGCGATAAGCTTCCTAATCTTCTGTTCACATCGTGGCGAGAAGGGCTCTTCGACTCGACTTCTTTTTTTATTTTTATTTTTCTGCAAAAAAACACGATGAATAGATTAGAACCTAAATAGAAAAAAAAATCTAAATAAACTAACAAAAATCTACGAGGGGAAAAATTAAATTGGGTTGCCTCCCAATAAGCGCTAATTTAACGTCATTAGCTAGACGCCTTTTTGCTCTTTCAACCGGGATTAAACATGTAATTTTGCTCCCGAATCTTCATCTTAACTCGGGAAGGTTGTGCAATCTTCCTCTTTATTTTCACTCTTGGTGCCTTGTCATCCTCCTTAACCATATCTAGCACGTACACGTACTCGAATTGATATGGAAACATGCTATCTATATATGGTCCACCAACTTTAACTTCGAACTCCAATTGTTGTAATTTTGTTGGTGTCACCATAGGTAGCATGATCTGTAGTGGTTCTTCGATGAGCGGCGACCTGACCATCACCTCACATTCATCTTGTTCCTCTTCTTCAAGGTCCACCATTTCCTCTTCGCATTGTATCTCCACCTTTATTTCTTCCAGTTTAAACTCCTCTTCATGATTCACCATACCCTCTATGTCTTTAATATCCATCGTCTCTTCCACATTATTTTGACTTGCCTTAATCTCTCTTATGTCAGCTGCAAGTTGGGATATGTACTCTTCAATATTCTTGATGCTCGCTTGAGTTTGGTTGGCGAGATTTTGAATACTTTGATTTGTGGTGATGGCCAATGTCCTAATAAGATCTTCCAATGAGGAGTTGGATGCTTGTTGTGGACGTGGTTGATAAGTACGAGCATAAGGATCATGATTCCATTGAAATCGATCTCCATAGTACTCCGCATGATAGTCAATCCATCCATTACAATCTGGTTCAAGCGTAGAGGTTCGTGGACCTGCAAATGAAGCTCTATTGAACATAATAGGTTAGATCAATCAAATATTACATTTACCTCCCCGGCAACGGCGCCAAATTTTGACGAGCGTGTCGAGGCCCCTCAAAATAAATCGATATTTAGCGGCTCACTAATTTGTAGCAAGCAAGGGAAGTACCGAGTCAAATCCAAGGAGGGACGAATACTCAATTAATCTAACTATTTAAACGAAAGTAAAAGGGGAGATTTTGTGAGATTTGTAGATCAAACGAAATCAACAAAACACAGAAGAGAGAAGTATAAGTAAAAATCAATGAGAGAAAAGCGGCAGATTCGAGATCGGAGTACTACGACAGGTTGGTTGATCACTGGATCACAAAAGATAATCTAACACAGGTAGCAAGTAGGTGTAAATCTCCCGCAACCGCAAAGAGACCACAAACATCCAACAATCAGCTAGCCAAACGACCGCCTAACTAGTTGTTTATCACCTAATAGACAGAATATCGACCGATTTCTATTCTATAAGATAATAGCATTAAGAATAGATGTTCCTACTCCTAGCGATTATACTCAAAACCTTGGTATCTACAAACTAGCCTACTTATTCCTAGTTAATTAGTTTGGTAACGACCGTTCCTCGCTGAATTAACCTTGCTCCTAGTTCAATTCCTAACTGCAATCGCTAATCAAGAATCAATGGCAAATCAGTTCTAGAATAAATTCACAACCGCAAAACTATTCAAGAACAATAATAAGCACAAGGAATAAGTAAATGCTACTGAATTAAATTGAATAACCAAGATCCTCACAACCAAAACCCGGGTCTCCTCCCTCGAATCAACCTAGAGGTTTAGTTCCTCATGGTCTTGGCAAAGACAAAATAAAAATAGGGTTTGTTCTCTGGAATGAATAGTTCTCTTAAAATAAGTCTAGAGGGTTATATATAAGCCCTCCTAAGTGTAAAAACCTAATGGGTCATTTCGAGAGTCTTCCGCGATGCAGAAACCGAATTTCTAATATTGTCCCGAATATTCGCTGATAATATTCTGCCAGACCAGCCTTCAGTATTTTTGTCATAACTTCCTCTTCCGATATCCGATTTAGGCGTTCTTTATATGCACGGAAAGAGGAAAGAAATATCTTCAATTGTCTGTCAAATACGCATTCTCTGATTCGACTCCAAAGTTGACCGAAATACTCTTCCAAGTCAGCTGTCCCTGCCAGACTTCTTCTCCAAGTATAATTCTTTCCAAATTTGCCTCCTTTTCCTACAATTTAGCACAAAGAACTTATTAGTCACCCAAAACTCAAATGTTTACTAAAATGATACTAAACTAAAGACAAACATGCAATAATGACTCGAAATCCTATGCGTTTAATGTGTATTTTAAACACACATCAATCCATCGGTGGGTGTCACTAAACGATAGGAAAGAGAGAGAAATCAAGCTATGGCGACCACGAGGATTCCGACTACGAAGACATCAAGATTTCTCTTCATCAACCAATCTGGTACTGTTCCGCTTATTGTTTATGAATTAATATTACCTGAACTATACATATACTTCTATTTACAGAGAACTTCTGACGAGTTGATTACTACCAAACATATAGATCATCTGAGATTTTTCTAGTTTAATTAGAAATTTACTATTTGTTGTCGTGCATGGTTCAGATTTAGATTTTTTTTTCCATCAGAATTAGATTATTGGCTCTGTTGTATTCGAATATTTTGTCTGTTATATGAATTTATAATATTTGTTTGGTTAGTCATACACGTATATCAGTATCTTGTTAGCCATTTTGGTTAAATTTTTAGTTCCATTTAAAAATATTTAGAAATTTCAATCCGGCTTTTGCTTAAATTTTTTTTAGAGGAATGCTTTTGCTTAATTGGTACTAATAAACAAGTGATATGACTATATCATCCCAATTTGTTAAATTGCAAACAGTAAAGAGAGTTATGGTTATCCACGAGTACTAGTTTGTCAATGGAACCCACCATTCAGATTATATCATGGTCCAGCTTGCATTAAAAAAATATATCTCTTACTATTTTTGTTTTATCTTTAAATCGACGCAACGAATTAAACAGCTTTTTATCTATAACAAAGGCGTTGCATGTGGTCTAAAGAACGACATAGCTTTGACGTTTTTTTTTTAAAGGAAACATATAATATATTAAAAACAACAATTAAGTCGAGAAATCCGAATACAAGAGAGCATCAAGCTCGAGCGGGTGGATGGTAGACCAATCCAAAGGTAGAGAATCTAGCCTACAAAGTTTACAAATCCAATCAGCGACAAGGTTTTGCAAACGGTTAATAAGACTAAGTGCGCACAAAGGAAGTGAGCATAAATCTTCTCGAAGATCCAGAATCAAAGTCTCCAGTTGCCAAGGGACCTTCGGGTGAGGATCAGACAAGAAGATGAATGCTAGCTGACAGTCTGTTTCGATTGTAGTAGCCACAAGAGAAAAGTGAAGTTGACTAATCTTGACAGTGGCATGAATTGCGAGAATTCCAGCCTCCAACAGAGAGGAGGCAGAAATCCGCATGGTCTGACCTTCAAGAAGAAAGCCGTCCGAGTTTCTGACAACTGTAGCAACTCCCGAGGAAGACGAGTCTTCAATCCAGGAGGCATCGCAGTTGAACTTCAAGGTCCCAGCGTCCGGAGCAACCCATGAAGTTGAAGTTGAGTTGAAACCCAACGAATCAATTGCTGCAGTACCTAGAACTTGCAAAGTTTCATCACAAAAATAAGTGGCTTGGATAACAATACCACGAGGATTAGGTACTAGACCATTAAAGATAAATTTATTTCTAGATAACCAGATGGACCAGCACAAGTGCAGGGCAAAAGACAACAATCTTATATTACTACCAGAAGAAAAACTGTCAAATAAAAATTTTAGCTGGCCCCCAAAATTAACGTGAAAGATAGGGTCGAAACAGAAAGAGAGAGGACTGCAAAACCAAGCGGTTCTTGCATAAAAGCATTCGAACAAAAAATCACAACAAATTCATCGGCAATGAGACAGATTCATCAGCAACCAGATGCACATAGCTTTGACGTTAGACGTCTACATTCCTCGTCCAAGCTAATATATTTATGCACTTGTTTAATACAAAGCGAGGGAACACAAAACAATTTATCAGGTGCTCACTGCAATGCCATCCTCTTTCCGGAATTTGTCTTCGACATAAAGAAATATTTTTTTCTCGAAACTGTTTGATATTATGAGACTCCCTAAATCCATTAATTCATAAGATTATAATTTCGATCATTCCTCGAGCCCAACAGCCACTACAAATCCCCCGACCGATGATTACTAGCTAACCAGTCAAAACCTGTGCTTGTGTGTAATTCACTTTCTTCGAGTGGTCATCAAGTGGCGACAGGCAATTTCCCCGTGCTCCATCGTTAATGATTATACATCTTATTGAACCATCGGAAAATTTGTGCTTCCAGAAAACAAAACTTCATCCACAAATCTATCTTGCGATATATTAGAATTTTTATATCCAACCCAAAACTTTAAAGTAATGAGTAGGTGAATTTTCAACACTTAAAACCAGTGAGAAAGTTGGGGGCGGTGGTGGTATTTGCGCTTCGCCTATAACCTTCCGCCTCGTTGGTCCTTCGGCAATCTGCGTAAGTTTTTCGAACCTCTTTGTCAGGAGGTGGATTCCTATGTGGGTGTCAAGAGTGTTGGATTTGTGAATGAGCACAAAGAAGGCCCAAAGTCCAAAAGCCCAAAAAGAAAAAATGGAAAGTGCCACATTGGAAAGTGTCATCCCACATTGGAAAGTGTCATCCCACATTGGAAAGTGGCACCAAATTTTCCTAGTTTATAAGGAGAAACTCCTTGTTAGCTAGGAAAGAAAGTGACCACCTCGAAGGATAGCCAACTCGGACCACGGCGAGGATGGTGCGTAGCACGAGCACGCGCACGCGCGTGTGCGCATGGCGCATTGGAAGTAGGTCGCAATGGGCGCTTTGTGGCGTACTTGGTACTAAGGGCGCCAGCACAATCTGAGCGCGCCTGGAAGGATCCAGAAGCCACCGAAGAGCCACGAGCGCAGCCAGCCTACCTGCTGGCCGAACGGACGCGTCTCTTCGGGGTGGCTGCTTTCCTGCCCCTTTGCCATTTTCCTCATTCCAGCAGCAAGTGCATTCTCCATAGCATTGTTATCTTCTTCTCTCCCCCGTTCTTCACTTACAAGTCCGTCCGAAAGTTCTGGGTATATAAGGGTTCACCCAAAAGTTTTGAGATACGTGTGCAACGTTCTTGGAAATGCCCTAACAGTCGTTGTATCTTGGGGACGATTGCCGTAGCCCGTACTGCACTGAAATATACGGGACAATCTCGTCTTATGGAGAAAGTGTCCAACACTTGCCTCGACAGTCGTAGATCCTATTCAAGTACACCACCTCTGACGAACAACAATCGTAAGACGAGATCGTGTACTTGAAGATGGCATCGTCAAGCACCGTACCAATGCCAGCGGTCCCAGGAACTGTCCACGCCGAAAGGCCGGCCAAGTTCAATGGTACCAAGTTCAAGAGATGGCAATAGAAGATGACGTTCTATCTGACCACGCTCAACCTAGTTCGGTTCCTGAAAGAGGAAGCACCGAAAATAGCGGAAAACGAAACAGAAGATCAACGCTCTCGACGCGTAGAGTCACAGCGACTTCTTTTAACGGAACTATGTTCTGAATGAACTAGACGATACACTCTACAACATCTACGCGAAAGCAAAGATCGCTAAGGAGCTGTGGAGTTCACTCGAGAAGAAGTACAAAATGGAGGATGCCGGGACGAAAAAATTCATCGTCGGACGATTCCTCGACTTCAAGATGGTAGACTCCAAGAAGGTCATTAACCAAGTGCAGGAGTTGCAGCTGTTCCTTCACGAGATCCAAGCCGAAGGGATGCAATTCAGCGAGTCCTTCCAAGTAGCTGCGATGATCGAGAAGCTCCCCCCGCTCTAGAAAGACTTCAAGAGCTACCTCAAGCACAAGAGGAAGGACATGGGCCTACAAGACCTGATTGTGAGACTTAGGATCGAGGAAGACAACCGAAAGTCCGAAGTCAAGCAAGGCAAGGCCAACTCTGAGAACACCGTGCACCTCGCCGAGAGAAAAGGTGGCAAGAAGAGAAAGAAGTCTGGGGATAAGCAGGAGAAGCAAGAGCCCAAGAAGAAAAAGAACAAGAAGATCAAGGGCGACTGCTACAACTGCGGTAAACCCGGACACATGGCTAAGGACTGTCGCAAGCCGAAGAAGGACGACCAAGGAAAGGCTAACCTGGCTGAAGACTTGTCCCAGATGGATCTGTCAGCCATGGTGTTTGAAGCCAACCTGGTGGACAATCTGAGAGAGTGGTTCGTGGACACAGGAGCTACCCGCCACATCTGCTTGGACAAGGAGATGTTCTCGAACTATATTCTGACCACTGGCCGAAAGCTGTTCATGGAAAATTCCGCAATGTCCAAGATCGTCGGTCTGGGTAAGGTGGTCCTGAAGCTGACCTCAGGAAAGGAACTGACCCTCAAGGATGTGCTGCATGTCCCGAATATCCGCAAGAACTTAGTTTCTGGCTCACGGTTAAGCAAAGCCTGTCTTAAGCTTGTATTTGAGGCTGATAAGTTTGTACTGACCAAAGCGGGTCAATTCATAGGAAAAGTTTATCTAGAAAAGGGGCTGTTTAAGATGAATGTAATAACTGTACATCGCACCTTTATCGGTGAAAATAAAGTAAACGCTTCTTCTTACTTGGCCGAGTATTCTAATCTATGGCATGGTAGATTAGGACACGTAAATTTAAACTCACTAAGAAAGTTAGTAAGTTTAAATTTATTACCGAATCTAGAGTTCAACCCATCCAATAAATGTGAAGTATGTGTGGAGGCTAAAATGACCAAAGCACCTTTCCATTCGATGGAAAGAAGTACTACGCCTTTAGAGTTAATTCATACGGACACTTGCGATATGAAACACGTGCAAACTAAAGGCGGGAAGAAATATTTTATCACGTTTATCGATGATTGTACGAGATACTGTTACGTATATCTCCTAAAGGGCAAAGACGAAGCTCTTGATGCCTTTAAGAGATATAAGAATGAGGTTGAAAACCAACTCAGCGTGAAAATCAAAATGATCCGAAGTGATCAATGGGAAGAATATGTAGCTCCGTTTGATGAACTCTGTCAAGAACATGGCATTATTCATCAGACGACAGCTCCATACTCACCTCAATCGAATGGCGTAGATGAACGCAAAAATCGAACTTTTAAGGAGATGATGAACGCTATGTTGATTAGCTCGGGCTTACCCCAGAACATGTGGGGGGAAGCTGTGCTCTCAGCTAACCACATTCTAAACAAGTTGTCATACAAGAAAAGGGATAAAACTCCATATGAACTATGGAAAGGAAGGAAGCCTTCCTACGGTTACCTTAAAGTGTGGGGGTACCTAGCAAAGGTCGAAGTACCTAAGCCTAAGCAAGTGAGAATAGGACCCAAGACCATTGATTGCATCTTTATCAGATATGCGCAAAATAGTAGCGCTTATCGATTTTTGGTGCATAAATCTGAAAACTCTGAGATAAATGTAAGAATGGTCATAGAATCAAGGAACGCAATATTCTTTGAGAATAGCTTTCCTAATAAGGAAAGAAAGAAAGGATCTCCAAAGAAAAGGGCTCACGAGGCTACGCAAGGGTCAAATCAGAAAGATGATGAACCTAGATGTAGTAAACGGACAAAGGTAACCAAATCTTTTGGTCCGGATTATCTAACCTATGCATTAGAAAATAAACCCAGGACAATCCAAGAGGCATTATCCAGTCCAGATGCTCCTCTTTGGAAGGAAGCTATCAATAGTGAGATAGAATCCATTATGCAAAATCACACGTGGGAAATCGTGGATCTCCCACCGGGTTACAAACCTTTGGGATGCAGGTGGATCCTAAAAAGGAAATACAAAGCTGATGGATCAATCGACAAGTACAAAGCTCGATTGGTAGCTAAGGGGTTCAAACAGAAGGAGAGATATGATTTCTTTGACACGTATTCACCGGTCACAAGAATCACATCAATTAGAGTACTCATAGCTGTTGCGGCACTCTATAACCTCGAGATCTACCAAATGGACGTAAAAACAGCTTTCCTAAATGGAGAACTGGAAGAGGAGATATACATGGAGCAACCTGAAGGGTTTTTGGCTCCCGGTCAAGAGTATAAAGTGTGTCGGCTAGTCAAGTCACTATACGGGCTAAAACAAGCACCGAAATAGTGGCACGAGAAATTTGACAGGACAATGCTGTCGAATGGATTGAAGATCAATGAGTGCGATAAATGTGTTTACATTAAGGGCACACCTGAAGCTTACATAATTGTATGTCTCTACGTAGATGACTTACTAATTATGGGAAGCAATAAAGAGGTTATTATGAAAACTAAGAACATGTTAAAGGACCACTTTGACATGAAAGATATGGGTCTGGCAGACGTCATACTAAGGATAAAAATCTCTAGGAAAGCTGACGAAATTATCTTGACACAATCCCACTACGTGGAAAACGTGCTCAAGAAATTTGAAGCTTTTGACAAACTTTCGGTTAAGACTCCAGTAGATTTGAATCTACCCTTAGCCAAAAATTGAGGGGACCCAGTATCTCAACTGAGGTATGCGCAAATTATCAGGAGCTTGATGTATTTAACAAACTGCACACGTTCCGATATTGCATACTCAGTTAGTAAGCTAAGTAGATTCACAAGTAATCTAGGGAAGGATCACTGGCTAGCTCTGGAAAGGGTTTTACGGTATTTAAAAAATAACATAAACTATGGCATACATTATGCTAAATATCCAGCTGTATTAGAAGGATACAGTGACGCAAACTGGATATCGGACACTAAGGACTCCAAATCTACGAGTGGATACATATTCACCATAGGAGGAGGAGCTGTGTCTTGGAAGTCCTCTAAACAAACGTGCATAGCTCGATCCACTATAGAGTCAGAGTTTATAGCACTAGACAAAGCTGGGGAAGAAGCTGAATGGCTCAAAAACTTCCTAGAGGATATTTCGTGCTAGAGCAAACCGGTGCCTCCCGTATTGATACATTGTGATAGCATGTCTGCAATCGGAAGAGCACAAAGTACAATGTACAACGGAAAGTCTCGACATATCTGTCGGAGACACAATACCGTTAGACAGTTGATCTCTACAGGGGTGATCACCATTAATTACGTAAAGTCCAAGGACAACTTAGCTGATCCTTTTACAAAAGCAATCAATAGAGATCAAATGTACAATGCAGTAAGGGGAATGTGATTAAAATCTACACACTAAAGAACGTCTATAGCGGTAACTCAACCATGATGAGTGGAGATCCCACAAACTTGGTTCAATGAGATAACTAAGTTATGGAGGGTTTAGTTAATCACCTGGAACCTATCTCATTCTCAGAAGCTGCCCAGGTGTTAGCCTGCAGCGGTGTGGTAAGGTTAAGCATTACGCTTTTAATGATTCCTATACCTTGATAAAGGTGGAGTATGGCAGGATATTTCTGATAGGAGATCATCTATGTAAGTGTGAAGTGAGGCTGCTTCAAATGGGAAAAATACTTATGAATCCAAAAAATGGTCCATGGCCAAAATGGACACAACGTGAGAACCCAAATATACTAGGATTATTATTGTGTAAATGTTATTGTCTTGGTTTATGCCAAAAGCTGACGATTCAAGACATCACGTTCACCGAGCAGCGAATAAATCTGATAATATATTACTAGAGAAGGTTCAAAGTCGCAAGCTACTTGTCTCGATGCAATAATAACACGTCAGAACTTTCGATTAGAGTCTGCATGCATTGGTTCGGAGAAGAGTGGCGCACTTGGCACTTCGCACGTGCGCATCATCACGAGGAGCTGGAGGAGTCTTAAGTATTTTGTCCGGGTTCGGAGAGAGCTGCGCAGCTACCGAAGTGACGAGGAGCTGCGAGCATCTTCCAGGATGGCCACTGAAGAGGCACGAAAGGCTGGAATATCCAGGAGACTTCCAGAAGGCCGAAGGATTGCGAGATCTCTCACAAATGGGTGCCAGCATAGTCTGGGCGTGCCTGGAAGGATCCAGAAGCTACCGAAGGGCCACGAGCGCAGCCAGCCTACCTGCTGGCCGAACTGACACGTCTCTTCGGAGTGGCTGCTTCCCTACCTCCTCTAGCCTATAAATAGGCCTGCCCCCTTGCCATTTTCCTCATCCCAGCAGCAAGTGCATTCTCCATAGCATTGTTGTCTTCTTCTCTCCCCCGTTCTTCACTTACAAGTCCGTCCGAAAGTTTTGGGTATATAAGGGTTCGCCCAAAAGTTTCGAGATATGTGTGCAACATTCTTGGAAATGCCCTAACAGTTGTTGTATCTTGGGAACGATTGTCGTAGTCCGTACCACACTGAAATATACGGGGTAATCTCGTCTTACGGAGAAAGTGTCCAACACTTGCCTTGACTGCCGTAGATCCTATTCAAGTACACCACCTCCGACGAACATCAAAGAGGTCCAAGCGAAACTCAAAGTTCAGGTTCGTCAGAATCCCCATCCTTGAAGATGCAGACAAGTTAATCCTTAAAACTAACGATACTAGGGTGGATAATAAACGGTTGTTCATATCCTTGGCGAGGTTTGCTAGGGGGAGAACAAAGGATCATTCCCTCATCGGGCATCCCTTTCTAAGGCCCCTACTGGTGCTCAGCGCGTGTGCAATAGTAGGTATTTTTTTGCAACTCGTGGTTAGCCTGGTTCGATGGCTGCTGGTGGCTCGTCTGAGGGGACTGAGGTTTGCAAGTATTTACCGGTAGACGAGGTTCTAGATGATTGGCTTGGGCATAGTTTGGTCACCACTATGATTGACGCTGGCCAATCTGGGTCTATTGCCCTCGATCTTGTCAACTACGGTGTTCAGTATTTTTGGGTTCGGGCTCTTGGCGTTGATGTTGTTCTTATCACCTTCCATTCTTCTAAGAACTCATTGATTTGGAGTGTCAGGCTTCAACCGTATTTCATCTCCATTGTGCCCTGGTTTCGAGTTTTCATGTAAAAACCCAAAGTTTCTGGTTAAAAATCTGAGGCATCCCGCTTCAAGTTTGGTCGTCTTCTTTCCTTAAGTGGCTGGTCGCTCCGTTCGGGGATGTCAAGGCCATTCATAAACTCACTTCTTGCCGGCTGCGATTAGACACGGCCTTCGTACAAATTTCCTCTTCTTTGATGGACCGGGTGAGCTGCTCTTTAACTCTCAAGGTAGGCCAGGATTTGTATGTGATTAGCTTGGAGGAATTAGCTTCGTTTGAAGTTGATATCTTGTTGGATCCCGGTTGGACGAGTAGATGTGTGGTTGGTTCTCCCTCTTTGGAAAATTTTGGTGGTGATGCTCCTCTAGAGGGCGATGTGGGCTTTCCTGATTTAGTGCAGGGTTTCGAGGCCGCGGTGGATTCAGAACTTTCTCTGCAGGCTTTTGAGCATGTTATTATGGATGGTGTTTGTGGGCAGTCCGGTGCTGCTATCACTTCTTCTCTGGTAGTAAGACAGGTATATGCTACCCTCGTGCATCCTTTGCAGCTTATCTCTGATGCCGTCCATCGCGATGTTGCTACTCGTTGTACGGGTGCACTGCCTCTTATTGCTCTTTCGTCAGTTGTTGTTGCAGAGGTTGTTGACGGTTCGTTGGCTGCTCTCCTTTTGAGGATGTTGCAACTCCCTCTGCTGCAATTAATCTTATATTGTAGGCCTCCTTCGATTCTCTCGTTGTTGGTTCGCAGTATTGTGCTAATATGGTTTTGCAGCCTGGATCATGCGAGGTTGTTCACTAACTTGATGATGTGTTTTCGTTTGATGCAGCAACGATGGATGCTTGATTTTTGGATGTCCTTGTTGGTGTTGGTGTGGATGCCTTTGGTTTGGTGGACATGTCAGAGTCTCTGGCTGCTGCTCCGTCTACTTCTGCCTCACCCGCTGCCGCTGCCTCGGTGTTTAAGAAGGCCTCCAGGTATAGCTTGATTCATTTGACTCTGACTCGATCGAGCTATCGAGTTCGAAAGCTCACTTCCAAAGTCGCTGCCCTCAAGCAAGTCCCTCCGCAGATTTAGAAGATATTGCCTCCGAAGAGGCCTTTGTCAGAGCTTAGCATTAGCTCATTGATTACACGTATGGAGGCGCATGTCGAGGTTCTTCGCAGGGGCAGAGGGAGGAGGGACATTGTGGGGGCAATTGCCCCCACTTAATTTTTTTTGTTTGATAACTAGGTATATTTTTTAATGTATGTCCCCACTAAAATTAAAAATTGACCCCACTAAAAAATTAAAACCAGAATGGCTCATTACCGACTTATCATATGCTAGTCGGACCCAAGAAAGTGTGTATTCCAAATGTCAAACAAGTTATCGAGTTCGAATAGAATTTGATCATATGCAAAAGAGTTCTATTCCCTTTCTGAATAGAATCACCAGTGTTATATTTTGAATTGCAGTTCCTTGGAACCAACCCTAGAGCTCCCTCAAAAAAATAAAAAATAAAGAAACGGAACGTCCAACCCAAAGCAGACCAAAATGCATTTTGGGGTCAATTTGGAATAGGGTGAGTTACCTTTTCTTCTTTATTTGATCACGTATATAATATCTATCCCTATTATTTATATTATTTCTATTAGGTTCGGGTTTGGATTAGTTGTTAGGTTTTATCTCGAATTCATAATTAGTTAGAACTCTATTTTCTATCCGATACCGAACATATTTTGGCTCCTAAAATTAGCTTTGATATTGCCGATTGTGACTGCAAGTGCTGAGAGAGCCTTTTCTGCCATAAATATTTTGAAGAATCGTCTTCGCAACAAAATGGGAGATCAATTGCTAGCTGATTATTTAATTACATATATCAAGAAAGACGTATTTAATTGTATTGACAATGTAGCTATTATGGAGCGATGTTAATGCATGAGTAATCGTAGAGGATAATTATAAATATTGTAATTACATACACTGAACTTTTAAAAAAAAATTATATTGCCCTCATTCCCCAAATTTTCTAGCTCCACCCCTGGTTCTTCGTGAGGAGTTTTCATTTGAGGCGTTGCATCTTGCGACTGCCTTTGGCTTTTCTTAGGATGTAGATACCTCTTTAATCATCCGCACGATTAAGGAGGTGGCGTGCGGCTCGGAGCTAAACTGGTATTTTGATCCTCCTTAATTTTGACTATCACCTAGTAGTTGGGATATGTTTGCCATGTTCTTGGTGTATATTCAGGTCTTTTTTCATTTTTCTAAGGCATTTTTGATATAGCTTTGGAGATAACTTAGAATTTGTACTCAGATTATGCATATCATAGTCTCATGTTTGATATGTATAATCTGGTATTTAAGGTGTAACTTTCTTCGGTTGGTTTTTTCGATCGATGATACTTTACTTATCAAAAAAAATCGTGTGAGCACAACAATGAGCATCTGATCAACCGGCTCTGATGTCGTGTTAGAATATACATATCCAACCCAAAACCTTAAGGCAACGGGTATGTAGATTTTTACCACTTATAAACTGTTTCATCCCACTTTCACTAACCGATGTGAGATTCTCAACATGATCGAACATCCATTGAGTTGTATGAATAAAAATAGTAACTTTAACAGTTTCTATGATTTATTCACCATGTTTTTAATGTCAGATTTACGATGAACAACTAATTTAAAAATTGAACATTCTAGAATCCTATAAATATAGTGGCTCTTCACCTAATATTTGTCTTCCTTCACAATGTTTGAGCTCAATATTCAATTACTTCGCTACAACTTGGACTAATTCATAATGAATTATTCACTGTGTTTGGATTGTAAGGCAAATTTTTAAATGCACCTGGACCTTCGTTTACTTCAATAAGATTATGGACTTTCGTTAATTGTTATTACGTCTTGTGTTATTAGGTGAGATGACATAATTGTTGAATACTTCATCCATGGTAATAAGACAGGAAGGCTGTTTGTGCAAAGCCCACCCTAAAACCTACTTGTACCCAAATTAGTAAGCTAGAAATCTAGAAATGAACCTGACGACAGGCCCTAGAGAAAATCACTCGTACATTTTGATTCTATACTTAGATTATTAGAAAGGGACCACCGGGCAGTCCGCATGAGAAATTACTGGCTATAACAGCGCCTCTCTCTTTCTTTCGTTAAATAACCCACTTCAAGCATTTTGTTGCAACCTTCGAGTATTGTCCGATTTTAGATTACCACAAAAAAATTCTCGGAGGATGCTTGCACTCTTCGTTCCAGAATAAAATTAAACAAAGCTATAGAAATTTTGTCTTTAGAATGACTAATCCACAATCGAAATTGAGTAGATGTAACAAATTTGTCTATAAAAATTACATTGTTATATCTCAAATTCGAAAATCTGCATAAAAAACCTCCATGAATCTGCATTTCCTGCTTCAAATCACCAAATGGGTCACTTATATATGATTGGAATATATGGCATTAATTCTTCCAAAAAGCAATTCACAATCATCAAACCATTTCCTCCTTCCATGCATCTCCTCTACGTGCTACCAACGTAACATATATTATACGATATACCACTTTATAACGTTTATACAAAGTGTAGAATCCGAACCAATAACAACAAGAGTCGCTTCTAAATAGAATTCACGCTTCAAGATTGTAACTTGATCTTCCCCTCCGTGGCTACGGAGTTCTTGCAATGAGCAATGGCCGCCTGGATCGCCGACTGCAACTCCTCCATGGTGCTGTCGCTGGTGGAAGGGGGAAGAGGAAGAAGAAGACCGCTGTTGTTCGGAGACGTTCTCATGGAAGCAGGGGCCGAGAACAATTCTCCTCTCCTCCCTCTCGGCTCCGGCTGCCTGTTCCTCCTCCAGCTCGAACTATCCGAGAAGGAGTAGACCTGCCGGTGACAATGGACGTCGGAGTCCTTCCTCCCTTTGAAGAACAGAAGCGGCCTCACCATCCTCGCGTACTTCTTTAACACGTGGCTCACGTCGAAGCTCGACTTCCTCTTGTTCTTCTGATCATCCTTCTCTTTAACCTCGAACCCTTTTCGCCACCCGAATATAGAGAACGACGACTTGGGCTTGTTCCGGGAGGGAAGAGCCGTCGACTCCCTGTCGTGGTGGTAGTAGCTGAAGCTTTCGCTTCCTCCAATGTTGACCTTGCTGCTGATGCTACTAAGATGGTCTTCTCCTTTGATGGGTTTAGGGTTCTCTCCGAGCTCCTTGATGGGGAGGGTGAAGCTGTCCATGGAGTTGGTGGAGGAGCGAGGGGAGACGGGGAGGTGGGAGAGCAAGTGGAGGGGGAGGAGGTGGCCATGGAAGAAGATCTCATCAGCTGGTGACAAGTCCACGGCAAATGAGTTACTCTGTTGGGCTTTGGTTCTGTCGTTGGTAATTTGTTGGGTTGATGAGGAGGAGTGGAGGGAGATGGTGAAGGAGAATTCATGGGTGGGAGAGGAGGAGGAAGAAGGTGGAGATGCCGGAGATAGGATATTTACCTGTTCTTGAACTTGCTGCTTCACTTCAAGGCTCTTCTTCTTCTGTTGTTGATGATGATGTTGGTATTGGCATAAATCTGTCAGTTGGGTGTCCATCTTCTCGGAGTTTCAAATTGCAGAAGAATATAATGATTTGATAATGGAGGAGGATAAAAAGTATATATCATAAGGCGCTAACACTCTCGAACCTTATTTAGAAGTTGAATAGTTTGGTTTTACGAATTGTGTCCGGCTCTAGCTCAAATTGGCCAAGTGTTTATCCTTCCTGCATTATTATTCTCTCTCCTTGTTTTGGTGAGAACATTATTATTCTCTCTTGAAATAAGAGGCTGTGGGCGTGTGTGTGATGATGCCCATTGGCCAAGGCATTATTTCGAAGATGAGATGATAATTATTTTCAGCATTATGTGTGTTTTGGTGGGCCCAAGTCAAATCTAACCAGCTATTCCAAGGACTGAGAATTTGGGGAATGGGAAATCTCAAAGATCCAAGTTTTCCCACAGAAGATAGATTGGAACCGGCAAAGGGCATAGTATAGATATCTGTGTGTATATGTGATCTGTGGTATATTGCTGTCATGAATATTTAGTTATTCTACTTGTTTTTTTATAACATGTTATTGGGATATTTACGAACAAATAATTCAAATACGAATTGATAAAAATTAATTTAAATATCTATAAAATTTTCTCAATAATAACATTTATACATTTTGAAAGAATTGAACTTAAAATTTTAAGAAATCGTGCTCAATTAAACAACGAAACATTTTTTTTTTTGAGGGATGGGAGCTCCCACTTCAAGAGGAATCTACCATAAATAAAAACTAACCCATTTACCCATCTAGTCTCTTTTTGCACGCAAGTTATTGGGGAAAGATGTGCCTCCTGGGAAAATGTGTACTGATTCGCACTAGACATATATAAATTAGGTTTTTCATTTCAAGGTATATTTCTAAATAAATTTAAACCTTTTACTACTTAAAATAATTCTTTTTAATTAATTAATTACCTTAAAAATATATAACATTAAATTTAGCAAAGGAGAAATGCTGATCGTTATGGTCTTTACATAATGGTAGCTGCATCGTTATGGTTGAATTTTATATATATATATATATATAACATTTGGTTCGATGGAGAGAGAGAAGATATTTCATATTTATTGTGCCTATTCATCGATTTATAAGTGCACTGAATCTTCCACATAAATCAAAAAAAAATATTGGACTTCTTTTTTAACATGATCAACGATGTTTGATGTTATGGGTGATTCCCAAGTTGTACAAGCCATTCCAAGAAAACCTAGATGTACGGTATCCGTGATCTTGTCCTCCTCGATTGCTGTTATAATCGGTGTGGATCTTCTAAAATCTCACATTGACCATGAGAACTAGATCCTCACTTAATTAATGCATACAATATTAAGTAGTCTTTGGTACTAATAAACATTTGAATTAGGTGCCGAACAACTTATTCTAGTTTAATATAAAAATTTGAATTAGAATAATTGGGATCGAAGTATTGCTAAATATTTGTTAGAAGATATTTAAATCTTGATTAGTCTACTCGGTCGGTACAAGAATATCAAGTATTTTCAACTAAAAAATGTCATCAATTTTTTGGTTTAGACCACCTAAGTATTCATGCACCACTACATCAACTAATCTATGTTCAAATGAGATGAGACCTTTGAAAGACAGCAAAATAAACAAATTTTTAATGTCGTTGTGTTCTCAATAGCTCGGATTCAAAATTCTTGCTTAATTTGGTTTTGATCAATATAATATGTATAGTGTAGTTTCTTACAATAGAGGTTATAGGACTCGTGATAAGATCATCATGGAGATCTTCGGTTAGAGGCTGGAATTAGACGATGACTTGTGTTTCTTTTACAAACAGAAAATCATTGAATGATTCGATCGGAGACGTATAATTTGCATGTGAGTCACCAAACATATCATGCAATGCACCTAAATATAAACTTTGTCCCCACCCCTTGCATTAAAAAAACGTTTTAATTGACAAGCTTAAAATTCCGAAGCTACTTATTTTTTAAGTGAACCCGGCGCCGCTTGTGGATTAGTTACCTATACTAAACCATTAGCTTTATGGTGGTGACAAATGAAAAAACTTACCAAATGGCACGATATGTACCAGTGAATTCAGCGTCAAATGGAGCAATGAGAATTCAATAAAATATAAGATGTACAAACGGCAGGACGCGAGAATGAAAATTTTAGATTTCGAATTTGAGCTCCAAGAATGAAACTATGTAAATTTTGGTTGAGAGAATTTTGTTGCTATTTAAGATCCTACTTATCTCGAGCATATAATAATCAATCTATTAAGTATTTGAGTATCAACCAAAGGAGATTTAGCCTAACAACACAAGAAGTATACTAATTAAAAATGTGCACGTTCAAATATTGGTAATGGTATATTTTGGATATCGTGTGAAAACTCTGGCTATATTCAACCCTTCTATTAATATGTTACATTTGGTTAAATAAGAGAAATGTTGATCGTTTCCTTATTTTTATGCCAACAAGATAACCAATACAATTGTCACAATACCAACAACCCCTAGTTAAATTTATGTATAACATATAAATATAATTTATATACTCGATAATATTTTCTAAATTTACAGTAGGCTAGAATATTTGACCAAATTGAAGAGACACGAACCAGAGCTTTCACAATTCTGCGAGTTTTTTTTGCGAGTTGCGCATAGACCCACACGCACGTGTACACACGACACAAGTGGTCCGATTCCGAGTGGGAATTTTGTTGGGTTTTACTTTAGGTCAGCATCGTAATCATGGACGCATTATTGGGTGGACGTTCAACTTCAGCTCTAAACCTGTCTTAATCACACTCACTAATTATAGGAACCCTAATCGTTCTAACTATAATGAGAATCTATTTCGTACATGTTTTTTTTCCTGCTCACGACCGAGCCTGATTGTTAATAAGAAGCAAGTACAAAAGGGCACGATTTAGTTCAATTTCAGTTCTAATTTTTGTGATCCCTCTGGCATCTCAATAAATTGATCCAGTTTGTCCGAATACCATATAATTTTGTCTGAAAAAGAGCGGAAGGAGGGCGGTCTTGTAAATTAACTTGGTGAGAAAGTTATTATATTTTTATCAAAAAAGACGGCAGTGTTAAATATATGTTGGATAACCTATTGAAAAAATACTTATTAAAAAAGTTATATGACATTTCAAAAATCATACCCAATTTAAATCTGGATTAGTTGATAGCTTGCGTATATAATAGTAAATGGTGCACGAACAAGCTAGTTGTTGCGGATGAGATCCCACACACAGTGGGTGGGTACGTCGAAAGAGAAAACATGGTATAAAACAAAGATTTCACTGTCAGCTCCCATGAGGGACCTTTTGGCAGCTTATAACTTTCCAGCTTTTGTCAATGGCCACTCAATTGTGTTTCGGTTTTTCTTATGGAAGACAAAGGCAGTCAGGTCATAGGATTGGAGGAGCAAAAAGGTTACAAATCAATCGAACAAACTTCTCTTCTTTTTTCTCGAGCACACACACACATGCACTAACACGTGACAAGCTTTATGGACTCCAATTGTAATCGTCCACTCAAAAGTTTGGATCTTGGATATTATATATAATTATATATGTTCTCATCCTTTTTAAATAAATATTTGAGTAAGATTTGAATTTCGACCCAATCAAATAAAAGGATTTGATTTTTTCGGGACTGAATCTGCATCGAATTTTAGTATTTTTGTCATTGCTATCTATAGTTCTAAATATGAAGTTAGTTGCGAAGGGGTGTGGATTCAATGCGGATACTAATAGAAAAATTATGTACCGTATGAGAATGAATTTGGTCCATTGATTTTGATGATTAGGTGCGTATCAAAAATTTGATGGTAATAATTTATCAGGGGTATTTTTGTCTTTTATCTCTCTATTTTCTATTCTCTTTCCTCCGTCACTCTCTTTCTTCCTTTTCTCCCTCTTTTTATGCGACCGAAAGAAAAACTCTACACAAAGATAAGTGCAGGGGACGGCGGCAAGTTATCGACGAGGAAACAAAGTGCAGGGCTGCCGACGAACTCCTCGGTGGGGTCAGCGGCGAGTTACTACAACACAGAGAAAAAAGTAGAGAGAAAACAGCGAGATATAGCCGGAGGAAGATGAACAATGAGGAACAATGTTGCATCGCGGAGCCGGAGCCGAAGCCGGATGAAGATGTGGCCTTTGATTTTGGGTCATTGTCAGTGCTGGTCAGGCCGGAGTTCGATTGTGAAGAAGGAGCGACGGTGAGAAGTGATCGACAAGTTTTGGTTTGGGAGCCACAACTTCTTATTATAGAGTCTGATTGAGATAGTTCAAGTTGTTGTGCGAAGCTGAGACGTATATCTACAACTTTGAAGTTTATGACTTCTCACAATTAGGAGTATAAAGATGTCAAAATTTTATTTGAAGTCAAGAGTCGACCGAGTTGAGGTCGACATATTTTGGTTGGGGAGCCACAACTTCTTACTGCGGAGTCCGATTGAGATGATTCAAGTTGCTGTGTGAAGCTGAGACGTATATCTGCTACTTTAAAGTTTATAGCTTCTCCTAATTCGGAGTGTAAAGATGTCTAAAATTCATTTGAAGTTAAGAGTCGATCAAGTACCAAGCGGCTAGAAGGTTATGTTAAAATGGCATGCTTGATTATGTCTAATAGCATGTTCGATTATGTCTAAATAGTAGACCCCTTTATGTCTAAATGGCATCTCCGACTATATAAAAATAGTATAATTGGTTATGTCAAATGGCATGCCCGTTATGTCTAAATGGCAGGCCCGGTTATGACCAAAATGTAGGCCCGGCTATGTCAAATGGCATGTCCGGTTATGTCAAATGGCATACCTGGTTATGTCAAATGGCAAACCTGTTATGACCAAAAGGTACACTCGGTTACGACCAAATGGCATGCCGGGTACGACCAAATGGCATGCCCGGTTATGATAAAATGGTAGACCCGGTTACAATAAAATGGCATGCCCGGTTACGATAAAATGACATGTCTGGCTATGACTAGTGCATGCTCGGTTAATATGTAATAAATTTTATAATTAATTAAATGGCATGCCCGACTATGACCAATTGCATGCTCGACTATGTGTAATGGCATGCCCGACTATGTCTAAATAATTAATATTAAATAATACTTATAATAAAAATTAAATAAATAATAGTCATACCAATTTGTTAAACAAGTCATGCCATTTTATCATATCATTTCAGGCCAATATTGAACTAATTTCTAATAAAATATTAAAGTTTAAGATAAAAGAAATAATACTTAAAAAATAAAATAAGGCATGCCCAGCTGTCTAAATGATTAATATTAAATAATACTTATAATAAAAATTAGATAAATAATAGTCATACCAATTTATTAAACATGTCATACCATTTTATCATATTATTTCAGGCCAACATTAAACTAATTTCTAATAAAATATTCAAGTTTAAGATAAAAGAAATAACACTTAAAATAATAAAATTAAAGTGAAGCGGATGCCAGGCATCAACTACTTCCAACACCATCCCTTCAAAAAAAACTACTTCCAACACCCCATTTAGCCACGCGCGCGTCCATATGTCCTCCCTTGCACAATTCCAATTTTGCCCTTTTTCCGTACCAAACGGAATAGCACATTCCGTGTGCAATCCGTGCTCGTTGTGAAGAGAGGAGATATAGAATGTCTGTCGTGCGATATGGAAAGGTTCTCAATAAAAGTTATCCAGCTAGAGTCCCATAAGAAGAGAATAAAAAGAAACAACAAATTTAGGTCCCAATAAGACTTCAGCTACCCCTAAAAAAAAAATAAGACTTCAGCTCACATGCGATTTTGGCTTCTTCGGAACAACTTGCCGCTTGGATACCGGACGTGCACATATAATATAATCCAGCTTCGGCCACAATGTCTCAACGTAAGATTAATTTTACCACAACCACTAATTTAGTTTCAAGTGGATCGGACCACAAAAAATATTTGTTCTCGAAACGCATGCTTCAACTAAAACAATTTACCATCAGTTATTCTACATATTTCGTTTTAAATACTCTTGCCTGGAAGCGGACCCGGCCAAGTTCGAGGACAGGACTGTCTGTCTAGGTACAATCAGAACATGAGAAACTCATATACAAGCAAAGACCTTCTAAAAAGAAACAAATCACATAAGGAAGAATTGGATAAGTATTAGACCCCAGAAGACAAAGAACTATCAATTTAGTTCTCCTAAATGTAAAGCTTACCTTCCCTCATGAGGAAGGAATGTCACAGTATAATTTCTACGCACATAAAATCAATTCAACAGGCTGATAAAGAACGTTGTTTCCCAACGGGAGATGCCTGTCGTTCTATCTAATCACATTGCAGATAACAGTCGCAAAAAAAATCTTAATGTTAGCTTTGCATACCATACAAGGTTGCAATGTAATAGTCAGTTGCTTTGTCATGTTGATGGATTCGGCACCAGACAGCTCTCAGTTCTCTACGATTCCACAGGCTGCAGGGGCCCTCTTCTTGTAAGGTCGGACAGATTTTCTAGTGGCGAAGCAGGTCGAGTTCAAAGCTCCAAGGAATTGGGGCAGATCCACAATGGATCATGTACACGTTAGTACAAGTTAGAACAAACTCCCCAGAACGCCACTTTGAGTTCCATGTCCTTTTACGTTCAACTCCGAAATAATTGTTAGTGCTTGTAAAGTGCAACTATTAACGAGTTGACAAAAGGCTAGTCACTGTCGCTGCTGTGTCGGTCTGTAATCGAAGCAAAACAGGGTGTCTGAGAATATATGAAGATAAGTTGACCCAAACGGCGGGTGAGGGGAGGGGAAGTGCTAACCTCCTGATGGTCTTTTGCCTTCCATGGCTTCTTTCTTTTCCTGGCAACTATGGCACAGGAAAGGGCCGTCCCAAGGACGTAGCTTTCTTGAATTGGAGGCGCCAGCATGTATTGAAATACCCTCTTCGGGTTTTATCTCTACTTGGCAGACTGCACACACGAACAACTTAAACATGTTGCATATGGGGTATTTTGTATCCAACCTGCAAAAAATGCCTAGTGTCAAAGACTACAAGCTAGCCAGAAATCATAAAAATATAAATGCTTGCAACTAATCAGCTGATAATCTATACAAATTTATAAAGGTGAGATTACTTATGGGTCTAATACCTTTCCGAGAGCATGGCTGACCCTTCCTCAAATAGCTCCTCTACAATATCTGGCTCCTTGTACTCCTTGTCAATCTGAGAAGATGATTCAGAGGTCTTTTTCCGGAACATAGATTTCAGCACTCCTTTTACCGGCTTCCTGGGTGGTGGTAAAGGAGCAGCTGGTTTTTCGGGTGGCAGTATGTCAACCACAATGCAAGTAGTGTCATCTCGTAGTCCCTTAAATTGGACTGCTTCCTGCAAATCGGAAAAGGAGCAAAATGAGGTGCATGCCAAAATGTTAAGAGCTATGTGAAACAAATCATGTCCCTGCCTTCGTCTCAACCAACTCGAGTTACTAATGAGGACATATACACGAATTTCACTTTGCAAATAAAATGAAACGTCTAAGAAATAGAAATATACTACTCACTCAAGTTGTCAAGACCAATCAGTGTCATTTCATTCTTCAAAGCCATATTGTTACGCTTATCAAAGTTCCTAGTCAGACTCTAGACATTATCACTTAATTGAAATGAGTACTACTGGAGTAGTCTCCCTGAATCACATAACTAAAGTAAACATAATCGCAGAAAATGCAGACGCCGACATACTTTAACAATTTGGGCAGCTGCAGCCTCTGGTGACAAACCACGGGAACAATCAAGAGATGATTCTGCAGACAGTGCATCCCAGACGCCATCACTCGCGATAACAAGCCTGCCGCCTGCTGTAGAAAACTGCAGCAATAGACTTTCATAAGAATAAAGAGAAAAAAAGGGAAAAGGCAAACAATGGTTGAATTATGCCCTTTTATTCACAAAGTTTATTCAACTCTTCATCATGGACCCATAGAGGATGACAAGGAAAAATGAACTAACCTTGACTTGCTTCACATAAGGAACAGGTACAATGAATTCGCCAACATCCACATCCCCAATAGATCGCGACAGACAGAGGCCACCCGGCCAACATCTTAAAGGCCCAATCTACAAACAAAGTAATAGGGATGTTAAACATCCTGATCTTTCAATCAATTACGATTAACAGTGGATGGAGAAGACCAAATTTGAAAATGCAGATTGAGTGTTCAATTCACTGCTTAGTGGTGTGTCTTGGCTCTCTCGAAAATCGAGATGCAAGAATACACGAGTCTCTTTGATTCATATTTACAAAATATTTCCAAACAAACAGGAATCTCATCTGCACTAGAGTGACTAGAAACTGACAAAAGCAAGATTACATTTATAAGAAAGCTACCTCAGCGCCGCCGCCAGTATTCAGACGCCCCACCTCGCCACCACTTGCAGTAATTCGGTCTCTCCTAATCAAGGATGAATATTTTAGGCTTTAGTACACAGGGAAAGTACAAGACACTTAATACATTGATTATTCATCGACTTACTCCTCTTCATTGCATTCGAGGCGATGATCTGCCGACAAATAATAGATATCCCCTTCAGCGGATTCAAGTACACAACGGGAATCGCCAACCGATGCAACAGTAACAACCCATCCTTCTAGTATGACAAAGGTGACAGTTGTCCCAGATGTTTGTCCTGGAAAGATGTTCATACAGAAAAGATAAGCACTCATCATAGAACGAACAAGACACTTCTTCTTCAGAGAGAGAGAGAGAGAGAGGGAGGGACATATATCTACCTCTCGTCTGGAAATCTTTATCGGTTTTGACAAAGCCGGCGACGAGCGCCCTCGGCAACGCTGCTATCCACTCGTCCCGGTTGAGATCAGGCGGAATGGCGGACACGACATTGCTCAGAAGATTCTCCTTTGTGTAAATTGCAGCCGCGGCGCCATTATGCCCATCGAAAATCTGCAAAAGGAAACCCACCAAACCACCTCAAACACACTTGGAGCAACTCAATCATCATTCAGTCCTAAGAATCTAAAAGGCAGAGAGAGAGAGAGAGAGAGAGAGAGAGTACCCCGTAAACGGAGTAAGTGGCGAGGCCATCGCCGACGACACGCTCGCATCCGGTCTTGAGGAGGGTGAAGTCCTCACCCTTCTTGCTCTGCCCGGCCTGCCCGTGGCAAATCTCCGGCCTCTCTATCTTCTCACTTGCCAGCTCTCGTTTCAAAAGCACCGACAACGGCACCGTTTGGTGCTCCCCACCCACCGTCGTCGAAGACATCAATCAATTTCACCCTTCCACAATTATAAAAACAAAAACAAAAATCCAAAAGAGAACCAAAACACTCTCTCTCTCCCCTTCTGTTACGCGCGATTCTGCAACAGCCGAAACGCGACAACATCAATTAAAATTTAAAACACGCAAAATCGTCAAGATACGATGGATCAATGCGAGGAGGAGGAGAAACTCACGAGAAGGAGAAGAGATGTGCGGAGATGATGAAGTTATCGGCGATTAGAGGAGGGGACGATAAGTTGGATGTTGTTGTTGGCGTCGCCGCGATCGAGAAACGCGGATCCCGTAGGCTTGCAAATATTCCATCATCGCTGGTCTACTCTTGACCAATTAAGAGAGAGAGAGAGAAACAAAGAGATCGTTACATTTAAGAATATAATAACAATATTAGGCGTTAGTGGAGAGCTGTTTCCTTCTTTCCTTTTTCCCATTTTTTCTTCCTTTTTAAGCTGACCTGTCTAATTTGCACTCCGTTCGGCGCCACGGAATCCGCGTCCTCCCCTTTCCCTATTCCGTTTTTCTTTTATGGGAAATATCAATTCAAAATTAAGCCTGCTTGACCTACATTAGCTTTACGATGGATGGCATATGAGAAATTTTAGAAAAGTTTTAAGTGATAAAATACATTTGAAAAAGATTTGTGTTGGTATATAAAAATATTCGATCAGATTTTGAGATGTTACAAAATGGTAATAGAGTGATGGGCATGTGAAGCCCGAGACCTATAAAGCGAAGAGTTATTACCACTGTGAGAGTGTGAGGACAATGAGCGACTCGTGTGATGGGACGTAGATCTATTTAATCAAATTTAAATTATATACTATTTTAAATAATAATTCATACTAAATTTTATTGACGTTAAATTTTTAGAATTAAATTAATATTTGTGTTGTTTTTCGTGTGGTGCTTTTTCTTTGATTTAGTTTCCTTTTCTGGCGGTTTGTATTGGATTGTAGGACCCACGATCAATATTGGCAATATCAGTGAATTGGACAGGGACAACTGTGCTTGGACAGGTCCGCCGGTTCGGACAGGTCCGTTCTCCATACGCGTATAATAATGGACCTCGTCCTATAATCTAGCATTAATTTGGGTTGAAATGCTAATATTTTGGTGGAAACTACTCAACGGTTGAGTATCTATTGGTCTAACTAATTCTGGTAGAAAAAAATGAGCAAGATTACAAAAGTGACAAAGGTCAGCTACATTTGAACGATTCATTTTGAATTACTTCATACCCTTTTGAGTGTTAAAACTTATTTAGACAAGGGTGTTTCACTCCATCGTTTGTACCCAATAATGATTGGTTGATGAATAAAGTTCGGGCATAAATACAAGTGTGTACTCCACTTGTACAAGAGAGGATAATGGGGGAACCCTTTTCGTGGAATAATTGGATGTTATTTCCCTCAATAATGTATTGACTTGATGTCCGAGTCTTTCCTTCAATGAAGTGAGGATGAGACTATTAACAACACTGTTCTGCCAATGGGACCTAGTGTCTCTTAAAATTGTAGCATAATTAAGAAATCAGTGACTTTTTATTTTCCTCTGAATGTTTTTATTTACTATCTTCTAGTATCTAAAGTCGAGAATCACTAATTTTTTTTGAGTTTTGGACTCGAGCATTGCTGAGTTTTATTTAGAAAATGTATGTCTAGATAATGTTCGATGTGTTGTAAAATTTGAATTCAATTCCTCATTTTATTATAACTTGAACTGATTATCATAATTATTTTTTTATCGATTCATAATATGGGGGCCTGGACTGGACCCAGCTGTGTGTATTTTTCTGAAACGTCTACATGTTATTAGTCCTTACCACTGACCGAAGCCTTTGACGTCCATTTGGAGTTGCCCCGTGATCTTCGGCGCAATTATTCCCTTGCCCAGTTTACCATTATGATTACAATAATAAATTCCGATTGGCTAATTCCGCCTCCCTTATTTACGAGTTCATGCACGTAAACGTAAAAAATGCATATGGAAGACAAAATCATAACAAACCGGATAACAACATGTATTAAATATTGATGTGTTTTCAACGATATGAAGTTAAAAATTCTTAACTAAATTAGAATAATTATGTTATTTATTGATCTAAGTACTTATTAAATATTTTAGTTTAGTTTGACATTTTAAATTCGAGTTCTATAAAAGTACTTGTGTTAAAATTTCATCATAAGAACTAGTGGATATTCGGACAAGAGACGAACGATTTGAACCGAATCCAATGGACATCCATGAAAGTAAAAGAGTAAGAGAATTTGGCGCGAAAGATTAAGATTGGAGAGGGACAAATGCAATTGACTGCAATCTCATTAATTATGTCGCCGCGTGGTTTGAACGGCTCAAGTCAATCGCACCATTAAGCCCATAAGACAAAAGAAGACCCACAAAAAAAAATCAATAAAGTCATCAGAAAAGTCTTTTTGTTTCTCCTTTTATTTTACTTCTGCAAAATATTTCCCCTCATTTATTGGCTACTTCTCAATTTATGACCTTCCGAAATCTATTTTAAGCACATCCTTTCACGAAATATTTCACTCTTTAATTTTTCTACTTCATCAAAGTTGTGCATCAGGTATGAACGACTGGGTAAACATATTGTGATTGAAATTCAATCAATATAGTTGAACAGCTATATTAATCGTATTTCTATCACTGTACGTTAACACATTCGTCAGAGGACTCAGATGATCGAACATCAATTCATTGGTCCTTATAGGTGTTTACTATTGGAGACGAAAGCCTTTTGCGAGGATGTCAGAGTTCGAATCTTGTTAGACCGATTTATTAGGTTGGAAAAAAACATGTTTGGGCAGTGATTGTTGACAATGGGAGCTCAAAACCATGTTAATATTAGATTGATTTGCAAAGGCAAAGACCAAGACGAGAAAGCAATCAGGAATGCTAGTTGGAACAAAAGCAAGAACATTTTCCCCACTACCTATAGTTTTATCTCTTTAACACCCACATCACAGCTCATCGCCAATTCTTATCATCCTTTACGCGGGCCCCGTTACTTGTGGATAGTCATTACAACCCCACAAATACGGACATTGCACCTTTTAAGTCTATTCGTAGTTTAATTACACTGGTTGCTTTAATGTTTCCATGTATAACTAGGTGATGGCATCCTAACTTGAGAATTGACGCCACCATTTTTCCTCAAACCCGCGGAGCCCATTCGGCGATCCTAATCTGAACGGAACATGTGTTAACCGTAAGTAGTTAGATCAACTTGTAAGAAATTGTTTGATCCAATCAAATGTTTCGAGTTTAGACCTTGCAAATGGGGCAATGATCTGCCCAATCAGATAAATGCATTATATCACAGAGGCTTGGACTTTCCTGCCAGCTAGAAAGACGAGTATTAGTATCCAACGCGGCTATTGCACATGAGAAACCAACTGAGAGACAACAGCAACACACTAGTAAATGTATATTAAAAAATAAATAAACACCAGTAAATGTGATGGACCCAGTTTGTTTCTCGTCAAGGCTACCACACTACCACCAACTAGAATAGAAACTGTTTTCCCTAGATGAAGAGAATTAGTAATACCAATAGCACCTGCAATAAATCAACAGATTGAAGTGAGCACAGTTGGAGAAAGGAAAAGAGAACATTGAAGTGAACACCAACAGGACAATCGGTCGGGACCATAGAGCATAGATCGGTCTAACAGTTCTGACGGCACGAGCCGCAAACCTCTCTTCCAACTAAATCTTAACACTGCTTCCGAATAACATTTGCAAGCACCGATGGCATGCCAATTCAAACACCCGCCGATATCTAACTCTGAGAATTGTGAACTCCTAAGGGATAGCGATATGCACTCTGACTTTAATTGACTGGTCGGAGTAGGAACATGGTTAGAGTCCATTACGAAAATGGTTTTTACATGGTTGACTTTTTATCCAGGTTAGAAACTATCATAAGTTGCAGAACATTTGTATATTCTCTCCGCTTAGTATTTTATCATCTTCAAGCTCTTCAACCACGGGAGCATTTCTTCAAGTCCTTCCTTCAGGCTTCGAGGTTTGTATCCCAGCTCAATTTTCGCCTTCTCGCAAGAGTATGCCCACTGGTGTCTCAAGACTTGCACTGTCTGCTCCATCAACCAGGAAAACGAAAAACACAACTCCTTAAGCAACCATCTGAGCTGTAAATCACGTCGGTAAGTAAGCGAGCGGTGAAATAGGCTTACCGGAGGACTGATGAGGGGTAGCGTTCCTGTGATTCGAGAGAATAGAACCAGCATCCTTCCATAAACTTCAATGACCCCTAACGGAATGCAAAAAATCGGTTTTCTTGTTCCAGTGATGATTGCGGCTAAATCAAAGACGTGCCTGAATGATGCATTCTCCCCTGTAAGAAGATATCTCTCGCCCAAACCGCCTTTCTCCATAGCAGCAATGTGACCTTCCACCACATCATCAACATGACTAAATGAGTATCTATCAGTACCAGAGCCTATATATCCAGGTAACCGCCCAGCGAACCGCTCAATCAGCTGAAACCGAAAGAAATCAATCAAGCACCATCATCTGCTGGATCAATTACAAACACTCTACTCTACTTCTACCTATGGCTACGAAACTTAGCTTACCAATTTGGCGACGATGTTTCCCGTAGTAACCTTGCCCGGCCCGTAAATGACGCCCGGGTAGACCACCACAATCGGCGACCCGTCCGCCGCAGCCCGCATCGCGATCTTGTCTGCCGCCGCCTTCGACCTCTCGTACTCTGAACAGAAGAACTCCTCTCGGTGTACCTGTAACCAACCAACCGCGAAACTATAATTAACAGAAAAAGGAGAAAGTAAACCCTAAAATTCGGGATTATTTAAGAAAAACCTGCTTCTCATCGGCGATATACCCGTCCGTGGATCCAAGCGCGAAAAACGACGACGTGTAGATGATCTTCTCGACCGTATCCGTCTCCTTGGCCGCTTCTAGCACCTTCTCCAACCCCTCCACGTTGACCTAATTCACCGTTCCCATGAAATTAGAAGAAAATAAAAGAGGATATTTCTTTGTTTTAAGTAATTGGAGCTTACGGAGAAGAACTTGGAGGGATCAGGGAGCCAGGGCTCGACCAGGGCGGCGGCGTGGAAGATGACCTGGCAGCCGGAGAAGGCGTCGAGGAGTGACCGGTAGTCGGTGACGTCGCCGTGTGCCAGCTCGAAGGACTCGCCGGCGGTGGCGAGTGGGAGGCCGGAGAGGTCGCTGGTGGGGCGCACCAAGGCGCGGACGGAGTGGCCCTGCTTGAGGAGCGCGTGGCAGAGCCTCCCGCCGAAGTAGCCAGACGCGCCGGTTACCACCACTTTCATGTTCCTAGTCGGGTCGGGTCGGGTTGACTTTTTGTGGACCCCGCAGAATAACTTAGGGATCTGTTTGGAAGTTGATACTGCCAGCGGAGCAAGCCCCCCAGACTTTTTAGATCTAGTAACGGTAGTTGTGAACTATCAAACACGCTCTTCCAACTCGGTCAAACTTTTTAAAGAGCTTATTTTAAATGATAAAAAAAAGAAGAGCTTTTTTACCAAGTTATATTTTTTTTTACTGAATCACCATTTTTGTTATTGAAAAAAGAATGAAATCGATTATTTTTAAGATTTTTATATTAACATGAAAATCGAGTGATCATATAGATTTCGACAGACTGTAACGGACAACGGTTCACTCCTCTCATACTACTAGCTCGGCCAACCTCTGCTCTTTATGCTGGCAGCTACATTGTCCTCCTAGACTGAAAATCTTCTTGTGGCGAGCACTAGATAATAATCTTCCTACACTGCCCCGTTCTTAGCTCTATATGGTCTAATTATGGTTTCAGTTTAGAGGGTATTATTGTTGACTCATTCTAGGGTACGGTGGCCACTATGTTGACCGGAATGAACGTGGAAATGAGAGGTACGTGGGTGGCTCTACTGTGGGCAATATGGAAGGTCCGGAACCACTTGGTTTTCAACGCCGATGTACCTCTCGATGTGCCATTGATGGTGTCCCGGGCGCTCAATTTTTTGAGCGACTATCTTGCTGCTAACCCACGTCCGGAAGCTGCGGGTCCGAGAGCTACTCAACATTGGTCCTGCCCTCCGCAAGGGTGGTTGAAGGTGAATTCAGATGCGGGATTGGCGGAAACGGGTGGAGGTAAAGTGAGAACAGTTCTCCGTGATTGATCAGGTCAGTTTCTTGCTACTTCTGGTCGAAACCTCCCTTCGGTTTTCTCATCCAACCCTTTTGAAGGCTCTTGGTGTTAAACATGGTGTTGAACCGGCCTTGAGTTTCGGTGCTACTAAAGTAATCTTCGAGTCGGACTGCCTACCGGTAATCCAAGCACTGAATCGTGTAGCACTAGACCGGAGTGACTTGGCTACAGTTGTGGCGGACTGCCAACAGTTAGTGACGGGACTCGAGGACTTCTGCCTTGTTTTCATCAGGCGTGAAGCTAATGTGACTGCACATTCCTTTACTACGTCTTGTATCTTACCTGGTGCAGATGCCAGTTTCTATGGCTCTCCGCCGACACAGCTGAAATGTTTCCTTGATATAATCCTTCTATTCGTGATCATTTCATGAAGTTGATAGGTTTCACTCAAAAAGAAATCATATTTTTTTAAAGAAATCATATCTAATTTAGGGACAAAGAATACTAAAAAAGCGCTTGCCGCCAAGTTAAAGAGCTTTACCCCTAAACACAATCATATTTAATTTCCTTTTTTCTTTGGAAATATGAAAAATAGTTCGTTCTCCTCTAGGATCATAGACGAGCCGAAACAAATAGCACAAAGTTAGGAATTGGGAAGAAAAGATTCTCTGGTAGACTGGGTACAGTTAGGAGCGTTTGCCGCCAAGTTAAAAGAGTATCTTTGCCGCCCAAGTTCGCTGTACACTTCAGTTACAGAGACGGCCTACCAGACACCATCATAAACAATGACAATCTTCTTCCTCTTTATTTGGTTAATTTACAGCAAAACTTACACATTCAAGACCCTCAGATTCTCTTCCGCCATGCTCAATCCCGTACGACACGGATCGTCCTCTGGTAGATCCGGCAAGCCAAGTTAATATTCACACCAGTCTGCTCTCCAACTCTGTCGACGGGAGGAATTATAATCTTGAGCGCCGAATGCACCTGATGGGATTAAATACCGTGTGCCTCCTTGATGAAGAGGCAGATGATTTTATGTCCCAATCTTCCACATTCTTGGGTACGCAAACGTCAAACAGCATTTGGCCAAGAACTCCATGCGGATCTGTGGCTGGAGGGCTGCACAGAGGGATTAGGCTTTCTTTTCGTTCATTTTCAAAGGACCCTGTGTCTCTACCTTCGTAATAGGCCACCGAGCTTGGCACGACAAAATGATCGATAGGGGGAATCGAAAATCCCCGAAAGCTCTGGTTCAGGCCGGCTGCTGCATTTCGCAATTCAGATATTGGCTCAGAAATCTCATCATGCGAACCTTCAAGTCCCATTTTCTCTCCTTCAAGGTTCTGAATTCTTCTGGAATAAACTGTAGCTGCCTTACCGAGAAGCTCAGTAACAGCAGCCTTGTAGTCAACTGGATAAACGCGATAATGACCTGCAATAACAGAGATATCCACATTGGACCAAAAATGAGGATGTTATGGAGTTGCAATCGATCTTATGCACACAAGTCTCAGATCCAAGCTAAACCTAAGATGAGAAACAAGACAGTAAAAAGGCTGCTCTGACCATCTAGCATCTGATCGAGAGAGAGCAAAAACTTGATAAATCATCATATACGATGCAAAAGGCAAATCTAATAACCTACTGTACCTAATAGTTATAAAACCAAGTCTCTTACACATATAAATGCACCGTGTCCATCTTTGTTGGTCTTAATTTAAAGATAAACAAGTTTCGGAACCTTTTGAACACAGTGACCAGAATACCAGTGACGTAAATCGGTCATACCACAGAAGGAATAAACATCATGATGCACAAATCCAGAACAAGTTTGACCACAACATCTTCCCCTACCAAAGCTCAGAAAAGATAGACATGAAAACACGTGATTGCCGAGAGAGAGAATCTGAGATACAGACCTACATGAGGCGAGTCATTCATTGTCACCAGTTTCACATCACCCCCGAGATCTTGTAGTCTACATGCAAAATTGCAGATAACTTGATAAGGAGCTAGATCGTCACTCTCTGAGCAAAGGATCAGATAAGGCGCCCCCAGGGTCTGCAAAAATGAAGAAACCGAATTGTAGCAGAAGTCTTGCAGCATAGAAATGCTCCATCTGTTTCAACCATCCAATTTTTTATAGAAAGTCAAAGATTTTTGGTAAGTGTTATATTTACCACGGAGGCATATAGTGTTTGCCAATACTCAGCACGCTGAGATTCAAATCTGGTGAGGAAGAGAGCATCAAGGCCACCACTAATGCCATTTGCAATCCAGGACAGGAATTTGGGAGGATTTGACATATTCAGAACAGATGGGTGAACAACAAATCGGCTTCCCAACTCACTGACAAAATCTACCGGACTTGAGTCATATACGTGGCCCGCAATGCAGTCCCTAACCAGTCGGCAGTCATCCTTGAGACATAAAAGATACACAAAAATCAACAACAAAAGAACTGAAACAAAGAAAAGAGCTTCAAAGTGCTTAAGGACATCCCAGTAGAATTTCAAATGCTTCAAGAACGTCATGCTTGACATCTCAAACCCGCATGTATTGACTCAAAACAACCCTATCAGATATGTGTTAATCAATTGATAATCAGTTGAACCGCATTTCCACCCAGCGATGACAGTTGGGAAAGCTGGCAACTTAAGAGCCAAATGGTACATCTATTATGAGCTCTAAACTGCTTGGAATTGGCGTACCAGATTCAACTGCACTTCACTTTTTCCCTCGAGAATCTGAAACAGGAAAACACCAAATTACTTATAAGAGCATAGTTCAACGCCAGAGCTAAACGTGATGCCTCTACGACAGAAAAGTATATCCTAGTTCACCTGGAGAACCTTGTACATGCAGGCTTTCGGGCCACCCGAAAAAGCAGCAAACACTACAGGGCATGGCCTAACCTTTAGCTCCTGTAGAATGAAGCAGGGAATCAAAACACAAAACTGCAGCTCAACACTCAAACCGACAGCGAATTCCACTAATCAGATTGCTCAGCCATCGCCTTAAACTAAAGCCCGACGAGTATACACAAACCTCGACGAGTTGTTTGAGAATGTCAAGCGCCAGGGCCTCCGCCTTGTCCGGAAAGAACCTGCAAATGAACAATTCCCGGGCCCAAAGTCAAACACCACCACCCCGAAACCCCAACGCCCAAACCCAATTACAGATCGGATTCAAAACCCTAAGGGTGACGTACATATTAAGGATTTGGGAGTGGCAGACGAGGGAATTCCAGCGGAGGGAGGAGTAGAGATCGACGTAGCTCCTCACGTGCTTGTCCTGGCTTAGCATCCATGCGAACACCACCACCACTCCTTCCCTTCCCCTCTCCTTCCTTCCCCAATTGTACCTCCCACCTACTCCCCACATTTCCTCAATCTCTCTTCTTCCTTTTCCTTTTTTTCTTTCTCAGAAACTCCAAGAAGACGGGTTAACCGCTTCTTTCCGATGTGAGCGAGACCCAGCTTCGGAGGGGTTCTTCTATTTTTTTCCTGATTTCAGATTTATGAGGAGATAGTGGGAGGGGGTCAGAATGGAGGGAGGGGGTGTTCGATTGTCTGCGGTCGCGTTCAGAGTTTATCTATGGTTTATATCGGTACCCGGATCATCGGTCGATTAATTTAAGGGCAAATTATTTTCAGGTCTTTGTCATTTGAAAATTTATTTTTCCGTCCTTTCTCTTTGGAGAAATGTTGGTCTCGGATTCCTAGTTAACGTTAACGATCATTTTTTATTTTTTAGCCTTTATACCAGTGAACAAAAAATTGCACATTTTTTAACCTCTAGAACACTAAGAATACTCTAATAATTAACATCAACCCAAACTCAAAAATCAACACCAATTACAACACCTTCTGGCTAGATCTGAAATGCACACGCCAGGTGCTGATGTGTCTGCTTTTACAACAGGCCAGATCTCAAAGACCAACCACAATAAATCGAGGAGCTGAAATGCCGGCGTCAACTCGTCGTCTTAGGGTTCATTCTAAATTTAATTTGGTCATTAGTTAATTAAGTTTTTTTTTGTTATTGATGTTCTTGGTTGTATTTTTTATTTTAGTTAGTTTGATCTTATTTTTGGGTTGGTTTTTGGTTTTTGGTTGTTGGTGTTCTTGGTCAAAGGTTGAAGAATGTAAATTTTTTTATTTTTTATTTAAGGGTATTTTGGTCATTTCTATGACCAAAAATAAAAAAGAGCCGATGACGTCAGTGAGGGACTCGAGAGTTTCTAAAACCAAAGACGGGGGACGTCAGCATGGATTTTAGAAATGCAGGGACCCTAGGAGGAGGATGACCAAATACCAAGGACTAGGGAGTAATTTATCCTAATTAATTTGTTTTTGGTTGTTCTTAGTGTTCCAATGTTAAAGAAGGTCCCTTTTTTATTTTTTTGTTAAAAGGTATAAAGGTCATTTCACAGGACAAAAAATGAAAAAAATGACTGCTAACGTCAGCCAGGAATCCGAGACCAATATTTAAACAAAGAGTGGGGACAAAAAAATTAGTTTTCAGATAACCGAGATCTTACTAGTAATTATGACATATATCAGAGGCTTGAAGGTAATTTACCTTTATTTTAAAACTGAGATGATAAGTTCTTGAAATGTGAAACTCTAGCAACAATTATTTATCAGACTGCCACGGGCACATCCCACCCTGGAATTTGCGGATCAGACCTACTTGATTCAGCATATTGCCTTCTTTTGCTGGCAAATTTGGTTAGCAAGGCAAAAGCGTGTTTGAAGATAAAATCTGTGCTTCTGATTTGGCTTGGAGATGTGCAAGTTACAAGATAATGGAGTTGTCTTCACTTCGTGGACCTCGAGCCCCTCCGCCAGTTGAGGTCTCACAATGCTGGCGCCCCCCAGATGTGGGTACATTCAAGCTTAATGTAAATGCATCGTGGACAGCCGAATCTGAATTGGCTGGTTGTGCGGTGGTCTGCAGAAACCATACGGGCAGTCCAGTGGACGTTTCTACTTCCACACATAAGGCTAGTACGACCATTGAGGCTGATGTTTTGGCTATTTGTGAAGCTGTTTCCTTACTTCAGCAACACTTTCGTTTCACCAAGACTGTTATTGAGTCCGATTGCAAGATCTTGGTTGACTTCCTCAACAGTTCCTCTTCTACAATCGAGTGAAATATCGAATTGCTTGCATTGGAAGTCCAAATCAATCTTTTAAAGTTGTCATGTTGCTTATGTCCCTCGGTTATCTAATCGTGTAGCGGATTGGCTTGCTAAGGAGTCTAGATTAGGGACGAACTTACGGGAGGTGGTTCATAACTCCCCTCATGAGCTCCAATTGCTCCTTTTGTACGATTCTAATGATTAATATGAAGTTCTAGCTTTATTTTTTTTAAAAGACTGCCACGGGCGGGATAACCACTAACAGAAGGCATTCTGAATTTACAGGCTTTGGATTGGGACTTGATTACCGTTGTGCCCAGATTGAGTCTTGATGTGGCGGTTTGTGATTAGGTCTTTCGCAGTCGGGTGGATGAAAACGATGCGGAGGGTCAAACCGTGCAGAATTGGAGGCAAACACTATCGGCTCTATTTTAGGAAATCACTCTTCCAATAGTTATTTACATCTGTTAGGTTTAAACCCAGAATATTTCACATTGCTTTTTTATGTGCCCGGTGCAATTTTCAATTTGGATATAGAAAAATATTTTAATTTAATCAGAAATTTATAAATTGAAGTTGAATAACAAGTTTAGTCCAAGTTAAATATCATATTGAATTAGTGTATGATTCATATATATCTTTTAAATAATCCTCCACAGCGATAAGCCAACATCTAACAAGGACGAGTGTCAGGTATAGGATAAGCACATCACATTGAGATGGATAATTGATAAAATTGGAGGATGAGATAGAAATCAATAAACAAATTTGAGGGTGCCATTATTGTTAGTCGGCTCGCAAATTACACGAAATTTATATCAGCTTTAGCCTTTAAGTATCCTTATTGATAATTTCATATCACAGAATAATCATCGAGCGAGAATAATTTACAACCAACAACGGCCTGGTCACAGGCTTGCCGATGGAAATGGGAGTGGATTGAGCACGGAGTGAAGGAATCGATTTCGGACGGTTTGGAGTGAAGGGAGACTGCAGTGGCAAGCGTAGTTATGCGATAATGGCAAGCGCAGTTATGTGATAATGGCATGTGTATTTGTGACAGTGGCAAGTCCCCGTTGATCATAATGTCGTGTGTAGTTTTTTTCATTTTGGTCCTCCATATTTTAGCATTTTTGCAAAAAGGTCACACTGGCATGCGCAGTTATGTGATACTGGCATACGCAGTTATGTGATAATGGCATTTGTATCCGGCATGCGTTTCTGCGTGGCTTTTTTCATTTTGGTTCCCGTATTTTAGCGCATTTGCAAAAAAGTCTCCGCGTATCTTCATTCCGAACGGTTCAGAATCTGAGCATTCCGTGCCCAATCCATACCCGATGGAAATGACGGGACATTTATTCACCATCGTATTAATATATACGTTGAGATTATTACAGTAGCTGTAATTAGGGTGAGTTTGACTATAAGTACAGAAAATTAGACATATATATTACCCTAAAATTTTGGGATAGATATGGTGACTCCAATATGATATTAGAACGGATTGATCTCTTACTTATTATTATTGTCACATGACCTCATATAATCGCACTTGGACAAAATCAAAATACTTACAAATTTTGACAAGATGAATTTCGTTTGAGGAGATACGTTGAGATTAACATGTTAATAATTATTGCGAAAGTGGTGAATTTATTTTAACCTTTGATTTTTTCCAAAAGAACTAGTCGCACTCTGTAATTTTTTGGATATAAAATTTTCACAAATAATTTTTGTATAGATAATTTTCATATAGTTTGTACAAATCTTCTATCATGCATGGTCATATCTTACATTTTAAAAAAAGTCACATTTATCCCTAATTTTTTTATGATAAGAGTAGTCCATCAAGAAGAGCGTGGGATTAAGTACGGAGTTCACAAAGTTGGTCAAGATAGTCAGAGTCAAATTTAGACCATAAATTTTGATGATTAGGTACGCTTAGAAATCTGACGGTAGAAAATTCACGCATATGATCCCAAGAGTATTTTGGTCTCATACTCATCTTCCTCCTTTTTTCCCCACTCTCTCTCTAAGCTATATGATGCGTTTTTGGTTCATGGGCGAATGGGCTCTAGGGGGAGGACGTCCTCGACGGAACACTGGACGGGCCGGAGGAAGCGACAGTCCATAGGGCTGAACTTCGTGATGAGGAGTCTGGAGGAGGAGATACTCGCTCCGACGACAGATGTTTCGTCGGAGGGAGAGTCATTGTTGTCTGAGCTCGGATACCTCTTGGAAGCCTCGGACGACGAGCTCAGGCTTCCGCCAGTGTGGTACTCCGGTGAGGATACTATTTTTACCTCACAGGTATACCGTTTTTATCTCACGTGGTATACCATTATGAGTTGACCAGACGTACCATTAACACTTGACCAGGCGTACCACTAACACTTGATCATGCATACCATACAATTATCACCTACTCAAGCATACCATTATCAGTTGACCAGCCATACCACTTTTTTACAGTAGAAATCGACTATTTATGCCTACTCAAGCATACCATTATCAGTTGACCAGCCATACCACTTTTTTACAATAATGCCACCGGTGACAAGCGCTTGTCCTGTTTGATCTATACGATGGGAAGGACTCCTCTTCATACTCAATCTGGTCCCATAAAAAGAATGTGTTTCTAGAGAGGTCGGAATGGACATAAACTAGGGAATGAAAAAAAAAGGTACAATGTAAGTTGTAAATCAAGTTTGATTTAAGCCCTAGAAGACTTGATTCTCTTTAAAATATTACAAAATTTAAAAATATTATTAAAAGAGCAGTTATTAAATAAAATTCGACTAAACTAACAGAGATCAAAAGATGTAAGCAGTTTCTCACCGAAAAGTCAAAGACCGGTGCAAGAATTCCCGAAAGGTAAAAACACCCCAATTAATGATGGTCCCGAAAGAGAGGAAGTCCACCAAACAAAGTAATAATTCTAAAAAAAAAGAAATAATTATAAACAGTAATTAACGAAGAACAAGTGGACAACCGAATGTAAAACACACACACACAGTTATTAATCAATCTAATCCAGAATCCCAAAGTCCTAATAAAACCCCAATCGCTCGCTCGTCCCCAAAAGCAGGGGAAATTGTAGCGTGTGGTGAGGTGTAGGGAGAGGGAGAGGGAGAGGAGGAGGAGATATAGATGGCCAGGGGAGGAGGAAGCAAATGGGGATGCTCGTACAAGAAAACTACTCTCATTGTTTGCTCGGTCAACATCGTCGTCGCTCTGATCGCCCTCCGCTCCATCTACGGCTTCCTCTACGTTTACCCCGGCGACGACTTCTCCGACGGTAACGGCCTCCGTCAGCCCCCGCCGTTTGGTTTTGGTTTTAGGTTTTGATTTTTTTTTGTCTATGGAGTAGGTGTTAAGTACACGACGGATCAGATTAGGAGGATGGAGGAGTCGATTCGGATTCGACGCGAGAACGAGCCTCGCCGGCTGATTCAATTGGTGAGGAGGAGCTCTTGTTTGTCTTTTTTTTTTCTTTCCATTTTTAGTCAATTAGACCGTTTAAAATGATGATGGTACGGATTCATAATAGATGAAGGAGCTGAAGGAGGAAGAGGTGTTTAGGGAGCAGGCGGCGGTTGAGCTGCCCCCCGAGGTCAAACGGAGGATAACGGATGAGATTATCCAGCGGCTTAGGAGCGTGAGCGCCGGAGCCAATGTTAGCCTGCAGCGAGGTTAATTAGTTATAGCTATCTGATTAGTTAGTTACCTTCTTGGTGATTTGCAGCTTCTGGTGCATGATTATCTTTGGGTTTTGCCGAGACAGCGTTAGCTGAAACGATTGTGCATTGATTGAAGGTGTTGTTTGGATTGAGAGATGTTGCTTAATAGCATTGATGTCATTTGACCGTTCATGCACATTTTGCCCACCTTTAGCGTTGTTGCTTTCCTCTGTTCCTATGCATACCTGCAACCATGCTCTTTCCTGGTCATTGCAAATGAATTATAATGTCCGAGAAATACTGAAATGCCAGTAGGTAGGGTTCTTTACCGTTGATGATCACAAAACGCTGTGTAGAACCTGAGAAGGATACTCAAATTGTTACAAAATTTCTGCTTCATTCAGGTGTGTTTGTATGTCATGAAGAAAAGATGATGACTGAATCAGATGACTTTTTTCGGCATATTTCACTCCCTGGTTTGAAAGCTTGCCATGCCTTGTAGTTGGTCTTTCCGAAATTTTGCTGCACGATTCTCCAACTTTGTTGGATCATTTTCTTCATTGCATCCTAATTATGGTCTCATGAATCTTCCACTATCAGTATATTTTTGCTTTCTAGATCATATCATGTTTCTCCTGATTCTCATCAATTCTTCTACCTCTCTGTTCTGTTGATGAACAGAGGCTTTGGAAAGCTGGCGCAAAGAAAAGCTGCAAGAAGTCAAACACTTGACCGTTCAAAGTGAATTGCTGAATTCAACCATTCTGCAAACAGAAGCTGGTACACATTTACTCATTGAAAGACACTCAGGGAGTCTACATTTGTACTTCACTTGGGAACTTGATACCTGCCCTAGCGAGCAGCCTTATTTCATGATATCCTCATCTCTTACCTTTATGGCTCACACAGGGATGCTGGCAAGAGCATTGCAGTCTGATTGGGCCGTGCTTTCTGAAGATATTGGTCTCTGGATGCCTTCTCCGATCATCAATCACGAACATGATGATAAGCCAGACGGCCTAGAAGAAGGTAGCTGAATACTGTTGTCTGTTTAGGATAACTTGCATTATCACAAAGTAGCCCCTCCAGAACCTCTTCGTTGTTGTATGCTCTTTTTGTGGATACACAAATATGGGTCTGCTTTTTGTGCAGTGATATTGTAACATCAATTACACCAACTCTCTTTTCGCAGAGGAAGAAGTTTTACCGGGAAGGCCCCCTCCACCTGAATGCCATGCCGAGCTGCACACTGACTATGACGGGGCTGCTGTGCGATGGGGCCTCACATTTCACAAGGAAAGTGCAGCAGACTGCTGTCAGGCCTGCTTGGATCATGCGAAAAATGCAAAACCAGGCGAAAAGAGGTGCAACATTTGGGTCTATTGCCCATCCGAGGCAGGCTGTTACTCCCCAGATATCTATGAACACAAAAATGAGGAATGCTGGCTGAAATATGTAAGTAGCAACCAATTAGGATTCCTGTTCATCAGAATTGATGCCACTTTGAATTTTTGATAGTGGATGTTCATCTCTTTCGGTTTCACAATGCAGTCAGAAACCCCTCGTTTGAATTTCAAAGACCGGTACCCCGAAGCATACAGAAATTCGCATCCCAATGCGCCAGTAGTTGTTCCTTGGGTCTCTGGTGTTACCAGTTCCTGATTGACTGTTACCAAGCAAGCTGTCCAGGTAAAGAACCCTTGAGCTGCGAAGTGCATCTTAATCTGACCAAGCTGCAACAATTGGGAGCTACCAGCTCCTTGATCTTGCACTCTCTGCCAGACTCGCTAACCACTTCGGATTTCGATGTCTGCTTCTCTACTGCTGATTTTCTTTGTGGGGTATTGAGATGGCACGGATTTGGTCGAAGCCACGCTTCAAGTGTCTCGTTTATGTTCGGATATAGGATTGATATCAAAGTTTGGTGACTGTTGGACGTCGTGAAAGTTACCATAATTTAACCCGGGAAGATTGATTGGTCAACATAGGGATGATAAAATTGATTCATTATAATGGAAAACGGATTTATAACTGTTGTTTGTACTCTTGACCTCTTTTGACTATACCATTTTCCTCTTTTTTACCAGTTTATATATACGCTGTCTTTCGCTCTCTGTACCCCAAAAAAAAAATCAATCCTCCAAGGAAAAGAAAAATTCAAAAAGGCCGCCAAAAGCCTATTCTCTGGCCCGTTCTAGTGCTCCGGAAAGGCCCAATCTGACCCCCAACAAGAAAACCCGTTGCGAGCGAATTAATTTCATTTCCTTTTTCTTTTACCCCACGTAATCTCTAGCCCCGCCCAGAATGGGCCCCACGGACTTGAGACCCCGCCTAGCCCATCGCCCGTGGACAGTCTACGACAGCCTCAAGCCGCCGGCGATCCCGCCGGCGAGCCCGGAATCCCTCATGACGGAGATAGACGCGGCGATCAAGAAGATGGAGTACACCCGGGCCTCGTCGCTCCTCCTCGCCCCCAGCCCTAGCCCCAGGCTTCCTCCCCCTCGGGAGAAGCAGCAGCAGATCCAATACGACGCGAGGAAGGCCGACGAGGCGTACCGGGCGGGGTGCGCCGCGCTGGCAGCCGGGAAGCTGGACGAGGCGCTGCACTCGCTCAACGTGTCGCTGTCCAACTGCCCGCCGGAGAAGACCTCCGCCGTCGCCAAGCTCCACTCCCTTATCTCCCTCACCTCTTCCCACCTCCACCGATCCCCTGCCTCTTCCTCCCCCCTGTAGATCCATTTCTCTTCTTTTTTTTAGATTTTCATTTTTTCCTTGTTGTGCAATATATTTAAAACTGTTTGATTTTTAATCTCTTATTACCTACATGTAGCTCTAAGATTATTATACAAATGTTATTAATTTTTTTTAAGGGTAAAATGTTATTAATTAGATCTTCCAATAGTTTCAATCATATTAGCTCGATGACTTTCTTAGTTAGGGCTACTCGATTCATAAGATTTGAACTCGAGATCTTAATAGATTTCGATTATCTGTTAGTTGGCAGATGAAGAAGCAGTTCCATGTGTTTTTCCTAAATGCCTTCACCAACCAGATTGCCATCAAATCTCTGCAGTTTCTTATCTACAAGTGTTACAGTTTGGAACAATTTCGACCACACCAAGAGCTCACATGCGACTCTCGTGAATTTCCATCAATTAATATACGTTTTGTACCGTCCGAACAAGTTTTGGCCTTGCACCTGCATTTGCAACATCCAGAACTGCCGTTTCCCCTTTGCACCATTTCTTACCAGAGTGCACGTTTCTTTCATCTGGTCGGTTCCTTGAAGTGGCTGCTCTCTCTGGGACGGTACAAAAACACTTTACCTCCATTAAATTCTATGGACAGTTTGGTATAATGTCCCAATTAAGCCATGTCTTCGTTTCCAAGTGAAACCTTGACACCCACCAAATCAGAATTAATGGGAAGCTAATGTTGATGGTCCCCTCATACAATTTTTTTTTCCATATGCTACAATTACCATTGGAACAAAGGCAAGAAAAGGGTACTTGGTTAATCCGTCTCTACCTTTAATAAACTTTTCCTTTACACCTAAGGATGCAATACTCTGGGAACGGTCTCATCCACTCGGGTTTTTATTTTAGTGGTCTCTTTTTGCCTGCAAGTTGAAATGGTACAATCATAAATTCGGGTCAACTTGATCATCAACTCGGGAGGAATACTTAAATGGTCTGGTGGTGGTTGGTTCCCACCAAAATTGTTTCTTTCAGGAAAATGGGCGTCTTCTACCAGGAAGAACCAGCAAATGCTTCCAGGAGGTTTAAGTTCATCAGTGCAACTCTCAGGGGTGCCTTATCTAGTTGCCGTGATTGCGGAGGACGACGGCTCTCTACGTCAAGCCCGATAGACGAGTGTTTGACAAGTGAACTCGAGGACGAACATGAAGTAGTCACTTAACGTTATCTGTCTCCCCTTTTAATCCATAGTATAAATCGTGCTTCTTCTTGACGGGTTGAGTCGTTTGTTGTTTCTCTTTGCTGCAGGAGATAGTCTCTGCAATTCGAAGCCGGGCTATGGAGAAGCTGAAGCACAGGCCGGTTCTCCTAACAGACAGTTTCTCCTGCATATTCTCTCCCAAAACTGGTGAACTGTTCGTGTCCACGAAAAATGTTCATGAAGAAACCCGGGATGACGATGGGGAAGAGTTCTTCTCTGTCAGGAGCTGTCTCTCCTGCTGTTCCAGTGCTTTGAGCAAGGAAGCATTTTTCTCCATCAAGACCAATTTATCCCGGTCTTCGAGCTTCAATGGCCTCGACGAGTTCCCAGATCTCTGGAAACGATCAACCATCTTCCTGGAGCTTTGCCACTGCGAAGGATGGCCGTTCGGACTCTGCAGAAAGGCAGTTCTGCTTCCACCTTTGCCCAAGTCACCCTCAGAATCATGGTCATGGAAGAAAGTAAACAGGATAACAAAGCCTCATTGAGTTTTTCTAGCTTCTTTCTTGGGGAATAGCAATAGCGTCCCATTTGTTTTTCTCGTTCTTCCGAGTGATCTTCTTTCTTCCGAATGTACTTCGTTGTTATTTCAGGAAGGGCTAGCCTATCCTTAATAAGAATAAGAAAAATGATGCTTGAAAATCTCCTTGTCCAATCAATTTCTGTCAAAAAGTTTCAAGGAAAAAGCTTGCAGCTTCATCATCATAGAGAAGTAATGAGTAATTACTCGCAAGTGACACGATTAAATCGAGTTCATTGTTTCAGTATAGCACAGCAAACGCTCGTAGAGTCGGGAAAATGGGGCAGAGGAAGAAAATTTGCTTTCAAGGGCTAAACAATTTCTCAATCACAACCTGTCTGCAAATACATTTGGATCATTTTTCAGTTCTCAAATCAGCAAAATCCGAAAAGGAATAGGCTTCACAGGCTTGGAATAACCAATAGGCTCGTAAACAACTAAAGTACCACAATCGTTTATGGGAGGGGGAAGGGTGTTCTTCCACCAACTGGACTGCAAACAAATGACCTTCCGATTTTATTTGTTTAGAACCCAAAAGGACTGCAAATCTTATCTGCTTCACGGGTTGAGGTAAAGACGGGATTTTGAAGACGTCAATCCACAACCCAGGAACAATTCTGTTAGCTCTTGAAAGAAAATATGACCTTATTTTCCAAGCAGTACACAACCGTTCCTAACTATTTGGTGAAAACCTTCCGAATAGTTGTCCTGAGCTATATCAACCTCTTCCCCTAAAGCAGCATTAAGCTCTTTGCTCCACAAAGGAACCAGCAAGTCCAGAAGTTCCGAGAACTGTAACCTGCATGTGAGAAATGGAAAATGTGAGATGAGGCAAGCAGTACGTTTTCTGTCTCACGGTTGATTCAAGGGCAGCAATTTTAAAAGACGAGACATCTTCAGGCAAGTGATGCTCAAGGAAGTCTTCGTGAGAGGTATACAGGTATATCTTCTCTTTTTTCCCAATAGACAGATATGACACTTTGAAGCACATGTAACTAGGCCTTACGAACTACAAGTGAACATGCTAAACACATTGGATCAGTCATTCCAAATTGAACACCGTTGTGATACACGAGGTGAAGACAACTAAACTGAGTAGAATATAGCATAAATTCCTATGACACGTCTTCGTGAATAGTCACTTGAGTTTGGCAATAAACTTAAAACTCCTAAACATCAGAATAAAGCAACAAGTTTAGGTACCTTTCCCCAGTCTGCATCAAGGCCGCCGCACCTCATCTTCAAGTATATCATCTTGGATCCCAGTTCAGTCTCCACTTTCTTGCGTAAGAAACCTTCACCTGGCCCAAACGAATCCAAATAGGCAGAATAGCGTTGATAGAAGGTACGCAATGCATTGACATAATCCTCCGACAACGGCTTTACATCCTGGGGAACACAGACAAGCCTCATCAGTAGCAAAGCTTAAAACAAGATACCAACACAACCAAGAAGCGGTTAATTAAACTCCTAACCACAAAACTCCTCCTCCGTACCTCTCCACTTCCTCCAATCACATCATCCAGTTCCATCTTAAGAGTCATGATCTTCCCGCCAAACTCCTGAACTGCTTCAGCAGCTCGGAAGACATTCGCGAGGATCTCTTGCGCAGCCTTGTCGTCGTCGTCGGTATTCTTGGAAACAGCCCTCTTCGCGCCAGTAACAACAGAGTACGGCAGCTCATCCCAACTCACAGCCAACAAGTCCTTAAACGCGTTAAAAATCTCGGGATCCCGTATCTCGGGCAGGTGGTTCACATCCTCACTGAAGGATCGCACACAACCCATGCCCATCGCGAACGAAGACCCGAACCCTGCCCCCATTTCACTCATCATCAATAAACCAACATCTCTAAGGCCTTAAACCCTCCATCGAAAAGCCTCAAACTTTGCCTAATTAGTCATTTCAAACATCCTAAAGTATTCATCTTTCCATCGGAAAACAACGAAAGAATGGCTACATCAAACCGCACCCAAGAAGAGAGAGCTCAAGACAGAACCTTTTAGGCTCAATTATCACTAAGGCCCCACGGGAACTTACCGGGATTGTGATTCGGGAGGGTAGGGGAGGAGATGATGAAAGTGGGCCGAGAACCCATTTGGAGGTGGAGATATCGGAGCTGACCGCCGGTTACGGCGGCCCGGAACGGAGCGGGTCCGAGACGGGCCGCGCGTGAGAGGGATCTCAGTAGAACCATCTTTTCCGGGGAGATTTCTCTTGACCCCTTCTTCCAAAAAGTTAGAATTCTGTGATTAGTTGTCTTATTTTAGTTTTTTTTTGGGGTGGAAAGTTGTCTTCTTTTAGTTTTAGAGTGTCGGACGATTGCAATTTGATTGATCGTGTATTTTTTGGTTTATAAACACATGTAAAAGCTCTCCTTTATTTTTAAGAAGTCGAAGAAGAAGAACTATAATCGTGATTTTTTTTAAATAAAAAGTTCACTTCACTATACTTTCGTTGATTCCACTGCTACCATGTACTTTACGCAATAGTTCGGATCATATAAACATAACATAAGTCATCGAAAAGATCTCATAGACCGACCAAAGCACGAAGCCAGGATCTTTCAGGAAAAAAGGGATTCCTATTCAAAGAGTGCATAACCGCATAGATAAGTTCACACTAACCCATCAAATTGAGACCCAATTCGGGATTTGGCAACTATGTTCACAAAGACAATAACAATAAATGGGCCAGAACAACTGGGAAATTTTCAAGTCCCGAAATATTATGTCGAGTAAATATTTCTCTGAGAGGGCCAATACTTCGCACGCCCAATATAAAATTTAAGTCTGTTTTTTTGTTTAATAAATTTTCACCTTTTCGTAGACGCTTGCCCCTGCCTAAATCTACAAGTACAATTATTGTGGTTTGAGTTTTTTTGACTTACGTGGTATGTGGTTTAAAATGTATCAAATCACTATTTGAGGTTTGACGTTTTGATACTTTAGTGACACGGGCAGACCCTCTCATGTTGCCTAGACCTTGCTTGCCACATCAACTCGGGTCGCCATATGGACTGACACCTTAGCTTAGCCAACGTGGTTGTTGACACGACATTTCGTTCTAGTCGAGTGAATTTAGTTGCATAGTTAAAATTTTAGTTTTCGATTTAGTACCTAGTCCTTCCCATTTTTTTTGATTTAGTACCTAATCCTTCCCATGTTTCTTATCCACATTAGCGCGATATAAAAATATGATATAGTGCTGACGAGGATAACCATGTAAATGCTAACTGGGACAAAATTAATCATAGTTACTAGTTTGTCACCGAAAATGTCAAATTTCGAAACCTCTGTCACCTAAGTGACAAAAGTAAAACCACATGACAATTAAGTTAAAAAATGTGAAACCACAAGGGTACAAAGTGAAGTTACCCCTTAAAAATTTGAAATGTCACATCAACAACCACGTGGGCTAAGGTGTCAGTACACATGGCAACTCGGGTTGACGTTGCACGCTAGATGAATGGGTACATGGAAGGAACTGATCGAGTCACTAAAGTATCAAAATGTCAAACTTCATGCATTAATTTGATTTACTTTAAACCATATACTATCTAAGTCAAAAAGAACCAAACCATATGACACTAAAGTGAATTTTTTTTTATGCCAATATAACCGATTTTTAGTTTTTACCCATGATTTAATATTTTTCCAATATTTTTTCCTTTTCAGTCTAATGTTTAATAATTCTTTCCCAAACCGGTGGGATGATTTTTAGTTTATCCGGTGCTAATTACTAATTACCCCAATGAGAAAATTAAGTTGCTCCAGCGTCATCTTGTTGGACGGGCTCGGCAATTAGAAACTGCATGTACTCTATATTTGGGCTCAATTCGACACGGGCCCGGTTTTTTTTAAGAAAACAGTTTACTCAATAATATTTTTTATATTCGTAAGATTTGAACTCAAAATCTTCTTAAATGAATTTAAATCCTAAGCAGTTTGACCAATTCCCATCGATGATATGTTAGTTTTTTACACCTGAATGACACGAGTAGCTTTCCACATCCATCCCCCTATCTAAATGTCACATCATTTTCCGGCTTCAAAGTTACATGTCAATTGTAACTCGCGGTATCCTCTTTTGAATGATAAATTTTATCACATTTTTATATTTTTAAAATTTATCAATATGATTCATTTTTTCTCTCTAAAACTTTATTAAAACTTGATTCATTTTTCAAAAAAATTGTCAAAGTCTGATTGGTGTAAATATTACAAATTTGATATGCCGGGCCACCACGAAATTGCTCGTATCTACACCACTAGATCAACCTAATTCGCTCCCAACGGTGTTAAATGCATCAACGTCTCCCATTACGAGCCAATAAAAATAACACAAGTTCCTATCCAAAAAAGAAGAAGAGACAAGTAAGACAATCACCACTACCTCCAACCTATCAAAAAACGGAAAGTCTCGACATATCCGTCGGAGACACAATACCGTTAGACAGTTGATCTCTAGTGGGGTGATCACCATTAACTATGTAAGGTCCAAGGACAACTTAGCTGATCCTTTTACAAAAGGAATCAATAGAGATCAAATGTACAACGCAGTAAGGGGAATGGGATTAAAATCCACACACTAAAGAACGTCCATAGCGGTAACTCAACCATGATGAGTGGAGATCCCACAAACTTGGTTCAATGAGACAACTAAGTTATGGAGGGTTCAGTAAATCACCTGGAACCTATCTCATTCTCAGAAGCTGCCCAGGTGTTAGCCTGCAGCGGTGTGGTAAGGTTAAGCATTACGCTTTTAATGATTCCTATACCTCGATTAAGGTGGAGTATGGCAGGATACTCCTGATAGGAGATCACCTATGTAAGTGTGAAGTGAGGCCGCTTCAAATGGAAAAAACACTTATGAATCCAAGATACGGTCCATGGCCGAAACGGACACAACGTGAGAACCTAAATATACTAGGGTTATTATTGTGTAAATGTTATTGTCTTGGTTTACACCAAAAGCTGACGGTTCAAGACATCACGTTCACCGAGCAGCGAGTAAATCCGATAACTTATTACTAGAGAAGGTTCAAAGCCGCAAGCTACCTGTCTCGATGCAATAATAACACGTCAGAACTTTCTATTAGAGTCTGCATGCATTAATCATCATTCATGTGGGGGATTGTTGAGTTTTGAATGCATTTTTTAATGCATTTGGCCCAAAGTGGAAAGGCCCAAAAGGAAAATGAATGGGGCAATACCACATTGATTAGAGCAAGGAGGATTTCCTTGTTTATAAGGAATTCCCCTCCTTGCCTCTCAACTTGATTGGCTACCCAAAAGGCTGACCCACCGCTAGCTGCCTGCGAGGACGGTGCGAAGCACCGTCCGAGCACGAGCACGAGCACGAGCACGAGCACGAGCACGCGCACGCGCACGCGCGTGTGCGCATGGCACATTGGACGCAGGTCGCAATGGGCGCTTTGTGGCGCACTTGGCACTTCGCACGTGCACATCGTCACGAGGAGCTGCGAGCGCCCTCAGGTTGGCCGCCGAAGAGGCACGACGGGATGGAAAGTCCGGGAGACTTCCAGAAGGCCGAAGGAGTGCGAGATCTCCCGCGAAAGGGCGCCAGCGCAGCCTGGGAGCGCCTGGAAGGATCCAGAAGCCTCCGAAGGGTCACGAGCGCAGCCTGGCGCGCCTGGAAGGGTCCAGAAGCCACCGAAGGGTCACGAGCGCAGCCAGTCAGCCTGTTGGCCGAGCGGACGCGTCCCTTCGGGGTGGCTGCCTCCCTGCCTCCTCCAGCCTATAAATAGGCGTGCCCTCCTTGCCATTTCCTCATCCCAGCAACAAAGCATTCTCCGAGCATTTGTTGACTTCTCCTCTTCCCCCATTCTTCACTTAGAAAAGAGTCCGAAAGTTCTGGGTATATAAGGGTTCGCCCGAAAGTTTCGAGATACGTGTGCAACGGTCTTGGAAACGCCCTAAACAGTCGTTGTATCTTGGGGACGATTGCCGAAGCCCGTACCGCACTGAAATATACGGGGCAATCTCGTCTTGCGGAGAAAGTGTCCAACACTTGCCTCGACTGAAGAAGATCCTAATCAAGTACACCAACTCCGACAAACAACATAGGATACAACAAGTTTCATGGTTCAAACTTGCACCCAACTGTTTTCTACTCTCTACAACTAAACCGGAAGCCACAACTTTCCCGATAACAACCTTCACAGAGGCGAAATTATGTTCCCTGATGACCGGTCTCACATCTGAGTATACGCTTCAGCAGAGGGTTATCCTAGATCCCTGCAAGCTAGAGGATGCAGCTAAAGCCTAATGCGAGAGAATCCAACCAAATTCTTGAGCCAATCTTGCAGGTACTATAATACCGCACTTGGAAGAAGAAGGACTACTACACTTCAAGCGGTGCCTATTCGGGAATAGCAACTGATGTTTTTGTTTCACATTCGAAAGTAGAAACAACCAAGCCACTAAATAAACTTAGAACTGAGTGAATGTATCGGGTGCCAATTCACAAGGAGTTCAAACATTTTGATCAGATCATCGAACACGATGGTATTCGAAACTGGACTAGCTTACTTACAATCAGCAAAATCTTAAGCTACAGGTATGCTTTACAAGTTGCCATGTTTACTAATTCGTATCCGACACGATTTTAACACATCAATTCACGTATAATCAAGGAATATGGGTAAGGAAGCATACGGTGATATAATCAATCCCGGGACCGATCTTCTTCTGGCACTCCGGGTGATAAGGAAGCAGCTTTTCTATGATGGCCCTCTCATGCTCCGGCCTCAGCCTATCCCCGCTCTCGTACCTGACCCAATTTCATCCAAAACACAAAATAAGATAGCTTAATAAAGCCAACTCACCAGAGAAATCAAACAGGTTCATCATAATTGCTGAAACCCCTCCACCAGGAGGTCAGGTTTCAGCCACCTCAACAACACTTCCATGGGCTAACTACCAAGCATGTAGATCAACTAGCGGGGTTTGTTAAGAGATCTTCGAGTTGGAACTCAGCTGTATAAAAACTCGCAGCGTTGTTCTAGGTTGTTAGAATCTCCATAGGTGAATTTTTCATACTTGTAATGTGGGATTCTCAACACGCCCCTTCAAACGATATCCATCGGGCCGAAGATTGCACGTGTTTTGACTTTGCGAACACACGAAAAAATCGGAGTCGTGCGAGCACAACAATAGGCACGAAATTAACCCGCTCTGATATCATATTAAAATCTTTATATCTAATCCAAAACTTTAAAACAATGTGAATAGATATATTTTCACACTTACATTGTGAGATTCTAAACATGGTATCGAGTTCGAGCCTCTCCACGACGCTGTTTTTGTAGACTCGTATCGCGGTGGGTATCTCAAAGGCTACCTCTTGTAGCTCGCTAGCGTCCATTGGTAGTTGCGTTTGGATGTTTTTCTGAATCTCTAATATTTAGACTCGAACACTCGGGTTTTTTTCGGCTGTTGCGTTTGGGGTTTGTAGTAAGGTGACTAAGGTCTTTGTGTGATGTTAGGCTGGTAGCTAGCTTCTCATCTTCTTATTGTCGGGGAGAGGATAAAGTGATTAGTGTTTGGCTTTGTGCTCTCCCGATTGCAGACATGCTATCACAATGTATCAATACGGGAGGCACCGGTTTACTCAAGCACGGAATATCCTCTAGGAAATTTCTGAGCCATTCAGCTTCTTCTCCAGCTTTGTCTAGTGCTATAAACTCCGACTTCATGGTGGATCGAGCTATGCACGTTTGTTTAGAGGACTTCCAAGACACAGCTCCTCCTCCTATAGTGAATACGTATCCACTCGTAGATTTGGAGTCCTTAGTATCTGATATCCAGTTTGCGTCACTGTATCCTTCTAATACAGCTGGATATTTAGCATAATGTATACCATGGCTTATGGTATGTTTTAAATACCGTAAAACTCTTTCCAGAGCTAGCCAGTGATCCTTCCCTGGATTACTTGTGAATCTACTAAGTTTACTAACTGAGTACGCAATATCGGGACGAGTGCAGTTTGTTAAATACATCAAGCTCCCGATAATTTGCATATACTTCAGTTGCGATACTGGGTCCCCTCGATTCTTAGCTAAGTGTAGATTCAAATCTAATGGAGTCTTAACCGGAGGTTTGTCGAAAGCTTCAAACTTCTTGAGCACGCTTTCCACGTAGTGGGATTGTGTCAAGATAATTTCGTCAGCTTTCCTAGAAATTTTTATTCCTAGTATGACGTCTGTCAGGCCCATATCTTTCATGTCAAAGTGGTTCTTTAACATGTTCTTAGTTTTCACAATAACCTCTTTATTGCTTCCCATAATTAGTAAGTCATCTACATAGAGACATACAATTACGTAAGCTTCAGGTGTGCCCTTAATGTAAACACATTTATCGCACTCATTGATCTTAAATCCATTTGACAACATTGTTCTGTCAAATTTCTCGTGCCACTGTTTCGGCGCTTGTTTTAGCCCGTATAGTGACTTGACTAGTCGACATACTTTATGCTCTTAACCGGGAGCCACAAACCCTTCAGGTTGCTCCATGTATATCTCCTCTTCCAGTTCTCCATTTAGGAAAGCTGTTTTTACATCCATTTGGTAGATCTCGAGGTTATAGAGTGCTGCAACAGCTATTAGTACTCTAATCGATGTGATTCTTGTGACCAGTGAATACGTGTCAAAGAAATCATATCCCTCCTTCTGCTTGAACCCCTTAGCTACCAATCGAGCTTTGTACTTGTCGATTGATCCATCAGCTTTGCATTTCCTTTTTAGGATCCACCTGCATCCCAAAGGTTTGCAGCCCAGTGGGAGATCCACGATTTCCCACGTGTGGTTTTGCATAATGGATTCTATCTCACTATTGATAGCTTCCTTCCAGAGAGGAGCATCTGGACTGGACAATGCCTCTTGGGTTGTCCTGGGTTCATCTTCTAACGCATAGGTTAGATAGTCCGGACCGAAAGATTTGGTCACCTTCGTCCGTTTACTACGTCTAGGTTCATCATCTTTCTGATTTGACCCTTGCGTAGTCTCGTGAGCCCTTTTCTTCGGACTTGCTTCCTTTCTTTCCTTATTAGGAAAGCTATCTTCAAAAAATATTGCGTTCCTTGATTCTATGACCATTCCTGTGTTTATCTCAGGGTTTTCAGATTTATGCACCAAGAATCGATAAGCACTACTATTTTGCGCATATCCGATAAAGATGCAATCAATGGTCTTGGGTCCTATTCGCACCTGCTTAGGCTTAGGTACTTCGACCTTTGCTAGGCACCCCCACACTTTAAGGTAACCGTAGGAAGGCTTTCTTCCTTTCCATAGTTCATATGGGATTTTATCCCTTTTCTTGTGTGGCAATTTGTTTAGAATGTGGTTAGCTGAGAGCACAGCTTCCCCCCACATGTTCTGGGGTAAGCCCGAGCTAATCAACATAGCGTTCATCATTTCCTTAAGAGTTCGATTTTTGCGTTCAGCTACGCCATTCGATTGAGGTGAATATGGAGCAGTCGTCTGATGAATAATGCCATGTTCTTGACAGAGTTCCTCAAACGGAGCTACATATTCTCCTCCTCGATCACTTCGGATCATTTTGATTTTCAAGTTGAGTTGATTTTCAACCTCATTCTTATATCTCTTAAAAGCATCAAGAGCTTCGTCTTTGCCCCTTAGGAGATATACGTAACAGTATCTCGTGCAATCATCGATAAACGTTATGAAGAATTTCTTCCCGCCTTTAGTTTGCACGTGTTTCATATCGCAAGTGTCCGTATGAATTAACTCTAAAGGCGTAGTACTTCTTTCCACTGAATGGAAAGGTGCTTTGGTCATTTTAGCCTCCACACATACTTCACATTTATCGGATGGGTTGAACTCTAGATTCGGTAATAAATTTAAACTTACTAACTTTCTTAGCGAGTTTAGATTTACGTGTCCTAATCTACCATGCCATAAATTAGAACACTCGGCCAAGTAAGAAGAAGCATTAACTTTATTTTCACCGTTAAAGGTGCGATGTACAGTTATTACATTCATCTTAAATAGCCCTCTTTCTAGATAACCCTTTCCTATGAATTGACCCGCTTTGGTCAGTACAAACTTGTCAGCCTCAAATACAAGCTTAAGACCGGCTTTGCTTAACAGTGAGCCGGAAACTAAGTTCTTGCGGATGTCCGGGATATGCAGCACATTCTTGAGGGTCAGCTCCTTTCCTGAGGTCAGCTTCAGGACCACCTTTCCCAAACCGACGATCTTGGACGTTGCAGAGTTTCCCATGAACAGCTTTCGGCCGGTGATCGGGATATAGTTCGAGAACATCTCCTTGTCCGAGCAGACGTGGCGGGTAGCTCCAGTGTCCACGAACCACTCTCTCGGATTATCCACCAGGTTGGCTTCAAATACTATGGCTGACAGATCCATCTAGGACAAGTCTTCAGCCAGGTTAGCTCTTCCTTGGTTGTCCTTCTTCGGCTGGCGACAGTCCTTAGCCATGTGTCCGGGTTTCTCGAAGTTGTAGCAGTCGCCCTTGATCTTTTTCTTCTTGGGCTTTTGCTCCTTCTGCTTATCCTCGGACTTCTTCCTCTTCTTGCCACTTTTTCCCTCAGCGAGGTGCACGGTGGTCTCAGAGTTGTTCTTGCCTTGCTTGACTTTGGATTTTCGGTTGTCTTCCTCGATCCTTAGTCTCACTATCAGGTCTTCTAGGCCCATGTCCTTCCTCTTGTGCTTGAGGTAGCTCTTGAAATCCTTCCATAGCGGGGGGAGCTTCTCGATCATTGCAGCTACTTGGAAGGACTCGCTGAGTTGCATCCCTTCGGCTTGGATCTCCTGAAGGATCAGCTGCAACTCTTGCACTTGGTCGATGACCTTCTTGGAGTCCACCATCTTGAAGTCGAGGAATCGTCCGACAATGAATTTCTTCGTCCCGGCATCCTCCGTTTTGTACTTCTTCTCGAGTGAACTCCACAGCTCTTTAGCGGTCTTAGCTTCTGCGTAGATATTGTAGAGCGTGTCGTCTAGTCCATTCAGGACGTAGTTCCGGCATAGGAAGTCGCTGTGACTCCATGCATCGAGGGCGTTGATCTTCTGTTGATCTGCCTCATTTTTCGCTACCTTCGGAGCCTCTTCCTTCAGGAATCAGACCAGGTTGAGTGTCGTCAGGTAGAACAACATCTTCTGTTGCCACCTCTTAAATTCGGTACCGTTGAACTTGGCCGGCCTTTCGGCGTGGACAGTTCCCGGGACCGCTGGCACTGGTGCTGAGCTTGTCGATGCCATCTTCAAGTACACAATCTCGTCTTACGATTGTTGTTTGTCGAAGTTGGTGTACTTGATTAGGATCTTCTTCAGTCGAGGCAAGTGTTGGACACTTTCTCCGTAAGACGAGATTGCCCCGTATATTTCAGTGCGGTACGGGCTTCGGCAATCGTCCCCAAGTTACAACAACTATTTAGGGCGTTTCCAAGACCGTTGCACACGTATCTCGAAACTTTCGGGCGAACCCTTATATACCCAGAACTTTCTGACTCTTTTCTAAGTGAAGAACGGGGGAAGAGGAGAAGTCAACAAATGCTCGGAGAATGCTTTGTTGCTGGGATGAGGAAATGGCAAGGAGGGCACGCCTATTTATAGGCTGGAGGAGGCAGGGAGGCAGCCACCCCGAAGAGACGCGTCAGCTCGGCCAACAGGCTGCGCTCGTGGCCCTTCGGTGGCTTCTGGACCCTTCCAGGCGCGCCAGGCTGCGCTCCTTCGGCCTTCTGGAAGTCTCCCGGACTTTCCATCCCGTCGTGCCTCTTCGGCGGCCAACCTAAGGGCGCTCGCAGCTCCTCGTCGCTTCGGTAGCTGCGCAGCTCCTCGTCTCTTCGGTAGCTGCGCAGCTCCCTCCGCAGCTGCGCAGGTTGAGCGTCGTCAAGTAGAACAACATCTTCTGTTGCCACCTCTTAAATTCGGTACCGTTGAACTTGGCCGGCTACAACGACTGTTTAGGGCATTTCCAAGACCGTTGCACACGTATCTCGAAACTTTCGAGCGAACCCTTATATACCCAGAACTTTCGGACTCTTTTTTAAGTGAAGAACGGGGGAAGAGGAGAAGTCAACAAATGCTTGGAGAATGCTTTGTTGCTGGGATGAGGAAATGGCAAGGAGGGCACGCCTATTTATAGGCTGGAGGAGGCAGGGAGGCAGCCACCCCGAAGGGACGCGTCAGCTCGGCCAACGGGCTGCGCTCGTGGCCCTTCGGTGGCTTCTGGACCCTTCCAGGCGCAGCCTGGCGCCCTTTCGCGGGAGATCTCGCACTCCTTCGGCCTTCTTGAAGTCTCCCGGGCAAAATACTTAAGGCTCCTCCAGCTCCTCGCGACCGTGCCAAGTGCGCCACAAAGCGCCCATTGCGACCTGCGTCCAATGCGCCATGCGCACACGCACGGTGCTTCGCACCGTCCTCGCAGGCAGCTAGCGGTGGGTCAGCCTTTTGGGTAGCCAATCAAGTTGAGAGGCAAGGAGGGGAATTCCTTATAAACAAGGAAATCCTCCTTGCTCTAATCAATGTGGTATTGCCCCATTCATTTCCCTTTTGGGCCTCCACTTTGGGCCTTTCCACTTTGGGCCAAATGCATTCAAAAATGCATTCAAAACCCAACATCCTATACATAAACCATATATCACATGTGATTGTTCTCTGCAGAACCTTAGACAGTGAACTGTTGTCGTCTCCGCATCCTAAAGCGACGCATCTGCTCCGTTTCTTCATATCAACATTAGTTCACCATCCTTGCATATTACCATGACCTTTTTTATTCCACAGGTTGGTAACCATCCAGATTTCGACACATCAAGATGCTTGTTTATTGTTCGAAAAGACGGACCGTTGGTTGACTTCTCTTACTGGAAATGCATAAAGAGTTTCATCAGGAAGAACTATCCGCTTTATGCAGAAAGCTTTATTCTCAAGCATTTCAACTGGCCGCAACTTCGAAAGAGGGAATTCCGCGTCATCTAGGAGTAGTAGTGGCCATCATGATGATGAGTCAAAAGGACCTTTTATTTAGGAGTCTGGGTCGCGGATAGGATGCTTACTTGAGTTTATGATGTACTTGTTTTAGTTTCGTATTTATATATCGGGATTTGCCACTCTGTTTCCAAAAAAAAACTTGCTAACTTCTACGTAATTGTGTATAAAACTACTGCATGTATGGCTCCAAGAATGTTTTCGCGAAGGCAATTGAGCAGCGGAATTGTATGACCTTTCAGGCTACAAATTGCAACCAGGAATTTTTCCGACATTCTAACTTGTCGCGTGCTTGTGAATGGATGTTCTGGTCTGGGACGTCCAATGTTTTTGGTGGTCAGGACCTCTCCCTCTACCTGGATTCATTAAGTTCCTGGGAGGTCTAACTGTGGCTTTCGGGACAGTGATGTTCGTCTGTGGGTTTTGGGAGGCCTTGGTGCCTTTGTAATTACTTGCTACAGTATACCACTTTTAATAAAATCAACTTTTCAAAAAAAAAAGGGAATACATGCTCGAATTCCCGAGCTGGTTAGGATATTTGTCTCTGTCTCTGTTCTTTTCTTGGACCGGGCCTATAATATCATAAAGCCTAACGGGTTCGTTGGACTTTCGAAAAGTTCCAATTATAAGTTAAAAAGCCCACCTTTCTCATATATTCGCCCGTGCTGCAGGGAATCCAGAAGCATCAGGCGATGAGCATAATTTTTTATTATTATTAAAATACAGTGAGTCGAGGGCTTTTATATTATACAAAAAAAAAAACTTCACAAGTTCATAATTTTAGTCGCGATTCTTCAATTGTAATTTGAAACTGTCGGATTTGTATCGTTAGTTGCAACTTCCCAGTGTAGTGAGTTTATATTTATTGAACTTGGGTTGAATATCTTAGATTCCAACATGATATTAAAGTGAATTTATTATGTAATCTGTTGTTGGTAACACAACTCTTGTGTCATGACACGTTGACAAAGCTAATAAACTCCAGATCAATCAACGTTTTCATTTACTCTTCTCTATACATCTTCTATCATTTGTTATAACTTCTATCAACTATAACCCGCTTCCTAAAATATGCAAATTTCCCATATCCAGTTCACTCGCTATCAACTAACCACAAGCACTACTCCGAGCTTCAATACTTGGAAGAACCATAAGAGGAAAATGACGCATTCATTATGCTTGACGATGACTCCTCGGCGAATCGCATCGCGACACGTACCGGACAAGAACACAGGTGTCTGCAAATTTTTATCAGCAGGCGGCCTTTAAATTCTATTGGATCTTGTGCTAATAGATCTTGTGCTATGTACGTGACACAGGGTTCTCGGGCTTTTTAAAACGATGATATTCTATTACCAAAATCATTTGCGAGGTGACACGTGTGATCCAATACACCACCCATTGACCTCTAATAAAGACATAAAATGTTATGAATTCAGTAACTAGAGAACAAAATGTGCAAATAATACGGACACAAGAGATAACGTGGTTCGGCCTAGTGCCTACGTCCATGGTGAGAAAGGAGAAATTTTATTGATAGATCCAAGTCACAAAACTATACAAAAAACCTAGGTAACATGTCTTTATATAGAGACAAACCCTTGGTGTACAAGTAACCTATCTAGGTCAGATTAGGAGTCCAAATCCTAGTCAGAATAGGAATAGGAAATAAGTCTTTCCTATTTCTCGCCATCCCAACAATCTCCACCTTGGCGAGAAATCATCTCGTGGAAGAACCATGAAGCTCCACCCGAACTTCAACAAACTCCACCTTGACAAAACACCGCCCCATGAAGAACCATGAGATCTTGCAAAACCAATCCGACTCCACCGATTCCATCTCGGACCATAGATAACTGCATCAATAAGACCATCTCAACTTTCTTCTCACCTTTTGTTCAATCACTTGGAGCCAGCCCCCAAACTCGAGCTTCTGAGCTTGCTTGGCCTATTCCCTCCAACCTCTATCGAACCCCAACTAGCGAGTCCACTTTCTGAAGCAACCTTGCGACCAATAGAGGTATCCTCTATTTTTTGATCAACCCTATGCTCCACAACCTCAAACCGCTCTTCTGTTGGACCTTTTTATCTCAAACCAATGCTACTTGCCATAGCATATAAATGGCAACCTTTTGTTCCACCAAGTAGAATCCTCGACATGTCACGAACTCCACTGTTCGGCCTTCAGTGAGATACCCAATTTGCCCGTGGTGCTACCAACGGCTTCGCATTCCCCACGCAAAACCTACCTAACATCTTTGACGTGCACGTCTCTTTAGACAATCATAGCGGGAACTTGCTAACTTTGTCTCCGCGAATCCCAACTCCACTCAAACCATTCATGTCAAGCTTTCGCTCCATCATACAAGAACTTTTCTCCCCTCTATCGGAACCCAACGATGTGACTCCACCTACAACCGTGTTTCCCACTAACCTATAGGTGTTCCTAGCATTCCTATCATCCTTCATCACTACCACAGCATCCTTCTCCACCTCCATTAGCCCGCCTACAACATTATAGTTGTACCCACTATAATCTAAGGCTCCTAACGAGATCAAATTCCTCTCCAACTTCGGAACATGCCTAACCCCACATAATTTTCTCTCAACACCATCCCACATTTTGATTTGGATATCACATATGCCAGCAATTCTGTAATTAGAACCATCATCCATAGTCACCATACCTGAATCAACAAACTTGTAGGTGTCGAACCACCCTCTCTTGGGCGTCATGTGGAAAGAGCAAGCGCTATCCAAAATCCAGGAATCAGAATGCTTTGGACTTGACAAAACAGAAAGAAGATCACCATCCGACCCGTCCGAATGTGAGGCCACATTCACGAAACCTGATCCTTTTTCCTCGTGATCCCGAGTTCTTTTTGGACAATCCTTCTTCACGTGCCCTTTTTCTCCGCACTCGAAGCAATTTCCCTTGAACCTCCTTGACCACGACTTGGATCCATTCCTGTCTTTTGCCCCACTACGATCACCATGGCTACCCCTCACAACTAGCCCTTCTGCTTGTTCATCGCCAATTTTTCTTCTTTGATGAAACCCTCGCAGAGCACTTGTGATATCTTCCAACACCAGGGACTCCTTCTTCCAAGTTAGAGTTGTAACCAAATTTTCGTAGGAGCTAGTTAAAGAATTCAGCAGCAACAATGCCTTGTCTTCTTCCTCGAACTTCACATCAACCTTTCTCAAGTCGCTCACAAGTTGACTGAAACTATTAATGTGTTGGCTCAAATTCGAGCCCTCCTTCATCTTGAGCCCGTACAATCTTTGCTTAAGATAAAGCTTGTTCGACAAAGACTTAGACATATACCTTACCTCCAATTTCTTTCATACCTCAGCTGGTGACTCCTCATCCATGACGTGATACATCACATCATCTGCCAAGCACAAGCGAATTATCGCCACCGCCTTGGCCCCCATCTCTTTTCACTCTTGCTCCTCCATCTTCTCGGGCTTCTTCTCCGAGAGTGCGATGACCATCTCTTGTTGCACGAGGAGATCCTTGACACGCCTTTGCATAACCCAAAATTCGAAGAACCATCGAACTTCACAAGAGCAAACTTCGCGCCGTCCGTCATCCTCCAACCCAAGCTCTTGATACCAATTGTTATGAATTCAGCAACTAGAGAACAAAACGCGCAAAGAACACGGACACAAGAGATAACGTGGTTCGGCCTAGTGCCTACATCCACGGTGAGAAAGGAGAAATTTTATTGATAGATCCAAGTCACAAAGCTTTACAAAAAACCTTAGGATAACATGTCTTTATATAAAGACAAACTCTTGGTGTACAAGTAACCTATCTAGGTCGGATTAGGAGTCCAAAACCTAATCAGAATAGGAATAAAAATAGAAAATAAGTCTTTCCTATTTCTCGTCATCCCAACATAAAACGAAGCGTCTGGTAGTTGATTAGTAACGAAAATTCCACCGTAGGGATGCATGAAGAGATATCCACTTACACGTACCATTAGACGAAAATACATTATAAATTGTATCTGACTAATTTACTCTGTTCCATTGTATAAATTCAAATGTTTTGTAAAAAAAATAGAAGTAACCAATCTACTCTCTGTATTCGGGTTCGAATGATTCGATTGGGTGGATCGTCAGTTTAGTCATTTTTTAAATAGTTCTATTATTAATTATATTTATCATTAAAATGTCAAATAATTCTAAATATCACAATAATATTATTTGGAATTACCAAAATCTTAATTTAATAAATTTTAATATGACAACTATCCAAACTATTTAAAATATATATTTTTCGATCAATTAGATCTAAAATAGTTAATTCAGTCAGATGAACTTTTTCATCTAACAAGTGAAACTGATCGTCAACACTATTGATCACCGACCTAACAATCTCTGAATTTCGGTATAAAAACGAAATGTCCTCTTTTTATTGCTATCAATTCATTTCCACCTTGTTCCCACTATTATTGTTATTTTTATAAGTAAACTTCCTTTATTAATAGTAAAAATATTACAACCTACCGACATAGAAAATCCCCTCGCATGGTAGTGCAGGGTTGCAGTCGAGAAATTACTGGTATATTTATTATTTACAACTATTTTTTTAAGGTAAAGTTGCTTGATACAACCTTGTTCACGTTACTATTATAGAACCAAAGATGCCTTAATAAAATAAGCACGAAGGGGCACCGGTGACAGGACGCCGGATGTCACAAGTCGGTTGGTCATCCAAATTAGATGAATACGCCAATACGCGCGGGAGGATATCTTTTATTGCTTTGCTTCCAATTACAGTGTAAGGGCAATCATAGCCCAGAAAATAGGGTCTACCCTTGTCCAACAGGTGTCTCAATTACCCATAAAAATACTAATGGATGAGATCCAGAACCTGCCTCTTTTGGACATTTGGTGTATTTCTTGGTGGGATTGGTGATCGTCAATGAATATGGCCAGTGTCTCTCTCCAAATGTGATCGACCGGTTTTGTTTTGTCCTCTTCCAAAGATAGATCCACCGGATAAGAGTATTCGAAAGAGCATACTATTTTGGAATATTATTGAATTGACTAATTAGTTATGAGTTGGGTAAAACTTTAAAATGTGTCAAAAATTTTACAAATATCTAATATATGTATATTTTCTAATTGTTCGGACTCAAAATATATCAATTAAAATAAAATAAATTCATCACTCAATCCAAATATTTATAGGTTATTAAAAGAGTATACGTGTATTACACTATGATATTGAATTATGCATTAATTAAAAGATATCTCATAGATCTATGATGTTGAGTTATGCATTAATTAACCGATATCTCATAGATCCATGAAGTCGACTATTCGGACATAATCGTGTAAGACTAAAAAGCAACAATTTTCATAATGCCGACACTTATTGCCGAATACCTCATTAACAACTTATTTACAGCCCATTGGTTTAGACATGCACTTTCTTTTTTGTTTCATAGAAATTGATATTCATATATCTAGAGTTTGACTAATTCAAATTTTAACGGGTAAAAATACATATGCATTTTCTTAGCCAACTAACTAGGCACCCCGTTCTTTGTTGCACCAAGATATCTTACACACCCGTGCTTCTATTGAAAACCACAATCATCCCTAAAAAACACAATTAGAATAAGCTGGCAGCTGGATACATTTTCTCACAAATGCCCCTTTACCCTTGGCATATCTTCTCATATACTCGGACTATATTAAATAGGCATATCTTCTTCCCAATTTCCAATAAATAATACTGTGACGTTCATATTATTGCACATATAATCAAATAGACCATCGTCACGCCAAGAGAAATTTCATGCAATTTAGCATTGACTTTCTTGCCGGAAAACTTAATTTTTTTTGTTCATACAATTTGATATTCCGCGCTAGCTGATCCATATTTGAGCTGAGTATGCCATTCGAAATGTAACACTCTCCCAACAAGTATAACACTGCTATGTTGACAGGTACTCAAACTCGAGACATCTTATTAAGCCGCCAATTGATTGAAGTGTTTGTTAGCGGCAAACTTATCTAATTATCCCCATAAACCGGTAGGAAGTTGGTGCGATCTGCCATAATTCCCATTTGCTAATTCGTACCCTCTCCTTGCTACTTATGTATGGCCATGTATACCCTTGCCTTCTTGTTCTTTCCTCTCTTGGAAGTTGGAATGTCTAAAATTTATTAATATAAATCAGATTGGATTCACTCCTAATTAATTTTCTTTGAAAGTGTTTTTTAAAAGGTAACTCCTAATTAATTTGGGTCAAACGATTTAATGCTTAGCCAGCAGCTATAAGGGGGTTTGTTTAATTTACGTTCGTGGCGGTCTCTGCTTCCCTCGAAGAGGCAATTCCAAATTTAGAAGGGGCGGGCAAGGATTTTGAATAATTAGTCGTCCATATTTTTGAAAAGTTTCGAGTTCAAATTTTGAAACACATCCGTGATTAAAACCAACTATTTGTAACGAGTTGAACATTTTAGAGAAAAGTCAATTTTAGTACTCTGTAGTATTATCAAAAATTACTTAAGTACCATGTGGTAAAAAATCTATCAATCGAGTCAAACCTTATCAATTTACATCACTTAGGTCCACGGGCAGCTACCCGAACTTGCCCGGACCTTGCACGGCCAACTGGACCAGCCACGTCATCAAATCTGATGATGTGACATCTCCACCTTCTCCTCTCCTTTTCCCCTCTCTCTCCTCCTCCTTATTCTTCTTCTTCTTCTTCTTCTTCCTCCTCCTCCTAGAGGACCGGGACCACCCCTTGCCTGGCCTGGCCACCATTTTCAATGTTGGCTCGGGAGCCATTGAAGGTGACATCAATGTCCCGAAGCCCACCCCTCATAACGACGCTCCTCGAGGAGATCATCCCCGAGGCTGGCCCAGCTCCAATCCCACTTAACAGACCTCTCCCGCATCTCTTCCTCAGCCACCAACCCCCTCTCCCGCGACCTCCTCGGCACCATCGCAATCACGCTCGCTGATGCCGCCGTCCTCCCCTAAAGCCATCATTGGAAAATCGGCATCGTACGCTTTCATTTCTCCAACATCGGACACCATATCCCCGATGAGAAGCCGACCGAGTATGTTGGCACCAATCCTCATCGCAATCTTTGCCCCGTTATTGCTCTTTTCGGGCGGCTGTTGGGCCAGGTACCTCTGCGACGGCGGCGACAGGTAGCTGAGCTGGGTACCAGTTGGGATATGCCAGGGCCGGTGGCGGTGGAGCCGCATAACTGCCGTAGAGGTTCAAGTGGCGGCAACGGGGTAAGCGAGCCACGTACACGTCCATCTTCATGAACAGGTTCACGTCTTTCAGATTCTTGGCCTCCGATCACTTCGGTTTTAGGAGGAGGAGGAGGAGGAGGAAGAAGAAGAAGAAGAAGAAGAAGAAGAAGAGAGGGGGAAAATTAGAGGAGAAGGTGGAGATGCCACGTCATTAGATTTGATGACGTGGCATGTCCAGTTGTCCGGGCAATTTCGGGTAGCTGTCCGTGGACCTAAATGATGTAAATTGGGTGAGGTTTGACTCGATTGATGAATTTTTTATCACATGGTACTAAAGTAATTTTATATCACACATCTTTAAATAAGAGATTCAAGGAGTTTTTGATTATATGTAGAGTCTATCAAGTGTATCCAAAATCTTAAGATATGTGGTATCTTAAATTTGATTCATTAACAATAAGAAAATGTCAATCTGTATTTGAAGACGATTCGCGCATTATACATTTCTATTTACTTCTCTGACATTATTTCTTAGACCACCCACAGCAGAGAACCAAGTCTCGCGCGGTGCGGGTAGATTTTTTAATATAAAAAAAACAAATTAAATGGAAAAGGGGGCGAGCGGCTGAACGGTGCTAGTCACCCGAACGCCGCTCGCAAGCGTTTCTTTGGCCACGTTAGCTTTTTTTTCTTTACTTATTTATCTATTTAGTTCCACTTGGCATAATATTATTCGTTAAAAATAGATATTTTTGGATAATATTTTCGTGGTTATCTAAACAGACATTATCTTTAGTAAAACTAAAAAAAATTATAAAAATTATTATTTTTCAAATCTCTATAAATAGAGTCCAATGTTAACATATTTTCATACACCATCTAAAATTCTCTCTTCTTTCACTACATAATCTCTTCTTTTAAATTTCCTCTGTTATATTATTTCTACTATGGATCCAAATGATCATAATTTCCCAAATTATCAATCATTCAAATCTTATAATCCTTCAGGCTATCTAAATTCTGGAGATTATCTAAACTCTCAACCTTTTTATGAAGGAGTTAATGGGAAGAATTATGAAGGCTTGCATCATATTGCACAATATGATAGTGGAGGATGAACGAGACACATATCTCTGTTATCATGATCCGACCGAATTCTGTAATGAAGAGGACAATGAAGAACCTTTTTAGTTCTCTACTGAACGCATCGGAAATCTATCCACATACATGACTGCTAGGGAACAACTTCGCAATAGAGAAGCTCATAACACGCTGAAAAGTGATTTAATTGAGCATATTTGGCAAAAGTTCGGGAACGATAATTAATTATGTAATTTAAAATTTCTGTATTTGTAATTTGAAATTTTCGTATTCGTAATTTATCATTTCCGACTTTCATTTGTACTTCGAGTATTTCTATCTAATTTAGTATTCCAAAAAATGATAGTAGATAATATATGGATGTGAGAGAAATTAATTGTTTATTCTGTGAACTGAGTTGCTATTGTGGATAAAAAAATATGTAATTAAATTGGATTGAATATAAATGTAAGAGAAATTAATTGTTTAGTCCGTGAACTGATTTGAGTGGTTTAGTGTCGTGGATAGTCTTATTTGAGTCGATATAAAACCGCACTTGCAATTGTCCTTTTTACGAGTCCTATCCTCACTGCACAAAAGGGATACGTGGACGGCCCAGAAGCTCCCACATTGGCCATTGTCATTGGTGGAAGAGTCGCATCATTTTTTCCTGACTTGTTACGATTGGTTCACGCCTTTAATAGACAGCTGCCCCACTATCGCTCCCATCCCGATTCATGATAAGATAAGCAACATTATTTATGAAAATTTAAATGTTTTAAAAAATCGATCCGAACCCAGGACAAAGTGCGTACTAACCATAAAAATATCAACAGTACGAATTGGCTAAATTTTGATCAGACTGGACAATTTATTCGAAAATTTGATCCGAAATTTTTCAGTTCGTAAGATTGTATCAATAAACAAGGGAAATGGACCAACTAGGTCGGGAATCAAGATTCATTTTTCTCTCTCAGATTTTCCTAACCCAATTACAGATTTCTCCAACCATAATTTCAGATTTTCCCAACCCTAATTTTGATATTTCCCAATCCAATTTCAGATTCCCCCAATCCTAAACAGAGAAAAAATCCCAATTTCAGATTCTCCCAATCCTAAACAGAGAAAAAAAAAACCAAAATTTCAGATTTTCTCAACGAAGAGAAAGAGGAGGAAATATTTGTTTTTGAAGGGGAAATGGTGAGTGCTAGGTCTTAGATGAACCCATGTTTTATCATGGTGGAAACCTCTCTTGAAGATGACTTTTTAAGTAAGTTTTAAGAGAATTGGAGACGTAAGTCGTGGGAATTGTAAATGAATTAGGGAAACAAAAAAAGAGAGTGAGTGAGAGATTTTGCCAAGAAATGCTAAGGAGGGTTTTAAAAAAGAAAGGCTAAGAAGGGTGGTGTTTGTCATGGTAAGATAAAACAAGAGGGGAACAACATCTTGTCTGACTGATCGATCCGGAAGTCGAACGAAATCTCATGCCGGTCTTTGGGTCGTTTTTTAAAATATTGAAAATTTTGGTTTTGATTTGTTATTTACTTAGTTATGATATTGAGATCTAATCTTAAAATCTGTAAATTCTAACATAGTATAAAATGAATTGATTTCGTCACCACTTTGTAATGTCATGATATTTTTTTTGGTAGGTAAAATTGTTTATTAATGAGACAAGATAATTACAATCAAAGGGAACCCAACAAGCTAACAAACTCGCCGAGTATATGTACCCCAATTGGCAGTGAATCTTCCTACAAAGACGAAGATTTACAGCCAATTGACAAATCCTTGACGGGGGCATAAACAAATACCCAAAACTCTACTCGCCACCTTACAAACTATCGGTGGAGTCCAAAAAAAGGATTAGATCTTAGTAGTCAATATTTCTGGTGGAATTCGCCCATAGGACCTATTCGTTGGCATGAAAGCAAATAAAATTTGTTACAAGATCGCGGTGACAATTTGCATCATCGAAAATGGTCTTATTCTGCAGTAACCAAATTTCCCACATGATTACCACTCATGATATATTAGCAAAATAAAAAATAATAATCTTTAATCCGATAAATTATATTTGACAGAACATAATGAGATTATCACATCTAATCTTTAGTGGCAAGTTAAGAAAGCATACACTAGGTCAGTAGGACTTTTTTAGGTGCTAGTTAATTGACTATGTCTGATATTTTGTATTTTTTTCGTATTTATATAAGAGCATGCTCCTACTATTTCCAAAAAAAAAAGTTAAGAAAGCATATGACATTGCGTTGGACCCATCAAACGTGTAATGTTTTCTAAAAAAAATCAAACATGGAATGTGTTCCATTGGGCATTCAAATTTTTGTCTCCTAGCTATAAATGGTCCATGTTTCTGATGTATTTAAGGCGTAACCATAACGTATTAAATTCACAACCCTAATGCAAAAAATGATTACTTGCCGGCTTCCCCTATTGGCTGTTACGACTTCCTATGGGATATTTTAGGTTTCTTCACTCAATCAAAATAAATTTTTGTTTAGTAGCATTTTTTTCGGAAAACAAAATACTTTATTATATTTCCCAATTGAGAATAATATTTTCCATTGTTTGGAAGGGGAGGGAATATGGAGGTCGGTGGGCTTGGATGGAAAGCTATTTTCCTTTGAATGGAAATAGGGAAAAATATTTATATAATAATATTTTAATGCATACTAAATATCAGCAAATAGAAAATATATTTTTCGAAAACATGACGGGAGTCTAAGGCTACGTAGATTTTCCCAATAGAAAGTTATATACGGACCCTCTTAAAAGAATGAAAACATTTGGAGAATAAATTATAATAAGCTAATTTAATTATGAAATTTTTATTTGATTATTAAGAAATTGTTAATATAAAATTTTTTGTTAAAAAATACTGTTTCTTTTCGTCACGGACTTTAACTTGAATTAATTTATTTTCGGATAGTTAATTTCGGAAAAAAAAAACACTAAGGAAGAAGGGCACAAGGGTCAAGGAGAAACGAAGGCGTAGGGAGGAAACCCAAAAGAGGAAGGGACAGCCGACACTTGGCGGACAAAGCGAGCCCTGGCTAAGTTCTGAGGAGAAGAAGGAAACCAAAAAAAAAAACCGCAGACAAAAACAGCCCACCACACCAAAACCAAGACATTAAAATCGAAGAGACAATAATCTTCACACTTGCAGGAACCCAAAAGAAGAGAGAGATAGAGAATCAGAATTCCACCCGAAAAGGAAACTAAAAAGCCCACCATTTTTTTTATTAAGCAAGACATAAAAAAAAACCACAGACAAAGAGGAGAGAACTCAGGCAAGTTTCTTTTCTTCCAGCTCTGGTTTTAGTTTTTTTCTTTATTTTCCTCTGCATAATAAAGGTTGAGTCTTGAAACTTTTTTGCAAGCTAATTGCTTTCTGGGTTGTTTTGTGTTTCATGTTTTTAACCCTTGATGGGTTTCTAGTTGTGATTTGAGCCGAGTCTGAGATGTTTAATTGCAGTTGAAGTAGAAAGCAGGAGAATTGTAAAGGTTGGTGCTTTTTCTTGTTTGGTGGTCGGGAAAATGGGTAGTAACTTCAACTTTAGGGGCTTCAACATTGATCCGAACTGCTCCCTGGATGCTGCCGGCGGTGGCGGAGGAAGCCGGCCGCCAGGGAACTTTCCGTTGACTCGGCAGTCATCGATCTACTCGCTGACATTCGACGAGTTCCAGAACAAAATGGGTGGTAGTATAGGGAAGGATTTCGGTTCCATGAACATGGACGAGCTGCTAAAGAACATATGGAGTGCTGAGGAGATGCAGACCATGGGGGCCGTGGTGTCCACTCCGGCTGGAGCCGCCCAATTTCCGGAGGGACTACTGAGGCAGGGCTCATTGACATTGCCACGGACTCTGAGCCAGAGGACTGTTGATGAGGTATGGAGGGACGTGTCCAAGGAGTTGCTAGGTGGGAGTGGCGCGACAAATGGAGGAATCGGAGTGGAAGGGTCTAATATGAACCAGAGGCAGCAGACTTTAAAGGAGGTTACCTTGGAGGAGTTCTTGGTAAGAGTTGGTGTTGTTAGAGAGGAGAATAATGATGCACAGCTCGGTGGGAGAGTTGGTGCTAATGGCGGGTATTTCGGGGATAGCGGTGCTGGTTTAGGATTTAGTTTTCAGCAGAGTAGAGGTGTAGGACTTGGTAGTACTGCTATTAGTAATGGTAGTAATTCTAGCAATGTTACTTTGGCATCCGCAAATTTGCCGCTAAGTGTCAATGGGATCAGATCAAACTATGCACAGCCTCAACAGCAGCAGCAGCAGCAAATATTTCCTAAGCAGGCTAACCTGGGATACGGGACACAGGTTGCACCTTTGCAAAGTAGCCCGGGATTGAGAGGTGGGATCGTCGGTATTGCTGATCATGCGGTCAGTAACGGTTTGATGCCAAGTGCAGGCATAGGGATCTCTGGTTTAGGAGGCATGGCAAATGGTTCACCTGCAAATCAGCTGTCGTCGGACGGGTTTGCAAAAAGCAACGGGGATACATCTTCAGTATCGCCCGTTCCTTATGTGTTTAATGGAGGTTTAAGGGGGAGGAGAGCTGGTGGTACAGTGGAGAAGGTGGTCGAGCGAAGGCAAAGGAGGATGATCAAGAACAGAGAATCTGCTGCTAGATCCCGAGCTCGGAAGCAGGTACACTGTCAGGCTAATAAGAGATTGTTGAATGGAACATAACAGTTGCAATGTTTTGAAAATTGCAAAAGGCCCTAATGACCTTTTTTTTGCAGTTATTGAACAGTTGTCTTATTTTCCCTTTTTTCAGGCTTATACAATGGAACTGGAAGCAGAAATAGCAAAACTGAAAGAGGATAACCAAGAGCTCACGAAGAAACAAGAGGATCTGATGGAAATGCAGAAGAATCAGGTAATCTGCCGAAACTTTCCGATAGAAAAGTTTTATCCCATCAGCGTCTTGAATGCGTAACCGACGCCTTGGATGTCTTTCAAAATGCCGATGAAACGTTGTTCAAATCATGAATTTAATGATGTGGTGTAACGACCCTTGAATTGATTTGCAGTCATTTTTGCAGACTTGAGAGACACTCTATTATCTTGTTTTGCTACACTGTACGAACTAGTTCTTGGGTTCCGAGTAAATCTTGTCTACTTCTTCTCTCCATCAACCTTAGGGATCAATCTGTAACAGCTCAAGTTGGGATTGACTTCTGATACAATTTGGTATGTAATACAGGTAGTGGAGATGATAAATGTACAGCAGGGAGGAGGCAAAAGGCGATGTCTGAGACGAACTCAGACCGGTCCGTGGTGAGGAGGACAGGGACAAGATCACGGATTCACAGTTACAACCAAAGTTTCATACATTCTACGCGGTGGGCAGAGTTGTATATATTTTTGTACTCCAAACAGGAAACCGCTTGATATCCTATGTAACTTAGTATACAACGATTTACCAGTCCAGTAGATGTGGGTTTTACCATGTGATGTAACTTAAAAACCGCGAGCCATGTATTATTTCTGTTGTAGTTGATTCTCTGTTTAGTGTTTTATACCCGGAATTTCCCGCGAAGAATGGCGTAACCTGCCATCTTTGTACGTACGGAACGGACACGAGTAACTGCAGAACCAACGCTCGACTTGTGCCCATAGTGCATGGGTGCTCGTTGAACCCATTCTGTAGGTACGAGAAAAACATGCTGTGTGCATTACAAACTAAATGAAGCCCCATCTGAACAATGTGGCATGTACATGCAATCAAGTCCAATCAAAGCACATTTCCGAGTGCTAGACGATCGTTCTTCACGGATAAGCTCACTCCATCTCACTGAGATTTCAATACTTGATACAAAAAGGTTCCCTGATATACCTACCAGTTCCCCCACCGGCAACTGATAGTCGGATATAAGTTGTACTCTTCATCTACAACGATGGATCGGGAGATGTGCAAATTTATCGCCTTGATGAGCTCGCCGTGCATTTTTAAGATGCAATTCATAATTCCAAAAACAAAAGGTGGAAGTCCAATGCAGAGAAGTGAACCTTAGATATAAGTGATCGTACCAATTCATTGCCCCGCTAAATACCGAGTAAACATAGTCGTCTTCAACTTGAAGCTTCGAACATCAAGATGGGTAGCCAGAAGTGCATTCCATATCTTTCCAGGAAATCATCCTTCGGCGATCCCTTCCTCTAAATGACCTGGAAAGCAGTCTACCACTGACAGGTTTACACAAACCGATATCAACAACAGAAGTATTCGTCCTCTTTTCATCTGAAGATGACTCTTCCATCAAATAGTCGAACAGCATAGCTAGACAGCGCACTTGGTGTGCTAAAATGTAGTTGTCTTTATCAGAAGGTATCAGTTTCAGTATGTAGACATTGACCTACAAAAGAACAAGAGAGAGAGTTGACGAGGGAAATTTTGAACAGAAGATAATTGTAACATTTTGGACCGCCAAGACGATAACAGCAACGAAAGGCAAATACTTATCATGCAAGTTTTAGAAGCTATTTGCAGAGCAGAAAAAAATCTTCCACTAACAGTTGACAGCCATAGACAAGATAGCTACCTAATGTTATCCAACACAGCATGAAGAATAGATTGAGATAAACTAACTAATATTCAAGCTCAAAATGATCTTCAAGTCATCGCCTGCTCACCTCTGCTTCCATAGCACGAAGTTCGTTGCACCACTCTGGACTACCATTCTGATTGCCACCATTTCCAATTGAGTACAGATTTAAAGAGAACAGAGGAGGCCGAAGAGGATACTCGATACTGATTTTTACCTGCCACAATGAAATTGCCAGTTAAATTCAACCATATGAAATCTGAAAGCAACAACGCTCAAGCTTGAATACCTTGGCTTCCAACTTTAGAAGCCTTCCATCAGCATCAGATTTTCTTGATAGAACAAGACAATATTCTCTGACCCCATGATTGATCCATGCATTTTTAGCCATTCCATAGCACTGAACAGCTGCTGCATTTTCATCTTCTTGCCTACTTTGTACAAGATCTTCATTATCACTATCAGCATCTAGCAACATTTCTGAATCATCGTCAAGCCTTTTGGAGCTTTGCGATTTTGCCTTACTAATAGGTGATATGATACTTTTTGAAATCAAAGTCAGTTGATTCAAATGATCTACGCCAGCAACTTTGGAGGGAGTATTATTGGTAGATCCAGGATTCAGAGATGGAAGCTCACCATCTTCCTTGCTACCATGCAACTCTTCCTTCGGACTACCCATATTAGCATCCATATTAAGGTCTATCATTTCCCGGACTTCATTTGTATTACTGATAGGCATGGGAGGAGCCTGGGTTGTTTGTAGAGTTGCTTGTGACCAACTATACAAATCACATGAGGGGGAATGCAAAGCCCAAGGAACACCTTCACCCTTGAGAGAGGGCCATTTAAGCTTTGCAAGAGAGTCGAGCTGTTCCCTGCAAGCCCATACAAGATTTCCATTTTTATGTAAGTTAACCATGCAAAGAGCAGCAATGAAAGAGCGCCACATGCCAGCCCAAAGTAGTTTATACAATAAAATCCGAGACGAGACATAATTGCAACATTTGATGAAGGAAGAATCAGAATTCGTAAACTTCCATTCTCTTCTTCACCAAATTAAAGTGAAAAGAGCCATAAGAGGTATTGCCAGTTCCTATCAAATTGCCTGGCCTTCCCTAAAGTGCCCAAAACTCTTAACAGACAGAGAGATGACTCACACAAGAGCCAGCTGAGCTTTCTTCCGTGAGCGTATCCTTTGCACAACTGTTTGCACTCTGTTCTGTTGCCGATAAAGAGACAATCCAGAAACAACATCATATTTTGTCCCTCCAATGCTTGAGCTTTCATGATTGCCTAACAAAGGGGGAGCTTCTGGCAAGAAATCAATCCCGGCCAAATGCTGAGTCCACTTATATGGACGTGAAGTTCTGCTTTCATCAAAATCCAGGGAATGCCCGACTAAAAGCTTCGCCAACTGCGTCAACATGCACAAAACTTAAATAAAAATCAAGCATCGTAAATTCTCAGTTACCCTAATCCAGGACGCACATCCATACCTGGTGAGGAAGCTCGATACCAGCATCATCAGGAAACAGATTGCAAAGTACGCTATTTTCCGGTCCTTCTTGTGACCCTTCTACCCCGACGCATACAACATTCAACTTCACCATATATTCAAATCTTAGAGTTATAAGTTTATCGGATTTTGAGTCTGGAGTCTCCTCGTTGTATATGTGAAGAATGACCTTAAGCGGATGTACTTGATACACTCCTTCCTGGTCAAGACTTTCCTTGGTTGGAGCCCTCTTTGGCCGTTTCCTTCTTCTTTGGCCATCATCTTCGTCATCGACAGCATCATCCTCCAACCTCAAAGTCTCTGCATTGGCAGCCACATCTAGCAAAACAAACTCCCCAGTTGAATTCCTCCATCAGCAGAGAGTTCAATAAATAAACTAGTCAAGATCAGTTACCAGCATCCTTATTGGCTTGCTGCCGTGCAAAACTCATGGCATCCTTCAAGCTCCCCATAATTTCCAGGTCAATATTCTCTCCAAAAGCCTCCTTTTGCGCCAACAACTGCGAGAAAATAACATAAAGAGAAGGCGGCAACAACTCCGCAGAGTTCTGCTGCTTCAACTTCTTCGTGTGGAGAACCCCCAACTGGTTCTGCACGGGCACTGACGCCTTCTTCAGCGCCTTAAGGTGTGAAGGCAAGCTCGACAAGAACTTCTTCCTATTCGTGATGGTCTCCACCAGGACCTTCTTCCTCGCCTCCAACAGTTCCTTCATCTTGCACAGCTCCTTCCTCTAAAACAAACAAACCACATCAAAAAAGCAATCAGAAACAAGAAAACCGCAAACGCTAGAGCTTTCACAAACACAAACCTGGTGGAGCTCGTAGTTGAGGCGCTTGAGCATCAAATCATGGGAGGCGTCCTCCGAGAGCGTAGAGGCCTTGATATCATCCGGCGCGTCTCGGAAGAACTCCTCCTCGGGGACGAGCTCAATGTCAGGGTACTTGGACTTGAAGTCCTTGCAAGCCTTGATAGCCTTGAGGTAGTGGCTCTTCTCGTACATCAAATTATGAAGCTGCAACATCGTCGAGTCCACCGGAGCCTTGGCGCGTTCCGTCTCCGCCTTCACCCGATCCTCCTCGACAAGTATCGACCGATTCGCCTAACAATTTCGTTTTCCACAAAATTAACACAGAAGAAACCCTAACCGAAGGTAAAAAAGGGAAACGGTTAGGGATTAAGGCTAGGGTTTAGGTACCTGGCGGAGGGAGACGAAGTGGAGGAACATCTGCGTGACGAGCTCGGGGAGGAGGGATTTAGGCTTGTTGTCTCGCTTAATCGAGAGGATTTCCGATACGATCTCCTCCACCGCCGTTTTGCTCTCCTGGAGAACGACGAACGGCGACTTGCCGTTCTTCGCCTGAGTCTCCTCCATCGCCACCGCTTCTACTATCTCCCCGTCCTCCATATTAAACCCTTTCCCGATGCCGTTTCCTGGGACGTGCTTAATACACTACAACACTAGTGTGGGTACTGCGACGTCGTTTCAGTGCGGAGCCTTTTTTTTTTTTTAGGGGAAAAACACAGCACCTAGAACGTATATTCATATCAGGAAATCGGTAAACAGTAGGACATCAAGTTCCAAAGGATGGAAAGAGAGCCAATCCTGAGGAAGAGAACCAGTTCTACAAGCCTTGCAAACCAAATCTACTACGAAGTTTTGCAACCTATTGACTAGATTAAGTTTACATGACTGTAGAGTAGATAAAAGAGCTCGGACATCGATCACTAAATTCTCCAATCTCCAAGGGACTAATCTCAGCTTCAATCGGAGAAGAAGCTGAAGTTAGATACGTCTGACCTTCCAAGAGAAGGCCTTCATGATTCCTAGCAACTGAGGCAATTCCGGTGGGAGAATCTTGTCCACACCAAGAAGCATCGCAGTTGAACTTCAAAGTGCCACCCGCCGGAGCGACCCACGAAGTCTGATTGTTGGCTAATCCTGGTGCACACGCACTGTCCACACCTGAGACCTGCAAAAATTTCAAGCTAGAGTAAAGAGCTTGGCCGACTGTCCTTAAAGGAATAGGCATCACATCATCAAACAAAAACTTGTTCCGTGAGAGCCAAACATTCCAGCAAAGATACATGGCAAAAGAAAGGTACTCCTTAAGCTCAGGAGTAGAATATGAAGAGATAATATCCATCAACCAAATGCCAAAACTAGTATGCACATTACTAAGAAACTTAAAACCTAAATTGCTACAATGCCAAGAAGCACGAGCATGGGAGCATTGAAAGAGTAAATGCAAGATAGATTCATCCGCAGTATGACACAGTTTGCACAAAGGAGATGGGTTCAGATGACGTCGGTGAAGAACCGCAGCAGCTGGGATTACTTCCTTTGTTGTCCTCCAAATGAAATGGCGGATTTTCGGGTGAATGGGGAGCTTCCAAATGAGCTTCCAGATACCTGGATCAAAGGGGATAACATTTAGGTTAATAGGGTTAGGAGAAGACAGAAGATCCTGCTGGGATTTAAGGACATGATAGCCCTTCTTTACAGAGTACACGCCATCATTCGAATGATGTCAAATCAATCTATCCGCAGAATCACTCCTACCACAGTGAATCTTCAAAATAGCTCGATGTTCCACTGGGGAGAACATGGTTTGCAACAAATCGTGTTTCCAAGACTTAGACGACCAGCAAATAAGATCGGAAACAGTCTGCAATGGAGGGTTAGTAAACCTGCAAACAGGGCGTAAATCAGGCAGATCAGGAATCCAATTATCAACCCAAATATTGGTGTCAGCACTATTGCCAATCTTGGAAACAATACCACTAATAAGAACATGTTGACCTTGAATCAAGCTACTCCAGACCCAAGACGGTCTGTAACCAATTTTAGCATTCCAGAGGTCAATATGAGGAAAGTAAAGTCCTTTTAAAATTCTGAAGCAAAGGGAATTTTGGTTATTAAATAACCTCCATACCTGCTTCGCAAGTAAGACAATATTAAACAGGCGCAAGTCTTTGAAACCCAAACCACCTGACTGCTTTGAGAGGGTAAGTGTGTCCCAACTGAGCCAGTGAATTTTCTTAGTAGAAACATCACCCGACCACCAGAATTTGGCAATCATACTGTTCATCTTTGAACAAAAAGTGACAGGGAACAGAAGATACTACATGACATAACAAGGAATAGAGGATAAAACCGATTTAATAAGTGTCTCCCTGCCTGCCATAGAGAGGATCCTTTTCTTCCAACTCTGAGACTTGGACCACATCTTTTCGAAAATAAAATTAAATGCCTCGGACTTATATTTGCCCCAAAAGGACGGCAAGCCAAAGTACTTGTCTGAGGGTAGCATCTTGGGCATCTCAAGGATCTGGCAAATAGCAAGTCTAGAATCATCACCCTCCCATCGAGAGAAATAAATACTAGACTTTTTGAAATTTATTTCCTGGCCAGAAATGTTAGAAAACTGAACAAGGAGTGATTTCAACATAGAAGCTTCATTCACACAAGCTTTACCAAAAATCAGCGTGTCGTCCACAAATAAAATGTGGGTCAAAATAGGACAGTTTTGGTTCAATGCATACCCTTGGATCAAACCTGAAAGCTTAGCGTGATTGAGGAAATGGGCAAAAGCATCAGAAACAAACAAAAAGAGGAAAGGAGATAAAGGATCACCCTGTCTAATACCTCTAGACGCCGCGAACCAGGGTAGAGGTCTACCGTTGAATAAGATGCTGTAAGAAGTTGAAGTGATGCAACTCATAGTACAATCAATCCAACGAGGAGGAAATCCAACGAGGAGGAAAACCAAGCTGTGTGACAAAAGGGTAAAGTCTCAGTTTAGTACTGAGTTTATGCGAATTTGTGTTTTAGGCCCGGATTTCTTGAAACTTGTTATATTCGTTGCTCTTACCGATTAGGCGATACAACAATTATCTATTTTTATAAAATATAGAGTATTATGGTATTATATTTAAAGAATGATTTTCTCAATAGAGTATTTATATTTATAAAATTTAGATTAAAAACTATCTTAATTATCACTTAAACAATTTCGAGTATCTATGTATTATTGACAAAGGATGCATGAAACACTAACCTTTTAGTTTTAGGGATGGATGATTCCTTATATACTAACATATTTTTGTGTGCACATCCATATTATACACGGGGAATATTTGATATTGATGATGTTTCAGCAGAAATTTATATTTTCAAATTTAATTTGGAAATTTGACATCCATACAAAAATGTCAATTTTAATTCGATATTCAATGTCAAACTCCATTTGGTGTGAGATCATTATTAAGTTTTTTCTTTAAATTTTTGTATTCAAGATTCTCAAAATTTATAATTTTTTGTCACACACGATTAAACGAACATAGAAAACTGTGCTTGATTTTTTACAAATTTTCTATAACGAAAGACAAAACAACATTTATAACATGTCAAAGTGCACATTTTTTTCTGGGATGTGTGTGAATGGGACAAAACATACTGGAAAAAACTCGTGTTGATCTGTAGAGACAATGATTTGGATCACAGAGTGTTACATAGTATTACTGAAAATTACTAAATTAGGGAGGCTTCCTGTAATTCAAACAGTTTAGTAAACTAATGATCGCATATATATATATATATATATATATATATATGGTGAGCTGCACTTTCAAGAGTCTGCCGAAAGTTCTGTATATATTTGCAGAAGTGCAAGTATTGGTCTCAAAGATACTTCTTGTTCTCTAGATTTGTTGAAGGCATCGAAATGGCCGAGGAGGGTTGGTTTTCTTCAACCCCAGAAGAAATAGCTAGGCATCGAAATGCATTGTTTGCTTCACGGGTGTCTTGCGAATCACGATGCTACTATCTATGAAGTTGAAGGTCAGATAGAATTTGTTATCGAAACTTACTTTTCTTTGTCTCTGACGCTGAAGGTGTTAATGTTAATACTTTGTCAAATCAGGATTTACCTTTCCGGCAAAGGCATGCTTGATTCTAGTCACCTGCTTGTTTCCAGGTGGATTCTTAAAACATGTTTTGGAGTGTTAATGTGTTGGTTTTTTTCTCCATGATTATCCGATTGAAGAGTTAACAGGGAGAACGGGTAAACACAAAAAATTTGAAAGGTTGCGCCCTTTTTTCCCAAGGGTGTAACCATACAGAAGACACCCTTTCTCTTCTTATAAGTAGAAGATAAGAACTTTTTTTTTTAGGGGAAGAAGATAAGAACTAGAGGCTGAGGTTTGAAACGAAAAGAAAAAGGAAAAACCTACGTGACCGCAGAGCAAGAACGTAGAAAACTCCCTCAAACCTTTGCTTCCATAGCAAAGGACAAATCAGATACAAACTTCCTTTGCGAGTTTATTTTTACCTGAAATCTAAATTTACTTAAATTTCATATCAAATTGTTCTTGGTGCATTTAAAAGGTCCAATTTAAACCACGTTTATTTTTATAACTTTATCTTGAAACCCTTGCCTAAATTAATGTAAATTGTCCGATTAATTTGAATTTGAACAAGATCATAAAATTAGAATTGGAGACATTTAGCTAGTCAAGATATATAAGGTACATAACAACCCTTTATTAAATGTTGCTAGCTTTGAGTTGACCGCCAAGAGAGTACTTACTCTAGGCGGGTTCAAATTCAGTGGGGACAATGATTGTTCTCACTCAAAGGGATCAAAGGGAATTCAATAGCAAGGAGGGGCAATATTGGTAAAAGATTTTTAATTAATTGTCTATAATTTAGGCAACGTGATCACCAAAATTGGCTACAATTGGCTACCACAACACACCAAAAAAGCCAACGTGATCACCAAAAAAAGGTTAAAAACTCTAATTTTTTTAGCCCTCAAGAAAACGAAGAAGAATTGTTTCAGCACATAAAAAATTACAGGAATTCATTCAAACCAAAAAAACGTTACTTATGGCTATGGCTAAAGTGAACGAGCATCAAGAAAACAAAAAAATATTCTTGGATGATGAAACAAATATCAGTCAATTAATTGAAGGTAACTATTTATTGTTTCAATTTTCATATAGAAGTCTCCGTTTCAATGAATTTCTATGGAAATATTGGTTTCCTTGTACTCGGATATTGGTTTCCTTCTTCTCAGATATTGGTTTCTTTTTCCTATAATATTAGTTTCCTTTGACTCTAATATTGGTGTTCGTTCTACTCTGATATTGGTTTGTTTCTTCTATGATATTGGTGTCCTTCTACTCTGATATTGGTTTTCTTTTTTTCTGATGTTGGAATCGTTCTACTCTCATATTGATTTTCTTCTTTTCAGATATTGGTTTTCTTCTACTCTCATATTGGTTTCCTTGTACTCGGATATTTATGTTCTTCTACTCTAATATTGGTTTCCTTCTTCTATGATATTGGTTTCCTTCTACTATGATATTTGTGTCTTTTTACTCTGATATTGGTTTCCTTCTTCTCTGATATTGGTATCTTTCTACTCTCATCTTGATTTTCGTCTACTCTCATATTGGTTTTCTTTTACTCTGATATTGATTTTCTTCTACTCTGATATTGGTTTCATTGTACTCAGATATTGGTATCCTTGTACTGATAATCATTGAAGGAACTTGTTGAAAAACTTTTCACTTTTTAAAATTTATTGGACTCGAATTTGCATTAGTGTTGTAATATTTATAAACCAAAAAAACTAAACAAGGTATCGTGAAAAGCAATTGCAGAACGAGATAAACGAGACACGCGACCAATTTGTTATGACTGATTTGTCCACGACTAGACCGAGATTAAAGACCAAGGTTTACAAGGCTAAACCAATAGAACCCCAAAACTACGGCGAAACAAATTCTTACAACTATTCTACATAAACACATGAAACAAAATTACAACGAGAAAAATAGAATTCGAAATCAATATGGTTCTTCTCATTGCCGTACATTCCAAATCAAATAGAACCTCTACAAAGTTCCTATCCATTCCGAAAATAACTCTAGGCTAACCCATGCAACAATCTTTGCACTCCCGATTCTTGAATCTGAATATTTACTAACGAAAAGAGGAGAAAGAGGGGATTTCACGCATGAGCGGTTCACAGAACATAGATCTCTACTTGGAGTCATCACGGCAAGCCCCAAGCAGGTCACGGATCACCGGGAGGGGCGAGCGCCGACACGGGGAGCAGCGGTCGTCGCAGAGTGGAAGGGATTATTGCTATGAACCAATAGTTAGTTAAACCCTAGGAGCCGTGGAAGAGATGGAGAGAAGAGGATGCTTTTTGCAAGATTTTTTTTTCCTAAAAGATTCGGAAGAGAGGGAACTAGAATGGGACTCTTTTTTTTGAAAAATCGCAAAAGTAAAGGAAGGAAATGGTGGTATCTCGTGGAACTCTAGCTGGGTGTCCTTGAATAAAAATTCGAAAATATTCATGTGATAATTTTGGCCATCAAATTAATAAAAAAAAATATTTGATCAAATCTAATGGTTCACAATTAGTCCATATCATGAGAACATATTTTATGTAATCCCCAATTCCCCAATAAATCCAAATCCAGGCTGTCAATCCGCCGGTGCCACCAGACCAGTGTGACGTTAATGTCTTCCTTATCCTCGGGCATTTAATTTCTCTTCCTTTTTTGATGAAAATTTAATTAATTTAATTTCTCTTCCTGTGCGTAGGCTTTACGCAATAAATATTGCCTATTTCGGACACTGTTATAACTCCCAGGCAGACAAATGGCCATATCTTGTTCCTTTGCAAGAAAAATCCCATCTACATTTATTACCTCACTTTCCAGGCCCACCCCAGGTCACAGGTGAAGCGATCATCTGCCGGACCAAAATGCGGTGCATTTTAAAACAGGTTTTGGTCTGTTAGATATTACTATTTGATTACTTAGATTAGTCGGCTGGATACTGTGAAACTGCTTCTTGATCTTGGAAAGGGAAACAAAAGACATGTTAGGTTTGCATCTTGGTACTATTTTTACTTTGTTTGGATGAGATGAAAGATGGTCAGAAATAAAAGAATTGAGCGACTAATAAAAGAATTGTTAGATATGTATCTTGATAATCGATTATTCACTGCATCGAGTGATAAAATAGTGATTGAGCCATAAATTTTGTTGTGACATTAAACCTAAAATTTTCTTTGTTATCGTATTAAATTTTGTACCATGCAATTTTTCAATATGGTCAATTCTACTTTTATGTGGAGGCAATCATGCAGACAATTTTCTAATTAATCAAAAAAATGGAATAAAATTTGAAGAAAAAAGGTGGGTGCAACTATCCCAATCCATCAAAGAGTAGGTTCTCCGCTTAATAACAGATTTGTTAGGTTTACGTATATTCACAAACAAATTTTTATTCGAATCAAATTGACAACAAGGAAAATTATATTTTCGTTACTCAAAATTCTAAATCTCTTATTAAATTATTAATCCGTAGCCAGATGTGAAAGAAAGTCTATACATACACGGTCTTAAAGCGGGGGTATGGATTGGGTACGGAATGCCACTATTCCGAACCATTTGGAATGAAGACACGCAGGAACTTTTTTGCAAATGCGCTAAAATACGGGGACCAAAATGAAAAAAGCTACGCACAAACACATGCCAGATACAAATGCCATTATCACATAACATGCCAGTATCACATAACTGCGCATGCCAATATCACATAAATGCGCATGCCAGTGGGACTTTTTTGCAAAAATGCTAAAATATGGAGGACCAAAATGAAAAAAATTACGCGTGCCATTATCATCAACGAGGACTTGCCATTTTCACAAAAACAAATGCCATTATCACATAACTGTATTTGCTATTATCACATAATTGCGCTTGCCATTATCACATACCCGTGCTTGCCGCTGCGATCCCCCTTCAGTCCAAACCGTCCGGAATCAATTTCTTCACTCCGTACCCGATCCAAACCTCTTAAAGCGGTATCAGTGTGCATGTTCATTCTTAAAAAAAAGTGTGCAAGTTGTCAAACGGAGTAGTAAAGGAAACATGCTTCTCTGACCATACTTTAATCCATGACCGGGGGTTCCTTAAATTAAACATCCTCGAAGTTTGCTAAATTGCTCAAAATGATGCCTATTAAAGGGGAAGCATTATGATTGCTGTTATTTGATTTGCAATCCACTGCAAATTGAACTTGCATTTGGCTTTTATTAGATGACAGCGAGTGTTTGTTGACAGCAAATTTGATCAAGTGAGAACAAATTTAAGATAATACATCATGCTTGTAGTTGTAAAAAACTAGCATCTCTCTAGTTTTAGAGAGAGATTCTCTCTCAACTTCATTCAGAGCATCCCTATCATTTTTTTATATCTCTCCCCTCTTTTTTCCTATCTTACCCTACTCTCCACCTCTTCCGCTACTCTCAGGCCCCTCTTCTCCTTCTTCTTTCTCACCTTTTTCCTTTTTCTTTTTCCTTTTTTATTTTCTTCCCTTACCGAGATCCATCCATCCTACTCTCTACCACCATCATCCTCACCGGTCACGCCTTGTTGCAAATCTTTGGCAGACAACCTCCATCTCGGAAAATCTCATATTGTTCTAGATCTATACTATTCGGTTCCGTTCTATATGGGTCAGATCTATACAGATCTCTTTGGCGCTCTCCCCAACTCGCCTCCTGATTCTAGGCCCCCTCCTGATCATCTGGTTGCCCTGGTGTAGCTCCTCATTGGGGTCCGGAGAGGTGAGTCGTAGTAGACCTCCCCTCTGGCCCATGGTATTTTTATTTTTCTGTTTTAATGCCTTATTATTTTGTTGTCGTTGGATGCCCAAAACTGTGGATGTTTTTTTTTCTTTGGTGGAAGTTGAGGGGAAAAAACCTCTAAATATATAAGCAAATGGCCAATTACATCCTACTAAATGTAAGGTTTCCTCTCAACATCTCGTGAGGTTGCGACCGTCGGCCTTGTCAAAACTCTATTACGAGAAAATCCAATGGGAAAAATCTGTGATAGGGAAAGAGTACCTCGGAAAGGAAAGTCCCCTTTGATATTTGGTATATCGCATAACCTGCCCTTGCACCGTCACTAGGTAATACAACTCGGGAAGGAGGATCCTCCATAGGCTCAGCGCCATTAACTACTCTAGACATACGCGTACAACGAGGGAGACTTGCTCCACGTAAGTTCTTAGGACTTTGTTTGTTTGCTTTTGTTATTCTCATACCACTCGTGTCTAGTGGTCTCGTCAGGTTTATGCTTATTTTTATTTGCTTATATTTTTTTCTTAGATCTACCCATGCTCGATCTGAGATTCGTACGATTCTCAAAATCTTTCATATTGGTGCAGGTGGATAGCCTTATCTCATTTGTGTGCATTTCGTATGCATTCAAATGTCCACGATGTTGCGTCTTTGATGTGTCCTTGTGGTTATTAGCCATAGCTTATCTCTGAGCTTTTGCTTTGGACGTTTGGCTCTCGTAGCTTATCGTTTTCCCTTCATCTCTACCCATGCCTCTCTGCTCTATTCTAATTAGTTTTCGTGTTCTGTTTCGTGTCTTTGTTTGTTATATATGTATTTTTTCTGTATTTTAACCGTTTATCTTAATATAGACTACGCGCCACCCTTCTCAAAAAAGAGAACAACTGCCAGATTTGAATTTTTATGAATATTTTTCTGAGAAGGGTGGCGCGAAGCCTACATTATAATAAATGGTTTACAATAAGGAAAGAAAAATACATAAACAACATATGAAGATGGTGAAGGAGAACATGAAACCAATCTGATAGGAGACAGAGAGATATGTGCGGAGGCGAAGGGTGGACGAAAGGCTTTGAGAGCCGAACGTCCAAAGCAAAACCTACTGAGACAAGCTACGACTAATAACTATAAGGTCGCATCATAGACACAACCTCGTGGGCATTCAAATACATATGAGATAAAAATGAAAGCCAAAGTTGGATAAATCCAACCGAGATAAGTTTATTCACCTGTACCAACAAGAAAGATTTCGAGATCCGAACGGATCTCAAATCGAGCATAGGCCGATCCAAGCAAAAATGTAAGCATATAAAAATAAGCCTAAACCCAAAGAGACTACAAAACAGGCGTGGCTCGAAGGCTAAACAAACAAGCAAAAGCTGAACAACACGACGATGAAAAAATATCACTGGACGCACAACAAGCACCTGCAAGTAGAAACATATAATGGACAATAACAAAAGTAGTAAAATAATAAGGCCAACCAGGGGGGAGGTCGAGGCCGACCAACCCCCGGGAAACACCTGCGACCACTTCTGGCAAGGCATGAATGAGGCCAATAGCAGACAGAGGGGCCTAGACGAGGCAGAGCTAATAGAAGCTGCAATGGATGACAGTCTAGGCTAGGAGAGAAAGCCCGAGGGGCCTGGGCTACGGCCGGAGGGCAGGGCTAGACCTGCAAGCTGGAACCCGATGGTGAAATGCCAACCAACTGCGGTGAGCAGAGGACGCCGGCAAGCACCTGATCTGAGATCTGACAACGAGGAAAAATAAAAAGAAAAAGAAGAGGAAAACTCTCTGAGGAGTAAGAAGAGGACAGGAGGATATGAGAAGATCTGGGAAGAAGATGGGTGTGGGTGGAAGGTGGAGGTGAGGGCGGTACTGGAAAAATAATAGGAGGAATACTCTAATAAAAGGGAGAAAAGGCTCCACTTGGGAGAGAAAGCTCTATTAGGTTTACCTAGAGAGAGAAAGTTGAAGGTTTTCGGCTTTGCGACATTGGCGGTGGTAGTTGATTGCTCTTATTCGAACTTCTCAAATTTTTATGATTTTTTTTAAGGGTGGCGCATAGCCTATATTAATAAGACAGATTACAATATGATAAAAGATAAAAATGCATAGATAGGTTAACAAGAAAAGCGAAGATAGAAGTTATATCGTCAAATGTTAACACAGACAGCTAGGTGGAACAGTTGGTAACTTTGGTCGCTATGGTCAAATTAACAGCTACTAGAGTTGAGGTCCCCTCAAAAAAAGAGGCAGAAAACTGGGCGAAACAATGCCAACACAAAGGTCAGCTAACACAAACTGAACCACACACAAGATGTGGAACAATAAAAAACTCTATAAAGGAGGCAACTTTGGTTGGACGACTTCTCCCAAAGAAGAGTGACGACAATGACAAAACAACAAAGACAACGCTTAACAAAAATATAAAATAAGCAGAAACATAAGACAACACAAAGGAAACTAAGCAATACCAAACAACAGGAAAAGAAGTAAAAATGGGAAAAGATCGGAGGGGTGGTCTGAAAAGACCAACCTCTCCTGCCGCACACCAAGGTCGGCACTAACGCGCTGGTAGGTGTGCCAGCACCCGAAGGAGGTTGAGCGACGGGCATGGAGCCCTTGGAGTAGGCTGAGACCAGTAGGTGAAGACGACTCCGACCAGAAACAGTAACTCCGAACGGGTGGAAGGCACGACCGAGGACGTTCGGATCTATGGTTGTTAGAGTTGGGGTCGGCCGGATCTGGTGGTTGAGCGGCTGGGGGAGGTCGGATCTGGTGGTTTATGGGGGTAATTTTCTAAAAGGGGGTTTACTTCCCCGACAATTCCCTGAATGGGGTTGTCAGGGGATATTTTTCTTGTCTGAGGTCGAGCCAGAAACTGCTCAGCGGGGAGCATTTTTCCTTCGCGCGAAACCGCTGCCCAGGCAGCGTGTTTTTTGTTTTGCCAAAAACCGCTCCACCGGGAGCATTTTTTGGTTTGCCAAAAATTGCTCCACCGGGAGCATTTTTTGGTTTGCCGGTGACAACACAAATTGGAAGTGGTTGCAGATTGAACCTTGTCTTTTCTCTTCCTTAGTAATATTCGAAAAATAATTAACCAAGTGATATTCATTAAATTGGTTATACGAAGGACCCGGTGTATCTTAATTGCTACTGCTAATTATTATTCCGTTTGGATTATTCCCTTTAATGGTTTGACATTTATTGTTTCTTTGTCAATAACGTGAGCAATCATTAAATACCGGGAAGCAGAACGGAAGTGAGTTTTGGTTTATACTATTCGATATCTAGTATATTGGTCGGACGAATTCATATTCTTGAGAATTTTGAAATTTTGCAAAAAAATTTAATAAATATTTAACACTGTTATATTTTTAAAAATTCAAACTCGATAATCTGTTAAATTAGAATATTTTTTTTACCATTTGATCTAAGTGTTTCTTTCTATGAACGAAAAGTGGGTTTGGTTAAATGGGTTGGCGTATAACATTAAATATGGTGGGTCTATTTGGAGGGTTGTCCCTTGTAATTTATGCGATTTTTAAGACCACTTAACTACTTGCATATTGTAGCTGAATATACGTGTTAGGGGGATGTAATTAGTTTGAAATATCCAAAAACTGGCAAACCAAAAAATGCTCCCGGTAGAGCGGTGTTTGGCAAAACAAAAAATACGCTACCCGGGCAGCGGTTTTCGTGCGAAGGAAAAATACTCCCCGCTGAGCGGTTTCTGGCTCGACCCCAGACAAGGAAAACATCCCCTGACAACCCCATTCAGGGAATTGTCGGGGAAATAAACCTTCTTTTGGAAAATTACCCAGTTTATGGTCTTGCTGGAGACGGAGGCCGAGGAGCAAAGCGGCTGCTGAGGAACAACGACTAAGAAGGTAGTCGGATTTGGAGGGAGTGGTCGGACTAGTGGGCATAGAAGAGGGGAAGAGGTGCAAAATGAGATTTGAGAAGAGAAGAGTGGTAAAAATCCTAGATTTAGAAGAAAAAAAACTCTCGTACAAAGAGGAACACTTCTCTCTAAAAGCTAGAAAAAGAGCAGAAAAAGCAAAACATACTTGGTCTTTCAAATTTTTATGAATAGAAAGTAAAATTTTCAAACTCTAAGTATCATAAATTGAAAAAGACTTGAGTGCATCATCGGTCATGGAAAAAGGTGCCGGCATATTTTACTGTCGTTTTTTTAAATTATCGCTCAAAACAGCAGAATTTGTCATCCCTCGATCAAACTTTATCGGAGTGATCATGGAGCTTGTAACGGTAAAATTACACATGGGAGAAGTCATAATTTTTCACTATTAGACAAGCTGAACACAGGTTCTCGCAGTGCGGTGATTTTCTCAAGTGGGTGGAAGAAGTTATTGCTCATTAATGCGGGTTTCAAAATACGAAATATTTATTTAATAGAAAAGTGTCCTTATGACTCTAACAAGTGGGATTAACTTGTACAAATTATTCCGAGCAATAATGTTAAAATTTTGCACTAACTCAACTTAATAAGTACTTGGATATCAGATAGTTTGGAAAAAAAAATTGCCATTGTAGCACGGATAATGAAATAAACACCATGCAACTCGCAAGGAGATAGTTTTTGGCATATGTGGTCACACTTTAAATAAATCGATCTTATAAAAATACTGCTCTAATTTCATGCATTTATTGAGATCATACCAAAGATCAAAATATAATTATTCGTACATCCAGTGGATCATAAGCGAGATCGCCAGGGTGCAGAAAACGAAGCGACCGGATTGCGACGTGAGAAGAAATCCAAGCTCCCACCCGTTTCAATGAGTAATAAACCTCTTCCTTTTTTTGTTTTGGTGAGAAATAAAAACTTCTTCTCCCGTATTACTGTATTAGGAAACATATCAAGAAGCAGATGGAGACAAGTACCCGCCATCAAAATCATCGTATTCCTCATCGCCATATAAAAGCTGAAAGAAACAACAATAAAATAATAAATAACTGTTTTATCCTAACTTAGTTAAAAAAAAGAAAAGTCTACTTTATTACCTTGTGGTATAGTCCAAAATTATTTTAGTACTCTGTAGTAAAAAATTCATCCATCAATCAAGTCAAACCACAGCCAATTTATATCAATTAGGTCCACAGAGAGGGTACTAAAGTGATGTAAATTGGCAACTGCTGTGGACCTATGTGATCTAAATTAGCTGCGGTTTGACTCGATTGATAAATTTTTTACCACATGGTACTAAAATAATTTTAGATTATACGACATGGTACTAAAATGAACTATTCTCTAAAAACATTTAAAATTTTTAAAAGTTTTCAATGGGGGAATCGCACCTAAATAATCGAGTTGTTAAATATCCAAATATTAGTATCAACCAAAATATAAAAAGAGAGAGAGATTGCATCGCACGCCACCGAATCTGATCTCACTCCCTATAAATAATGAAGTGAGTAAGAGAGAGGGGATCTGCTCGACTAATGGCGGAGGTAGTAGAGCAACAACAGTGGAGGAGGAGGAGGAGGAGTAGTAGTAGGGGAGAGGGGAGCCCGGCCTCGGTGATCCTCACGCCGGAGTCCAACTTCAGTAGCCCCTTCTCCTCCTCCGCCTCCGCCAGCGTCGACCGCTGCTCCTTCGCCTCCGACGCTCACTCCCTCGCCTCCTCCTCCGAAGACGCCTCCGCCAGCAGTGGCCCCGACCACCGCCATCCCTCCGTACGCGCTCCCACGCGCGAAGGTCAAAAGGAAGACAAAGCCAGCTCTACTTCACACGCGGACGGTTTCCTTCCCGACTCCGCCAGGAGCTCCTTCTCCCTCGCTCTCAAAGGCTGGGACCCACTCTTCTTCACTTCCTTTTTCTTTGTTAAGGCTCTGTTTGTTTCACCAAAAAGAAAAATTCCAGATTCAAAGTAGAACGAGGCTTCCGGTCATAAGATATCTCCGGCGAAACAAACAGAGCCTTAGTTGTTCAGCATTTTTCTTACGGAGCTTTGTTAATCCTTTGTAGAGTGTCAGGAGCGGAGGTCGAGATCCGACGCCAAGCTCGACCGGCGTCGCCCGGCGTCTCTGGATCTGAACGCGGCAATCGGACCGGCGACTCTCTCGCCGGCGCCGGAGAAGAGCGGCTCGTCGCGGATGCCTCCTGCCGGCGGGAACTTACCCAGCCCCGCGACGCCCGGACACCACCGGGTCATGACAAAGGGGTGGAGCTCCGAGCGGGTCCCACCGCCGTCCTCATCCGCCAGGCGCGGTGGGCCCCAGCCCTACAACCCGGCGGGTCGGGCGCTGCCGTCCAAGTGGGAGGACGCGGAGAGGTGGATCTGCAGCCCCGTGGCCCCAGCCCAGCTGAGTGGGCCTAATGGGCCACGGAGGCCCAAGTCTAAGAGCGGCCCGCTGGGCCCACCGGGCTTCGCATATCACCACTCGTTGTACTCCCCCCTTCCTGGTGGGAACCCCGGCGGCCGGTTCCTCGCCGGCCCTTCCCCGTTCTCCGCGGGGGTCATCGGTGTCTCCGGTGGAGCCGTTTCCACCGGAACGATGACGCACGTGCGGTTCCCGACCCGGAACGAGCCTTGCATTGCCCGGTCGGTGAGTGTACATGGGTGCTCTGAGATGGTGACCCTCCAGTCCTTGAATTCCCTCGGTAATTAATGACTTGTCTAAATCTGTTATTTTAGTTAAGTTTGTTACTTACTGTTAATTGATCATTAATTACTGTTGAAACGTCTTGGACTATGGCTTTTGCTACGATTAATTTATGCTAGTCACGGAATAATAAGTGACAAAGTTTGGACCAACGAGAAATCAACAAATTTTGAGTTTACCGTAGAATGCCGAAATTTTATGCGCGTTAGATTTGAGTTGCCGGCTTGTGAATTTTATTTGATTTAACTTTAGCTGTTGATGGATCAGAATTTGCAGATGATAAGCTTGATGGTTTCAAGGATGCAGTCACCGATATATCGAGGGCAGTTTCAAGAAGGGACATGGCAACCCAGATGAGCCCTGAGGGTAGTGGCCATTCCTCTCCCGATGGACGGCTTTCGTTCTCAGCTCTCACTCCCTCTGCGCTGCCTATTATAGAGCTGGAGTTGCAGAATATAGATTCCTCCAAGTGTGATGTTAGGGATGTGCAGGTGGATGAAAGGGTTACTGTGAGCAGGTGGCCTAGAAGGCATAGAAGTCGGAACCGTAAGAAGTGCTCTGAAATTATTGAAGACTGGATGAGGAAAACAGGTGATCCTCGATCTTTGGGCTGGGATATGTCAGATGCAGCAAAGAGCATTTCAATGTAAGCCTGTAAAATTGTTTTTTTATCTTTGCTTTGCTTTCTGCATCAATGAGATCTCGATCTATTGCTGATAAGTAGGATACTGTAATGGAACATGTTCTTTGATTGGTAGGAGTAAGAGTTACATGGGAACATATTTCTCTACTTGTGATTTGTAGGAACACATTCTTCTTCCAAGCTAAGCTAAAAGCTTGTTCTCCACCTACTTACATGAGGAATGTAGCACACTAAATGTCCTTCCTCTTGGTTATTTCCAAAGCAGCAAAGTTCATAGCCTGCAATACTTGGAGATGAACTACTTTTTATGTGTTTTGTCTATATTAGATACTTTGACTAATTTCTTTCATTTATTTGGTATTTGCTTATTCAAGTGCATCACAATGGAAGGATCATTCCGTGTTTAGCTGTTCCTTTGTGTTTTCTACTGAGGTTAAGGCTTCGACCAATTATCGTGATGAATGAGCTAGTAGAAATGATTCATCAAAAGCATCCATGCTCAAGCATGTGAGATTTTTGATTTTCTTTTCATTCAGGTCCAAGAGAGAAGAAGCCAAAATAAATGCATGGGAGAATCTGCAGAAAGCTAAAGCTGAAGCGGCAATGAGGAAACTTGAGGTCCTTTCTCTTCTGACATTGCTTAATGTTTTTTTGACAGAATTCGAGATATATTTACTCAATGACTGTCAACCGAGTCGATCAACTGCTAAGCAGATGTAATGGGGATGAATAACTGATGAAAGTTTTCCCTGTGGCGGGATATTATTTGATATTTAGTAATTTAAAAAGTACAACAAGAGGCTCCTTCATTTTCATTTTAATGTACTGGTAGTCTGGACTTGGCAAATCAAAGTCTCTTCTGCTGTGAAGGTTTCATGTTCCTTGGGTTGTACCTTGTCTTATAATGAAGTATATTTCAGATGAAGCTTGAGAAGAAAAGATCATCCTCAATGGACAAGATCATGAATAAGTTGAGATCTGCACAAAAGAGGGCCCAAGAAATGAGAAGTGTGGTGTTATCTAACCAGGCGCATCAAGTTTCAAACACTTCTCGCAAGGCTGTATTTAGAATTAGAAGAACGCGCCAGATGGGTTCCTTGAGTGGATGGTTTACTTGCCATGCCTCCTGATGCCTTGCGCAACCGGAGTTGACACTTCTTTTCTTAGCATGGTATAGCTGGTAAATTGCTGAAATCTTTTTTTGTTTCCTACTGCTTTTCTATCTTTGACAAAAAGAAATGTAGCTCATATCAAAGCTTCTCTCCGTTACCTTGCTCGCTATTAATTGAAAGAACTTGATAACCACAGCAACAACTACGATTACTTGTCTCCCTAACTTGTGACCAACTGCTTGCACCATTTGATTATGCATATCAAGAAAATGTAGCAATGCAAACATTTCTTAAATTTTTTTTACCGGTTTCTCAACTTATGGTCTGTGCTAATGGAGCATCGGGACCTGCCCTTGTTGTTGACAGTAGTTTGTCTCCTGAACATGCATGTTTTGTGTTACTTTTTTGGCGTAGACAACACTGGGATTAGATGTTTGAGATAACAATCTCTCTACCTGTGAGGATGTAGACCTAAAATCTTAGTTTCATTATTCGCATGCCTTTGCCTATTGTAACATGTAAGATGCTGGAATTTATACATCGTATACATGCAGATTTGTGTCGATCATTTGAGCAGTATCATGTAAGGAATGCTCTTATCATGGAGAAGCTGTTGCGGGTTCGGGCAGGGACCCGAACCGAGTAGAGTTGTCATAATCCTGATGAAGATGTGCTGATAATCCTGGAATGGCCAAACCCACAACTCTAAACAGGGTCATGAACCAGCTCTCTCTGTAATCTGGCCCCTTGGTGTATGGGATTACAAAGCTTCTAATCAGCTCCCAAATTGCATTCAAGCACTTGGGTATCGCCCAGAGCGGATTGAAGTAGTTCTTGTTCGGCTCCTCCGCTAAAACCTGGAAACCAAATGCTGGTATATTAGTAGCAGCATGGGAAATCACCAGCCTCAACCCAATAGTCGGAATTTGATTTAGAACGTACTGCGAATAATTGCCGACGAAAAACAGATGGAGAGAGAACTTACCCGACCGATGTAGCAACTGTTGTAGAACAGGCAAGGACCAAAATGCTTGTACAACATAGTCTTGTCATCGAATGGCAACCTAGGCACCATGTCATTGCAGTAAACAAACCTGGAGTACCTCACGTCGTACTCCTCCATCTTCTCTTCCATAAACTTGCCAAACTGCCCGTCCCCGACTCTGGGCTGCCCGAACGTGTAAACCCCTTCCAACTTCTGCAGCAACTCGGCCTCGTCGTGCATAGCCAACACCGCCACACACAGTGCAGCCAATGCCCCTCCCAAGCTGTGTCCTGTAATGACGATCCTTGCATTCCCGTTCTTGTCTGTTACTTCCCTCAGCTTTTCTCGTATGGTGTAATAAGCATACGAATGGTCGCTGTCCTGAGGGATCTCTTTCGGCCACCCGTTCTTCTGTAGGCCGAGGGCTTTCATGAAACCGCGGTGGATCTTGCCGATGTTTTCGATCTCGTACCAGGATAAGTCGACGTCCGTGCACCAGGAGTCCGCGTCGAATGTGTCGGTGCCTCGAAATGCCACCACCACTAGGTTGGGGTCCGTCTTCGTGTTTTGGAGGATGTAGGCTTTTGTTGAGGCTCGTTGTTGGTATTCTGTTCATTTAAAAGCATGTATATGATTGATTTGTGGATGCTAATTCAGGCAGGACTCGATAATGTCGAAACAAAGCAGTATTTGTAGGGGGTGCAATTTCTTCAATTATTATAAAGTTTACCCCACCAAAAATATTATTACAAAGTTTATTGATTTTTTTGTAAGTAAAAAGTTTATATGATCTATCATAAGATTTCTAAAACTTCAAGGGCATTCCACTCCAAAGATCTTCCAAAGTATTATCCTCATAAAATATTTTCAGAATTATATCACTGACCAACGAGATTTCAATATTTCGAAATTTATGATGTATCCTACCTACCTGTTGGAAGCATAGTAGTCTATCTATAATTAATTAATAAGCACGCAATCAATTAATTACTTGTCCTTGGACCAAATAAAAATACTTGGCCGGCTCCGTCATCTTATAAGAAACGCTCAACTAATGATAACGACCAATTTAAAATAAATGTCACATAATAAAGAATAAAAGAAATTCCAAGCATCACATTTTTTACTTTCTAAATAAGAAAACAGCCAGGGAATGTTATGTAGCGATTATATCAATTTTATATGGTAGCTCGTTACCGTTCCAAAAGCTGTAGTCGCCCAAAAGTTCCATCTGCACATATAAATTGAAAAAAAACATAAATTAATTAAGTTGCTTAATAACATTTACTTTGCTGAACCTTGTAAAACTTATATTTTCTCAGTGAAGTAGAAACATCATAATACGCTTGAGTCAAATTACGCGAATAATCACTATAAAATTACTCGGAAAAAAGGGGGGTACGATGTGAGTTAACTTACATGCCAGTGGTCTTGGACTATGGATTTAATGCGGGCCTCGTTCTCATAAGATAATTTAGCGGCCATACAGGACAGGGACGCAATGTACTTCCTATGTCCTGGTTTGAACTTCCTGTCTAGCTCCACTCTCACGTCTAGGTTGTTCGCAGAGGATCGGAATGCCGCTGATGACCGGTCCGGCCTCACCACGGTTCCTGCGTGTTCCAAAGACCGTTCATTATCGTCTATGTTATGAATTCAGCAACTAGAGAACAAAACGCGCAAAGAATACGGACACAAGAGATAACGTGGTTCGGTCTAGTGCCTATATCCACGGTGAGAAAACGATAAATTTTATTGATGGATCCGAGTCACAAAGCTATACAAAATCTTAGGGTAACATGCCTTTATATAGAGGCAAACCCTTGTACATTAAGTAAGCTATCTAGGTCAAATTATGAGTTCAAAATCTAGTCCGAATAGAATAGGAAACAAGCCCACAAATAGTTTTCTCTTGAATTTCTCGACATCTCTAACAATCTCTACCTTTGCGAGAAATTATCCTATAGACAAATCATGAAGCTCCATCCGAACTTCAACAAACTCCACCTTGATGAAATATCGTCACATGAAGAATCATGAGAACTTGAAAAACCAAACCGACTCTACCAGCTCTACCTTCAGCATAGATACACTGCCATCAATAATACCATCTCAACTTTCTCACCACCTTTTTTTGTTCAATCACATGGAGTCAGCCCTCAAGCTCGAGCTTCCGAGCTTGCTTGGCCTATTCTCTCCAATCTCCAATGAACTCCAACTAGCAAGTCCACCTGCTGAAGCAACCTCGCGACCAATAGACACATCCTCTATTTTTCAGTCAGCCCCATGCTCCACAACCTCGAACTGCTTCTCCGCTGGACCTTCTTGCCTCATACCAATGCTACATGCCATAACATACAAAAGGCAACCTTTTGTTCCACCAAGTAGAACCCTCGACATGCCACGAATTCTACCGTTTGGCCTTGAGTGAGATACCTGATTCGCCCGTGGTGCTACCAACGGCTTCGCATTCCCCATGCAAAACCTACCCAACAGACAACCATAGCAGAAACTTGCTAACTTTATCTCCGCGAATACCAACTCCACTCAAACTATTTATGTCAAGCTTTCGCTCCATCACACAAGAGCTTTTCTCCCCTCTATCGGAACTCAACGATGTGACTCCACCTACAACCATATTCCCCACTAACATGTAGGTGTTCCTAGCATTCCTTTCACCCTTCATCACCACCACAATATCCTTCTCCACCTCTATTAGCCCGCCTACAATATTATAGTTGTACCGACTATAATCCAAGGCTCCTAATGAGATCAAATTCCTCTCCAACTTTGGAACATGCCTAACCCCACACAATTTTCTCTCAATACCATCCCACATCTTGATTTGGATATCACCTATGTCAACAATTCTGCAAATAGAACCATCACTCATAGTCACCATACCTAAATCAATGAACTTGTAGGTGTCAAACCACCCTCTCTTGGGTGTCATGTGGAAAGAGCAAGCACTACCCAAAATTCAGGAATCAGAATGCTTTGGACTTGACAAAACAGAAAGAAGATCACCATTTGACCCGTCCGAATGTGAGGCCACATTCATAGAACCTAATCCTTTTTCCTCGCGATCCCGAGTTCTTTTTGGACAATCCTTCTTCACGTGCCCTTTTTCTCCGCACTCGAAGCAATTTTCCTTGAACCTCCTTGACCACGACTTGGATCCCTTCCCGTCTTTTGCCCCACTACGATCACCATAGCTACCCCTCACAACCAGCTCTTCCGCTTGTTCATCGCTAATTTTTCTTCTTTGATAAAACTCTAGCAGAGCACTTGTGATATCTTCCAACACCAGGGACTCTTTCCCCCAGGTTAGAGTTGTAACCAAATTTTCGTAGGAGCCAGGTAAAGAATTCAGCAGCAACAATGCCTTGTCTTCTTCCTCGAACTTCACATCAACTTTTCTCAAGTCGCTCACAAGTTGACTGAAACCATTAATGTGTTGGCTCAAATCTGAGCCCTCCTTCATCTTGAGCCAGTACAATCTTTTCTTAAGATAAAGCTTGTTCGACAAAGACTTAGACATATACCTTGCCTCCAATTTCTTCCATACCTCAGCTAGTGACTCCTCATCTATGACATGATACATCACATCATCTGCCAAGCACAAGCGAATTATCGCCACTGCCCTGGCCCCCATCTCCTTCCACTCTTGCTCCTCCATCTTCTCGGGCTTCTTCTCCAAGAGTGCGATGACCATCCCTTGTTGCACGAGGAGATCCTTGACACGCATTTGCCATAACCCAAAATTTGAAGAACCATCGAACTTCACAAGAGCAAACTGCGCACCGTCCGTCATCCTCCAACCCAAGCTCTTGATACCAATTATTATGAATTCAGCAACTAGAGAACAAAATGCGTAAAGAACACGGACACAAGAGATAACGTGGTTCGGCCTAGTGCCTACGTCCACGGTGAGAGAAGGAGAAATTTTATTGATGGATCCGAGTCACAAAGCTATACAAAACCTTAGGGTAACATGTCTTTTTATAGATGCAAACCCTTGTACATTAAGTAAGCTATCTAGGTCAAATTAGGAGTCCAAAACCTAGTCCGAATAGAATAGGAAACAAGCCCACAAATCGTTTCCTCTTTAATTTCTCAACATCTTTAACAGTCTAGCCGGCTCGAACCTATATTAGTCGTAAAAAAAACTACATACGTACCTCTGATAGAATTCACAAGCAGCAAGAAGAGACCGCCATTGCTTGACACAAGATTTAGCCACATCTCGAAGGCGTCCCCTAAGCGAGCCAAGGGCTTCCTTGAATATATTAGGAGCTTTTGAACAACAACAGAAACAAAAATTAACCATCTCCTGTTAAAATCCCTTCGCCTGTCCTCTTCAGGGCAATCGATAAACTTCCTCTTCTTAATATCAGAAGAACATAAGAGGAGGACGAGATCAATAATCCCTGCTTCTTTAGGGTCTAAGAGTAATTTATCCTTGGAAAAATCTCCATCGTTACTGCTATTAGCCATTGCTAAACTTGGAAGCAACGGTTTCAGATATTGATGGGGTTGATGCAATGTCAATGTTATGAGAAATTCCTTTATTAAAGATGAGGGGGAAAAATTAGAGTAATGCATATGTCTCTATTAGGACATTACTTGGAAGCAAAGTATATTGATGAGTTGGAATGTTTATCAGTAATTAATTTACAATACAAGTGTGATCTGGATATGTATTAATTATAGTAATCAGAATTTGGCACGATGGCCAACGCGGCATCCAGTTAAAAAAATTGAGCTCAGATGATTACTTAACTTAATTAAGCTCGTAATATTTGCTTTATGGCATTGTTACAGGTTAAAGTTGGCTGAAAAGACCGGTTGAAGTGGTCTAAGTGATACAGATGAAAGGAATCTAAAGATATTAATTGAGAGAGCCATTTTTAAAATATGATCGATAAATGTTCGACTTTGAATATTATAAATGTACGAAAAAGGTATACAATATAATTCAGACTTGTCCTGTTAATTGTCTCTCGGTACTGTGGTCTTTGATGCGTACTTCGATCCCTTATTTGTTGGCCTTTTTCTATGGAATCATATATATATATATACACATATATATAACATATACATATATATGTATATTTGGCTCTAGCTCTGACCGAAATTAAATGTTAATCATGTGATTTCATGATCATCGCTGACAAGATCAGGTTCATTAATAATTTTTTTAATCTAAGTTCGATATTCCGCTTTTGTCACACTTCTGGACGTTACAAATGGATAGGAATTAATGAGTTGGGATGGTCATGAATTTAGTTTAAAATGTAAATAATTCTTGATGCTGCATGGATCACTAAAAGTCACGATCAGGTTCAGTAGGAAAGAGACCTACTCACTAAAAATGAAAAAGGTTATGGACCTTGATTGCCATAATTGTTAAGTCTTGAAATTTCAGGAATCTCCAATTTCTCAAATTTGTAACCATCTTTTTTTTAAGGAAAATATATGTATTGTGGGCACATTGCAGTATTTTTTTTTCAGGAATTAAGATCATTTTGCCCGCTATACTTGGTTAAAAAATCTAATTAACACCTTGTAAATAAAACTTGGTCTCCTAGTCCCTGTACTTTTTAAAATAGCACAAATAGAACCTTCAAATTTTTTAAAATTTAAGAAAAGTAAAAAAGCCAAATTGAATATATATAAAAACACTAAAATTACTCATCGTCGTCATATCAATGATTCTTTGAAAAATACATTAAAACTCCAGGAAAACTTTTGAAAACCCTCCTTTAACCCGAGACTTCAAGAATCGCTCATCTTTCTCCTGTCAAACTAAGTTCTAGATGTCCATTTTCCCCCTTTGGTGAGCATAAATCATCGACGAACCTGTGGAGTTGGCGTTGATGGCCCCAGAAACCCTAGAGTGTAACCGCTTTTGTGTTACTGACTAAAAGAATCAGGCTAAAATGTTTATTTTTATTTTTATTGGATTTCCCAATGGATTTTATTTTACATTTAAAAAATAATGGATTTTGTTTCAAGTCATCGTTGATCTTGATGGATTTTTTAAATGTCCGCTAAGATTAGTGACATTGCTGATTTTGATTTCCAGCGTGAGAAGTCACTTGGATTAATTGTTGTTGAGATTGGTTTTTAGACTTTTTCAATTTATATATATTTTTTTATCTTTTAATTTTAAATTACACAAGTCAACATGATGACTCATACATTGATGCTAACGTGGACACCATGTAGGATGATGTGTCACCTATCACTAAAAAATTGATCGAAGGTTCTGTGTGTCTTCTTTTATGAAGTATAAGGGCCTAAGCGGCCCATTTTGAAGTACAGGAGTCTCATTGGACAAGGGTAATCTTTATTCCCTTTTTTTATAAGTAGATGGATATCTTATTAATACGGCTTGTAAAAGGTTATAACTAGCCAAAAAATATTTAGCCTAACGGCACAAAATATTGGCGATTTGATAGAGATCTAAAGTTCAATCCCTAGCAGATATAATTATGATGTAAAAAATTTACCTTCAAATGGCAAACTATTGCCAAAGTATCCAGAAATAAAGATTACACAATAAATATTTAAGTGTCCATAAATAAAGATTACACAATAAATATAATAAAAAAACTTGCTCAATGTCCAAATCACTCCAAGTACAGGATGAACTGTTGGGAAGGTCTGGAGTGTACTCTTTAATGCAAACTTGCTCAATCGTGTTGTTTTCGATGGTATTAGGTGCTGAGTCAATTTTCTGTAGATCAATTAATGTATCTCATTTGACCGGGCCCAATAATTAGCTATACTAAATTATACGTGGCATAATTATGTCTCTAGGTTGTGTTATTACAAAGGTTAATGTCAGGTGTAGAGATTTAATTTGTCAGATAATTACTAATATATAGTTCGCCAGATCGAAGAATCTCCAAGCGACTGCAATTGTCATTTTTAGAGGAATTTTGTTCAAGGTGGAGACAACGTGGTCTATTTTAATTATTTCGATTATGGATATCTCCTTGATTAGAAGAAACAACATTATAAGCTAATTAACACGTCAATGCGATAATTTTAGAGTTTAGTAACCGTCAAGCAATATTGCAAGTGATGTTGCACAAATTTAAAATGTAAGGATGCGTATATTTTTTTATTGTTAATTCAAGTTCCAACCAAGTTGAATATTTAAATGGTGGAACTCTTCAAAAAAGTTTATTCAATATTGATATGTTTTAATATATTGATTAAACTATAACAACTTATTTTTTAGTAGATCTAAGTGTTTAGTGGTTAGTATATATAATTTTTTGTCTCGGGTGAGTTTTCTTGCTCATTTGATATTTTTCCCATTTAGAGTAATTGGATTTGTTGCATCCAAGATGGTGAAGGACACACTGTCTCGAATCACTTGGGGGCTTCAAGTCTTGGTGGAGGAAAAGATGGATAAATTGAAGAGTGCATATATTTCGTTAAAAAAGAGGTATTTCAAAATACCTCCGTTTTTTTCCTAGGATAAGTTACAATCCAATTGACCAACCAAAACTATTCCAACAAATAATTAATATTATCATATTTATATAAAAAAATGTATTTATCTAAAATAAAATTGTCACCAATTATATATTTGCCACTTGGCAGATGATTTTCACGATTAATGCAAGTAAATGTCGCAAAGTGGAAACGGGCTCTAGTTTCAAGTCTTGGTAGAGGAAAGAGGGATAAATGGAAGAATGCATATATTTCGTAAAAAAAGAGGTATTTCAAACTACCTCGGTTTTTTTGCTAGGATAAGTTACGATCTAATTGACCCACCGAAACTATTCCAACAAATAATTAATATTATCATATTTATCAAAATTCAAATTAATTTTTTTCATTTATCTAAATAAAATTGTTACCAATTATATATTTGCCACTTGACAGATGATTTTCACGATTAATGCTAGTAAATGTTGCAAAGTGAAAACGGGCTCTATATGGGCCGGTCCAACCGAGGGCCTTTCTGGTTGCCGTCCGAGAAGCAGGAAGCAAATCGTCCCCTCAATCACCGAATTTTTTAAAATTCTCGAGTAAAACACCAACGAATTTTATTTCAGGGATAATTTTTCAATAAGATTTTATACATTAAACTCAATACTTTCTTAAATTTTGAACCAACCCCATTGTTCAATCACAAAAGCTTTGAATTCAGAAGAAATCAACACTTTTAATATCTCAATGGAATTGGCATGCTGGATTTTTTTTAAAGGTATATATTATTAAAATGCTATGGTATATACATCCTACTTAATATAATATTTCTTCTGTCATGGAGCCAAAACGAGATTACGACCGCAGACTACGTCAAAACCCTACTACACCAAAACCGAAGGAGAAAAAGGTGGGCACGAAAAGAGTACACCGATAGAGAAACCTATCTTGACATTTAAATCGCAAAATCAATACCACACCGTTACTAAAATTCACAACACCTACTAAACAAACAAAACGCCGAAGGACCTACGTAACAATGCAACCCCAGCAAAACCAAAGAAAGCAACTCCTACAGACCTGCAAAATGACAACACACCAGAAGAACAAAACGCACAACTGAAACACCTGAAAACGCGGCATCCAGTTGGAATATAAGTGTAGTGCATATGTCTCTATTAGGACATTACTTGGAAGCAATATTGATGAGTTGGAATATTTATCAGTAATTAATTTACAATATAAGTGTGATCTGGATATGTATTAATTATAGTAATCAGAATTTGGCACGATGGCCAACGCGGCATCCAGTTAAAAAAATTGAGCTGATCTGGCGGAGCCATGTTTAGGGGAGTGGGGGCAATTGCCCCTGCTTAATTTTTTTTTGTTTGATAATTAGTATATTTTTTAATGTATGTCCCCACTAAAATTAGAAATTGACCCCACAAAAAAATTAATCTACTTAAAAATTGAAACCAGAATACTAATGTACACCATTATCAAGTTATATTACCTCCACTCTCGAAATTTTCTAGCTCCGCCCCTGGCTGAGATGATTACTTAACTGAATTAAGCTCGTAATATTTGCTTTATGGCATTGTTACAGGTTAAAGTTGGCTGAAAAGGCCCGTTGAAGTGGTCCAAGTGATACAGATGAAAGGAATCTAAAGATATTAATTGGGAGAGCCATTCTTAAAAGATGATCGACAAATATTCGACAGTGTACGAAAAAGCTATACAATATAATTCAAACTCGTCCCCGTTAATTGTCTCTCGGTATTGTGGTCTTTGTTGCGTACTTCGATCCCTTATTTGTTGGCCTTTTTCGATGGAATCATTTATATATATGTATATTTGGTTCTAGTTCTGACCGAGATTCAATGTTAATCATGTGATTTCATGATCATCGCTGACAAGATCAGGTTCATTAATTATTATTTTTATCTAAGTTTGATATTCCGCTTTTGTCACACTTCTGGACGTTACAGATGGATAGGAATTAATGAGTTGGGATGGTCATGAATTTTAGTTTAAAACGGAAATAATTCTTGATGCTGCATGGATTACTAAAAGTCACGATCAGGTTCAGTAAGAAACAGACCTAATCACTATAAATGAAAAGGAGTACTTTACTAGGCGTTTATGCCATGGTTACTGCCTTTGTAATTATGCGTGTAATCTTGTACTTATTTTTATTTCATGGTGAAATATACTTATACCTTTAAAAAATATATATAAATGAAAAGGTTATGAACCTTAATTACCATAATTGTCGAGTTTTGGAATTTCAGCAAGCTCCAATTTCTTCAAGTTGTAACCTTCTTGTTTTTTTAGGAAATGATATTTATTGTGCGCACATTGCAGTATATTTTTTATAAGTGAGTTCTTGGTTCCAAAAATCTTCATGAAATTGGACCAATAAAGGTACTCTCCACGTGTAAAATGATAAAATGTAGTTGAAATTCTCGGTTATACATAATATTTTAAAAAATTACACGATTTCTCTTATTACAAAGTCTTGCATAATCGCACCATAAAATGCAAACTACATTTTTTCCGGTATTTCCCTAATTATCATCCAAACTGGGTAAGACGAGCATAGAGCACCAGATTGCAGTATATTAATCTTGGTTTATATATACGATAACCATTTTGATTTTGAAATTCAAATTATTCTTTGCTCCCCACCAAAAAAATAGCCCTTGATTGAAATATTATTTTAGCTTGACTCAAGCTATCAAAAGAAAAAAGCTTGACTCGAGCTATATTTAAGCTAGGAGATGGTCAGATTTTATTATAATTCTAAAATCAAATCAGGTCAATATTGATGTAGATCAATTGATATTTCTCATTTGACCGGGCCCAATAATTAGCCATACTAAATTATATGTGATGTAATTAAGTCGCTAGCGTATTTTAATGTCAGGTCTAGAGAATTAACTTGTCAGATTATTAATAATATATAGTTCGCCAGATCGAAGAACTTCAATTGTCATTTTTAAAGAAAGCTTGTTCAAGGTGGAGACAACGTGCTCTATTTTAATCATTTTGAATGTTGGTATCTCGTTGATTAGAAGACACAACAATATTATACGCTAATTAACACGTCAATGCGATAATTTTTAGAGTTTAGTAACGATCAAGCAATATCTCGACTGATGTTGCATATATTGCGTTATATGCAATATATTTAAAATATAATGATGCGTATATATTTTTGGTTAATATCCCTTGTTTTCCGGATAAACATTCACTTGACTAATCTAAATTTAAATAATTTTTCAAAAAAAATCAAGTTTGAACAAATTAAGATATTTGAATGATGGTCAAATTCTTCCGACAATTATTTAACACAGTTGTGTTTTTAATATGTTTGTTGAACTAAAATAATTACATTGTGAATCGCTACATATAATTTTTTTCTGATCCTTGAGTTTTCTTGGTCATGTAATTTCTTGTTGCATCCAAGATGGTGACGGACACTCTCTGTCTCGCGTCTCTTGGAGACTTCAAATCTTGGTAGAGGAAAAGAGGGAGAAAACGGAAGAATGCAGATATTCCGTTAAAAAGAGGTATTTCAAAATACCCCCACCCCCTGCTGGGATCATTTTACATTGTAAAATTTACAACTCTAATAACGTTTCTGTATAATTGGTAATTTTTTGGTTAATCCGGAACAAGTCTCCTCTATGATCTAATTGCTTTTTGGTATTCACAATTTTTTTTTGGTAAAACAAAATTTATGCGAGTTGGCCTAAACCCCGGGCTTTATATAGCATCGGACTTTGCTCTCATCCCAAACAAAGTTTGTTATTTATGCAAGAGGTGGGAATTGATCCACTGGCTCCTAGGAAACGAGGTAGGATCCGTTGCCGATCCAGGGCCTATATGGGCGAAATTGGAAACGGGCTCTATATGGGCCGGGCCAAGCGAGGGCCTTTCTGGTTGCCTTCCGAGACGCAGTGGGCCAACCGTCCTCCGTGGATGTAACAACACATGAATTTCTTTTTTTTTTTTTGGAGGGATAATTTCGAAATTATTGGATAGGAATTAATGCAGCCAGAAAAAAAAAACTTGGGGCAGTGAGTATAGAATTCTCGCTGTTGCATTATTTACTTCCATTTTTGTTTGCCGCACTAAAACTTCTTGGAGACGATCGGAAATTGGACAAAAATTCTAGAGGATTTTGATTGGAATCAAGTACATCCCACCTGTTAAATAGGACAAGGGCGAGGAAGAATATTAATTGGGGCAAGATTAGATCGCTCGTCCTTTCTGAACACTTGCAACCCTGAGAAATCTAATCCACCCAATCAATGAATTTCTTTCTGTCGGCTAATTCTGACATTTTCCCCATTCAATTGGAATGGTCCATCCTCGAATATTTCCTACTTCTCTAATTACCGTATTGAAAGATGTAACTGTAGTGAACGTAAACTTTTTTTATCACCTGGCAAAAGAAAAAAAAATTGTGCGCGATCAAAATTGTAATCCCGAAGATCACCTAGTAATAGTAATATAAAATTTTGATATGATATTATAGTCGATTAATTTTATAGTATGTTGTTATTCGTATGACCATAATCATAGTCTTGAAATTTGATTGTGCAAACGATTTTAACCGTCTCTCTTCTTATTATTTTTGTCTAAGCAGTCTTCTCGAAAAATATAGCTCCGTCTAACATTTTAAAAGTTTGCATCTTACATGTTTTCTATAATCGAGAATTGTCGTTTTCCACACAGGAGATCAGTTATATGAAGAGTGAAACATCCATATTTGGTCAATCGGAGACATAAATTAAATGAAATGCGGTGCACCTGTAGTACAATAAGATCTACACGTATGCATGCCATTTTATCTTTAGTACAGGCAGGGGAGCACCTATGCCGTAGTCATAGCAGAAGAAATCCTCGGTATACACATGTCGGGACCATAGTGGATCATAAATCATGGGTATGCTAGTGGCTTCTAATTTGACTATTCGATACTACCGAAATTAACGTAAGTTTGAGTTGGGCATGATCTTAAATGATAACAATAATATCTCTATCATATTTTAACATTTATGTATTCTTGATGTACAAATTCGCAAGTTGTGGCTAAATTTGAATAATTCTTTGTCAGTTTTATCGAAGTATTTGATAGTATATATACGTTTTTTCAACTTTTTCTCAAATCTATATTGGTGTTTATTTCGTACCACCTGCTATCTGGATACTCATTGTGTTAGGTAATTCAGGTTCAAGTTGGGTGTGATCTTTAAAAGGTGGTAAAGCTCTCTCATCTGGTGTTTAACATTATTGTATTTTTAAGTACTTGTTGAGAAAATATATCGAAACGAGAAATAAAACACGAGATTTACGTGGAAAATCTCAAAACAGGGAGAAAACCACGGACAAAGGAGTCGTACACTATCTGAGTCAAACAGTTACAAGGCTTCTGTGAGGGTTCTCTCTACCTCACAACTCTCGACTACACACATTAGGCCTAAGCATAGGTCGATATATATAGGAGATAACTATTACTCTATTCAATATGAATAAGAGTTCTAACTTGACTAAAATTTGAGACAAATCTTAACAAATGTATCTCCGCATAATAAAGTGATGATCGTCTCAGCCCCATGGATATAGGTCAATTGATCGAACTATGTAATATCGTTACTATCTCATTATAGGTGTTCTACACATCCGTGTTTACGCTTCTGCTGCCCTAACAATACTCGAACTCGAATTTTTTTAATTAAGCTAGATATTGGTGTTTGTTTTATATCTCTTAGATTGTGCACTAGATTTGGGGGTGTAACCTTTAAAAGCATGAGCACTTCTCTAGCTTGGTCCTGCTACGGGAGGCAAGGGTCGTGCCTGCATCAGGCGGCAAGAACATGCCCATTATCTTCCTTAGTTTACAGCCAATGCCCATACATATTTCTTACAGGAACCCTAGTGCTTCTGTTCTTTATATTTCTTACATTGGCCTTTTGTAATGCGTCGTTTCTTTACGGGAATTAAGAGTCTGGGGTTGACAAGCCGGACGGCGTTATCGTGTTCTTTTCTGAAAAAGAGAGAGAAACTGTCCGATCTACAAGAACAACATGCATGACCAAATCAATCATACTCTGTGTAATTCAGCGCATTTATCACGAGATTATTATATCGCTAATAAATTTGGTGAGTTTGTATATAAGCATAAAATTTACATATTTTTGGTTTTAAAGTTCTAGATAGATATAAAAGCCCTAACATGTTATTAGAATGGGTTGATCTTATGATGTTAAATTTTTTTTGTTAGATGTAAAGATTCTAACAAACATTCAAAAATTTATAAAACTTCAAGTTTCTGAAATTAGTTAAAACCTTACCAAATCGAAAACATGCAACAATACTAAAATGAATAAAATGTGCGTACCAAATAAGTTCATAAATATTGGGCTTAAGCGAGAGTCTAAAACTTGCACCGCTTTCAGGAGGACTGTTAGCGTCGCCCCGTCGCCAGTGATCATGGCAGGGTACCCATCGACTACGGAGGGGACTGGCCTCCCTCCCACATCGTGTTTTTGGCCGGATGAGGCCGTTCAAGTGCGGGACTCTTCTCCACGACTTACAAACCCTAGCCCCGCGGTTAGGGGTTCTACTCCACCAGCCACCATTTCGGTGGTCTCTCTAGCGGCGCCTTCTGGTTCTCCCTCCGGGAGTCGCCAGCCGACGTCGATCTCAACAGCCCCCTCATCATGGGGGCCGCCTCTCCTTCTCCCTAGTTCCACGTGGACTCTGGTCCTCAATCGCCTCTCCTCCGGCTTCTCTTCGCTCCTCTTTTTTTGTGGCTCGTGGTCACCCTTCACATGTACCACTTCCTGTCGGGCGGGACGACGAGGATTTCGGCAGTTGCCGGTGATCCTAGGGCTTGCGGGTTTTCCTCTCGGGACAGCGAGTAGCCTCCTTCCTGATGGGCCTCGTGCTTCCTCTTTATTAGGCCGAGAGTATTTCTTTTGATCCAGGCCCACTTCGATGGTTTTACATGGGCGAAGGATCTGATTTTGTATCTGGTGGGCCTTTCCATTTGGGCCGATAGAGTTTCTTTGAATCAGGCCCACTTCGATGGGTATGACTCCCACAAGTCACATGGGCGAAGGTTCAAGTTTAGGATCTATTCTTGACCACCCGGCTTGCGAGTATGCTCGAATAGAGTAGCTTGATATGGCACCGGGTCAACCTCTATGGTTGCCCGATAGGCCTTGGTTTTTCTTTATTTTTCTTTTCTTTTTCTCTTTTCTCATACTTTCTGTAATTTTCTTTTTTTTATTAATAAAGTTCTAATTTAGTAAAAAAAAGCGAGAAGTCGAAAACGTTTAAAGTTGAAGTTGTCTAAATTTACAAAGTATGCCTCTTCAAAAAAAAAAGTATGAAAGTTAAAAAAGGGTATAACGCGGCTAGGCATCGTCCGGTTGGCAATTAGGGGGAACACTATTGGAAACTGAACTAATGCAACCTTAAATGAGATTGAAATGTTGGCTGGACACATAATATAACTCCCAACGGAAACAAATTAAGTAGCCAGTAATCAAGAGAAAATAATTAAAGAAAGTGGCAAGCAGAGAAGTCAGGAAGCAATGTTGGAAATGACACCAAACTTAACACCCTGGAATTGTAAATACGTACATATGATTAATATCTAAATAAAATTTATTTATAAAAAAATCCACAAATCTCCTAAACAAATATGAATAAGGGAATATGACTTAGAAATTATCATCTTACTAGTTAAAAGATTAATATTAATTTATTAATACTAGATTAGTATTAGTTAGTGATTATAGTTCACTGAGTCTTTTCTTCCGTTTTCAATTATCTATTGATTTAATATTTTAGGTAAACTATGAGGTTTTAATATGAGAGCGAGATATTGGTTTATAACATTTAGGTAATTTTAATTAAATACATTTTCGTATAAAAAACGAGTTAAGCTTCGAGTTGAATTTTAGATATTGGTCGCTGAAATTGAAAATTGACGCGTGGAATGCCACGAAAGAGAAAAGGCTAAAGAGAAGCGCGTTGACCATGTCGAGTTTCACGTGTCAAGGTGTTAGCAGACAACGACGACGCCTAGTAATGACCTTGCCACGTCAACAATACAATCAAATCAAATCTCCCACCCACTAAAAGATAACAAAATTTATCATATATAATAAACAAGTGATAATATACTATTATATTTGAAAAATAAAATAAAATGTACGATTATATGACATACATAATAATATAATCTTGCTATATAAAAATATATCTTCGCGTTGTCAGGCTTTCACGTGGTTTTTTCGTGCACCTTCCATGAAAAATAAACTCGCTCCGCTAATGAAAGTTCGATTAACTACTATAAGGTTTATATTTATTTAATTAATTTTTGTATTGATTTTTTTGAATAAAATATACCATTAAAAATTAATATTTAATAGAATCTGTTAGATTATAGATATCATCTGTTAAAAAAATATCAAGCATCTCACTTATTTTACATCTTTTAATTGGAAGGTACTAACGTGGAAAAATTTGAAATACCGGGTAATAACGTGATGTTTGAGCTATGTAGCAGCTTTTTGTGCATGCCATTATATATCATACCCATGAGTTAATGATACAAATCATAGTAAGAATTAACAGATGTTCATAATTAATTTTGGCAATGTAATTATTTGTATAAAAATGTATACATTAAATTTTTTGTTTATATCACTTGATATCTGATGCACTGAGCTAACTAATTAAAGTTCGAGTAGAACCTTTGAAAGATAGAAAGTTTTTTTAATAAATATTTAACACTTATGTATTTCTAAAAATTTAAATTCGAGACATGATTAAACTATAATAATATCATCATCTGTTGATCAAAGTGCTTGATGCTTTTTTTATGGATAAATTTTCTCTATTAATAAAAAATTATTAATTACATCAACCAATGTTCAACCCGTACACACCAAAAAGGGAGAACAACCAACATGAAGGTTCCAACCAACAAACTATTTGTTAAAACATTAGTGAACACACTACAAATGAAATAAAGCTCCAAAAATTACAAGTTTCGTGTACCCTTTAATCGTCCACCAAGAATTGTAAATACAATCTAATGTCTTATCCACCCAACTTTTTTATCAAATTTGTCCATCTAAATCATTCTTGAAATCTCATGAAAATGAATTGAATGAAAAACTCCTAATTACATTTATACATTATATACACTATGACTTGTGATGAGTTGTGTGTCATAGCCTCGGTTCATTAAAGAACAATATCTTGGGAACCTATTTGTAGCTAAGCTATACTTTTTTTGAAGAACTGCTAAGCTATATCAAATGCAGAGAGAGATCCCCAACATTTTAAGTCATCTCGGAACAATCACACCAGTCGTCAGAATTACGCGACCAGACCACCGCCTTAATGAGTGGCGACAACCAAGAAAGAGAAGAACATTCATTGATTACCCGTTGTAGAAACACGTTTCCCTCACAAAAGTACATAGTTAATAATCACGATCATTAAGAAACAATTAGCCCATGCACGAGGAGCATTATAACTTATAAAAAAAACGAGGAGCATTATAACTTAATTGCAACCCCACATGAATAGTCATGTATAGAGTAAAGTAAATTTTATTAAATATTTTCCTGTGAGAGTTTTGTCACTTTAAAGATTGTGTGTGGTTCGAATGATATTGTGAATATCCTAATAATAAGTGATATTAAACACACACAAAATTAATTTTTTTGTTTATATCACCTAAATTCACTGAGCTAACTAACTAATTCATGTTAGAATCAAACTGTACCTTTGAAAAGTGGCAAACCTCTACCCACAAATATTTAACAATGCTAAGTTCTCAAGAACTCAAATTCGAGACCTAATCTAAGTATTTGTTTGTAAGTTCATTGATTAATTAGAATCGCAGAAGATAATTAACAACGGCAATTAGACCACCAAATAATCAGGAGAAAATGCATCTATCTTACAATCACCCCCATCTCAGAGCTTAAAAAAAGAACTCGGTGACGATTTTCTCTACCTTATTGAACCCATAATCCGGCACTTTTATCTTCAACAACAATTAGCAAATATCCAACAACTACTACTAGCTAGCTAGAAGCATCTCTAAAATCCTCATGAACAGGCCCTCTTCCCATCGGAAAATACCTCGTCCCGGTGGATATTGCCACCGGGAACCCCATCCCTCCGCCGGAAGACGAATTAGTAGAAGAAGAACAAGGAGAATCATTATTATTATTATTGCCAGCTCTTTCAAGGGACTGCACCTGGGTCTTCAAGAACTTGACGTAGAGAATAGCCTCATCAAGCATAGAGGCGGTGTCCATCTTGGTCCCGCCGGGAACAAGTCTCTGAAGGATCCGTATCCTCTCGCTTATCCGCTCTCTCCTGTGCCTGGCCGCCACGCTCTGTGGGTCCTTGGAGATCCTCACGTTCTTCCTCTTGGGTGGCTTCACCGCCTCCGGATCGATGTGGACCGGCTGCATCGCCGCGATCCGGAATATCATCTCCCTCATCGCGGCCATGGAGGACGGTGAGGCCGAGGAGGAAGAGGAGAGCGAGCTCTTTAGTGGCAGCTCTTGGAGTTGTGTGTTAGGGTTGTAACTATTTCCATCGAAAGGTGGTAAATGGGAGTGATGATGTGGGAAATTGTTAAAAGGGTCAGTGGTGATGTGGTTGGTGAAGGTAGGAGGAGGGAAAGGGTGGTCAACGGCGTCGTATAGCTCGGGGAACATCATCGTCATCATCATCATCGTCTCCATTTGGTCTTCTGCTGACTTTGCCTGATCAACATCCATTATTTAAGAAGAGAGAGGAGTGTGGATGTGAAGTTGGGAGTTTTTAGCAGATGGTTGCAGAAGAAGGAAGCTAGGAGAAGTGAAGGAGGAGGTATGGAGAAGCTGGGAGGAACTAGGGTTGGGAGAGTGTGCAACTGGTAAGTGCAACTGTTGCTGCTGCTGCTGCTGCTGATGATTAATTATTTAAATATTGTGGGGATTGTTGGGAATAAGCAATTAGATTTGGTGGTGGTACTGTGTGAACTGTGAAATTGATAGCTATATATAACAAGTGGGCTGTGACAATATTAAATGTTGCTTATCCTCTGAAAATATAATATTGATTTTTGGTTAATATATTGTTTTTATTTTATTTTCTATTTTGGAGGTTCGATTAAAGAAATGCTTTGGTCTTCGGAATTATAATGTTCTTTGTACTTGTTTGTGGTTTGTCGCAAAGCTGGGGAGCTTGTCTGACTTCTTGGCGGTGTTCTTCGAGTACTAATTTTTTTTAAGTGTAGTCTATGGTTTGTGGACTTCCACTTCTTGATTCAAGTAATTATCACAGCATAGAAGTGGGGAAATACTAAACAAAATCCATAGTTTATGCACATAAAGTATTAGTATTATTTTTGTGCACTTGTGTGCACCGGTCACACCAACACTAATACACTATACTCTTATTAGAATTTGGAAAATAAACGTACTTAATCAAAAATAATATTAGTATAGGTAATGGCATGAGAGATTCTGGTGGTGTTGTACCCTCTTTAAATCCAGACAAAAAATAAACGCGTGCACCGTTCATATTAGGTTGATAATAATGTTGTTCGGGACATCATGATAAAAATAAGTATCGTATATTAGGTTGATATAGCAACTTATATCATGATTCTTCATTTGCTACGTAGATAACCTACTGTTACTTAATAAAACTTTGTTATTATAGGAGATAGTTAAAAAAGGAATAAAATTCAAAATCCTAAACCCCAGACACACGACAAGAGTCATAAACCTCAACTGACCAATCAAAAAGATATATATTTCTTTTATCCTACTTGGATCCTGGAGGAGGTGGTGGGAGCATATGAACATATTTCTGTATAAATTTATTTTTTAATTTAAATTAAATCATTATTAAACTATATCGTGACATTATCCTGGGTTACTTTTCTCTGCAGCATTCACAGCCTAACTTAGGCTTCTCTTTCTCCTCTCATTGAAAACGGAACGCACTTCGAGATGGATCAGGTTTCCTGCTTCATGTGCTCCAATTTACCAACCTCCCATTAATTGTCTCCCACCGTCGTGGATTTCGCTCTTTTCTTTTATAGGTAAATTTTAGGAGTTAGCTTGAGTTGCAAGAGATTCAAATTTATTTAATGACCTATTGAGTTCAAATTTATATTTACAAAAGTAAAAGATATTTTTTATAGAATCGTCCTTTAAATAAGGTCTTGATAGTCTTGAACTTTGGATAATGGTAAGAGACTTGGGCTAACTTAAAAAAGTTTTGGGTTCAACACACAATTTGGGTAGCAAATCCCTAAATAAGATATGAAATTGTTCGATTCTAAATCCCGAGATTTAAAAAAAATCTATATCATTAAATAACTCAAGAATAACTAACGACACTCGTATAAATAGACAAGAGAATTGTTATAACTTAATTAGTAAGTCAATAGTTTGAGTTTAGTAACGTAGCAACGTTCTCTTTGGACAAAGATTAGTAGATTTGACTCTTTAAACGATATTCTTCTTCTTAGGGCTAGGACCAACCTGTGTTATTGTTTTGATATGGGTGAATTTTTCTAGACTAATTGTCCAGCAGGAATTAATGTTCAACTTCTAGCTGCCAAGTGGGAAATGACTTCAGATCCGGGGAAAATGTATTGTTTGACTTTAACCTTTTTTTTGAGAAAATTGTTTGACTTTAACCTTGAATGATGAATTCGAGATTATTTTTTCCCAATTCAACGTTTCTTTGTAACATCGAGTCCGCTAAATGCTCATCGGAAAACAAAGTCAGCTACATTTATAATTTATTTATTTTTGGTATAATCTCACGTTTAATTTACTTGCATATAGACAATTTTACAGAAAAATTTACGAATCTAGTAACACAAGAAATGCCATCTACTGAATAAAAACCCTTACATAATTCTAGGATCTCAACCTGGCAAATTATTTCCAATTTTTTTATCTCATGATTTGTCATACATTTAAAAACTTTACTGATTAATTTTTCCCCCGCACGTTCGGTAATTCATATTTAACCCAATAGACCACAAGGACAAAAAAATGAAAGAATATAATTTACCGTTCATCATAATGCGAACATGTGTCATATCTACACATATCGTTTTCTCAATTAAGAAGTTTGTATTTTTTTCAAAAAGATTTAAAATTTTATAGTGTAGAAAGTGGACCCACTGCGGTGGACCTCAACATTTCAGCCGAAAATCATGATATGATGTAGACCTTGATAAGAAGCATATTCGTTCGAATGACTAGTTAAATTATAAAAAATGACAGAATTTTATATAATTAAAAGTTAACTCGGTAGAATTTCAACTTTCAATAGTATGCATTTAAACTCGAGACTTTCAATAAATATGAACAACCACATTTCAGTTAACCGATATTTGAATCACCACACATAAAACAACAGCTTTTCCGGTCTCTTGCAGCCCCATTTCAAAATGACAGTCCAAATTACACAATAAATACACCCTCCCTTTATCCCCCGTTAAAATACTATTAGCTGCAAATAATAATTTGGTGTTTCTCTCCCTTTACTATGTCAATTATCACGAACAAAACATTTATAAAAAGACATGATCTCTGCAAGAAGAAGTTGGATTGGATAAAAAAATTCAGGGAGTAGAGATCTTTTTTGAGAACCAGGGAGTAGAGCTCTTGCTTTTAGAATATTAGTTGTTTTTTCATTTTTTTTAAGCAACAGTTGTTATAACTTAACCCGTTCTCGAGTTCAAATCCTTAAAAATACAGTAGTATTAAATACTTATTAAAAAAATTTGTCTATTTTTAAATATCTTATCCCACTCAAATTTGTTATCCGGCGATTAAATAGACGTTAGATAGTCGCCCACTCATCCTTACTTGTTGCAATTTCTTGGTCATCCACCCTCCCTCATTGGGAATAGCTTGCAGGCTCGGAAAGAGAGTACAAACCAAGAGAGATGGCGTTTTTATACTGTCTTCTAGAAATAATAAAACTATATCGTCCCATCTCTCTCTGCGTGATTTTCAACGCTAAGACTCGGATCATTTTCATGTTGCCAAATTGCTCCAAATCCAACTACACAGTTGCTAGGCTCTCTAGGCATCATAAGGTCGCTCTTCCTCTTTGGTTTCAACTGTTGGCAAAGTGTGAGAGGCTCCCAAATACAACTACGACACGCCACTAAAACCCATCAGATGGAAAAAGCTGGCAAAAAAGGAGAGTGAGTTTGCCAGAAGCCAAATCCTAGCTTGCAGTAAAAGTCATCAGACGTTTTTATTACCGCCGTGAGAAATAGTGTTGGAGAATTCGTTATTCGTAATATACAAATGAATTTCAAAATTGTCAAGTGAATAAATGGATACAGCCCTACATGAAATCGGTCAGCAGAGACATCCCAGGGTGTCTGTCATTACACAAAAGATTGGGTACTATATTGCAGCAGGGACATTGGGCATATTAGATCTTTGGGATCACCTTAAAAAGGCTGTTAATGTTGCCATTGAAGCTCCCATTAAAGATTCCTTAGATGGCGTTGAAGATACTCATAAAGTTGCCCTTGACACTGCCTTGGGGTAGAGAACTCATCGTCGTCTCGGCTGTGTTATTGGAGGCTCTGGCGAAGTCAGCATAGGAGAGCACTCATCTTGGGGTGGGCTTCTTACTTAGATGCTTTCAGCAGTTATCCACTCCGCACTTAACTACCCAGCGTTCATCGTGGGAACGATAACTGGTACACCAAAGGTGCATCCTTCCCAGTCCTCTCGTACTAGGGAAAGGTCCTCTCAATGCTCTAACGCCCACATCGGATATGGACCGAACTATCTCACGACGTTCTGAACCCTAGGGATGGCGATGGGTAGAGTCGGGTAGGGTATAGGTAGAACCCTACTCATACCTTAGTTTGGATAGTTAGACCCATACCCTACCCTCGACCCTCGATAAATTTTATTATTAGACCCATACACATGCCCTTAGGGTCCGCAAGGTCTACAGGGTCTGACCCTTGAATTAAATGCACTACATTTTTGATAATTTTTAAACATAATTATATATATAATTCAAATAAATCACAATGAATATGCGAAGATTAATCATGAAATATATAGTATATCAATAAAAAAATAAGAATAATATGTATCTCAAATTTTGGAGTCAATATCATGAAACATATTTCAGAATATTTGAGAACTCTACCGCAAATTATAAGTAAAAATTGAAGATAAAGGGGTCTAATTATGATCTAGTTAGGGTAGGATCCAAAGTAGGGTAAAAAGGTAAAGGGTACAGTAGAAATTCATAGGATTCATACCCTACCCTAAGCCCCACCTCTAAAAGTGGACCCATACTCATATCCATACCCATACCCTACCCCCAGTCAAAATCAACAGACCCTCGACCCACAGGATAAGGGTAGGGCATGATCCACAGAATATAGATATTTTTGCCATCCCTATAACTCACGTACCGCTTTAATGGGCGACGTCTATACCGTAAAATCGATTTTCAACGAAACGAAACGAAAAGAAAAAAAGATTTAGATTTAGCCGACTTGACTTCGAAAAGGTATTTTCTTCACATATCTTTTGGCCGAAACTATCCGAAAATTCAAATATCCATTGAACTAACTAATCAAAACGAGCCTATATACACGGATATCAGCTGTAAGTAAAGAGAGATTCAATTTGGATTCTGCAAATCAAAATGACGAATGCATAAATACTGGATTCGGAACGTTACAGAGAAATGGTGCAAGTATACAGAAAGCATTATCCAGACTACAATGTCGCAAAATCTTGAAGAACAAGTTTTGAGTGTAAAGTTACTTTTCTCCTATAGGAAAAACAACACTGACCTGTAGGACGTAGCATAGATATAAGAATGACCGGGGATAAATCTTCCATACTGCTCAATATCTCTGCAGACGAGTGGTTGAACAAAACCGGGAGTTGAGGGGGCATCGCTCAAATCTACTAGGCATCTTGCCGCTTTCGACAATACAATCTCCGGCCGACCATTTTATCCCATAGATAATGCAAAAACTACCTGTAGAATGAAAGGGGTAAATATCCATGAGAATGGTTAATAACTAGAGCTAATAAATGACAAGAGCAGATTTAACCTGACCCAATTTGTCTTCCGATGGAAAGAGCAATTAATGCTCAAAGAAGAGAGTTAAGTAGGAGCTCGTTTCTCATAAGTTAATTTGCAATATACCTCTTGATACACCGCACTAAGATTCCTCTTCAAGTTTGCCTATGGTGGTTGATGCTTCCATTGTTCTCTCCGTCCAATATCTCATCCATACAGACCTCATGCAACTTGTCATACATTTTCATCATTTTTTGAAGCATTTGAACAGATTGCGAGGACTCAATTTTCAGCCTCTCGACCTCCAATTCAGAAGCCGCAGAAGAACTTTGCTGCAGATCACGAAAGAGTAATTCTGGTGAAAATAGTCCCAGCCTCCCAGGAGTATGATGCATAATTTGATAGCTCTCACACAATCACAATAAACAAAAAGTAAGCTGATCTAAGCATGCATGTGACTAAAAGAATCCAGCTTTACTGATATCTGAGATGGTTCTATCACTGAGAAACTAGCATCCATAGATTTAATAACAATTGTATGGTTAAAATTAAGTGGTTCCCTATTTTTTTCATTATCCAATCTTAGCAAATAAGAATCAAACTACCTGGAGTTCTTTAATTTGATCTTCAAGCACTTGAGAGCTAATGTATGAAGAATGTAGAGAGTCACAACAGATGTCCCGGAGACGAACAGTTGCATTCAAGACAGCAACTTCATCTGTTGAGCTCGCATATTTAGCCAGCGGTGGTGGCAACAATGATCCATGCCTCCGGGAAGAATGCACATTTACGGCTGTTTGAGAATGTAGGGAAATCTGCCGTCTAATGACACTAATATTGTTAAGAGGACCTGCAACACAATTAAACCAAACAGTAAATCGTGAAATTGTTGTAAGCCTCACTAAACACAACTGAGAGGAAAGTGTCTGGTTTGGATTTAAAGCGAAATAACAAAGAGGTTTTAGATTCTGAGAGTAAAGGTATAGAAACAAAAGGCAAGCGAAAATAAGAAACAAGTCCAATTCAAAAAAAAGGAAACAAGTTCAGTCAGTTGGACAAACCTTTAGAATGTTTAAAAACACTCACTATACTGCGCTTTACAGGATCCCAAGCTCTAATGGAACCATCAAATGATCCAGCAAGCAATAAATTTCCATACACACCAAATTCCAAGCAAGTAATCTTGCTGTAGAAAACAAAACATAAGATAAATATATCCACAGAAAGCTGTTAGGTCAGAACAGCATACATTCAGGGAACAATTACAAGTTCGGTGGATACACAGCAGACACAGGTAACCAAATTCATACCATAAGCCCAACACTAATATTTGAGTTTCACAAATGACCATAATAAGTGCCATTCTAAGGCCAAGGTAAAGAGCCAGCATATGCTTTGCCTATGCTCCGAAGCTATCTACCATGAAAGTAGAATATAAATAATATCTGAAATCTGAGTTCAGGGGAGGTACAACATCAACTGAAGATAACAAGGATGGCAATCAATAAAATTAACCAGCAGACCAAAAACCTGAATTAAGGGGGCTGAAACATCAGTTCCTAGAGCTTGCTGATCTTATTAATCCCAGTTTAATACCCGACTGTGGACACTTCCATTTATTTCACTAAGCCTGGACATTGGCTGCCTAGATGCATAATTAACTATGTCTTCCAATGCATCAACTATTAATGAGAGCCTATCCTTAAGCTAACCTAGGTTTGGGAATGGCATGTCACAAGAAAAACCTAAAAGCTCATCAACCACAAGCAGTAAATTACTAAGCAATGGAAGCAACACAAGATTGCTGACCTGTGACTGGGTAATGAGCCAATGACATGAAACCATTGTGTTTTAGCAGATGAGCAGTCCGCATAAAGTACGGCTATGTATATCTTCCCATCAACACCACCGGCATAGAATACGTGTTCACCAGGGTCCAATGCAACTGCGACAATTTCTGAGGGGAACGAAATACTTCTTAACATTATTCCTCTAGACAAGCTCCATACCTGAGATAACAAATACAATAGTGATTAAATAAACTATGTGTTGGTCGAACAAGCCCAGGATGATCAAAGACTAGTGGTTAGTTATATCTTCTGCTATTTAATACTCTGTTCAGAATGATTCAGTTGAAATATATGTATATATATGTATATATGTATATGTATATACATATACATATATGTATATGTATACATATATATATACATATACATATGTGTGTATACATATACATATGTATGTATATCTATATATATATACATACATATACATATGTATTCTATACATATATATATACATATAAATATATCCAAACAAGCCACAATCTCTTTCAGCACCTACTCCGAGACTTTCTTTCTTGAGAAGTGGTATTGAAAGACCACTGAAATCATATTATCACCTGTCTTAGATACTGCAAGTGGTTCAATCAATCACTCTTAATCAGTCATATGACTAAGAAGATGGTTATTTAAAATAATACATCCCATTACCAAATTGTTTGTTCCACATTTCCAGACTGTTCCACAAAAGAAAATGGACTAGAGCAAAAGAAATGGTGTATCAGAAATCATCAAAAGTCTCCGTAGTCATTGTAGACCTAACACGCACATGTGTGTGTGTGTATATATATTACGAAAACAGCGATCTGAATAGTGCACCAAACCTTACACGTTCTGTCCTTTGAAGCAGAAATTATAATGGCGTTGCTTCCTCCATAACCTGAGACAATATCATTCACAACCTCCATGTGCTCCGAAAAGTTATGCACGTGAAGATAACTAATCTGCTCTCTCAACTCATCATCAAATAGCCTGGTTGATGAAACAAATACCACAATTATCAAGACCAATAAGAAAAAAACCATATGTTACTAGAAAATAAAAAGAACAATGAAAAAAATATATAAAAAGAAGCAAAAGGGCAGAGATATACACAAAGAGGGACCAAACTTTAACTGCTCCATCTTCAGACCCAGAAATGAGAAGCGATTCGTCCTCATTAAGTACCAAGCATGTAACAGCTCTATAATGAGCGCGCCACTTCCGAAGCAACTTCCCGGTCCGTACCTAGAATCCCACAAACAAGAACAACAAGGAGAACATTGAGAAGAACAGCAACCACCAACAACTAATTCATGCTTCTTCAAAAAGTCACACAGAAAAGAAGAAACCAAAACCTCCCAAAGGTAGATATTCCCGGACACTCCGCCACCAAACAGGAACGTGCCTTCGCTATTAGCCACGAGCGGGTTTATCGGCTCCTCGGGAAAGCTCTTCACCTCTACTTGAGGCTTCAAGCACAAAACAACCAAAAAAAAACTCAGTCGGGCAATTCATCGAACACTTAAAGTGCAAACAGCTTAAACAAGTCAAAACATCCAGACCTTAGACCAGGACCAGTAGAGGATGGAGCCGGAGGTTGCCCGGGGTTCCCGAGCTTGCGAAGAGGCGATAATGTTGGGTCCCACGCAAGTAAGACCGTTGGGAGGGGACACGCACAACTTGTACCGGAGCCGCTCGGCCCCTGTTTGTAGGTCCCAGCATCCGATTCCCGCGTCCACCGACGACGACGCAATCAGTAGTACCTCTTCCTCCATTGAAGCCTTTCTCCTTGCTAAATTGTTTCCCCTTTTCTTTTGGGCTCTTAGGGTTTAGGGTTTTTGATTTTTTTTCCGGTGTACAATCTCAGTTAATTTATACGATGGAACGAAGGCGGTGAAGGGCAAACTTTTTATTGGGTCTTTTATGGCTGTACTTTCCGGTCAAAGTTTTAGCTGGATTTTGAATTGGGCCGAGGCCCATTACTGTTAACTAAGCCCAAATCTCTTCTCACTTTTTTTTTGCGTGCATTTATCGCGAGCCGAGGGTTTATGGGCGCTGCCAATTTGTTCACGAGGATTTCCAGCATTCCGCGTCATAAAATTGGACCTGTTGTTTTTTTTTTGGGATGAGGTGGGGTGATACTCCTATATAAATATAAAATAAGTTCAAATACATCGAAAGTAGCAAGCTATTCATAATCCAAACTCCTATCAAGAGGGACGTGCGACACCTCATCCTGATAGCGACTACTACTACTGGCCTCAGAAGAAGGGATCCCCTCTTTCAAGGTTGCGGCCGCTGGCCTCAGTAAAACCCTCCGGCGTAAAAACCCAGTGGAAAAATCCGCTGCGAGAGGGAAAGAGTACCTCGGCAAAGTCAGAGTGAAGTGCCTTGACGTTGATACCGCAGAATCTGATTTCCGTAAATCATCACCAGCCGCACAAGTACAGCAAGGGAGACTGACTCCCTTCAAATCATCAAAATATACCTCGAAAAAATAGTCAAAAGGTACATCAGAAACAATATAATCATGAAAAATCTCTAGGGCGCGCTTGGAGAGAGCGTCCACCACGCGGTTGCCCTCCCGCCAGGTATGCTGGACTTCGACCACCCAGCCCCTCTCCAGAAGCTCCCGTGCTCTCGAGATCAGGGTTGCCAGAGGGTGAGCTCGGCCAACATCTCTTCCAACATAGAGAATGGCCAGAGACGAATCGACCTCCATCTCGACCCGTCAGAACCCCCTCTCCCAAGTCAGCTCGAGTCCAAGGACCAAAGCCCAAAGCTCCACAGCCAGAGAAGTACAGCTATCAATGCCCTTGGCAAAGCCAAATAACCAAAGGCCACCCGAGTAGCGAACAATACCACCAGCTCCAGCAGGACCCGGATTGCCCGTCGAAGCTCCATCAGTATTGAGCTTGACAAAACCCTCCACAGGGCACTGCCAGGAAACTAGGATCTCACGAAGGGGGGGTAATGGAGTATTCCAGTTCGCCAGGACATGAGCAAACTCTCGTGCTTGTGAAGTAATGATTGTGGGGGTGGGGGAGGGGGTGCCCCGAAGTGGTGCCAGGCCAGAAAGCGGAGTCACCAACAAGCGGTAACAAAAGTCGTCGCCCATGGTGGGCCACCCATAAGTGTGGAAGTATCCGAGATGTTGGCCAAGAGCCACCGTCGAGGATCAGTCTCGGAGTAGAAAACCTGTGGAGCCCGCGGTAAAAGGGAACCCCACACTGCTCTGGAAAACCTGCAATCACGAGACATATGCATCAGAGACTCGGAAGCAGAACCACATCTCAGACAAGTATCATCCTCAGTAAGGTGCCTCCGTGCACGCTCCGCATTCGTCATCAACCTGCAGTGACCAAACAACCAAATGTAAAAATGAATCCGCTCAGGAACCCGAAGGGCCCAAACACGGGTCCAAATCGGATCAATCGGTGACATCTCCACATCCCTGCACAAAGCTCTGTGCAAGGACTGGGTAAAAAAAGCCCATTCTGGGTGAGACCCCAAGACAAAGAGTCAGTCCAAGCTAGCGAGAGCTGCAAGAAAACTGAAGTCAGAGAGCTAATCGAATGCAGAGGTAAAAGAGCCTTCAGGCAAGAGATGTCCCAACCACTCCTCGGGATCCAGTACTCTGCAACCCTCCTCCCGACATCCTCCGCAAGAAAGTAGCCCAGAAGGTGGTTTCGGATGGGGGGAGGGGGGAGAGGAAGAGCCACGAGTCATTCCAAAAGGACGTCTGAATACCATTGCCCACATTCTGGCGAAGGGCGAGACTGAGCGCCGATCGGGGGACCTTTGCTTTACTAATGAAACAGCCCATGTCTTCTCATTTAATATTCTCGAACCATATTTTCACAGTCAATATCTTTTTACAATCGTAGCTCATACTTAACCTTTGCTCGCTATTACTAATTACAAGATGTTGGGTCCGCTCGGTTCTATCCAATATTTTTTAAAATAATCCCTCAAAAAAAATATTTTTAAAAATAATTAGGAGAACGATGTGTTCTGCTCTCCGGGTCCCAGTCCGATCACGACTAGTAGAGAGTTTATTGTTAAAAAATAACCCAAACACGTGTCACGTTCTTGTAAACTTGCCCATAATACCCATATATCGATACTTCATGTGGATGACATTTACAAAATTCTCGTTTTTTATGTCTACAAAAGAAAAGAAAAAAAGTTCCAACAAAGTGCAGCCTGAAAGGCCAAGTGAAGCGACCCATGCTTGCTTTCCATTGAACTGCAATTGAATTTTCTTCTCCTTGCGGCCTTTTCCCAGAATTCAAAGAAAGAGACGTTAATTTTTTATTTTCCTCGAGTCAATAAGGCTGCTTTTATACGCTACTAAAAAGAGAATAAGGTGGCATCCTCCTCTCCTTTCGCCTCCTTTCAGTTTCAATAAAGCATCTTTAATGGGATGATCCGTATCCACTATATCCACTTTCGAGATGCTATAGCCATAGCTCCCATACATATATTACCATTATACTAATAAACACTAGATCAACTGAATAAGTGATTTATTTTATTTTCATCAAAAAATTTTAAACTCGAGTCACTGAAAATAAATTAGTGTTAAATATTTGTTAGAAATTTTTTTGTCATCTTTAAAAAGTTCTACCCTACTCAAAACTGACCGATTGAATATTCCATATACCCAATAATATTAAATAAAATTTTTACACTAAAAATTGAACATTACTGTCAAATTTTGTCCCGTGTATTTGCCATGCCAATACAATAATACGTATGACGGGTCCTTCTTATACTTGGCAATCGCACGTGAATTTCGAAGTCACGTGTAATACCTCCAACAAAAACGACAAAGGTATAAAATTAAAATATTTAGGAGCTGAGGTACCCCATTTGGTGTAGGTGGCTACATAAGTATCTAGCTCAGGGTTATGGTTTTTTGTATTGGCACGAAATCATTGCACGACAAAGATATTCTACGAATACAATATTCATATTCCTTTCCTACTTCCAACCTTTTTAGACACTCTAGAGACTTAAATTGGACCCTTTCTTAACATGCTTTTGCTCCTGTCTGCTCCCGCAGTTTCTCTGCCTCACTAATAGGCACGTAAATACCTAAATAACCGCATTGATTTGTAGGTACATATGCATTAAACTGCGAATAGTAAGAGATTTTAAATTCGAGTCATGTAAATAAAATTATATTAAAATTTGATATGATATTAATCGAAATTGAATCAATCAGTAAAAATTTGAATACCATATGATTTCGATAATTTGGAGAAAATTCTCATACAAAAGCTATAATTATAGCAGCAAAAATTATTTATACTATAGGATGAGGAGCATCAGATTTCTTAAAACTGATCTATTGAAAGGTAATAGAAAAGAGTAATACGGAGGCTTCGATTATTTGTGCCAAATATATATATTTTTTAAATGTATAATTTTATTAATAATATTTGTGGCCGAAATAAGAATTCATGATTCTGCAATCACCGATCTCTTCAAAATTCTGATGTAATAAAACCTATTGAAAAAAAAACTACACCAAGTAAAGAGAATTGTCGAATACACCACGGGAACAACAATTCTTTTTCTGCCGAATTACCATCCAAATCAAGTACACAAAATATCACCAATAAAACCCCAAATATCTACGACATAAAGACGCAAGTTATGTCTTTACTTATCTAGTGGCAAAAATTATCTAGATAATCTAATATCTTTAGCTATTTTAGAAAAAAGTTAGTGTTTAAGTGCATTATAATTCTAGTGCACTCATGCACATTTAGTATAACATTTTGATGGTAACTAACACTTGCGTATAAAAAAAGATAATACTTGAGTCAAACTTTCTCTCATTGTAGAAACTTTACTAGTTACCTAGCAAGGGATGTTGAATAACGGGACAAAGAAAGGCACAAAGAGAGGTGGGGTTTTTTATGAGGGTAGCTAGTTTTTTCTTCATTGAGCTACCGGTCAATGGAGGACTTAGCCTCTCTCTTTCTTGTCTTTATGGTGTTTCTTTTCTGGAATATGGAAAGAGAGGTTAGGAGGTTTTTTTAAAAGAAATGGTAGAAGAAGTAGTGGGTGAAAAGGAGAGAGAGGGAGGGAGGAAAATACTACAGTGAGAAATAATGTTTCTGAGGAATTTGATATCAGATACTTAAAGTGGGAAAAGGCAAAGGTTTTCTGGTCCTATTTCAGAAGAAGAAGCATAGAAGGACCTTGATAGAAACATTTCAATCTCACATTTTTAGTCAGTTACCCTTATATAAATCTCTCACATTTCGCTTTCATCGAATAGCCCACCCTTTTCCCCTCAAATTTTCTAATCTAAAAAATAATAATTTTCTCTTCTTGTATTTAACCATTTTTTTATTTTCTCCCCCCATTCCCCAAAATTGACTGACATTTCATGGAAACGAGAAATGGAGATTATGGCCTCCATCAATGGGGAAATGATGACCTTCTTTTTTGGGATAGGTTTATGATGGCTATTATCATGACCCTCCTCATAAGATTTCCGGAAATCAATAATTATCTCTTTCTCTCTCCCCCTCTTCACTTTCTCCAGCAGATTTAATTATAAACGCAATTGGACATTTTTAACAAATCTGATTACCGAGTTTATTAAATATGTTCGACTTGTCATTCGTACATAATAAATAAAAATGAAATGAGTGTTGAATTTCCTAGCCTCACTAAAAAAGAGAAGAGTTCCTCTTCCCCTCTAGCTTGGTGCATGTTTCGTCCCTGTCATCGGTTCTTGAGTTTTCTCTTTTGCAACTATTTTTGGACTAGTGCTAAAATTGTTGTACGTAACGTATCATCCATCACCCATCAAGATTTTTCGAAGGGACTAATCAGAGAAAGCCCTAGAAAGATTGTTTCCGATGAGATGAAACGAGGTAGGAGAGACCTGCCATTGCCTGAAACCATTGGCATCCAACAGCTTTTTTCTTTCTTGTAATAAAAACAACTTGCAATGAAATAGCCCAAAAAATAAAAAAAAACACACACACACACAAGCAACCTCCTCTCTCTCTCTCTCTCACTCTCACTCTCACTTTCTCTCTCTCACTTTCTCTCTCTCACTTTCTCTCTCTAGCTTTGCATTAATGCAACTCGAACATGGATGCAGTGGGAGCCCCAGACATGGAAATCAGAAGCGGGAAAAGAAAGGAAATGTAACAGAGGCAGAAGTGAGAAAGGGAAAAAGAAGAGATTCTCATAATCCAGAGCAATAAATTGCAAGCAACCAAGAAATAATAAACTCTCTCAGAACTACTCACAGGCGTCGTAGAATTCGAAATTTCCATGCGGAAAACAAAAACATAAATTTTGGAACTGGTGGAAGAAATTTCTTCTGCTTCTGATCAAATCACATTCGTGCCCAGAAGCTAAGAAACTAAACTAAAATTAAAATAATAATAATATGTACAAAAAAGGGTTTCTTCTTAGTTCTTTCTCTCTCACAAACACCCACACGCACGCACACGGATAGTAATTACTTCTCTCATCATCAACCTATAGTTACTAGGCCAGTAGCTAAATCATCAGCTCAAAGAACCCAGAAAAAGAATCCGATGACAAACAAAAGCTCTGATCTTACTCATGGGAATTGATTAAAAACAGAAAAGGACTAACACGTGGTAGAGGAAGGTGGCATTAGGTTCAACACTAACTCGTCTTTTTCGCACAAGGCGCGAGCTTTGGTCGCCTCCATGATTCCGTGATGATTAGTACTAACAGAACCGAAGGGAAGGTGGTGGCCGTGGTGGTGGCGGTCCGGGTGCGATCTCTTCTTGGATTGTAAAGGGACACCGAACAACTTGGTGTTGCAGGTACTGGGTTGCTGTTGTTGTTCTTCTAGAATGGTCAATGTGCTTTGGGAACTCGGAGGAGAGTTGATCAAAACCCGAGCTTGAGGAACATTTGTAGTGTAATTGTTACTATTGATATTAACCTTAGGGTAGTAACCAAGGAGGTGGCTCATCATGGGCTTAGAAGATGGTGGCGGTGGTGGGTTAATGGTGTTAGTGTTTGGAGGGAATAAAGAGGCAGGGTAAAAGTTGCTAGGTGAAACAGGTTTAACATTGTTTTTGGACAAAGTAAATTAATGTCATTGGTATAGCCTTCTTCATGTGTTGCAAGTTCA